>OX327688.1:18945000-20195000 GCA_946807835.1 Ailanthus altissimus | reverse complement strand
TTTCTCACTTAGGGACAAGACGAAAGGTGTGAGTGATTTTAAACCTAGGGTGCATGCATGTGGGTTTGTGTCTATCATTCAAATATGCATATGTATCACATACATATATGTGCAGTGGATAAGCAGAATACTAATTTCCTAATGATAAACACAAATAAGTTTTACATGTTATCTCATAAATGTAAACTATATAAAGATTAAGAATTTATTATCTTGACAAGCCTTTGATTTTTGGTCGAACTGGAGTACCCGCCTTAAAGCAACTCATTCACAATTCTAGTTCCTCAATACGATGGGCTTGAGGAAGCTAGAATAGTAGCTTTTCCAGCAAAGAATTCAATTCTTGAATCCTTATTTCTACCATGTAGTATAGGTGGCCAAAAATGGAAGGAAAATGGAAGATGTGTATTTTGTACTCTCAACACTTAGCCAAAATCCCACACTTCTCTCTCCAAATGCCTTAATCGTATCTTTTTCAAAATTGGCAACATATTGCTCATTTATTTGTTTTTCTTTTTTACTTAATGGAACACTTGTCCATTTTAATTGCCATTAGTGTTTGTCCATATTATTCATTAAAATATTTATTGAATACAATAATAATATTATTTGTCCAACAAATAAGGTCATTTTGGTAATTTTTAAGTCAAACAATAATTTGCCCACAATGTGTCATGTGTCAACATCTCATTGGTCAACAACTAATTGTTAACTAATTAATGTACTTAACTCTTAAGTCTTGACACGTGCACGACCGAAGGGAGGTCGAAGTAAATGTCTGGTCTGCTGAAATTTTCTGGATCGAACTTTCAATTTGGTACGCTGCCCTAATGCACAACGAGTACACTTTATATTGTGAGACCTTCTAGGTCCACTCTCAATTTTTCAAATAGAACTATTTTGTGAGTTTGAGATCGATTCCCCATACACACGTCATGCATATTACAAATCAGTGCAGTAGACCATATAAGTTAAGGTCATAATGTATACGTATAATCCTTTCACCAATCAAATCTTGGAAGAGCAAGAATATAGATCACTACCGTCAAATTCCTATGTGCTCATCTATGAACTTATCTCCAGACACATATCTTGACAAACAATACATGCAAACACTTTTGCAATATTTTTTAACCCTGTAGAAAACTCTTTTCTTGGGTTTGTTGCTTATGGCTATAAGACTTTCCAAGATATAGTCTCTGAGCATCCGAATACATATAACTCATCCATGTGAGTTGAATAATTCCATATCTGTTCACACTGGACTCTATAAGCATCAGACCATACCCAGCGACACCCAGCAGTCACACTATGAAAGGTCTGTGATATGTGTGGAACCAAAGTATGATGAGTCACTTACAAGCCCATTGTGGTACTCAGGTCATAGGATCACGTATATTACTTAACTCGAGAAAACCTTTCATTAACGACTTTATGGGATGTCTATTGGGTTCCTCGTTGAGTCTATTTAGTATTTAGACCTTACTGAACACCTGTATATTATACAAACTTTCTATAAGCCCATGGTCAGCCAAGAGTAATCATCTAGACCATCTAGGTATAGTATACACTAGTCTATATAAAAAGATTTCACCGACAGACCTGCATTGGTGAATTAAGACATGAACACACAATTTGAGAATAGACTTACATAATAACATTTATTAGCACCTATTGCAACTCTTGCAATTATGTTATTATTAGTGTACTCTCAGGTCTTTGTACTGTTACAGACAAGGTTCTAACTTTTAGAGTTCACTAATTATTATAACATGCTAACTCTTTAGCATTTATATAAACTTCTTTAGACCAAATTTAAATTCCTTCAGATCATATAATGTCATAGCATCACAAGCATTGAACCATTTAATAATCGTAATTAGTGATTTAACAAGTAATGTACTGTATAAATGCTATAAAATAAAATATTCATACAATAATGGGACGGCACGTGAGTACAAATCCCAACAAAAGGTTGGATTTAATATTTGGAACCGAGGAGTATTGCAACATAGAAAGAGTTAGCCTAAACATTCCTTGCCAAATTCTTCCAACCATCAAAGACTTCTCAACTCCGGGGAGAGATAGCTCAATTCTAACAGTTAAACTTTAAGCCATTCTATAAAGCTTGGGAGAGGTTTAAGGACCTTATTAGGTGGTACCTCAACATGAAAACTAAGATTGGTTCCAAATATAACTCTTCTACAATGGACTAAATAGGCAAACTAGAACTATTGTAGATGCAGGGGCAGATAGTACTTTATTGTCAAAAATTACAGATAAAGCTCAAGTCTCGTTAGAGGAAATAGCATGCAATAATTACCAATTGCCTAATTAGAGATCTATGACAAGGAAAGCCATCAAAGTGCATGAATTTGGTCCCATAGTTGTAATTTAAGCTCAAGTCTAGACATTGGCCAATCAAATTTCTACATTCAATGCTAGAGGGGCTTCAACAAGTAAAAATCTGGCTATGGTAGCAAAAGTGTCCTACACCAATGAAGGGAGTGATCCGAAACAAATGCAATATGTTGACAACCAAAATTTTAACTATCGGAGTAACAGCTTGTGTACACAATACCATCCGAGGCTCCACAATCTTGAGAACTTCTCTTATGGTAACATAAAGAATGTTCTACAACCATCACTGATGTTTAATCAACCAATAATTGAAAAGAAACTCTCATTGGAAGACCTCTTGTGTACTTTTATTATTGAGATAAGAAAAAAGATTTAACAAAGATGACGTCTGGCTTGACAACATCGAGACACATTGCACCCACATGATTATTGCATTAAAGTCACTAGAGATGAAAGTTGGTCAACTTGTCAATGTAATTAAAGATCAATCTTCAGGCAAGTTTCTAAGTGACATAAAGGCTACTCTAAGAGAACAATATAAAACCATCATTCTTAGGAGTGGTAAAGAAGTAAAAGCTTCAAAGAAAAAGATGGTGAAGATGAAAAGAAGGAAATTAAACCAGAACCACAAAAGGTGAATTTAAAGCCCAACTCTATTTCCTTACCATACAACCCTTCTAGCATTACCCCATCATTAGTATACCCTCAATGCTTCCAAAAGAATAGGTTAAATGCTCAATTATTTAATTTTCTTAAGATCTTTAAAAATATTTACATCAACATTCCCTTTGTGGATGCCTTGAAGCAAATTCCAAACTATGTAAAATTCATGAAGGAAGTGATGTCAAAAAAAAAAAAAGAATTTTGAGGATTATTAGAAGGTGAAACTAACGGAGGAGTATAGTGCAATCCTTCGAAGGAAGTTGCCACAAAATTTGAAGGATCTGAGTAGCTTCACCATCCCTTGTACTATTGGAGAGTCTACTTTTAAAAAAGTTTTGTGTGATCTTAGAGTAAGCATTAATCTTATACCTCTATCCATTTTCTGAAAATTGGGTCTTGTAGAGATGAAACCAACAATAATTTCCTAGCAAATGGTGGATAGATCTCTTACTTATCCATAAGGTGTTATTAATGATGTGATAGTAAAATGGACAAATTCATTCTTCCTGTGGACTTTGTTGTTCTAGATATAAAAAAAGATAATGAGGTTCTTATTATTCTTGGTTGATCATTCATAGCTACCGAAAGAGTTCTCATTGACATGGAAAAAGAGAGATAAAAATAAAGGTGCAAGATGAGGAAGCCACATTTAAGGCCTTCAAGAAATTAAAGTTGCCAAATGACTTCAAAGAATGTTTAAGGATTGACAATATAGATCTGGATAGAGAACAACCCACCTCATCTTGGAAGGGGATTGATGTCATCAAACCTTGAGTCTATAATAAGGCAATGTTGCACTGAATAAAGAAGAAGACAATGCATGGCAAGATCATCATGAAAAAGCAATCAAATACCAACCACTGAGGTTCATTCTTCTAACCAAGTTTAAAACTCTTTTTGGGCAAGCATAAAACAAGAAAGTTGGGGTATTCTTTAATGATCATCTTATGGAGCTTTAAAAATCGAGGAAAGAGGTTGACAAAGCCATTAAGTGTTCCATAGGCAAAAAGCTTCCAAAATTATGATTTGATCCCCTATGAATCTGGAAGATGTCAAGCCGAAGACATTAAATCAAGCATTTTTTGGGATGCAACCCAAGTGAATTTTAATTTTTAATTTCAATCTTAGTTTTAATTATTTTTTCCTTTCTTGTAGTGTGTTAAAACAGTAAGTCGGCACCTCATAAAGTAGGAAAAATGAGCAAAAGTAGAGCCAACAAGGTATAGCCCAATGGAGCTTAAAACAAAAGTTAAGCAAATTAAGAGCTTTGGGCACCAACTCAAACAACTACTTTAGACTTACTATTCAAGCACCGCCGTACTAAGCCATCATCTACAAGGGAAGTTGTTTTTACTTACTCTTATTCTTGTCATTGTAGAAAATTTAATTTCAAATTTTATGAGGGAAATACTATTCGGTGTTCATTTATCATATCGACCATGTTTACTCTTTATGACTGCTATTTTTAGTTGTTTTGTTTTGCATGAATTTTTTTTTTCGTTTTTAGTCGTAGGTTAATTAAATGGTTAGTAGTCAATGATATGAAATAGAAACATAATTTCAAATGCTGCTTTATTTTGAAAACAATAGGTATTGTAATTGTTTGCTTGGTAATCTAAGACAAGTTTGACTTCATTTTGTGACCACTTAATTTATTGAGCATGTAGTTAGAATCATCTAGATTTTATGCTTACTTAGAAGATATTTATGCATAACAAAAATACTTAAGGTCTCAAAAATATGCTAGAACTTATTTGAGTATTACTCGAGGTAAAATTCTAGGGCATACATAATTTAGGATATGAGTTTTAGTCCATCTTTGGACCAATTAAGTTTTTCAAGCTAACCTTTGTATATATTTACCCCTAATTACCCTCATTGATCCTAATAACCATTTTTCTTGCTAACCACATCAATACCTCAGCCTCCAATTTAATCATCTTACTTAATACCCTATTACACCATAAGCACTCATTTTAAAGAGTTAGAGAGTTGTGTGAGCAATAGAATTTTTTTTAAATGAAAAGGTGAATAAAAAAGATAGGGTTATGGGTTTAGTTATGGATTTTGGTTGTTCTAATATTGGATAAGCTTAAGTTTGGGGGTATAGTAGCTTATCTCTATTCAAAACAAAATCAAAAAAAAAATTTGTATAGTTTGAATTTGCTATACCCCTAACTTAGAAAAATAAAAAGATCAACAATAAAACAGCAAGGGAATTGAAGAAATAAGTTTAAAGGGCAATTGGGTGGAAAATGAATGGTTTGGTTTGATTAATCTATAGAGGAATATGTACTTATGATGTGAGTTGAGCCGAAATTATTCCACTTTATCCTACCCTCACCTTAGCCATACATTATAAGCTAGATAAAATTCTATTTGATCTTTAATTATGTGTATGTCTACATTAGAGGAGAGTGATGTGAAAAACAAGCTTATGGAGTGGTAATTAAGTAAAACTTTATAGAGACAATTTCGTTATCTTATGTGCATAAACTAATCTGAGTGCATGATGATTCTAACTATACATACATGCACCAAGTAGGTAACTTGTGGGGTAGAACAAGCATTGGATTAACATGTTGAACTATTATGATACTTAGACTTTCCTTGAGATTAGTAGTCTTGAGAAAGTTTTAAGACAAATTGCTAATCATTTTCCGACCCAATGTTTTATGTTTTCTTATAGTTTGTTTTCAATTTTAGCTTTTACTTGTAAATTATGTTTTCTTACTCAAGGACGAACAAGTATTTAAGTTTGAAAGAGTTTGATAAGTGTATTTTATATCTATTGTTTTGAATTCATAAACTTAGTAATTGCTCAATTTGAATAAGAATATATGACTTTTTACATATGTTATTGTTATTTTATATTTTCAAAGTTAATGGAGCTATTTGAGATGAAAATTCAAAGAAAGAGGCAAAAACTATAAAATATATATATATATATGATACAGTAAATTACTACAGGAAAATACTATAGTATATATGAACAGTAAATGGTACAGTATTTTTGTTACAATGCCATGCGCCTAGGCGCCAAATAGGGTTATCTAGGCAATATCTTTGGCGATCAAACGCCGTCAACACCTAAAATCTATTTTTGACTCTATACCCTAATTTTAAAGCCCATTTTTGAAGCCTATATAAAGAAGATTAAAAGCCTCATTTATTATCAAAGAGAAAGCACAAAATTAGAGAGAAAAACAAAAAGTTTCTAATGAGAGAAAACATTTGAAGCTTGGAATCTTGAAGACCCTTGAAGATTGAAAGCCCTAAAAGCTTTTCCACCTAGCTTTCTCTTCTCTCTGTGTCGCATTTACTTTTATTTAAAGTTTATATTTGTAATTTGTATTGTTTGAATATGATTACTCTTGTGAATCTTTGGATTAATGTAATTGAGCATTTCACTATAGGTAGCTAAATTTCTTGTTCTAGGATTTGATGTAATTCTCATAAGTATTATGTTTTGATATATTTAGTTGATTAATGACTATATCTTGTGTTTGTCATTTATGCTTTTCTAAGTTTAATATTTTTAATTGGATTGAAAATTTGATTAGATGATTTATCTTGTGGGTTGTGTGCTTGAAAAAGTTTAACCCATGCATTGGAATGGAATAGCATAACCTTTGATTTTATTGAGTTGGGAGACTAATAAAATTAAGGTAATCACTTAATAGTAGCATAGTGCATGTGTAGATTAACAAGTTAGATAGAGATACCAACTTGATTGTGCATGCATAGGATCTCATTTGACTCTCGGGGCAGGTAATGAAATTAGTTCTAAACCCTTATTTAATGAATTCACAAGAATAGTTGTTAATCACTAATTATAAAGAACATAGGAAAAGTAGAGTGAAATTAAGACCCTATGACCTTTTTACCATAGTAATCTCATCTCCTTAAATTGTTTAATTATTAGTTTTAGTATCTTTAATTTTCTTAATCCACTTAGTATTTAAATTAACCTAGATAAAATTAAGTTGTTAGCACCATAGTACTTAGTATTAATTTAAAGCATCAATTCATGTGGGACAATATTTATTTATTACTTTATTACTTACAACCTATGTACTTATGGCTTTAAATATCGAGTGTGTTTAATTTCACAAACACTGAGTATGGGGGCTGGGCTTCTGGATGTGAGTGGGGATGAAGGTTGGCTAAGCATTTGATATTTTTTATTTTTTAAAATAAAATTTATAATATTAAAAAAACCTTATTTGACCTTGAAATGTGCCCACTTAAAGGTAATTTTTGAACGGTAGAAACTAATAGAAGTAATTCAAAAAATCGAGGAGGTCATAAATAATTTTTTTTTTTTAAAAACATTTAGATTAAAGTGTCAATTTTCTTTTTTAAAAAAATCATATAAAGTGTCTATAACTTTTTTCTTTTTTGGTCACCATAAAAGACTAAATTATTTAAACTATCCCTTGACATAACAAAAACTTGCAATAAAAAGTATTAGATAAAATAAACACACCACATCATTTAATAAAATTTTGTCACATTTATTTAAAATGAATCAATTATATTGATATAATAATAATTATTGATTCTGGGATTTGAAAAATTTTGGGTCCACTAGTTAAATTTGTCTTTCCTAAAAACAATAACTAGATTTCTTTAAAGGGTTGGGCTATGATGATCCCTTTGCATGCGTATTAGATTTAAAATGTCTCCTGCAACAACAAATAAAATAGGTTATACTAGAGATTTTTTCCGACGACGACCTTTTGATACTTAAGTCAATAATGAGTCTATAGAAAAATATTAAGAAAGAAAGAAAGCAATGGAAATGAGCTTAGTGCTTTTCTATCTAGTGCACGATGCAGCTTCTAGAGTTGTTGAAAAGAGAGGATCCATGTTCAAAAGTCGATTATATGCTTGATTATTTAACTTATTTTTATATACATTTTGTATTAGCTTATAGAGTTTTATAATATATCTTGAGACTTGTACCGAAATTTTTAAACTCATTTTGAGATTATAGAAGTAAGATTTGTACCAAAATTCTTGAGACTTCAAAATTTTTTAAAATAAAGATAATTCAAATCTTCGGTTGATATATATATCTTATCCTCGAAGAGCTTTAGTGGTCGGTATGTGTCTTCCTTGTCCTCGAAGCGCTTTAGTGGCTGGTCTCGATTGAACAAATTGCCAAAAATGCCAATTGATTTTGAGGACTTTGAAGATCGAGAACTATGAGCAAATTTTGATAATTTTCTTTTATTTTGTATTAATTCTACCCAGTAATAATAAGCCAAGACCTGAGGCGCCTATAAAATGAACCTTATAAGCCCTGTCGAAGCATTTTTGAAACGTCTGAATCCAAAATCCATAGGTTGCAATGTACTGAAAATTGAGCTCGGGCCAAAATCTAGGAAACAATAATTAACCCACATATCATGATTTTATTCAAAAATCTCTAAAGAATAGTCTCACTCTAAAATTTTCTCCACTTGAACATATAATACTGTTTAATGTCACATATAATTAGAAGAGATTGGGGGGATGACCGTGTATTATTAATTTTAATTATGAATATTGGTGATTTAATTATGATAGGAAAGAACTTACCACAAGTACACATAAAACTGATTGATTAGATATCATACTATATGATAAAAGTTCTGGAAAGTTGGCATAAAAAAAGCTTTAGGTTCTACCAGAAAAATGTTTAAAAATAATATTTGGAGGCCACTTGATCTGTACTTTAGTGGGTAGTTAGATCATAAAATAAAGATTAGCTATATCATCCTACTTTCTTATCTCAACCAATAAGGTCCTGTTAAAGTGAATCATTATCCATTTAGCTGCAACTGTAAAGAAAATACGGCAATTAACCGAATTATTGTAGAAGTGTAATGCAGTTTAAGAGCCTCACTAATCAAATGTATTTCATTGATAAATAACTATCCAATAAAATACCCGAAACTAAAGGCTTTATACTAAAAGGACTAGCCTTAAACATTATCAAGTGCAGTGTTCTCCCCTAAAAAAATTCAACAAAACTTTTATTTTATACATATATACACATAAAACTTATGAAAAAGAAAAAAAAAACAACAAACAAGCACTTAGACACATTAGGTTCAGAGTCAAAATTTAGAGTAAATCAAGTCTATGAATTAATAAAATGTGATTTTGGCTATCATGTTACAACTTTATTTGCTTGAGCTTTATGAAACGTTATCACAACTAGTTAAAAATAGGTAGCATTATAATTAAATATTACGCAGTAAGATGAAGCACGAAGATTCATGCTTAATGTGACTAGAATTGAAATTGTTCTACTCCATAGCCACACAATTTTAGCAACCAGAAAAACAATTGCATTGTCTGGAAGAATGAAATACCTTCATTACATAATTCAAGATTTAAACTACTATGAGATAATTACATGTCCTGGAGATGAAAATTTCAAAGCAAAGACAAAATGCTTGAAAAATAATCACTTTCAATGTTAAAACATCCTCTTTACATACCTAATCTATATTATCTTATAGAAGTCTTCTTTCTAGTCATCTCCCATCCTATGTTTAAACAGCCGGTGAAACATATACAAAAATCAAAGATGCTTTTTGTAATATGGTCAGACATGTACCTTCATGAGTTCCTCTGCCCCAAATTTTCCTTCAGATGATGCATTTTGAATTCTACATGAGCAGGCAACTCGGTAGAAATTTCAGTCTCTGAACCTTCCGATCGTCGCCTTTGTATAATGTCATGGTACATTGGCCGAAACCGTGTCTGGAAAGCCCTGTACATAAAATATGGAAAAAGTGTGGAAACAACAACAAGAAGGGTGGTGAGCCAATAGAGTATGCTTGGGGCGCAGGCTTCTACAAGAACTTTGTATGCTGTCATAGATACCGTAGGTGGAAGAGAACCATAAACAACCAGAAATAAATACCACAAGGCAATGCTTCCCCAGATGAAGAAGTGCTGGATCCAAGTGAAGTAGTTGATGGAGAGAGCCATTTGGCAATTTACAGCCCACACTACACAAGTGTACATTGTGACTCCAAGGACTTCATAATCAACCACTTTACCATCTTTTCTAAAGGACTGGTTGAAAATGGAGTTGCTGGTGAAGAAGAAGATAATTATTGAACTAAGAACTCCATTGGACATCCATCCAAGAATGCGAGGCCAGCTGAAGAGGATGTTTTGTACTCCCTCTTGATACAACAAAGGATACTGCCAGGTAGATATAGTATGATCAGTAAAGCCATCTGATGATTATGATGCATAAAATTACTAGTGATACTTTATCACCAAGTTACCCTTCTGATATACTAATTATTGCATTTCTACTAAAGCTAATTAATATTAGAAAAATAAGTACCTAAAAATATCAACATTATCGCATTCATGACAACTGCTGAAGAACAAGAAGAAAATGAATGTTTCTAGTCAATATATTAGCTTCAGATGTTCGCCAATCAAATTCAATTTGCAAACATGCAAGGGCTTTGTAGTAGTTCTCTGCAATAGCTTTGCACCACAGCCGTATTTCCAGAAACATGAAATGAGTAAAGTTTTTTCTTTTCTAAATTTTGCCAAGGGCAAGAAGGAAACTGATGTGCATATACAATTTGGGCAGTTTGACACTTGATAGTGAAGAGAGATCTAGCTAAATAATTTATCAGAGGCTCTAATAGACACCCTAAGATTAAAAGGAATGTAACCTGAATCAGAACAAAACACTCTCACACTTTGAAAAAAGTGAAGTCAAGAACTAGAGTTTCTAATATATCAACAAAAACTGAAACAGGTTCAGAGGAATGGGTATAGCAGGGTTTTAATTAACAGAACACATTAGTTTTTCTTTTTTTAAAGTGAACGCAGATGTTATTGAAATACTATTTGTAATTTTTACACAAAATGCATACCATTATTAAAAACACAGTTTTTCATATAACAGATAGACACAACACTTTAGTGTCAGAATATTTCCAATTTTTTCTCCTTTATAGTACAGATGTGGCCATTTTGTTTGGTATTGAGTTGTGCTGCATTACAATTTTGGAAAGATTAACTTATTTTGCAATCCATATGTAACTGACAGATGCTGTTTTTGCTCTTTTTTATGTTCGTACCTTTTTCTCCCAAGTTTTACTTCATAATTATCATAGGATGAAAAAGTGTACCTTGAGGCAAAGCCGTGCAGAAACATCCTGATCAAAAACACCAAGAGCAACAACAGGAAGTGAAGTAAAGAAGACATTGTAGTATGACATGTACCAATCATTGTAAGCAGGCTGACCAGAAAATGAAGCATAGGTCTCAAACCAAAATAGAGTGAACCCAAATGTTAAATTCTTGTAGAAGAAATAGCATATCTGCGTCCACCAAAAAGGATAAAGAAAAATCAGATAAAGAACTTTGTTTATTGTTGCCTAAAATTTTATCTGAGAACAAAACCAACGACCTCAGGTTGAAATGCAATATAAATCACCCAGGTTAAAGCAAGAAAACGTCATTTGAGAGGAGGAAAATAATGGTACAAAAAGCAACAGAGATGTATATTTCTTTTCCTGATTCAATTGCACAAGACTGGCATATGAGCAATAACAAGATAAAAATCACAACAGCTTATGCTAGTTTATTTCCAGAGAGAAGCCAAAGATACATGAAGTTGGTTTTACCATCATTGATATTCGCCTGTAACACCAATGTCCATGCACCAGCAACAGACGTTCCAGATAACGAAATTGAGCTATTGCAAAATCACTTGACATCACAGCCTGCACTAAAAGTTAAATAAATAAGTAAAAAATAAAATAAAATAAGCAGAAAGCAGAAAGCAGATTTTTGCAATTACTCAGTTTGAATTTGCAAAGACATAAGAAGGAACCTATAGGTGAATGTTTCAACTAGAATGGCGTTGAAGAGAAGAAAAGATAGCAGCAGTTCAATCTCAAAGTAGCAACAGAAATTGATATTTGAATTCGCATACAGAAGTAAAATAGAAGGTAATCTACAAGAGGCATCAGTCCACAAAAAACAGTCCCTTGTCATACATTGAATGCAATCAGGAAGGAATATCTATGCAGCATTTAAATTCTCAAGGTAGCAACACAAAGATGATATATTAAACAGTTTATCTGGGGAGGGCAAAACACAAAGGGAGAAGAAAGTTCAATATCAGGGATAGAACAAGTAGGGAGCTTTATCCCACCCAACACCTTTTTTTTCAACAACATTCAATGGTTAAACTGCTAACTGTATCGATGGTCATGCAGAATCTCCATCAAGCAGGAAAGACTGACATCTTCTGGTTTAAGATGGCAACAAAATCTGCAGTGCAGTCCTCGCATCAAACAGGGAACACCAAGAGAATCACTCGTTATGGCAATTTACTGAACCATACTGATAAAAGAAACTAATTAATAATCACACTCTTTCTAGAGCTGATGCAAGGTAGGCAGGGAAGTTAAGAAGTGTTGTTCTTACATGAGTCAGTTACAGAAACTAACTCCAGTATCACCATAAGGTGGGTCAACTACCAGATGCTGGTGCTGCTAAAAGGAAGTCCTAGGAAGGGTCACCTGGGTAAGGTCTTCGCCAAATGCAGTTCCAGCTAAAGTTCAGTTCCATGACATGTGAGCTGATTTAACCTTTGAAATTACCATTTTTTATGATGAAGCTACTACTTATATTTCCACATAGATTTTGGCTAATACAGATTTGAAATAGTATGAAATAGAACTATTTACCACAAAAACATACAAGTATAAGTTTCATCTCTTAGAAGGCATAAAAAGATTTGGTACTGAGATTTATCATTCAACTAGACTTCCAGGTAGCAGAAGCATTTGCAAAAGGCTAAAGCATATGCCAATCTGAGATAGAAAATTGGATTGCTTCACCGAAAAAAGATGTACTGAATTTACAAGAAATTACACCAAGTATAACAGTTTTTTTAGTGAAATCCAAACAATTGGCAACTAGAGCTCTGTGTAGTTTAAATATCATTGACAATAAAACAAACTACCCCTTCTCAAAATAGATATGAAGAGATGTAGACACACACACACACACACATATTCACCTGCATCCCTTCAACACCACTAATGCCAACTCCAATATCAGCTTCTTGAAGCATGCCAACATCATTTGCCCCATCACCAACTGCTAGTGTTGTTTTACCTGTTCCTTTCACTAGTCTTGTAACCTGAAAATCTTCTAGAATTCTATCAGATTATTTTGATGCCTCTAATAACAGAGGTCCATAATTTTGTGACAATTTTATTCTTTGATTAAACCCCAAGCATGAGACTTACAAGAGCTTTCTGTTTGGGGGAAGAACGACAGCAAATAATAGAAGCACAATCAATTGCTAGCCCCAAGAAAATGTCCTCAAGCTTCTTGTCCAGAGCAAAGTCCAACGACTTGCCATCAATAACCAAACCAAATGTTACTGTATTTTCTTTAGCTGAATCGACTTGAGATCTTCCCTCTCCTATTTGCTTTGTCACACTTTCAAGCGAAGCCTAAAACATACTCATTTTCAGATTCCCACAAATAGGATTATTTGATATCAAGTTTTTACATCTGTACCTTCAGAATGGCCTCCTTATCCCCTTGTTTCTCCAAAGCCTCCATATCAGGTGAATCTAGAGTGATCACAAAGCTTAATTTCAATTGTCCATCCTAAAGATGATAAATAATGGAAATATGCAATGTTGGCAATCAAGTTATCTATTTTACAGCAATGCTACACGTTCAGTAACATACATAGCATCACCAAAGAATTAAGCCTACTAAATCGCAGGATATCACTTCATTAACCGATCTAGCTGTTCTGATCATGGCTCAGATAGTGCCCCCAATACATTGGCTTACAAAGATAACCCAAAGACAGTGAGTTTCAAAATCAATCGTGATAAACAGCCACACCGAGGAAAAGTATCAGTTACGAAACTGACCCCAGAAAAATGCAGTACTTTATCCACCTTATTGAATACTGGAAAATTCCTTTAAGCTTATCGTTTTTACTAAAAATACCAAAATGGGTGGTGGAAGAAATTGATTCAAATTGTCTTGTTGAAGAATTTTAAAGATACTCTTATGACTTTCTTCGTAAGACCTTGAACAGGCTTTCTATCACCCCCATTTTTATGGTCACCAGACATAGAAAGCAATGTAGTTTCTTCAATGAAATTACATTTACTTGGAAACACTAATTTCTGACTTTGAGGATGGGCATGGGAATGATCCCATCACATGAACGCTTAACAGACATATTACATTTACTATAACATTAGACAACACCATTAATTATAGTTCTAATTAACACAAGGATCAAATATGATATTAAAGTGACCAGACATATAACTTCAGTGCCACATAGTCAGAAGAATTGTACTGATATAGCATTACATTTTATAAATTCTCAAATTGGAGCAACAAAAATAAATCCGAGAGAGTTTGAAGCATTGCCAAACAAGATTTCCTCAGATGTAATACAAATTATGAAAGCCAACATAGATTCTGTATTAAGAAGCATTTATTAATGGAGAACCAACGCATAAGGGCCCAGGCGAAAAACATTTAACAAGTTTAAGAAATTGATACATTACCTGCTTTCTTCGTCTCCAATCTTCGACACCTTCCTTGGTCATAGTGGCTCCAATCACCACTATGAGAGGTGCAAGAACACTAGGTGCCGAATATGGTGCCAAGGGACTAAATGAAACAAAAGCCACTACAAGAAAATATATATTTGCAACTCTTCTGAACTGCTCAAACAAAGACTTGGGAATAAAATTAGCCGCTGTATACTTAGTGATGGATACATAATTCCCCCTGTAATTCAACTGCACTGCCTCTGGATTATCAGGATCGTTACAATATACCACTCTCGAGAAGCCTCTTTGCCCAATTTGAGCATGATCATCACTGAATGAAGACTTACAACATGAAAATGAATAGAGCTTGCTGAAACGTATCTTCTTTCTCCGCCTCTCCCCCGGCATTTTCCCAAAAGGGTATCTTTCTCTTCTACTAAATTCTCATCCACATTTCTAATTTCACTCTCCAGAAAAAATCACCAACCAACCACCAAACGAGTCAGAACAACTCTTACAACCACAAATCCCCATCTCTCAATATTTCAAATGCCTCTAAGTTCAGAAAGACGAAGCAACCATCAAGTAATTGATACGGCTCAAAAAATATTAAACAAAACCAACACAAAACTACTAAAGCATACACGTCGATAATTAAATTAAGCACACGACCTTTGGATGCCCTTGGTTGGTTAACACCAACAACGACATGAAGCTTTGTTTGATCTCAAAAGAATAAAAACAAAACAAACTTATGTTTATAATTCCCCCTAAAAATAAGGCTTCAAATTTTGTAATTATTAAAACGAATTTCAAGCGTTAAACAATCTTGAAACCTAGAAATTTGCATTGCTCAAGAATTCTTTACTTCCTTTTGAAGTTGGAGAGATCTCTTCCTTGCTGTTTCAGCTGAATTTTAGATAGAAAAGTGAAAACACAAAAGCGAGCTTTGTTTATGCGAGTGTTAGGATAGTTGAGCTTTGCCGCTTTTTAAAGCAAAAGGGGAGCTAAAGATTTGTTAATAAATACACACTTATACTATATGCGAAACAGGTGATTATTTGCCGTACAATTCTCTTGGGATGTTGATGCGTCACATCATTGCCTTACTCGTGTCTGATAACTCTTACGATGACGACAGTCACATAGAGTATTGAGTGATCCCGAGCCGTACCTTATCACTGCTCTGTCCGGGTGTTCTTTTTCCCTCCCATCAGACTTGAGAGACCGATGTTGAAAGGTAAATAGAATTAATGTTTTCGCTTCTTATTACTATTTATGATCGAAATGTTAGGTTTTTCAAATTCTTCCAAATTCAGAGACAGGCTATCAAAGATTATATATATATATAATTTAATGGTTTACGTAATTTATTATATATTAAGTAATAATATTATATATTATTATTTAATAAATTTATAATTTTTGTATAATTTATATTATAAATTTTATTACCTATTTAAAAATTTACTATAAAATAAATTATATAGCTTATTAAATTATTTATATATATCACTTTTACTTAAATGACTTTATAATTAAGAGTTTGTAGGCATTATGTTCCATACGGAGGTTTTGAGTTTAATTTACCTTCTTCTTCGTCCTAAAAAAAACAATATAGATATCATATCATAAAAAAAAAATTAATTTAATTTTTTGTGAGTACTAAATATTTGAGTTAATAAGACTTTTTGAAGATACTAAGATTTTTTATTCAATTCTCACCCGCATTAAAATGAAAAATATTTTCTATATCTAATTTTGTATAAAATAAAAAATAATATAAAGAAAATTTGAATTCAACCCAATGTAATTTCATTTCTTGGTACAATTCATGTGAATTCTGTATGCTCTTCTGGTAAATTTATTACATTAGTTCATTTTAAAATATTTAACCACAATAATAATTAACTTAAAATAAATGAAAAGGATATGAAAATAAAAAATATATATATATATTGCATTATCCATACTGCTATATATATATAAATTATTGTGACAAAAAAATAGAATTAAAAAATAAATATTTTTCTGAAAAATATTTTGTGAAAACGTAATATAAATCATGAAATTGATTTTATGGTTGTTAACAATCGTTAAATTAAAGGATATTTTTTAGTATTATGAAGTATAAATTTTATCTAATAATTCACGTGAATTTAAGAATTACTATTGCGATTTTACTGTTTCAAAAAAATATTGCGATTTTTACAGTATCCAAAAATTCGTGGATAGTTTAATAATAAATTGTTTTTTTTTTTGAAAAAGGATAGCTTAATAATTTTAAAAGAGAAAAAAAAAAAGAATGACGTCACATGCATATTATGATTGGGAACAAGCAAGCAGGTGGCTAGGTGAGAATAATTAATGAAGAAGAGGGAGGTAGGCGAACAAACGTAGGCTTGGCAAGTGTAAATGGATATCAGATAGCAGCACAACGACTCTTTCGACAAAAATGCAAATTTGCAAAATGCGTTGACTATGGACTGTCGTAGAACTTGTCCCTAGTCGTTTCTGCTCTGGGACTGGACTCGGAAAGACACCCGTTACCATTAGTATAAGATGAAGCCGGACGACAATTTTTTTTTTTTTTAATTCAAATGTAATATTATAAAATACCTTTATAATATGGTAGGTTTATTGTATAATATTAAACAATTACTAGAATGTTTTATAAAGATAAGATAAAATATTGTGGCTCATCCGAATTTACTATTTTAACAATAAAGATATAACAAAATTTCAAAATAGGATCTATTCCAAAAGATATCTATTCGACCATTAAACTAGAGGAATTTAACCTTACAAAGAGAAGAGTTATTTTATACAATAGAAAAAAAATTACCTCAAATAAGAGAATTATTACATAAACGACTGCACTAAGTGAAATTATAAAAATACCCCCATATAACCACACAATTAAATATATTCAAAACTCAGCCAATAACAGCACTCAACAATCAAACACATAACCGCAAAGTATCACTCTGAGAAGATGCCAACGACGGATCTTGGTGGGCAAAACTGTATCAATGAGTTTGAAGCTAAAAGAAGGGGTGCAACAAAAGCAGAATCTTCACGGTGGCTCACCAACAGCATTATCCCACCGAAAACTTTCTCGGACCGACTGCCATGGCAAAGATGTCAAAGTTGCAGTGCCTCTAATGGGGGGCGGCGAAGGAAAAGGCAATAGAGGCTGGATCCAGGCAAAGGCCGGCAAAAGAAAAGCCACAAGATCGAAAAAGGTTGGAGCTTGCACGGTGGTTAAAAGGGTGAACTTTCCAACCGTCGAGAGCAAGGCAGCGAGGAGGCTCTCACCAGTGCTGTGACCTTGTTTGATGGCTTGACAGCAGCGTGAAAACTCAACCAAGGCTTTGCCGGGGAGTTGCTGGAGAAAGGGGAGGGAAACACGGAGTGGACTAAATACCAAGAAAGAAAACTAAGCAAAACCTAGGAAAACTAATGGAAGATAGAAAACCTAGCCCAATAGAGGTGACAAAGTCGTCAGAAAGGAGGTTGGAGCCTTCTCTCTAACGAAAATTATTTTTGGGATGTGCGGCGCTTTAGTTAGGTTGAAATAAAAATATGTTAGGGTGAAGCCGGACTATAATTACAAACAAAAAAATGCTAAATTTAACTTTCTTTTTTATTCAAAATATTTTTTACTCGATCAAAAAGTTTTAAAATATATTAACCAAGCGCATAAATAATAGATTATTTTATCACTAAACACAAAATACATATAAATAAGCTCTTATGCATATTCAACATGGCATTACCCTAAGGCACCATGTGACACAACATATTTATATTTTATTTATTTTTTATATTAAAAATTTTATTTTTTATTATATATTTATTTAACAACAATTATACTAGGGGTGTACGCATGTGCAACAGTGTTCATTGTATAAAATACATATCTCATATATATTTAAATGCAGCAGAATAATTAAAATAATATAATAAACATAATAAATAATATATTAATCATATTGATATATTTGAAAGGCTGAAAAATCACTGAAACGTATAACTTTTTACACGTATAATTTTGGAGTCCACATAGAATCCTACTAGCAATCAGTTTTAGTTACTAACTTGGTAAGTTTAGTAAATTAGAATGATAACTCCAATTTACCAACACTGAGTTTAACTCTTAAACCCTATAAATTTATTTTCTCTTGATTGACCCATTAATTAATAAACAAATTTTAATATTATTATATTTGATAGCCTTTAATAGAGATAAATTATAGAACAATTTCAACACTTGAAAAATTACTTAAAGATATCAAATCTCTCTTTTTCATCTATTTGGTCGGCCACCCCTTTTTAAAAGCAAGCAATGTTTCTTTTCTTACAACAATAAAAAATAAAAAATAAAGCAACAATTGCCTCTTTCATTTTCTCACACGTTGCGCACACATATATTTGACATATATGTATTAAAATATTAATATATAATATAATAATAATAATATATTAGTGTAAACTTGGCCACCAAGTTTACATTATATTATGTAAAAATAAATAATAATATTATATATTTATATGCTTGCCAACTAAGCATTAACATATAATATTATTACATTATATAATAAAATAATATATTTTAATATATTATATTAGAATATTTTGATTATTTAACATTTAAATAATCAAAGTATAAAATTATCATTTTACCTCTTATAAATAATTATCAAATATACTCTTTAGTGGGTCTCACCAAACTTTATACTTAAAAAAATTCATCCAATAACCCATAATGTACCATATGTCATAATATAATTAATAAACAATAATTGTTAACTAATTATTGTATTTAATACTTAAATACAGATAGTACGCATTCCCATGATAATGCTAGATTTTACTAGACTGAATATTCAATTCAATACGCCGCCTCAGTGCACAATGAATACACTCTATATCATGGGACTCCCTAAGTTTACGCCCGATTTGTCAAATGAAACTATTTTATGAGTCCGTGAACAATGCTCCAAGCACATGTCACAAATATTATAAATTAGCGCGTTGGACTATACAAGTTGAGGTTACAACGCATATGTATAGTCATTCCATCATCTATATCCTAGATGTGTGGGAACATAGATCAACACCATCAAATTTCTATGTGCTCATCCATAAATCCATCTCACTGAATAATTTTTGCAAACACTTTGATATACTATTCAACCCTGTGGAAACTCCTTTCCCGGGTATATTGCTTATGGTCTTAAAACTTTGCTGAGATAATATCTCAGAACATCTGGATATATTACTCATCTATGAGCTGATGGATCCCATATCTACGCACATCGGACTCCATGAGCATCGAACCATACTTAGCGACACCTAGCGATCAGATCATAAAAAGTCTCTGATATGCGTGAAACCAAAGTATGGTGGATCACTCACGAGTCCACTGTGACACTCAAATCAAAGAACCACGTATACTATTCAACTCAAGAGGACCTTTCATTGATGACAACATAGGATGTCTATTGAGGTCCTCATGAGTCTGTTCAGTATCCAGTTTTGATTGAATACCCGTATGACTATACAAACTTCAAGTTTATGGTTAGTTAGGAACAACCATCTATACCCTAAAGATATAAACAGACACTTATCTATATGAAAAAGGATCTATCGATAAACCTGTATTAATAAAAATAGATCAAGAATAATGTATTTAAGAACAAATTAGTATAATGACAAAGGATCTATGATGTCTTTGCATGGACTCATAAGGATATAGTTGGGATTAAATCAAAGGTGATAAGTACAAGCTCATAATTCGAAAGGACTATGTTCTAGTATGACAAAGGTGAAGAAGGTTCATACTATAACAAAACAAAATCATCAGTGATGAGGTAAATTAACCATTAAAAGTAGGATTCATATTAGTAGTACATTACCCAAATTGGCTTTCTACTGTCATAGTAGTAAATAAAAAGTAGAAGTAGTAGGTCTATGTTAAATTATATAAATCTCAAGAAAGCGACCCCAAAAGATTTATTCTCGCTTCCCAAAATTTATTAGGTGGTAACTGTTATAACAAGATTTAAAAGTTTATCTCCTAGATGCTTTTAGTGGCTACAATAAAATTAAGACAGATCCAACAAATTAAGAGAAGACAAGCTTTGTGACAGAATGGGGAACTTGTTTCTACACTATGATGCCATTTGGGCTAAAAAATGCGAGAGCCACCTTCTAGAGGCTAGTTCATAAAGTGTTTAGAAAGCTAATAGGAAAGATCATGGAAGCCTACGTGACAATAATAATCAAGATTAAAGAAGCACAATTTAAAGAAGCCACCTTTTGTCAATTTTCAAATTTACAAAAGGTGTTCGATGTTTTTAAAAAATTCAAGTTAAGATTAAATTCCACCAAGTGTACTTTTGGGATCTCGTGTAGAAAATTTCTATGACACATGGTCAACACAAGAAAAATTGCTGCACATCCCACATTAGTCTAAGCCTTAAAAAAATATAACAATTCCTAGAACACTAAAAAAGTACAGATCCTAATATGAAGAGTGACAACCTTTAGTAGATTCATTTTTAGGATGTCAAACAAGTATATGCCTTTCTTCCAAGACATCAAAGCTTTAAAAGAGAACTTGTAGGTGCTAGAATAGGTGGAAGCTCTACAAAAACTAAAGGAATACCTGACAAAACCTCTTATCTTACCTAGTACATATCCTCAAAAGGTTTTATATTTGTATCTTGTAGTTTCTAGAGTTGTTATCAACATAGTTTTATTCAGAGAAGTTGATAGGCAACAAAAACCCATTTTCTACGCTAGCAAATTGTTGATTAATGTAAAAACTAAGAACTTTGCGGCAAAGAAATTGGTTCTTGCTCTTTCATAGGATAAGGACAAATTAAAACATTACTTTGAATCTCATTATGTAGTAGTATATACTTCTTATTCACTTAGACACATCTTGTCCATACTAGATGTCATGGGAAAAGTCACTAAAATAGCGATGGGTTTAATACATATGAGCATTGAGTATCGATTATGGACAATAATCGAAGAACAAGCAATGGCAGACTTCCTTCTAGAGTGTTTACCAACATTTGAGGATGATACTCTACTCTTGGAACCTAAGGAACTAGAAAATTCATAAAAGATACATCATAAATAGATCCAACAACCACAGATGAGCTAGATTAGGGATTAGAATCCAAAGTTTAGAGGGATTGATTTTAGAACATGCATTGAGATTGCTATCCCCAATATCAAATATTAAAGCTGAGTTGAGGCATTAGTTCAAGAATTAATTGTGGCATGAAAATTAAAGATAAAACGACTTCAAGTATATACAGATTTTGCATTATTCCCTTTCTAATATAATGGTAACCACACCAAAAAAAAAGAATGATGAAGGGCTACCTAGCTAAGGCAAAATTGACCACTTAAAAACTAAGGGAAATAGTAGTCATTCAAATACTAAATAAATATATTGCACAAGAAAATAAACTTGTTAAAGAATTATCAACTGGAGAACATGCATCATTTAAATTAGTTTCGTTGAAAGCTAGAGAAAAAGCAATAGTGTATGAGGAAGCTCCTACAACCTAGGAACTAGCAATTGTAAGCATGATAGAGATTACTATCACAAATAACTAGATGATCTTATACGTCCATTTCTTACATGATGGACAGGTATCCTTAGATCACAAAGAGGCTAGAAAACTTAGAAGTAAATTCGAAAGATTCACAATAATTGAAGGAGATCTTTATAGAAGAGCCTTCTTGAGAATACACATGCAATGTGTATTGCCAGATAAGGAAAGAAAATGGGATAAGGACAATTTTACTCCCACAAAATTAGCCTATTTGATAAATTTATCCCAATTAAACTAAAATACCTAATTTTACAAAATTAGTTAATTTTTGTTGTCAATTTGGACAGAACTATTAGTTTTAATATATAATAACCAATTAATCTTTATTGTTTGCCTTTTAACTTCTGATGCATGTAGAGATGATGAATGGGTAGGGTCGCTCATGAGTAACCTGGCCCAACATGGCACTGTAGTGTGTTGTGGCTCGGCATGGCATGGCCCAGCACCCTATGCTATGCTGGGTTGCATTTTTTAGCTCATAGGCCTGTGCCTGGCACGACTCATCAAGGGTCTTATTACATAAAATATTAAATTTTATGGTCATAAGGAACCCAAGACCTCATGGCCAAAAGCTCAACCAAGTACATGCTACCAACTATTAGGCCAAACAATACTTTAATTATATTCTTCAAATTTAATATTAAATATGAGTTTTTGTATAATTAAAATATGTTACTGTATATGTTTAAATTAATTAATTAAATTATATTTTTAATTAATTTTTAATCATAATAAAATCATCCAATTGGGTAAAATAAAAATAAAAATCAATGTTGCACTTCAATAAATTAAAATTAAAATTAAAATTTAATTATGCAATATTTAATTTCTAATTTCTATTATTTTATATTCATGTGATAAATCAAATAGTTCAAGTTAATAAATGAAGTTATAATTCAATTGTTAAATGGTTAAATTAAAATTATAATTAAATTGTACAAGAATTCAATCATTTAATTTTAATTAATTGGTATTCATAAGATAAATTAAAGAATTCAATTGAATTAATTGAAATTATAATTGTTGGAATTTGTGCTTACATGCCATCCCATTTTGTATGAATATTTTATTTTATAATATTTAGACAATATATTTTATTAAATTACTAATTTTATTAATTAAATGGTACAATGTTTATAACGCTACAGACATTGTATGATCTAAAGGAGTTCAGATCTAGTCTAAAAGAGTTTAAATCATCACTAAAGGTTAACAATGCTGAGAATTATAATTGCTAATAGTTAGCACTACTAAGAGTTAGTAGGTTATAAAAGTCAGTAAAATCTAAGAGTTAGAACCTTGTCTATAACGAGACATAGACCCGAGAGTACATCAGTAATAATATAGTTGTTAGGAGTTATATTAGATGTTAAGAAATGTTATTATGAGCGTATATTCTCAAACACGATGTTTCTGATCTAATTTGTCGATGCGAGTCTGTTAGTGAAACCCTTTATTATAGATCAGTGTATGACTATATCTAGATGGTTTAGATGGTTATTCTTAGTTGACCATTGGCATACCAGAAGCTTATATCGCATACGGGTATTCAGTGAGGACTGAATACTGAACCGGCTCAATGAGAACTCTAATAAATATCCCATGAAGCCGTCAATGGTTGTTCCTCTCGAGTTGAATAGTGTATGTGGTCCTTTGACTTGAGCATTATGGTGGGCTTGTGAGTGATCCATCATGCTTTGGTTTCACATATGTCAGAGATCTTTTATAGTCTGATCGCTATGTATCGCTGAGTATAGTTCGATGCTCATGGAGTCCGATGTGCATAGATATGAGATCCGTTAGCTCACATAGGTGAGTTGTATATTCGGATACTTTGAGACTATATCTCAAAAAGACTTATGGCCATAAGCAATAAACCCAAGAAAAAAGTTTCTCATAGGATTAAACAATATTGCAAATGTATTTGTGTATATTTTTTATCGAGATACGTTGGAGAGATAAGTTCACAGATTAGCGCGTGGGGTTTGATGGTGATGATCTATATTCTTGCTCCTCCAAGATATAAATGGCGGAAGAATTATATGTATATGCTTTGATCTCAATTTATATAGTCTACTGTGCTGATTTATTATATCTATGACGTATGCGTGGGGCATCGATCACAAACTCACGAAACAGTTTCGTTTGATAAATTGAGTGTGGACCTAGGGAGTCTCATAATATGAAGTGTACTCATTGTGTACTAAGGCAGCGTACCGGATTGAATAGTTCAATCTAGTAAATTTCAACAAGCCAGACATTTGCTTTAGTATCCCTCAAAATGTGCATGTGTCAAGAATTAAGTGTTAAGTGCGTCAATTAGTTAACAATAGTTGTTGACTAATAAGATGATGACACGTGGCATATTATAGGCCAATTATTATTTGACTTAGAAGTTATCAAAATGACCTTACTTGTTGGACAAGCAAGATCATTATTTTATTCATTAAATTATTTATTAAATAAAATAATATTTGATATTATTATATTACTCAAGTCAAATAATTATTATTTATTACATTATGCATGTGTTTCTAATTATTTTAATATTGATTAAAATAATAAAAGAAGAAATATTTATGCATGGCATGTAAGAGGTGGGGTTAAACAAACAAGTGGAGAAATTGTTTCTTTAAATTGCTTTTTCTTTCTCAATCACTACTCATGCATTGTTGATTTTTGATTTGTTTAATGTAATTAAATCAAAAATAAAGGCAAGAAAGTAAGCAAATTGTGTGTCATTCTTGGTGGGATCTTGTGACTTATAAAAGGATGAAAGAATGTTTCATTATTTGGTCACAATATTTGGCAAAATGCATCTAATGTTTTGCATCATTTTTTTATTGTAAGCAAGTGATAAAACAATACTAGATAAAAGAGGTGTGTGTGCCATGCATGGCAGGCCACATGTTACTTGTGAAAGGAAAAGGAAATGAAGCAAACTAAAGAGCAAAAGTTTACTCATTTAAGGAAGAGATAATTCGGCCAAGTGAGAAGAGAGAATGAGAAATCTTTTGTTCTCTAAGTGTTAGAAACATGTATTGAGTGTTAAAACAAATACTCTTCTTTGCTTTCTTTCTTTTGGCTATCCAAACAAGGGCAAGAATTGGTTTACAAAAGGTTCAAGAGTTGAGCTTTCAAAGCTAGTTCATTGTTTTCTTAAAAGTTTAAGAGTTAAAGTAGGGTTTAAATGTGTAAGCCCTTGCTGGAATCAAGTTGCCATTTTAGACTACTAAAGCTCATCGAGTTGGGTACTAAAATTCCACACTAGTACATTTTATTGTGTTTATCATTTAGAAAATTAGATTTTCAAAATTTCGTTGCGCATAAATATATATATGATGCATGTTTTTCTAACGATGAACACAATCCCATATGTGTACACCATAGGATAATCAACACTCACAATAATTCAATAGTACAAGAATTTAATTTCAATTAATTTGTATTATTCATGGGATAAATTAAATAATTTAATTTAATTAATTGAAATTATAATTCAATAGTACAAGAATTTGATTTAAATTTCAATTAATTTGAGTAAAATAAGACATGTCATTTGTAACTTATCATATTATTGTTGGGTGTGTTGTGCGAATTTACTTAGGGTTCTTGCATGTGGGTTTGTGTTCATCATACAAACAATATACATATCTCATACATACATGTGCACAGCGGAAGATTATGTACAATGAACACTGAAAATAACATTTGATTAAACTGAAATTCGAGATTGAGAATATCACCAATGAAGCCTTTGGATTAATTTTCTTTGAAGTCCACCATGAAATGAATCTTTGATCAATTCTAACAATCAACAAGGGTGGGTTTGATTGTCTAGAATGGCAGCATCTTAATCCAGCATATGTGTTTAACTCTTAAACATTTTACAAAGTTAAACCATTTAACTTAATTAAATTTGTTTTTCCTTTTATTCAACTCTTGAATAAATAAAACAAATCTTGTTTTTAGTTATTACATTTAGCAACCATTAATTCAATTTGTTTTGTTGTTCTAACACTTAAAACACAAAACAAACAATTTCAATTTCTCAAATTGAATTGGCTCCCAAAATGCAAAACCTAAAATCTAAAACATTTTTCAATTCTGAATTTTGAATTTCATTTCACTTTATATACAAATGCATTAATTCCAAACTAATTTGAATTTCATTTGCATTTCATTTGGCTTAACCTAACCTTAGTTAACATTTAACCTTAGTTAGATTATTTTAACTTAACCTTTAAGTTAATAAATATTTAATTAACCTAACCATAGTTAACTAACTTAACCATGGTTAGGTTAACCTTTACTTAACCTTTAAGTAAGGTTAACTTAATTAACTATATGATTAACCTTTAATCATAGTTAATTAAATCATTTATTTAACAATTAAATAAATAAATATTTATTCTTATTATTTAACAATTAAATAATCATAAAGTGAAATTACTATTATATCCTTACTCGGTTACCAAGTTAACCTAAAGTGGGTCCCACCAATTTAACCACATACTTTAGTTAACGTAACCTTAGTAATTGCTGAATTATACTGTATTGAACAATTCAATACGGTACACTGCCCAAGTGCTCAAAGAGTACATTTCATATTGGGACTCTCTAGGTCTACACCCGATTTGTCAAATGGAACTGTTCCATTAATCCGTAATCGATGCCCTACGCACACGTTACGAATATTACAAATCAGCATGTCAGACCATACAAGTTGAGGTCATAACGTATACGTATAATCCTTCCATCATTTATATCCTGGATGTGCGGGGATATAGATCAGCACCGTCAAATCCCCATTTGCTCATCCATAAACTTATCTCTAGATTCGTATCTCGATAAACAATATACGCAAACACTTTTGCTATATTGTTTAACCCTATGGGAAACTCTTTTCCCGGGTTTTTGCTTGTGGCTACAAGACTTTATGAAATACAATCTCGGAGCATCGGATATACAACTTACCTACGTAAGCTGACGGATCCCGTATCTACGCACACCGGACTCCATGAGCATCAGACCATACCCAGCGACACATAGCGGTCAGACCATGAAAGGTCTCTGACATATGTGGAACCAAAGCATGATGGATCACTCACAAGACCACCGTGGCGCTCAGGTCAAAGGACCACGAATACTACTCAACTCGAGAGGACCTTCCTTTGACGGTGTCATAGGATATCTATTAGGGTCCTCATAAGTCTGTTCAGTATCCAGTCTTGACTGGATACCCGCATGCCTATACAAGCTCTAAGCTCATGGTCAGCTAAGAATAACCATCTGAACCAGTCAGATATAAACATACACTAATCTATATAAAGTGAATCACCGATAGACCCGCATTGGTGATTATAGATCAGGAACATTATCTTTGAGACATACTTACATAATGATATTTCTTAACTCCTATTGCAACTCTTTACAATTATATCATTACAAGTATACTCTCAGGTCTTTGTCCCATTATAGACAAGGTTCTAACTCTTTAGACCTCGCTGACTCTTATAACCTGCTAACTCTTAACAGTGCTACCTTTTAGCATTTATAACTCTCAGCTTTGCTAACTATTAGTTCTGATCTAAACTCCTTTAGACCAGATCTGAACTCTTTCAGATCAAACAATGTCTCTAATGTTACAAGCATTATACCATATTAATATGATATTAACAATCTTTATTCGAAATGTTTATTGTATAAATATTAACAATTAATATTCATACAATATTGGAATGGCACGTGAGCACCAGCTCCAACAATTATGACATGTCTTATTTTACTCAAATTTATTTTTTAATTATATGAACTTAAATAAATGGATAAAATTATGCTACATGTTTAAAGACATTGAATAGATGAGATTATACCACGTGTCAAAAGTTAGAGGGCAAATAATAAGATAAACTTGTAATTATATATTAAAACTACTATTGCCGTCCAAATTAAGCGATAGTGATTTGACTTAAAATTAACATCATAGGACTCAAATTTTTGTGATCTATGTGATGGTAAAATTGTTTTCATTAATGGAGCACTGTAAAGGTGCTAAAAGTGGGAAGAATATGGTGGGATGTCACCGCCCCACTGTTGACAGATCAGCAACTTAGTTGTCCAATGGTAGTGGTGGTGCATATCACTGCCCCACTATTTAACAGACAAATTAGTCGAGGAAAGTATATCTAAAAGAGAATTCGTAAGACCCAGTATATTCTCATCATAACACTTCCAATTATTTTATACCACTTACAAAAAAACACAAAGAAACATTTTTCATTCCTATGGGTTATTACATTGATGGTTATTTATTAATAGTTACTTCATTGATTTAAATTTGTCTAAATATTGATGATATTAATGATTATAAAATAGGACTAATAGATTGCTTGATTATTCACAGAATTGGTAACATATAGCGTTTATAGAAATAATTCATCACCAAAAAAATCTAATTGATAGAGGAACAAAGATCATATATTAATAATTTGAAAAATATCCATTACAAAATTTCAAAAAACGAAACCAAAATAATTGTAAGATAATGTGTAACAATAGTTATTTCTCATCGGAGGAAGAGTCTTCAAGGAAGTGCATCACATCAGGATCTACTTTGGAGGTGCATTTCCTAGCCAAATTATAGTTGATACTGTGGATGTCATCCTCAAAATGTTTAACAGACCAACTGTGATACTAACTAAGCAAACCATTAAAATCCTTTGGCAGTTACCAATAATTTACTAGGTCCTACTTGGACTTAAAGCCACGAATTAATGATTTAGTTGAGAAATTTAGACCTGAAGATCGTAAAAGGTGCAAGTAGCTTTAACCTTCTTTTCATCTCCTATTAATAGTCTTTAGCTTCATAATATAATGACCCAAGGCCTGCTCTATCTGCCTCAGAAGATCTGCTTCAATAGAAGAATAGTGCCTAACTTCTCAAAGCTGGTCTTGTTCCTTCTAGAGTAAGACATTATCAACAAATACCTAGTCCATCAAAGCCACATTACCACTTTTTAGGCTATCAACTCTTCCCTTCATCTCATTAACTTCCTCTTCCAAAGAAGTCACTTTATTTTTATTGGCAGTCAAAGAAGTATGTAGGTCCACCATTTCCCTCAGCAGGTCATTATTGGCCTTCTTTAACACATTATTGTCTATGGCAAATAATTTACAGTATTTTTAGCTCCACAAAAAAGGAAACAACAACAACATCTATTTTTAGCTTTTTATTCTCCTTCTTGAACCTTTGGAACTCTCTCTTTAATAGAAGGAACTAGCCTTTCTTGAATTAGTCCTCCTCATGGCTCAAGTAGTGAATACTTTTTAGGAAAGATGGGCGATGGAATACTGATAAAGGTAAATTTATCATATATTTTCTCATGTTTTTATTTTGATATTTTATTGTTTTATGAGAATAGATGGCTATTTATGTGCATTATTGTTATTTATAGGAACTTAAACGAAATTTAAAAAAATGACGCAAAATGAGCAAAAACAGGGACTAAAATGCAAACTTTTCAAAGTACGTGTCCATCGCCCTAGTGCTACGAGGATTACCGCCCCAACGCTGGAACAGTGATCGAAATTAGAAAAACAATCTGGTTAAGTCCCATTTAGCGCCCCAGCGCCAAACTTTCATCGCGCCAGCGACGAGACAGCACCCCAGCATCATCAACCCAGCACTCCAGCGGTGAAGCCTGTTTCACGTGTCGCCCCAGAGACAACTGCATAGCGCCTCAGCAGTAGCGCGAGTCCTAGTCCGATGAGAATTAAGCTTATATCAATCCCTATAAAAAGTCACTCGTTCCCAACATCCAAGAATTAACCTAGAGCACCCAAAACACATTCAAGAACACCAAGAATATAGAGCACGAGTCTTGGAGAGTAATAGGAGTTTAATTGAAGCAATTTTAGAGAGAGATTCAAGGCGTTCTTCGACATCAAGAGTATCTTAGGCAGTATAATCAAGAGCAATTCGACGTCTATATCGATTTGCTATTGATTGTATCAAGTTTATTATTATGTTTACTGTTGTTCTCTTGTAGCCATGAACTAAATTTATTTTCTAAGGTTAATACTTGAACTCAATATGTGTACTTAATTGCCATATCTTTTGAATATTTAATAAAATTAGTTCTTTGATATTCAAATTACTTGATCTTAATGCTTTAATATATCTGGCCAATATATGGTGAATGAGTTGGTAATATTGTTAATAAACTCGGAAGAGGAATCATAAGATTTAGACCTATGTAATTTGATGCAAGATTGTAGAGTAACATTCAATGTTGCATATGCAAGTTTCAATTTAGGATAAGAATATACCTAATTGGCATGTATGATCAATAAGACCTAATCTTAATGGATCTTAATTTATTACAAGTACCATAGGAATATAGGTATTTGGTAAATTAAGGTATACTTGTATGACATTGGAAGAGGCTTGTGAATACATTAGTGTCTTGATCAATAACAAAGACTAAGAGAGTTAATTATTAGAAAATTAATCATTAGAAAGCATATTGAGGGATAGTATTAATCCCAGGTTTTCTCTATATTGCTATCACCTAATTCTCTTTGCATTGTGTTTTTATTTTTATATTTTCTACATTCATTCTTAGATTTTTATTTTTCTGAATAATTATAAGGAAGACATAATTTTAGTAATTGATTAAAAAGAAGAAATTATCCCTGTGGGTTTGACATCCGACTTATTTAGTCCCTTTATTACTTACATACGATAAGGTATACTTGCATTTAATTTTAAGATATAGAATTATCACATCAAATACACTATTGTGGTAGCCAAAATGGCAGATTCCCCTGCTACATTACAATACAATTAAGATTCTTCAATTGCTCAATTAATGAGTTCACTTATTGTTATGATGCATTTAATTCTTGGTCAAATACATCTATGATCAGTAAGGTATTTTGCAAAATATTGTCAAAGAAAAACAAACATTAGGAACAAGAAAATATCAATTTTAACAAGTAACATACATAAAATGAGTCACATACTATTATTAAAGAAGCATAACATATTTGCTTCTAAGTCTTATAACTCAGATTTGGAAGCCTCGCTAGCATTGCTCGATCAACCCTAGTAAACAACCTCAATAAATTTATTGTTAAACTTTCTTGATCTGTCCAAAGAATAAAATAGTGTTTTACCATTAAGGAGCGAATTCATCTCCATCCCTCTAGGCATAATGAGGGGAAAATCTTGGTGGAAAATATCTATGTGAGGGATCCCTCCACCTCTACTTCTCATTTCTATTCTTGGGAGATGGGGGGAGTAGAACCCCTAAGGTTAGAGTGCAAACTAGAATCACTACTCACATTTATTGGATCCTCTACAAAAATATAAATGAAAAGTCAATATAAAATTAGAAAGATCCAAAAATGAGAACATCTATATTTTTTGCCTTGACCAGTGGAAACAAAGTCTTTAATTCCAACATTCAAATTAAATGGATAGGGCTTAGTTATGGGGACTTAAGCCTCCCCCTCTATTGGAACTCTTCCTTTAGCATTTGAGTGAATATGATTAAAAGGTTAAGGCTTTTAACTGGCTTCTAGAACCTCATCCTGAGCAGCTCACAGAGCTACTTTTAAAACAGCTTCAGTTGGAAGAGACCCTTGAGTAAGTTCTAAAGCTTTTCATTGAGTGAGTTCTAATGTGGCTTCATGAAACAAATCTCACTAGGCTCTAACCTTTGTTTCTTAAAGGCCAAAATGGCCTCTGCACTTACAAAAACTGCCAAAGATTCCATTTTTTTTTCCTTAAAGCCCTTATCATTTTTGCTTCGTAATGTGGAAGGTTAAGAATCATATCATGGAGATCCTTCATGTAAGCTTGGGAATCTGGAAGGAAGAAACCAAAATTCAATAAGTAATATAATACTTAGCATAATAAGAACTCAAAGAAAGGAATATGTTTCATTACATATAGAACACGAAGAAGCCACCCCTCTTATTAAGGGAGGAGGAACGAAAGTAGATTCAACAACAAAGGGATTGACTATAATCCTCTTTGAACAAGTGAAATGATGAGAGGAATTGGGTCAACAATAGTAAAAGCTTCAGGATGTTATGATGGAACCATATCTATAGTTGCGAAACTATCTTCAGAGTCTCCACCTGTAGAAGGAGATTAGTTAACATCTAGAGGAATGTCAGAGGGAGCGAAATCCAAAATCTTGCGAGACCTATATTGCATCAACATTAAATGTTTCGAAAGATAGAAAATGTCAGGAACTCGATAGAATAGAACCAGGGAAAGTAAGTAAAAGACAAGAAAAACCCATTTATGTTAGGGAAGATCCCCCTCCCCCCAATAAGTATAGCTTCTATAGAAATCTTTACTAGAAAACTCCTCATTGGAACTAGGAGGGAATAAAATTTCATCAGAGAGGCACTCACATAACAAAATACGATTATGGAATGCCCCATAATCAAAGTCATGGAACCCGTAAGGATTTTAAAGTCTAGAGGCATCAAAGTCAATACGCAATCCTCCATTATCAAAGCACAAAGAAAGTGACGCATTTCTTCTTGGCAAGCATAGGCTGATAGGAACTAATGGTTCTATAGTTGGGCATAGGAAATCATCTCTCTAAAAATAAATTTCTTGAGGAACTTTTCCCTTTCAAGAATAGAAAGACAGGGGAGACTAATTCTGTTCTACCATCTGGTTATATAGCCAGTATCCTTACAAGTATAAGCGCATGTAGGTATCCACATCCATTTCCAGTAGAAGATTCTCTGGAGCTTTAAGAGTAGAGGTACTATAGGTATGGATGAGTAAATAACGCAGGTAGGAGCATTCCTCACATCATAATCAATCTCAGTACTAATATCCATCCCTCAACCCTGCACTATCACTATCACTATCACTAACAGAAGCAAAGTCAGAGCTCATGAAGTTATTTGGCCCGCAATTCCTATTTTAATTGCTAAACCTAGTTCTTGACCTCTTTACACTAGCTTTCCGATTAAAAGAGAAAATGGCTTTTTTATAGATTAAGAGATTGGTAAGTGGGGTTTGCTTGCTAGCTCTCAGGGCTTCTAATCGATTCTGTTCTAAGGTAGTCCCTTTCTTTAGTTATGCGAGGTGTTTTCATAACCACCGAAAGTGGCCACTTTGTATAATTAACTAGGCCTCTTCTAGTTGTTGCTAATGATGACAACATACTTTCAAAACCCGCTTACTTGTCCTTGAAATTAGAGACCAACTTTTGCCTCTTAAGGGGAAAATAATAGTTGAGTTTCCCCCATTTAAAGGTAGGGATGATAAAGATGTCATAGAGGGTCAAACAATAAGGAAAAGGAATCATATGATTAAGGTGGGCTACATCTTAGAGAAGATGAAAGACATTTGAATAAATTTGGAGGGGGATAAATCCATAATATAGAGAAACTAGTAAATGATAAGAGGAATAGAAAATCTGAAGCACGTTAAGTATTCTCTAAAGAGAGAGAGTTCACCTACTCGAACAAGTGGTAGGTCATTAAGAGATATTTCCTATAGGGAGATTTTTAATTTGGACATTTTTTAGAAATTGGAGCATGAGTTTTAATTCATTAATAGAAAAATTATTCAAATCCTTCACCATTATTGTTGTACTAATAGAGAAAATTTTAAAAATTTAATGTTTCTTAATCAACAAGGAAAAAAAGGAAAATGGGGAATTAAAAGACTGCTTTAGAGTAAAACAAAAAGTAAAAAATTAGGGTAAAATTAAGGGGTTTTTATAAGGTAATAAAGTAACTATTGATGTCGGATAGGAAGCAAAATGATTAATGGAACAACAAGAGATAACAATGGGTGGGAAAGTTGAAAAATTAACAAAACAAGTAGCATTTCCTGATTGGTCAAGTAAAGAAGTGTGTCTTATGAGCTTTCCATTCAAAAGACATATTTCTTCACTTGTTGAGGGGCATCTGTTGAGCTTATCCCATTAGCCTAATTAGCATGCACCATACCTTTAGAGTCCATTTCAACAGAGGAGGCCCATGATAGCAAGCTCATTGTCTTAAGTATAGACTACCTGTGACAAGTAACCTAGACCCACCAACCCATAATTTCTGTAAACAGGCCGTGGATGCATGGGAGGTGAGAACAGGCTGAAACTTTGTACTTATTTCAAATTATTATATATTAAATATTATTTTAATGGTCAAAACTTATATTTTACAAAGAATTGAATTTCAACAACATAAATTCATTTAAATAACCAAACGTATCTAATTCAAGTTTAATCACCAAATTATAATCAAGATCTAAGAATATATTTAATTCAAGTTCAATACCAAATTATAATCAAGATCATTTGAGTTATAGCCATAGTTACTCATAAAATAACTCAATTGATCTTAACTCTTATAAAAGGTGAATAAGTTGATCAGAAAAGAGAGACTCTTTGGAAGGTATAATTCTTTATTCTAAATCTAACTTCACATTCTAAGAACTCGAACAATATTGCTAGAAGAGAGAATATAATCTTTCTAAGCGCAAAACATATATAACATTGCTTGTTTTTGCACCATTATCCACTTTTATATACACATGCATTTTTTTTATTCTACAATTACTAATTTAAGTGTTAGAGTGCTCTTTTTTTTGTAGCAAGATAAAAGGTCTTTCGCAATTGTAAAAAATACGTAGGGGCAACGAAGTAATTTCTCATAGAATTCGTACGGAGAACTTTATTATTATAAGAATTTGGAAATAAAATGAGGAGACGACTAACAATTGATTTTAAAATGGAGATTTCGTATGTTTTAATTTTTTAGAATTCAAGAATTAATACTAGAAAAATTTACAATAGAGCAAAGGAGGTGTAGATCGAGTGCAGCATGAAATTTTTTTTTTTTTACGTTATTTTTTATTAAAGAAAAAGGATATTTAAACTTCTAACATTTTAGAAAATAGATATACAAATTCTAATAATTTTAAAATTTTCATCAACACCCTTGTCATGTAATAATTTTTATCTATTTTAACAAAAAAACAATGACATTTGTACTCTTAAAGTTTTAAGAAAAAAATATATATAAAGACTCTTTTTTGTTATTAAGATAAATAGAAACCTTTATTTGATAAGGATGTTGATAGGATTTTTAAAATCATAGAAGTCTACATATTCATTTTCTAAAAATGTTTGGTGTCCAAAAAAAACTTTTTTCTTTTTTTAAAAAAAAATTATTGTGGAGTTATGTAAATTGAAAGAATGTGTTAATAAATTGTTATATAGGAATTCCATTCATGAACAGATTTTCCTTAAAATTTATTATGTCATCCTTAAAAAAAGGTAGTACATTATTATGCACACAGTTATACTATTCATACTCATAATAAATGAAAATAAAAATATTTAAAAAATAAAATTAGATCACTCAAAAAATTGAAATGGCGCCTTTGGTATTAAAAAGTATGGAAAATTTATTTTATCCTAATTAATTCTAATGGTACTATTAACAAAATGTGGGCACATTAATAATATATCAAAAATATGAGGGTGTGTTGATATTTGTTGATTCTTGAGAGGTAGACCAAAATTAACTGTTGCAATTTGCATGCTCTGCTTCTTGGAATTTTCTTTCTGGGTTTTGAGCAATCTCGGTACAGTGGCTTTTTTATTATTTTCAAAACATTTTAAAATAAAATATGAAGTACGTTATTAAATGTACTTTTAAAAATGAATATATATGTACACGGATTTGATTAGGTGACGAGCATAATTTGATACTGTTTTAATAGTATTACATAATATAAAATAATATTAAATAGTACTCTATTGCGCACCTAATCAACTATATATATATATATATATTTATACATATGAGTAGTAAGATATTTGAAGAGAAAAAAAGGTGTAAAATATTGGCAATAATATTTTCAATTTTCTTCACAAAACGGGAAAAGGCGATATTATTTTTTTCATGATTCATTTTCTTTTAAACATATTATAATAATCATCATTATTAAATATGTTGAACTATTGATTATTAGTTTAACCGAAAGTAGTGGTTTAAATTAATAATTGTTAACTATTAATAATAAGCTTGTCAAAAATGCTTTTGTAATTTATTTTTAAAAACAAAAATAACCTTTGAAATTCTTTTTGACAAAACCTTTGAAAACTTATACTAACAAGTTTTAATATAAAATTTCAAAAATATAACACATAAACAATGAAATTTAATTATAAATTTATAAAAACATATTAAGTAAAATATGAGAAAGTTCAGCATCTTTATATTATTTTAACTTTTTTTAAATAACATAAAATAAATCATTTCTAAGATGATTTGATATTTTTTTATTATAATAAAGAAATTTTACATGGGATATCATTATAAAACACTTTGTAGGCTAGACTTAATTTCATAAATACTTATTCGTTTAGGAATGTATAACAATATATAGTTATAACATAATTTGTGGCAGATTGCATGAAATAATTTCATTGTCTTGATAGACATTTGAGAGTAATGATATGACTTTTTACCCTGCACATCATACAAGACACTATTTTCCATAAGAATAAAAAATTATTGTATTTATATTACATAGATTAACATAAAAATAAAAATACAATTATCATTTCTTTTTTATTTTTTATATATAAAACAAAAACATCCCGAAAATGAATTCTTCGAAATTTTTTAAAGAAAAAATCAAAATAACAAAGTAAAATAAATAAATAAACCTATTTCATAAACTCTCCCCCCAAAAAAAATAAAAACCCCAAGAGGAAGTGCATAATGAAGAGGATTATCGCCTTGAAAGGCACTGTTTGACATGGCCCTCATGGGCGCCGAACATGCATCTCCACCAGCAGCCGCAGTCCCAGCCATCTTCACACAACAACGCAAATAACAATAAAATCGCAGGTTTCGCTTAATCTCTCGCTCGCTCCAGGCCCCTCTGCATGACGTGATATAACAATGAATCAATCGATTGATCAGTCTATTTTACCAAAGCCTAATCATATAATAATTATATCAAGCCTGTAGGTAACCATTCAGGTCACAACTACCAAAATAAAAATCATTTTGGTAAGTTCCCAACGGTGATAAGATTATAATAAATGATTCCACATGTTGTGGAAGTCAAGCCGAGGGCGGTGGATGCGGGAGCGCGGGCGACACCGAATATTGGGAGGACGAAAGGCGAGAAATTGACGGGCATGGTGCTTTGTTTCCTTTAGCATAGATACATATTTTTTTAATCATCTTTAGCCTAGATATTGAGAGAAAGAAGAAATGGCATGGCAGCCCATTCCTTTTTTTTTTTTATAAAAAAAAAAAATTTTAATGCTTTTTTACATGTAGAAAATTTAAGATCTTTAAAAAGGAAGAAAAAAATTAGTATTGATGTTTGTTTTTTTGAATGGAAGTATAGATGTTAGAAAAGAGTATTTGGATAAGAGGAGTAAGGTGCATTCTATGGGATAAGATTTTCAGAATTAATACCTAAAAATAAATTTAGACCAATAGATTTATTTAATATTTATTAAAATAAAAAATTAATTTAATCTTTAAAAAATTATCAAATAAACAATTATGCAAGCTACACATATTATATGTAAATTTGATATTACATTTGTAAATCTATATCAAAATTGTTAATTTGTTTTTTACTTGAACATTAAACTAAATATAAATATAATGTAAAATTTATAAATCAACACTGAATTTTTATATTTATATAAAAATATATATAGCAAATAAATTATAAATAAAATATAATATATTTAAAAATTTAAAAATAAAAAAATTATAAATCAACACAAAAATATAAAAGTAGAGATAAATTTTGTAAACTACACGTATAACGTGTAATGTAATATAATATTTATAAATTAATATTGAACTTGTAAATGATACTTTTTACTTGTAAATTAAACTAATTATATATATATAATATAAAATTCATAAATCAACATTAAACTTTATATCTACAAAGAAAAATAAATATAATGCATAATTCGTAAAAAATCATAATATTTGTATAAAAATTAAAGGCAATTAAAAAAATTAAAAATCAACAAAAAATATAAAAGCAGACATATGTTTTGTAAATTACATGTACAACATTTAAATTTAATATAATATTTGTAAATCAATATTGAACTTACAAATAATACCTTTTACTTGTAAATTAAACTAAATTTTATAAATATAATATAAATTTGTAAATCAACACTGAACTTGTATATCATATAAGAAAAATACATATCACACATATATTATAAATGAAACATAATATTTATAAAAGAATTTAAAATAACTAAAAAAATTATAAATCAACACAAAATAATATAAAAGTAGACAAAAATTTCGTAAAATGCACACAGGACGTGTAAATTTAATATAATATTTACAAATCAATATCGAACTTATATATAATGCTTATAACTTATAAATGAAACTAAGTCTTATGGTAAAAAAAATTAATACTATTATTCTACAATCAATTTAACTAAAGCAATCGAGGTACTTCATCTAGTTTGTCCCCCATTATATATTACTTTTAATTTTTATATTCTATAAACCTAGGTTTTCTAGTGGAGATATTTGAGAATATATATTATAATTATGTTATTTTTTTTAATAATACCATTATCTTAATTGATTAGATTCTTTTGAGTAATAATTTGTTAAAAATAGAGTAGGCTCAAAATTAATAAAAATATTACTTTTTTATACATAACTTGAGATCATTTGCTACTTACTACTTTCATGTTAGTGTAATTAGGTTACATATCACATAGATATGATATAAAAAAAAATTTATTTTATCGACAATGTTTACAATTTACTTTTATTTTCTTTGGTAAGATATAAAAGTTAAACATTAACTTGTTAATATATACAAAGAATATTTTATGTGTAAATTTGCATCACATAAATTATAATGCATTATTGTAGGTTGTTGGTCTTTATTATATGTTAGTATTAATAATCTTTGAAATTAAATTTTTTAATTTTCTTCATATTAGTTTTTAAACCGTTTTTTTACTATTAGTTATAGGTTTCCTCTAAAATATATATTACAATATAGATTTATATTATATTTTAATTTATGACTATTTAAAAAAAAATTATTGATTAATTTATGTTCAACTCTAAATAATCTATTTTTTCATGTTTATATAGCTAATTATTTTAATTTTCTTAATATTAATAAATAGGTTAATAAATTGAGTAAATTAAAAGTTTAATGCACAAATATAGCTTTTTCTTTAATATAAATTCAAGGTTGTTATCTGAATAAGAAGTTAACTTTTATTTATAAAAAAATCAATGATAGAAATTAAAACTATTTAATCAAATGGTCAATAATAAATCAAGTATTGATATCGTAAATATTTCTATGGCATAGTAAAAAACTCTTAGGATAAAAGATGTTTTGCCACAAAATAAGAATGTGTGAATAAGGAGATAAAATTATTTGGACATGTAATAAGGAATGTTTTGACACAAAAAGTTAAATACAAAATTAAAATAACAAAATTACCATTTTCTTCGTTAACTTTAATAGAATATTCTTTAATAGTTACACATTACTGCATATTTTTTAAATCAATAAATATTAATAAAATTAAAACTTATCTCAAAAATATTTATAATAATATCCCTCTTATATGATGTGCTCACATCACATCACGTCAATTATAAAGCTGTATAATAAAATCTTATACTTTTAACGGTTGTTTTGTTATTTTAGAATTAAAATCATCTTTATTATAAAAAATAATATTACAATAGATCTCTCGCAAAATTTAGAACTTTATATGTTCAAATGCACATCTTATCAAAACTAACACCAAATTTAGCTAAATTGTGCACTATAGTGTTGCAAGATCTTGGAACATGTTAAAAGTGTGTTAAATCACTAGGGTGCATTAATGTGGTATGCACCCATCATTTTTAATCTATGAATCTTATATATAAATCATACACAGCAAAAGTAAAAAATTTAATTTTTTAAAATAATAAACACAATAATTTTAAGTAGTCATAATAATAAATACAATAAACACAATAATCATACACAATAAACACAATAGTATTAGATTGAGTAGATACTTGAAAGGCCTTCGGAATCAGTTCAAAATTTTATTATCGCTTAAAATGTACCTAATAGCAATTCTAACACTTAATTTAAGTGAATTTAAGTGTCTAAAATGGTAGTCATAATTCAGCTAAATTCTTAACTCTTAAATACCAAACTTAGGCTAAACTCTTTAACTAAAAATTTACTTTTTTTTTTTCGACTTTTGAATAATGAAAAGCAAATCCTTTGTTGTTTGAATGGCCTACCCTTGCGAGAAAGAAGATGAGTGAATGAATGCAACTTTTGCACTTCAAAACAAGAAACAATTTCTTTCTCTTTTACTTCTCCAATCGTCAGCCACTTTCATCCACTTAGCAAAATGAACTTTTTTATTTTTATATTACAAAGGATTTTAATTTCTTTTTATCTTTAATTTGCATTTCGTTTTACTTTGCATTTGACTTTAATTTACACTTTAATTTAAATTGCATTTCACTTTAATTTTAAATCACTTAACCCTAAGCAATTTAAAGTCAAAGCTTTCTCAACAAGCTTTTAATTTAAATTTCATTTAAAGTGAAACTTTCTTGTAAATTTTTCTTTACTTAATTATTAAATTAACCACAATTAACTTAACCTAAATAAAGTTATTATATGACTTATAATATAAATAACTTATCAAACAAGTCACATGTATTATGGTAATTTTTATAGTTAAATAATAAGTGACTCACGTTATGCTACATGTCGACATATAATTGGTCAATAATTTTTATTAATTAATTAATATAATTAATTCTTAAATTTTAATAAGCGCACATCCCAAAAAATTTTGAAACATAATATTTAGTTTTTTAAAATTTACAAGATTGAACTATTTAATTTCGTACGCTTTCTCAGTGCATAACAAGTACACTTTATATTATAAGACTTTCTAAGTCCATACCCAATTTGTTAAATGAAACTTTTTTATGAGTCCGTGATCGATGCGCTATGTACACGTTACGGATATTATAAATAAGCACGTTAGACCATACAAGTTGAGGTCATAACGCATACGTAGAATCCTTTCGTCACCTAAATCCTAAAAGAGCAGAGATATAGATCTACATCATCAAATCTCTATGTGATCATCTGTGAACTTATCTCCAAATACGTATCTCAATAAATAATATACCCAAACTCTTTTGTGATATTGTTTATCCTTTCGAAAAACTCATTTTTCGGGTTTATTACTTATGACCATAAACTTTCTGAGATACAATCTCAGAGTATTAAGATATACAACTCACCCATGCAAGCTAATAGATCCTGTGTTTACGTACACCCAACTCTATAAGAATTAGACGATACCCATCGATACACGACCGTCAAACTATAAAATATCTCTGACATCTATGGTGTTAATTGAGGGTGTGATGTGTGGAGTGTACGTATAATTTTAGAATTTATACATGCAGCGGAAGTATCACATACATATTACACTCAATATGGCATAATCAAATACATATATCTCATATATGTTTATAAGTATCATTTAAATAAACTGCAAGTAAATAAACCTACTAAGATTGAAGGCAACTTTTCGATTCTTCAAGAATTTCAATCTCCAAGTCTTGAGCTCACCTTGAAGTGTGATGTTGCACAATTCTAGTTCACAACTACAAACCAGTAGGATTGTGAAGGTAGAATAGCAGCTATAAATTTTCAGCAATAAAATATTTTAACTCTTAAAATACTTTGATCTATTAGTATATGTTACTTATGAAAGATGAAATGTATAAAATATATTTGGTTCTTTTTTGTTTCTACACCACTCTTTATAAGAATACTTAGAAAAGGACTTAGCCAAAAATCTCTCTATTCTCTACCTTTCTACATTTCTCTCCCGTATCATGCATCTCATGAATGAATTCAATTCATTTAAATTTTTGTTTTAATTTTCTAATGCTTTTCATGGCCTATAATTAAACATTGTTGGCCATTTCATTGCATTATCTTATCAAATACATTTTATTAATGGCCACCAAATATTCATTTACCTAATGTTGGAATATCTTTAATTATTTTAAGTAATTAATGGCCAACATCAAGGCCCCTCATTAAGTAAATGATACAATTGTTATAATTAATGTTTATCTCTTTGTAATAATAATAATAAATAAAATTTACTTTAATTATTTAAAATCTATTTTTGAATAATTACTTTTACCTCACTTGTATTTACTAACAAGGTAAATTGGTAATTTCAAGATAAAAATAAATTATACACAATATCAACATTCTATTGGTTAACAACTCTTGTCAATCAATTATGTGATGTATTTAATATTTAAGTCTTGACAAATACACATCCTGAGGAACCTCTGAAACATATTTTTAGTTTGTTGGAATTTCTTAAACCGAACTGTTTGATCCAATATGCTGCCCTGGTGCACAACAAGTACACTTCATATTGTGAGACTTTCTAGGTCCATACCCGATTTGTCATATGAAACTTGTCCATACATCCGTGAACAATATCCACACACATGTTACGGATATTACAAAATGGCGCATTAAACCATACAAGTTGAGGTTATAACATATTCGTATAATCCTTCCATCATAAATATCCTAAAAGAGCAGAGATATAGATTAACACCGTCAAGTTTTATGTGCTCAACCATAAACTTATCTCTAAATTTGTATTTCAATAAATAATATCAACAAACACTTTTGCGATATTATTCATCCCTATGATAAAGCTCATTTTCTTGAGTATAATAGCTTATAGCCATAAGCCTTCCTGAAACACAATCTTGGAGTATTAGGATACATTACTCACCCAAATGAGCTGATGGATCCCATATTTACGTACATCGGGGTCCATGAGTATCGGATCATACCCAGCGACACCCCATGGTCAAACCATGAAAGGTTTCTTACATGTGTGAAACCAAAGTATGGTGGATCACACAAGCCCACCATAGCACTCAGGTCAAAGGACCACGAATACTACTCAACTCGAAAATACCCTCTACTGACAACATATAGGATGTCTATTAGAGGTCCTCGTGAGTCTGTTCAGTACTCAGTCCTAACTAAATACTTCTATCTCTATATGAGCTTCCACTAAACTCATGATTTGCTAAGACTAACCATCTGAACCATCAAGATATAGACACATTGATCTATATATAACAAGGTCTTCACTAACAGACTTGCATAATGAAAGATAGATAAGAAACATAATGTTTGAGAATGTACTTGTACGATGACATTTTCTAGCACCATTTGCAACTCTTTGCAACTATGTCATTACTAATATATTGTAACACCATTCTCACCCACCTTTCTTTAAAACGAGGTCAGAGAATGCTACCATTTTCTTCTAAAATCTTAATATTAAAATGATTTTTTTTTAATTTTAAAACCAAATGGGCAGAGTCTCCTCTAAAAATTAGATTTCCCACCACCTGCTACAAAGAAAAACAAAACACTCTCAATTATTCTGTTTCTCAACTCAACTCATGTTACTCAACCATAGACCCACCATACAAATTTTAGCTCACGAAGGTTAATCATTCACCTAATTTAATCAGATGCACTGTATGATTGAAAGAATATATACAATTTATCATTTACAACTCAAAAATAGTTCTTGATCATACATACACATGTACACGCAGTAGATGTTCATACAATTTGTTATACAAATATTTTGAATACAAATAAAATATCTACCCAAAATATATAAACAGAGGATGTGACTAATCTGAATTGCTACAGATATGATTTCTCTCTTTAGTCTTTAATACTGGCAACTCTACTACCTGCGTGTGGTAAATGATATAATTTATTTATTCAAACAATGTACAAATAACAAAATCAATTACTATCACTTATCACAACATCGACATAGTAGGTTAAAATTTACCAAATATTTAAATCAATTAATCAAAACATAACATATATTTTAAATTAAAATTTATTTTATCATATACGTGCTTAAACCATTACATGTGATCTCAATAGGCACCTAAAATAAACACTGACACGATACTATGGATTGACCAATGGGCTATCAGATGGTGATCCGACATCGATCACTCAGTGACTACTCGTCGGATCCAGATCAAATCAGAGTATATGTCGGATCAGAGATACAGAATAGTGCAGTACTGCTATAACACCCTATTGTCATGCCAATTACCAATCTCCACCTACCAATGTTCATGTTTACCCAGAGCTCCTTTATAATTTAATAATCATATTAGATTAAACCCAATTTTTTTCTTCTGAATATTCATAATTAGACCCAAAATTTTCAAATATTAATATATAAATTCGAAACTTTCAAGAATTTACATACAGGTCTTAATGTTTTTAAAAAATTCACATATAAGTCCAATTTTTCAATAACACATATAAGTCCAAATTTTTTAACATTTCATACATAAGTCCAAGATTTTCATTAATTTATATTTGGGTCTGAAGTTTTACACAATTTCACATATAGGTCCAAATTGTACCCAATTTCACATATAGGTAATACCCAATATTAATAACACATTTAATTCACTTAGAACCAACATAATAATTAATTAAACACACTATTTGCATTCAAGTATCCACCAAATAATTTAATTGCATAATTATACACTAATGCCCTAAAACAAAAATTTTAATTCAACTTAAGTGTATACCAAACCTTAAACACCCTTCAAGTAGCATTCACTTCTTCTCTTTCTCCTTTCTTTGGCTCTCCTTTGCCAAGCATGCACCTTAATATTCAAGAATACACAAATAATCAATAAAATTTCAATTAATCCCACTCAAATGCAAAAACCCTTAATTCCAAATGGCAATTGAAGTTACAAACCTTTAAAACCCCAAATCCATATTCAAATAAATGTTTCCCACTAATTCACCTTTCCTCTTAAAAATAATCCTTGAAACGTGATGGAAATGTGTTTAATTAAAGATTTGGGGGCTTGATTTACTAAGGAAAGTATGTAGAATTGTTGAATTTAAAAGGAAATAAAAGAAAAATGGAGAGAAAAAAAATGCAAATAAGGGGGGGGGGGACGACACTATTCTTGCAAAAATGGATATTTTTTCACACTATTCCCCTTTATATACTCATCACTTTTCTTGTCAAATTTGCCCTCAACTAAATTCAAAACTATAAAAATGCTATTGGTAAGAAATGATGGCACTTGATTGATCCAAAAATTAAAATAACTATTCACTAACTAAACTAGTTAAAATCTAGTCAAAAAGTAAACAATTCTACCACTTTCCAATTCTTTTGGTGACTAATTGCTGTTGGTTCATGATAAAGTGTTGAAAAAGTGTAAATGGGTCAAGGTTTTAATTCCATGAATCCATTTATATCATACCAACACTTTCCCAACCAATCAAATTCTTCTATTTTCTTTAACAAATAAATTTAATCCTAATAAATAAAAATTAATCCTAATAAATAAAAATTAATTCTAATAAATAAATATTCTAGGGTGTTACATATATTCTCAGGTCTTTGTCCTATTTCAGACAATGCTTTAACTCTTTAGATTTCGTGAACTTTTATAACTTTGTAACTTTTATCAGTCTTAACTCTTAGTATTTATAACTCTCAGTGTTGCTAATTATTAGCACTAATCTAAAATCATTTAGACCATATCTGAACTCTTTCAAATCTTACAATTTCTGAAACATTACAAGCACCATACCATATATTAAATATAATTAGCGATTTAATGAAATGATAATGGTATAAATATAAAACAAATATTCATACATAAAAGGGATGACATGTAAACACAAATCTCAACACATGAAATCAAAGTATGATGGATAACTCACAAGCCCACCATGGTGCTCAGGTCAAAGAACCGTGAATATTACTCAAATTGAGAGGACCTGTCATTGACAACTTTATAGATGTTTATTGGAGGTCCTCGTGAGTCTGTTCAATATTCAGTTCTCATTGAATACTCATATGCCTATACGAGCTTCCACTAAGCTTATAGTCATCTAAGAATGACTATCTAGATAATCCAAATACAGACATACACTGATCTATATGAAAGAGATTAACCGATAGACCTACATCGGTGAAAATAGATCATGAATATAGTATTAAGAACATACTTACATAATGATATTTTCTAATACCAATTGTAACACTTTGCAACTATGTCATTAGACAAGGCTCTAACTTTTTAGATTACGCTGACTTTTATAACCTGCTAATTTTTAGCAGTGCTAACTTTTAGCATTTATAACTCTCAGCATTGCTAACTCTTATTACTGATTTAAACTGCTTTAGATTAGATTTGAACTCCTTCAAATCATACAATGTCTGTCACGTTACAAACATTGTACTATTGAATAAAAATATTTAGCGATTAATGAAATATGCATTGTATAAATATTAAAATTAAAATATTCACATAAAATTAACTGACACGTAAGCACAAATCCCAACATTATGTACTTAAAAAGTCTCTCTATTATTTACAAAATAACTAATATCTAAAATGATCCAACCAATTTCTAATTTATTGTTTAATCTCCGATCAATAAGATTTACAATATGAATAGAGTCAGATTCTATCATTAGAGGAGTTAGACCTCTTTCAACAGACAACTTGAGGCTCTTCAAGATTTTTAAAACTTCAACAAACTTAATATCTCTAAATTAGAGCATTTTACAAGATAATGCAAACTTAATCTCATCCTTAGAATTTTTTTTTTAAAAAAAACACTTATTGTCTCCTTGAAATTATTAACTATTACATCAAACATTCAATTTAAATCAGTTGACTACTAGCGGTGCCTATATAATCTAAGCAAGTAGGAGATGGAGGTAGAAAAAGAGGTAGATTATTTTGAATACCCTTGTAAGTTTAAATTAGATTTTTAACTTTTAGTAATGTGCTTAAAGTATCATTGCCTCTTTTATTATGAAAAATTTGATTCCTAGAGTACCAAATAGATCATGTGATCCAAACACAAGTTTCAAATTTTTCTTTGAGACAAGTTAGAGAAATATACTAAGCAAGTTGGCAAAACTGCTTACACTTACTTTAGATATAACATTAGATAGAGACAAAGTTTCCAGCTTATTTTGCAGTTCTGCAACCTACAAGGGAATGTAAAACATCCTCCTTATTTTTCCAACACCTTGGGTAGCTAAAGGACTTAACTACTTTCGTTTTAAAGAGATTGCTTAAAGTAGGAAGAAAATCAAATAGAGCTATCTAGAATAAAATTTTTATTTTAAGAGGCAAGGATAGAGATTGTACAAAGTTCCACCATTGAAAGGTATTTTAAGAGCTAGATGAGAGTTTTTAGAGGTTTAATTTGAAAGCTATTTAGTAGGCACTTTTAACTATATGGTAACCTCTTCGTTTTTTTTTAAAGTTCAATACGAGTTGATTTGGACTTGGCCTATGAGGTGGAATTTTGAGAATGATATCAACATCTTATTTCCAAAATATATCTTTAATCAACACCTTATTCCAAGTCTAATCATTATTAGTTAAAGCTGCCACTATTGTCTCAGGATGAAGATTTTAGAATGATTGACCTGAAAGTTAGACCCTACCTTAAAAATATTCCTACCCTAAAGAATACTCTTCCATATATAAGAAGCATTATTTGGAGTTATACAATTCATGAAATTCTCATTTGGAAAATACCTCACCTTGAGAACTCTTGAAGTAGAGAATTGGGATTTTCTAAAATTTTCTAGTAGAATTTTCTAAGAATGGCTTAATTGAAACATGATAGGTTATGAAATCCAGTCCATTATACAACTTTGGATTGAATCTTGTCTAAGAATGTTGCCCTTTGGTCAAGCAATGAGGAGCTAGTAGAGAAGTAAAAAGGTTTAAAGGCTTGAAGATGAGTTAACTTATTTAAGGGCCGTTATGTGGATTTGGACCTTCTATAGGTAAATGAGTTTATTGCTAGCTAAGAATGACCTGATGATGAGGGCACGATCTCTAAGACCAAGGTTCCAAAATGTAAGGCTTCTGTTTCCCATATAATCGAGGAGGTTCCTCCCCCACCACTTGATAAGTCTGTGCTTATGTCTAGGGAGGTTCCTTAAACTGAAGACTCTTATGCCTTTACCGATGCTACTGATAGAAACCTGCCTTCTGCTTCTTGGACTTAGGCCTTTTTTTTTCTTGCTTTCTGAATTTTTTTATTATGTAATGAATTTTCTTTTCTATTAGTCAAGAAGTTCTTTTATTATTTGTACGTCCTCGATCTGACTCAGTTGCATTTTGTTTGACTTTGTATATTCTTAATATGTTTGTGGATACTATGAGTGATATTCCTTATTTAATACTACTTGAACGAATGTCTTGAAGATTATATTCTTTGAACTTCCTTAATGATTTTCCCTGAGGCTACCTATATTGGCTCGATGAGGTTTCTTGATAGGTTTTATGAAGCTTAAGATTGAATTTTGCCTTATAAACTTTGGAAATTATCTTGAAAACAATCTCACTTATCTAGCAATCTCAATCTGGGGAGTCATGATGACTTTATTTATTACCTTCCTTGCTTATTCTCTTCAAAAGTTACTCAGAGGTATTTATGGATTTTATTGTCTCGAGTGTTCATACGGTGAGACCCTTGGGTTTTTCAGTTAATCATTTCATAATAAATGTGCTTTTCTTTAATTTTAAACCTTTACTATCAATTGTATTTTAGAGACGTCTCAAATGATGTTGATATTTATAAGGTTCTTGGATTGCTTAAGAATCTGATGGTAGTTAATTGTGCTTGGCAGCTAAAGAGACATTTTAAACTGAATTTAATGGGAGGCTATTGGATTCGATTTATGGCCCAAGCTCAAAGAAGAAAAATCTTAAATCATATTTTGATTGGGAAATTGAGGTTAAACTTTTAGAGCCCACTATTTTCTTCTTCTTTTCCTTTGAAAGATAAAGTACTACATTTTTTTTGTGACCGTTATTCTGGTAATTTTCTTGTAGTGATTTTTTTTAACTTGTTCTCTGCCCCAGGTAAGCTATCGCTTTTGATGATCTTATTTTTATTTCTCATTTCCTCTGGTATACTCTTAGAATTCCTTTTAAACATTTAGAATTTATGGTTTTCTTTTTGAAATTGGGATTGGTTACCTGTTAATGATAATTCTTGATTTTCTTTTTTATCATCCTTTGTCTTTGAGTAGTAGTGGCTACACTAATAGTATATCTGACTTTATTTCCTTGTAAGGAATCATGTTAGCCTCAATTAATCTTTGGTCTCAAAATTTGAGTGGTTAAGCAGAAGTGGTCGTTCAGACTAAGTTGAGTGATTGTGAGAATAAATAGGTTTCCTTGGTTAGGAAGAACAATCGAGGTATTTTACCTCAAGGTGATTCAATTTGAGAAAGGGAGAGTAAGCTTCTTTTTATTTCTAATTTTTTTACAACTAATATGGTTTTCCTATTTGCATTTTATAGATATGCAAGATAAAGATGGTAGTAGGAAATACTTTTGCTGTGAGGAGCCACCTTTTCGGCCTTTTTTTTTTAAAGGCTACAGGGAATCTATATGGGCGTGGTTGAGGGGACTAGAACTCTTCTACTCCTAGTGGTAGTGCAGAAGCCTTAAGAACATTGGCTTAAAGACCTTCTTCAACGGGTGAGAAAGAGAAATAAGTGGTTAAGTCTTTTTCTCCATTGGACACGGGTTTCAAGCTTTTAAGGGAAGAATTAATCGATTATGAGGCTATTCACGAGCTATTAATAGGGAATCCTCCTATGTTCTCGTTAGGAAGTTTGTCTACTACTTCTTAAAGTAAGTTTGAATATTTATTCCTCCTTATTGTTGTTAGGATTTGTATTTATGTGTCATAACATTTTATATGAATATTGATTATTTAATATTTATACAATAAATATTTTGAATAAAATCGTTAATATTAAATATATATGGTAAGATGCTTGTAACATTTCAGACATTGTATGATCTGAAAGAGTTCAAATCTAGTTTAGAAAGGTTTAGACCAGGATTAAGAGTTAACAATGCTGAGAGTTATAATTGTTAAGAGTTAGCACTGCTAAGAGTTAGCAAGTTATAAGAGTTAGCGAAATCTAAAGAGTTGAAGCCTTCTCTAAATAAGGCAAGAGCAGAAAATATATTAGTAATAATATAGTTGCAAAGAGTTGTGAATAATGTTAGGAAATGTCATTGTGCAAGTATGTTCTCAAACGTAAAGTTCTAGATCTATCTTCACTAATGCGGGTCTGTTAGTGAAGACTTTATTATATATAGATCAATGTATGTCTATATTTGGATGGTGCAGATGGTTAGTCTTAGCAAACCATAAACTTAGTGGAAGCACGTATAGGCATATGAGTATTCAGTAAGGACTAGGTACTGAACAGACTCATTAAGGATCTTTAATAAACATCTTAGAAAGCCATCCCTGTTGGTATAAATATTTATTTTATAATATTTATACAATGAATATTTTATTAAATCGCTAATAAAATTTATTAAACGGTATTAATTGTTATAACACTATAGACATTGTATGGTTTAAATGAGTTTAGAGCAGGACTAAGATTTAGCAATGTTGAAAGTTATAAGTGCTAAGAGTTAGCACTGCTAAAAGTTAGCAGGTTATAAGAGTCAACAGAATCTAAAGAGTTAAAACCTTGTCTATAATGGGACAAAGACCTGAGTGTATACACTAGTAATTACATAGTTACAAAGAGTTACAATATGTGTTATAAAATGTCATTATGCAAGTATCTTCTCAAACACTCTATGTTCCTAATGTATTTTTACCAATGTAGGTCTATTGATGAATCTCTTTTATACAAATCAATATATGTCTATATCTACAAGGTACAGATGATTATTCTTAGCTAACCATGAGCTTAGTGAAAGCTCGTATGACATGCAGATATTCAGTCAGAATTGGATACTGAACAGGCTCATGAGGACCCTATTAGACATCTTATAAAATCGTTAATAATAGCTTATCTCGAGTTGAGTAGTATTCACGTCCTTTTGTAGGGGATCATTTTGTTGGCGGAGATCTTACGACAAACTCTGATTAACAATAAATCTAATAGTTTTTGAATCCAGAACACTTCTGAGATTCATCCATCGGTCAAAGTAATTTCTAGCACTTAGAGATGGAATGCATCAACTATGCACACCAACTGGTTCGTAGTGGCCATTATTCTTGATAGGCTAAAATAACGAGAGATGTTAACAGAATAGTTATTAAATCGCTAATAGAACGTTTTAAATCATGGGTATACTAATTATACCTTTTCGATTTAAAATGCCCTCCCACTACTTTACATAATCCCTATAATCTCTCAAACAGGAAGACGATAGTTTAAACTTTTTTAAACTATACAGCAGGAAGTAAATCCCATTGAAATTTACTCGAGCCTCACACTATAGCAATATTGGCCTTTGTAAACTCAATAGCTAGACAACAATTGTCAATTGCATCTCATGCAACTCTTACCCCATGATCCTAAATGTCATGCCCCAGACCCAAAAGATCTGACACACGACATCACTTACATTCATTCAATAATACTTAAACATTCATTTTAATTTCTTTCAAAATTATAGCAATTGAATTATGACTGGGACAATTAGTAAACCGGAGATACGCAGAGTTTTCTCAGAGATTAACACTCTACTACGTCACCAGTAGCAACTTTATTACCGGAAGCCCAGAATATATTCATTGTAAATTCTTACTTAAAATCAATCCATTACTACACTTGGTGAAACTTAAACTAAGTCCAACCACACACAATAAAATAATACATAGGTATTTATTCACTAGGGACAAATCAAATATCTTATCCCACGTGTCCCCAAATGAAACACTTAGCAACCTAACAACTTAGGGAACCCAAAGAACAGCAGAAGCCTTGCCAAATCCGCTAAGCACACATGTACCTTATTTACCTGAAATCACCATAAACTATAATGAGTATAAAACTCAGTAAGCATACTAATTTTTCATATATCAAATACAAATACATATATGTACACAATGCATATGTATGATATGCTGTGATCAATCAAAATCATAATCTTATCAAATCACATATCATGTAAGCGCTTACACATTCTTTCAAAATACATAATAGGAATACCATCACTCAACTACTACTTAGTAGGACTTACATATCACATATCACATAATGAGCCAAATGTCACTCGTAGGTGACATACCGTATGAGAGGAATAGTACAAGTGAGGTCTTGAATAACACATATATAATGCTTATGCCCGAAGGTAAAAGCCAAACCCTCACCCTGATCATCGGTGAGTCCTCTCACATGCACCAATACGCCACCACACGAATGTGATGACTCACTCTTCCTTTAGGTACCAATAGGATCCTCCCTACATACGGAACACATAACATATACCAATCCCAAAGGAAAGGCCACACATAAAGGCTCCACAATCACATAAAATGCCTACTAAGTTAACAGTGAGTTCAAGTACCCTCAAAATACAAAATATTTCTCATGGACATATTACACTTCAAAAGCTTTCTTTATTAAACACATCTTATTTTGAAAGCTCACTTACAAAAACACATGTATGTCCATGCTCAATGTCAATGCTCACATTCAGAAACATATATTCACATTTCATATCAAAATATACTTTGACATAACATAAACATATTCTTAACCCCATTTGCAAAATCATACAAAACAATTACTATGTTTATTGTGATTTCAGTAAAAAGTCTAGTATACTTACCTCTTAACACTTTCAGCTACAAGGCTTAAATCTCCTTAACCTATCAATGGAGATTAATCCTTTCATAAGCCTCACAATTCACACAAAATACTTTAAATAGCTTACAAAATTATACACAATGCATTTATCACATCAAATTGGTCTAAAAACTTGGTTTCTCAAAACCTGTCATTCTGACCACTTACACTTAACAAAATTCTCTAATACATCAAATGATGTCCAATTACTCCAAAATCAGAATATACCATCCTTGACTCATATATACTTCTTATATATGAATATTATATCAAAATTCCTACACAATCCATTCCATACACACCATTGAATCCAAACTACTAACCTGATAGGATCAAGATATTTACTGAACAGTATTCAATCTCCCAATTTTATAAACTCATATACTAGCTCAAAAATTATAAAACTACCACATAATTACTCTTGACACATATCTCAGTTCATGATAAATATTTGGCTTCCAAATAACTGCTAAAAGTATTTTAAAACTATTTTATTTCATAACTTTAAAAATCTGTTAATCAAATACTACAATAAGCTGATACACTTTAGAAATTCATAACACTTCAACCACATTGATCCAAATTCTAAATTCCGAGTATATCATATTAGACATATAAAATTATCATATTCCACAAATTCATAATTTTTGAAGATCATTCAGTAGGACAAAAATTATTTTTCACTGTACTATACTGTTTACACAGGAAATTTCCAGAATTTCAGGGTGATTTTGGTAAATTCACTATAAATTCAATTTCCAGAATTTTCAATCGATTCAAAGTCTCAGATGATCCTTAACATGTCTAATTTCATATACTCAAAATTCAAAACCAGAATCGAATCACAACAATTTATAAAATTCCTAGATCAAGAGGTTATCCAGCAGAAATTCCATAATTCATCATGATTTATCAAACTATCTTATAGATCATCATCAATTCTCGTATGATCTTACGAAATACACAACAAATCCTCAATTATACATATTTTCAGAAATCAAAACTTAAAATAATTAACTTAATTAATACCAATAAATTGAGAAATACGTATGATATACCTCTTGAAATTCAAAATTCCAATTTCTTCTTCTTTTTCTTCTTCTTCTCCTCTTTCTCTCTCCTCTATTTCTCTCTTCTCTCTCTTAAAATGGGTAGCTCGACCTAAAAATGGTAAATTAGGGTTTAAAAGTGTATTTTTATACTAAGAGGCTAATTTTTGGTATTTACGAATTTGCCCCCAAAACTTTCAAAGTATAACAATTTGGTCCCTAAAATAAATCTAAAGTCATACAAATAAACCCAATACTAATCGTATATCCTTAACCTATAAAAATATTACTAATAACAATATATAATTCAAGTATCACCAACATACAAATAAAATACGTATATTTATACATATATAAATACTTATTCTTACCAGTCGTGGATACTGGTTACTACACTAAATACACCTTATCCTAACGCTGTAGCAATATTGGATAAGTGTATTCCAGATTAACTTGCCAATGATCAAATATATGCTACCGATACTACCTTCACGCTGTAGCAATATTAGGCAATATTTCGCATATATTTACCTCATTTCATGTTTAACCGGTATAGTTCAAGCCTAACCAACTAAGTTCCTCACGCTATAGCAATATTGGAAAAAGGCTGACGTGACTCGTTTAACACCGTATTGACAAGACGGATCATAATAAAACATTATCTCATAATGTAATATTATTTAATCTGATTAAGAGATATTTTGTTATATAGGTCTCCATTCTCTTAGGAAGGGTGATTTTTAATTAATTAATTTCTTTATGTAAGCACAACTAACCCTCACCGATAATTTTTATCACTGCATCTCATAAATCTCGGTTTATAATATAGACTAGTAACTTTTATCACTACATCTCATAAATATACACATGCAAAATTAATTTTGAAACACTATTCAAAACAACGTTCAAAAATATTGTAGTTGTGAACAGTAAAAATTTCACTGTTCATATGCTACTGTTTAAGTGAACAGTATACCGTTGCGGCGTCACATCTCCTCGCTGCAGCACTGGGAGGTCAAACCCCCAGCCCTGCGGCGCTAGCTCATTGGCGTTACAGCGCCCAATGCTTCCTTTTTGGCATACCCATTACAACACTTGAAATGCGCTATTTACACCGGGTCTTTTACATTTATTCACTCAAACAACACCCATATATGTCCTAAATGGCTATAATACCAATTGTTGGGGATCTAAGGCACGTGGGTGTATGCATGTGCAATTGTATCTATTGCCTAAAATACATATCTTATATATATTCTACGCGGCGGGAGCGTGTAAATTACAATAAACACAATAAATAAAATATATTAATCATATTAATATATTAGTAAGGTAGAGAACTCACCTCAACGTGTAATGTTATACGCATAAATTTTCAAAGTTCGCATGGAGACCAACTCGATGGCAGTTCTAGTCACTAACACGGTAGGCTTGGTGAGCTAGAACAGTAGCTCTATACACAGTACTGGGTTTAACTCTTAAACCCCAAAATGGCCGGTGTGTGTTTTTCATCCTTTTCTCCAAAAAGATAAGAAATGGAGAATTTGAAGCAATCCACCATTGCTTTAAATGGAACCATAAAAAAAATGAAATAATTTCATTTTTTCATTTTTTTTTCTTCTTCCCGGCGATTTCTTCTTTCTTCTTCTTTCTCCATTTCTTTTTTTTCTTTCTCTCGGCCACATTTTGGCTAAAAACAAAAAATTCCACCAAATTTCCTTTTTTCATTTTTTTTTCTTCTTCCCGGCGATTTCTTCTTTCTTCTTCTTTCTCCATTTCTTTTTTTTCTTTCTCTCGGCCACATTTTGGCTAAAAACAAAAAATTCCACCAAATTTCCTTTCTCTCTATCTTTATATATCTAATATAATATATATTATGTATTATATAATAATAATAAAATACTAATGGGTGCCAATTATTTGGCACTCAAAATATAATATTATTATATATATAATTCTTATAATAAAATATAATAATATATAATATGATAAAATAATATAATATAATAATATATTATATAATAAAATAAGAGAGATATTTTAATTATTTAACTATTAAATAATTAAAGTGTGAAATGACCATTTTACCCCTCATGAATAGTTACCAAGTTTACCCATCAAGTGGGTCCCACTAAATCCGCACTTTGAGAAACTCAATCGAGGGTCCACAATGCGCCACGTGTCATTATACAATTAGTAAATAATAACTATTGACTCATTATTGTATTTAACACTCAAATACAGACACACACGTATTCCCGTGGTAGTGCTGAATATTACTGGATTAAACACTTTAATCTAACACACAGCCCCAGTGTACAACGAGTATATTCTATATCGCGAGCCTCCCTAGGTCCTACGCCTGATTTGTCAAATGAAACTATTCTATGATTTCGTGAGCAATGCCCCACGCACACGTCACGGATATGCAAATCAGTGCGTTAAACCATACAAGCTGAGGTTGCAATGCATACGTATAATCCTTCCGTCATGATATCCTGGATGTGCTGGGGATATAGATTATCACCGTCAAATCCCCTAGTGCTCATCCATGTCTTATCTCCAGACTCGTATCTCACTGAACAATATGCACAAACTCTTTTGCCATATTATTCCACCCAGGCGAAACTCTTTCCCGGGATGATTGCTTGTGGCCACAAGACTTTCCGAGATACAGTCTCAAAGCATCTGAATATCTAACTCCATATGCGAGCTGACGGATCCCATATTTGTACACACTGGACTCTATAAGCATCGAACCATGCGTGGAACCAAAGTATGGTGGATTACTTATAAGCCCACCGTGGCACTCAGGTCAAAGGACTACGTACACTACTCAACTCGAGAGGACCCTCCATTGATGGCTTACATAAGGTGTCTATCGGAGGCCCTCGTGAGTCTGTCCCATATCCAGTCCTAATTGGATACCCATATGTTAATATAAGCTTCAAGCTCATAGTTGGCTAGGAACGACCATCTATACCCTATAAGTACGATATATGTTGATCTATATATAAAGGTATCCACCGACAGACTCGCATCGGTAAAAATAAATTATGGACAATTATTCGAGAACATACTTGCATAACTTGCATTTCCTGGCACCTGATTGCAACTCTTACAACTATGCAGTTACTGGTATATTCTCATGTCTATATCTTATTACAGACAAAACTCCAACTCTTGGATCTGCTGAGTATTACAACCAGCTAACACTTAGCTGTGCTAACATTTAGCAATTATGTCTCAGCGTAACTAACTATGAGCCGTTATCTAAACTCTTTTTGATTTGATCTGAACTCTTTCAGATCTACAATGTCTGTAACGTTACATGCATGATACCATATAAATTGGGATTAGTAATTTAATGAGAATGTACACTTATGTAAATATACAAGTATATGTACATTCAGGGATAGCACGTAAGCACCGACCCCAACACATTTATGTACGGTTGTATATATGTGCAAGTGTGTTTATTGCAAAAATACGTATCTAATACATATTTAGCGCAAGAAAATATTTAAAATATACAATAAATACATAATCATATATTAATCAAATTAATATATAAATGATAAAAGTGAGAAATTACCAATACGTGTAATATTTTACACATATTCTTTTGGAGTTCACCTAGAGTCTGACTCATTAGAAGTTCTAGTTACCAACTTGGTGGGCTTGACAAGCTAGAACAGTAACTCCTTTATCCAACGTGGGATTAACCCTTAATCCCTTTAATAGCCGGTTCTTAAATCTTGCTCTTTGTCTCTCACGAGATGAAGAAAAGAAAATATAAGCAATAATTGCTTCTCTTCTCCAAGAGCAAAGAAACAAGAAATGGAAATTAGTAGAGAAAAATAACTCTTTTTCCTTTTTTTTTTCCTCAATTTTCTTCCATTTTCCGTTTCTAATTCACACACATATATCTCTTTTTACATTAAAAAAAATAATATTAAAATATAATATTAATATAATTAACCATTATTGGCAAAAATAGTAATAAACAATAAAAATAAAAATATTATATATAATGCATGACAACTATCATGCATTATATATATATATTATATTATTAATAATATAATTTTATAAAATAATATATTTTTATAGAGATATAATCATTTTTTAACAATTAAATAATTATAATATAAAATGATCATTTTGCCCCTCATAAATAATTACCAAATATATCTCTTAACAGGTCCTACCAAATCCCACACATGGGTAATCTCAATCGATGGTCCACAATGCGCCACGTGTTATTTTACAATTAGTGAATAACAATTATTGACTAATTATTATATTTAACACTTAAATACAAACATGCACGCAATGTCATGGTATTGTTAGATATTACTGGATTAAATAATTTAATCTAGTACTCTGCCCCAGTACATAATGAGTACACTCTATATTCTATAAGTCCGTGAGCAATGCCCCACGCACACGTCACGAATATTACAAATCAGCGCATTGAACCATACAAGTTGAGGTTATAACGCATACGTATAGTCTTTCCATCATATATATCTTGGATGTGCGGGGACATAGATCAACACTGTCAAATCCGTTTTTTTACTCATCCATAAACTTATCTCCAGAATGATATCTCATTAAACAATATAAACAAACTCTTTAACCCTGTGGAAACACCTTTTCGGGTTAACTACTTATGGCTATAAGACTTTCTTGAGATACTATCTTAGAGCATCTAGATATTTCACTCCCTATGAGAGCTGATGGATTCTATATCTGCATGCACTAGACTCTATGAGCATCAGACCATATCCAGTGACACCCAGCGGTCAGACCATGAAAGGTCTCAACATGCGTGAACCAAAGCATGTTGGATCACTCACAAGCCCACCGCAATGCTCAGATCAGAGGACCATGTATACTACTAAACTCGAAAGGACTTTTCATTGACAGCAACATAGGATGTCTATTATGGTCCTCATAAGTCTGTTAAGTACTCAGTCTCAACTAAATACCTGTATACCTATACAATCTCCAAGATCCTGGTCAGTTAAGAACGATGAACTGTACCCTATAGATATAGACATACACTGATATATATGAATTAATAGGATCTACTAACAGACCTGTGTTAGTAGAAATAGATCAAGAACAATATGTTTGAGAACATGCTTGCATAATGACACATCCTAGCAACCAATTGCAACTCTTGCAACTATATCATTATAAGCATATTCGGAGGTCTTTGTCCCATTATAGACAATATTCCAACTTTTGGAATATTTGCTAATTCTTAGCATCGGTCTAAACTTCTTTAGACCATATCTAAACTCCTCCAAATAGTACAGAGTCTGTAGCATAACAAGCATTAAGCCATATTATTAAAAGGTAATTAGTGATATAACAAAAGGTACTGTGTATCGATATCAAATATTTATACAAAATTAGGATGGCACGTCGGCACAACTCTAACAATCTCTCACTTCCCCTAGTGCTAATCATAGTGGTATCTAATACTCATAGACTCCACGTATTTCTCAAACACCTTTGGAGTTAAGGCTTTGGTAAGTAGGTCTGCTAGATTATTTATAAAATCTATTCTACAAATAATTACATCTCCCCTAGCTAAGATCTCTTTAATGATGTGGTATTTCTGCTCTACATACTTAGATTTCTGGTGTGTTCTTGGCTTATTTGCTTGTGTTATAGCCTCATTATTGCGCAAAATAATGGGATATGATTTGATGAACTTGGAACTATTCCAAGCTCAGCGACAAACTTGTGAATCCAAATAGCTTCCTTTGCAGCTTCAGAAGCTGCGATGTACTTTGCCTCCGTGGTAGAGTTAGCTGTGGACCCCTGTTTGGTGCTCTTTTAGCTAACTGCGCCTCTATTGAGAGTAAACACATATCCAAATGTATACTTTCTATCATCTAGATCAGACTAAAAGTCTGAATCCATGTATTCTCTCACTTGAATATCATTATCCCCATAAATGAGAAACTTATCCTTTATACCCTTAAGTTATTTAAGGATATGTTTGACCACCATTCAATGGTTGTTACCTGGATCAGATTGATACCAGCTTGTAACACTTACAGTCATACTGATATCAGGTCTCATACACATCATAACATACATCAAGCTGTCAATAACTAATGCATATGGTATGTTAGACATTCTAACTCTTTCATCTTCCTTCTGATGAGACATTCTCTTAGAAAGATGAACATCATGTCTAAAAGGTACATTTACTGTCTTACAATTAGTAAAACTATATCATTCCAAAACACTATCAATGTATGATGACTGAGAGAGTCTGTTTAACTTCCTAACTCTATTTCTATAAAGCTTTATACCCAGTATATAGGAAGCCTATCCCAAGTCTTTCATGGAGAAATTCTTACTCAGATAGCTTTTCGTGGATTGTAACATATCGATATCATTCTCAATGATAATATGTCATCTATATAGAGGACTAAGAAGACCATCATGCTCTCACTGATATTTTTATACACACGAGCTTCTTCCTTATTTTTAATGAAGCCAGACTTTCTGATTACCTCATCAAAACGATGATTCCAGCTCCAAGAGGCTTTTTTAAGTCCATAAATGAACTTCTTCAGCCTGCACACGAGACCAGAAGTCTGGCTGGATGTAAAATCTTCATGTTGTTCCATGAATATCTCTTCATCGAGGTGTCTATTTAGGAATGCAGTTTTTACATCCATCTGTCGAATCTCAAAGTCATAGTATGTCGCAAGTGCCAACAAAATCCTAATTGACTTTAGCATCGCAACTGGTGCAAAGGTCTCCTCATAGTCGATCCCAAATCGCTGAGAATAACTTTTTGCCACTAATTGAGCCCTAAAGGTCTCTACCTTTCCATCAGGCCCTTACTTTCATTTGTAAATCCATTTACAACTAATAGGAATAATTCCTTTGGGAAGCAGAACCAAGTCCCAGACCTGATTCTATGCATAAAGTCAATTTTGAATTTTATGACTTCTTGCCATTTACCCGAGTCGTGTCTAGCATCGCCTCCCTGTAAGCCGAAGGATCATTTTCTTCTAACAAGAAAACCCCAAGTGCATCTTGAGGCATCTAACTATACCTAACAGGTGGCTTGGACATCCTTTTAGACCTACGTGGAGGGTATGTTAAAGGTACACTACTCACTTAAGCTTGAGTATCCATCCGTAACTCATCAGGTTCCTAATTGACTTCATCAAGTACAATCTTTCTATAATCCCCACGATCTTCTAGAAATTATTTCTAAGGAAAATGGCATTTCGAGCAGTGAACACATTTCGTTCCTCTGGATCATAGAATTGGTATCCCATTGAATTCTTGGGATACCTAATGAACCTGTACTTGTACCCCATAGGTGCAAGTTTATCCTGTTGCGCAACTCTTACGTAAGTAGGACAACTCCAAATCTTAAGATACTTAAGACTCAGTTTTCTACCCTTTATCATCTCATGTGGAGTAGTAGAAACAGCTTTAGATGGAGCCTTGTTCAAAATATGAGCAGTAGTTTCCAGAGTATGACCCCACAGGTATTCTAGAAGATCAACAAAGCTCATCATCGATCAGACAATATCCAATAAAGTCCGATTTCTCATCTCTGAAACACTATTGTGTTGCAGAGTACCTGGAAGACTATATTAAATGAGAATCCCATTCCCCTTTAAATAATCCAAAAAATCACTGCCCATGTACTCACCGCCTCAATCTGATCGAAGGAACTTAATGTACATGCCGGTTTGTTTTTCTACTTCAAGTCAGAATTCTTTAAAATTTTAAAGGTTTTTGACTTGTGTTTCAAAAGAAACACGTAACCATATCGTGACCAATCATCGATAAAGGTTACAAAGTATCAAAACCCACATATTGTAGTGTGATTCATTAGATCGCATACATCACTATGTATCAGTTCTAATAAATCAATGGCACGGTGTCTAGCACCGGTAAATAGATAAGGTTCCATGGTCAAATCAGGTATCTGACCATCCTTAATCAGACAGGATAGGCGTTTCACACTTATATAGCCTAATCTCATATGCCACATTTCAATTTCATTTAAAGTTTTCAATCTTGCACGTTTGTTACTAGAACTAGCTTGTACATTTATGACATTTCTCACTATATCCAATACATAATACCCATTGACTAACTGACACTCAGCTAACAAAACATCATGCATATTATATAAATACAAAGAATGATTCCGTACATTTACATGATATCCTTCACTGTCAAGTAAAGAAAGAGATATAATCTGCTTGATGATATTGGGTACATAATAACAATTATACAAAATAACTGTTCTATTACAAGAGAGAAGTAAATCAAAATGTCAAATAGCTTGGATCTACAGGAACTCTTCATTTCCTGCTCTGAGCATCACTTCTCCAGGCTTTAGCATCTTAACTTTTCTCAATCCCTGCAACATATTACAGATGTGAGAAGAGCATACAGTATCTAATACCCAGCCAGTACAAGTATAAAATGTTAAAGAAATGTCAATAATAGTCAAACACATACCTGAGGGAGTCTTCTTCACAGTAGCAAGGTACCTCGGGCAGTTACACTTCCAGTGCCCGTCCTCGCCACAAAAGAAACACTTTCCCTTTGCTTTCTTTTCCTAATGCTTGGATAGTTGTTGTTTCTGAGGACCCATCTAGGTTGGCTTTGTCTGTTTCTTCTTCTTCCCTTTGGACTTCTTAGAAGCCTTTGGGGTAGAAGATGAGGCACCCTGAACCAAAAGAGCCGAGCTCTCTTTACATATATTTTCCTCCGCCTTTAACAAATTATGAACCTCAGCATATGTTGGGGTCAATCCTTGCATATTGAAGTTCATAACAAATTATGCAAATAACCCTGGCAGTAATTAGAGAATCAAATTATTCCCCAACTTATTATTCAGAGAAATGTCCATAGCCTTCAATTTCTCGATGTATCCAATCATCTTAAGTACATGAGGACTAACCAGACTGCCCTTACTGAGTCTAGTCTGAAAGAGCACCTTGATGAATCTATACATTTTGACCTGAGGTCGATCGTCAAAAACCTCCTTCAAATACAACATTATGCTACTAGCACTGTTCATATAGACATGCTCTGGCTACAACTCTGTAGACATTGAGGTGAGGATATACGATTTAACTTTTAAATCGTCATCCAACCATTTCTGATATGTCTCTCTTTCGTCAGATGAGGCATCATCTAAAACACCTAAAAGCATTTTCTGATCTATAATATATCTGAGCCTCTCAGAATCCAGAACAATTCTGAGATTCATGAGCCAGTCTGAATAATTTTCGGCGCCTTTAAGTTGGTGTGAATCCAGTATGTGCACCAAAGGATTTGTAGAGGCCATCAGATCAAATCTTGTATAAACAAAACAAATAGGAGATGTCAGTAGAATTTGTTAAATCGCTAATATTACATTTTAAATCATAGGTATAACAATTAAACATTTTTTAATTTAAAACTCCCTTCCACTGCTTTATATAATCCCGATAATCTCTCAAATGAGAAAATAATAGTTTAAACTCTTTTAAGTTATACAGCAGGAAGTAGGCCCCATTGAAATTTACTCTAACCTCATGCTGTAGTAATATTGGCCTTTGTAAACCCAACAGGTAGACAACATTTGCCAATTGCGTTTCATGGAACTCTTACTTCTTGATCCTAAATACATCTTATCCTCCACACTATAACAATATTAGGTAAGTGTATTCCAGATTAACTTGTCAATTATCAAATATATGTTACTGATACTACCCTCACACTATAGCAATATTGAGCAATACGTTCACATATATTTGTCTTATCTTATGTTTAATCAATATAGTCCAAGCCCAACTAACCAAGTCCCTCATGTTATAACAATATTGGAAAAAGGCCGACGTGGCTTGTCTAACACCGTATTGACAAGACAGATCAAAATATAACATTATCTCATAATGTAATATACTTTAATCTGATTAAAAAAAATTTCTAGTTTGTAAATCCCCATCTCATTAGGAGGTAATCTTAATTAATATTTCTATATTAACACAATTAACCTCCACTAATAGGGTTCTCATTGTGACTCTTAATACAGAACAATTGATCCTGATTTATAATATAGACTAATAACACTTATGACTGCATCTCATAAACCTTACACATACAAAATTAATTTTAAAACATTGTTCCAAAATACTGTAGCACATGAATAGAAAAATTTACTGTTCATTAGCTACTATTTATGTGAATAGTCTTGCGTCGCGGCGAGGACTACCAGTACTAGGAGGTCGAACCCCTAATGCCGCAGCGCTAATCCATTAGTGCTGGGGCATAAATTTCAAGACCTTTAGCGCCCCAGCGCGGGCTAACCAACACTAGGAGAAAAACTCCCAAGGCCAGGGCGCCAAGTCCTCAGCGTTGCAACGCTAGGAGGTTGAACCCTTAGCGCTGCAACACTAGTCCTATGGCGCGGCAGTGCCCAGTGCACCCTCTTTGGCATACTCATTTCAACACTTGAAACGCACCATTGACACTGAGCCTTTTCACTCTTTTCACTTAAATTACACTGCAGGAAAAGGAGATGACGGGGGTCATCCATTGTCTGCCCACTTGGCGACATTATCTGCCTGGGGCAAGGTTCGTAGTGATGACGGACAACATAGCAACGAGTTACTTCCAAAGTCAGAAGAAACTCAACCTGAAGCAAGCTAGGTGGCAGGACGTGATGCCAGCAGCGCCACCACAGAAATTATCACCAAGACGGGCAATTGATCACGAGATTGAGCTGGAACCAGGGGCGAAACCTCCAGCCAAAGCCCCATACAGAATGTCTCCACCAGAACTAGCAGAGTTGCGGAAGCAGCTCAAGGAGTTGCTGGATGTAAGGTTTATCCAACCATCGAAGGCGCCTTACGGCGCGCCCGTGCTTTTCCAGCGCAAGCACGACGGATCATTGCTGTTATGCATAGACTACCGAGCGCTGAATGGGTGTATGCATGTGCAAGTGTGTTTATTACAAAAATACGTATCTAATAGATATTTACCGCAACGAAATATTTAAAACATACAATAAACACATAATCATATATTAATCAAATTAATATATAAATGGTAAAATTGAGAAATTACCAGTAAGTGTTACGTTTTACACGTATTCATTTGGAATTCGCCTAGAGTTTAACTCGTTGGGAGTTCTAGTTACCAACTTGGTGGGCTTGACAAGGTAGAACAACAACTTCTTTATCTAACGTAGGGTTAACCTTTAACCCCTTTGATGGCTGGTTCTTAAATCTTGCTCTTTGTCTCTCATGGGATGAAGACAAGAAAATGAAAGCAACAATTGCTTCTCTTCTCCAAGAGCAAAGAAATGGAAAATACAAAAGGAAAATAATCGCATGCTTATACAATCTCCAAGATCCTGGTCAGCTAGGAACGACCAACTGTACCTTACAGATATAGACATACACTGATATATATGAATTAATAGGATCTACTAACAAACCTACGTTAGTTGAAATAGATCAGGACCAATATATTTGAGAACATGCTTGCATAATGACACATCCTGGCAACCCATTGCAACTCTTGCAACTATATCATTATAAGTATATACTGAGGTCTTTGTCCTGTTACAGACAATGTTCTAACTCTTGGAATATTTGCTAATTTTTAGCACTAGTCTAAACTCTTTTAGACCGTATATGAACTCCTTCAGATAGTACATAGTTTGTAGCATAACTAGTATTAAACCATATTATTAAAAGGTAATTACTGATATAACAAAAGGTACTATGTATAGATATCAAATATTTATACAAAACTGGGATGACATGTAAACAACCCTAACACCTTTGACTTAAGGGCTATGGTGGACTTATGGGTGATCTATCATACTTTAGTTCCACGGATGTCAAAGACTTTTCATGGTCTAACCTTTATGTGTCACTAGGTATGGTACGATTCTCATAGAGTTGGTGTGCGTAGATACGGGATCCGTCAGTTCACATAGGTGGGTTGTATATCCGATGCTCCAAGATTGTATCTTAGAAAGTCTTAGGCCACAAGCAATAAACCTGGGAAAAGAGTTTCTTACTAGGTTAATGTAGTAACCACTTATCCAACACCGAAAAGAATAAATATTTATATATATGTATAATATTCATATTTTATTTGTATGTGGATGATACTTCATTTATGTATTTTTATTAGTATTATTTGTATAGATTAAGGACATACTATTAGTATTGGGTTTATTTGTAAGACTTTAGATATATTTTAGGGACCAAATTATAATACTTTAAAAGTTTTAGGGGTTAATTTATAAATACTAAGAGTTAGCCTCTTAGTATTAAAATACACATTTTAAACCCTAATTTACTCATTTTTAGGTCAAGTCACCCCTTTAGAGAGAGAAAAGAGAGAAAGAGAAGAAGAAGAAGAAATTGGAATTTGGAGTTCTAAAAGGTATATCATACCTATTTCTCAACTAATTGGTGTTAATTAAGTTAATTCCTTTAAGTTTTTATTTCTGGAAATATAAAAAAATTTGGATTTGATGTGAATTTTATAAGATATATTAAGAATTGATGATGATTATGTAGATAACTTGATAAATCATGATGAATTACAGAATTTTTACTTGATAGTCTCTTTATTCGAGAATTTTATAAATTGTTGTACTTCGATTCTAGTTTTGGATTTTGAGAATATGAAACTAGAAATTCTAGGATCATTTGAGACTTTGAATAGATTGAAAATTCTAGAAATTGAATTTATAGTGAATTTACCAAAATGACCTTGAAATTCTAGAAATTTCCTGTGTTAACAATATGATACAGTGACATATAATTTTTGATCTACTGAATGATCTTTAAAAATTATGAATTGTTGGAATATGATAAATTTATATGTCTAATATGATATATTCAAAATTGAAAAATTTATATCATTGTGTTTAAATTATTATGATTTTCTAAAGTGTATCAGCTCATTGTAGTATTTGATTAACAGATTTTAAAGCTATGGAATAAAATAGTTCTAAAATACTTTTGCTAGGGATTTTGAAGTGACATATTTATCATGGATTTACATATGTGTCAAGAGTAATTTTATAGTATTTTTCTAATTTTTGAGTTAGTATATGATTTTATAAAATTGGGAGATTGAATACTATTCAGTAAATATCTTGATCTTGTCATGATAATAGTTTGAATTTGATGGTGGTTATGGAATGGATTGTATAGGAATTATGATATAATATTCATATATAAGAAGGATATATGAGTCAAAAATGATATATTCTGATTTTAGAGCAATTGGACATCATTTGATGTATAAGAATATTTTGTAAAGTAAAAGTGGTCAGAATGACAAGTTTTGAAAAATCAAGTAATTAGACCAATTCGATGTGATAAGTGCAATATGTGTAATTTTGTAACCTATTTAAAGTATTTTATGTGAATGTTGAGGCTTATGAAAGAATTAATTTCTATTGATAGGTTAAGGAGAATTAAGCCTTGTAGCCAAAAATGCTAAGAGATAAGTATACTAGACTTTTACTGAAATCACAATAAGCATAGTAATTGTCTATGTATGATTTTGTAAATGTGCTTAGAAATATGTTTATGTTATGCTAAAGTATATTTGATATGAAATGTAACTGACATATGTTTATGAATGTGAGCATTAACATTGAGCATGGACATACATGTATTTATGAAAGTGAACTTTTCAAAATGAAATGTGTTTAACAAAGAAAACTTTTGAAGTGAAAAATGTCCATGAGATACGTTTGTGTTTTGAGGATGCTTGAACTCACTATTTACTTAGTAGGCACATTTTGTGATTTATGGAGCCTTTATGTGTGGCATTTCCTTCGGGATTGGTATATGTTATGTGTTCTATATGTAGGGAGGATCCTATTGGTACCTAAAGGAAGATTGAGTCATCACATTCATGTGGTGGCATATTGGTGCATGTGAGAGGACTCACCGATGATCAGGGTGAGGGTTTGGCTCTTACCTTACTTGTACTATTTCTTTCATACGGTATGTCACCTGCGAGTGACATTTAGCTCATTGTGTGATATATGATATGAAAGTCCTACTAAGTAGTAGTTGAGTGATGATATTCCTATTATATATTTTGAAAGAATGTGTAAGCGCTTACCTAACATGGATTTGATAAGATTATGATTTTGATTTATCACAACATATTATACACATGTATGTATTTGTATTTTGATATATGAAAAACTAGTATGCTTACTGAGTTTCATACTCATTATAGTTTATGGCGATTTCAGGTAAATAAGGTACATGTGTGCTTAGCGAATTTGGCAAGGCTTTTACTGTCCCTTAGGTTTCCTAAGTTGCTAGGTTGCTAAGTGTTTCATTTGTGGACACATAGTTTAAGATATTTGATTTGTCCCTATTGAATAAATACTTATGTGTTATTTTATTAGGTGTAGTTGTATTTGATTTATGTTTCACCAAGTATGGTCATGAGTTGATTTTGCATTAAACTTACTAGCAACTTGATAATGATTCCTATGTTGAATTCAAGTTTGAAATTATATGCAATATTAATTATGAGTGTACATTATTGAATGAGTGTAAGTTATGTCATGTTTCAGATCTTTTGGGTCTGGGGCATGACAATTAAACAATATGGCAAAAGTGTTTGCATATATTGTTTATTGAGATACGAATCTGGAGATAAGTTTATAGATGTACGTATGCCTTTTGATCTTAACTTGTATGGTCTTATGCACTGATTTGTAACATCAGTGACATGTGCGTAGGGCATCGATCACGGATTTATAGAATAGTTCCATTTGATGAATCGGGCGTAGACCTAGGGAGTCCCAATATGAAGTGTACTCATTGTGCACTGGGGTAGTGTACCGGACTAAATAGTTCAATCTAGTAAAAATTCAGCAAATTACTATAATTAAGTTAACAAAAGTATATGGTTATAGTAGGACCCACTTTGGGTTAACTTGGTAACCTAGTAAAGGCTTAAGGGTAATTTTACTTAATTAATAATTTAATTGTTAAATAATTAAATAATTTATTTATTTAATAGTTAAATAAATAATTTAACTTAACTATAGTTAAAAGTTAACTATTTAGTTAAGTTAATTAGATATTAACTTTACTTAATGGTTAAGTAATGGTTAACCCAACTTAGGTTAAGTTAGTTAACTATGGTTAGGTTAGTTAGATATTTACTAAACTTAAGAGTTAAGTTAAATCTAACCTAACTAGAGCTAAATGTTAACTTGAGTTAGGTTAAGTTAATTGTAAATACAAATTAAACTTGAGTTAGGTTAAGTTAAATATAAATACAAATTAAAACAAAATGCATGTGTAATTAAATGTTAATTAAATGCATTTGGTTTTAAAAGAGTGAAATGAAACAAAATAAGCTAAGTTATTATTGTTGTTGTTATTATTATTATTATTATTAGTTTGCTTAAGAAAGTGGCCGATCAAACAAAGGGAAAATGAGAGAAAATTTTGTTTTTCTTATTTTGAATTCAAGTGTTGAATCATCTATTAATCTTCTTCTTCATTAGGCTTAGGCCTATAAAAGAAAATTTTAAGTGCCTGATTTATTGATCATGTGTTGATCAAGAGTTAGGGTTTAAAGAGTTAAACCATTTTATTGGATTATATGATGCTATTCTAGACAATCAATTCCACTTTTATTGATTACTAGAATTGACAATGGTTACATTACATGTGAACTTCAAGCAAATTTAATTCAAAGGCTTCAAGGGTTATATTCTCAATTTGTAATAAAATTGCTTAATATGTATAATTTGTATTCATTGTTAATTTTTAGACTTCCACTGTGTATGTATATGTATGAGATATGTATATTTGCATGATGAACACATACACCACATGCATACACCCAATAAAAATAAAAACTTTTCAGTATTTGTAGTCCCTTGACTTGAGCACCACGGTAGACTTGTGAGTGATTCATCATACTTAGGTTCCACACATATCAGAAACCTTTCATGGTCTGACTGCTTGGTGTCACTGGATATGATCTGATGCTTATGGAGTTCAGTGTGTATAGTTATGGGATTCGTCAACTTATATAGGTGACTTGTATATCCTGATACTCTATTCTAATTCAGAAAATCTTATGGCCATAAGTAATAAACTCGAGAAAAAAGTATCCCATAAGATAAACAATATTACAAAAATAGTTGCGAATATTGTTTATTGAAATATAAATCTAGAAATAAATTTAGGGTTGAGCATATAGAGACTTGACAGTGATGAACTATGTCTTTACTCTTCTAAGATATAAATGATGGAGAGATTATAAAAATATGTATTAACCTCAATTTGTATGGTTCATCACGATGTTCAATAACTTCCATAACGTGTGTGGGGGACATCATTTATGAACTTATGAAAGAGTTATATATGATAAACGAGTGTGAGCTTAAGGAGTCTCACAATATGAAATATGCTCGTAAGATAGCGCATCGGATTGAATGGTTCAATCTAGGATGATCTCGGATAGCAGGAATTATTTTAGGGTCTTTCGGGAATTTAACATGGCTTAAGTGTTAGGCCCAGGATATTGACAAGTGGCAAGTGGGAATTGCTACTTCATCCTCTAATTTGTTGCCACGTGTTGTGCCAATAGCTTGTAATGGGATGGCATATGGCAACTAATTGGCTAACCATGGAATCCATTCAGCCATTTTGATTTACAAATTACAAATTGAATGAATTTGGAAGCATAAGGTGTTAATGGCCATTTAAGAGATAATTTAATGAAGCCTTATCATGCTTAAATCTAAAGCCACCAAGCCATTTATCCTTATTATGCTTAATTTGTAAACTTGTGGTGGCTTTGTAAAAGTTAATTTGAAATAGCAAACGGCCACCAATTTCCTTTGTATTCGACCACCTAAGGCACCATGCCACCAAGTTTATTCCTAAAGCATGATGTGGCATTTTTAATGGCTTTGTCATGCTTAACAAAGTTAGGCCACTTATAGCAATTTAATTGGCCAAGTTGGTGGCAAAGATGGCTATATAAATGGGATAATTTGCATTAACAAATGTAAATCATATAATGTAGCAAATTGTAAGTTTAGTTATAATATATTAGACTAATAGTTAGTCTTTTGGCTGAGAGACTCAAGTGAAACAAAGAGTTACTTCAATAATAAATCCTGCTAAGAAAGAAGCTATATTTTAGCTTAAGAAATCTCACTATGTCTTGGACTAAAATTGTTCAAAGCACACTTTAAGGGTGAATCTTTTTTATCTCATTAATATAATGAGATATATATTTTATTCTATTACATACATTTTACATGTGAGATATGTAAAATTAAAAATTAAAATATACACACTTTCCCTACACACAACACACGTATAATTATAGAATGAGAAAGGGTTGTTGGTGTTGTTTGTGCCCATCAAATGTGAGAATGTGACCCTTTCATTGCCTTTTATATCTCGCTCATGAATACAATAGAAGTAATCTTCTTGTGTCATTGTTTGTCTGAGTTGGAATTTTCTCCACAGTATTAATCAAAATTTTTCTTTCTCAGACTGTGTATGGTTTGTCACTTTGTCGCAAAAATTTTCTTAAAGGAAATTTTGATGGTTTGAAGGCTCTAAACCTAAAAAAAAAAGTTATCTTAAACTAAGAAATAACTTAAGCTTGAGGTCAGAGAGGTGAAAATGTTAAAGGAGAAGCTAAAAGAAATGGCCACAGTTAAGAGTCATATTTCTGTGCATAAACAAGAAAGTAAAGGTAGCCATAATAAGGTTGTTGGTGGTTTATTTTCTACTGAGAGTAAGGTCTTTGAAATGACAAGACAAAATGAATGCTTGGAAGTTTGAATGAAGACTATGAAAGAGCTTGTTGAAGCCTTTAAAGAGGAGTCTGACTAGCTATGAGCAAAGCATATGAGGCCGAAGAGCATGTTAAGAAACCTACCGCAGTTAAAAAGGGTGCATTTTCTTTAAGGGTAATGGATGGATTTAAGAAAAGCCTTTATGTTTTTAGGAAACGCTACTCGAACATTGACCTCTAGTGGTTAAATAATGCTCTAGATACCTCGGGTGATGATAATTCTTTAGTTGAAGTTTCTTCAACTATTCCCGCTAATGCTTGAGTTTCTCCATCTTTTTTATGCTTGAGATTTTGCCCTTTTTATTTTTGTAATTTTCCAAGTTAATGAAGCTTTTATTTGTGTATATGACTTCTTTATGCTATGTTTAGGCATCTTGATTTCTTTTTTCGAGTATGCTAAGTTGAATGAGTTTCCATGATTTGAAATTTGATGGATGACTTTTTGGGTTATACTTTTTTGGGTTATTAGGGAAATTCTTTTCTTGAAAAGTATTTTGAAAAGGTCTTTAGTTTCATCTTGTTTAAATGTCAGAGATGCTTTTTGTGCTCGTGACAGGGGTCTTTATTAATTTTGTAATGTAAAAGACCATGTATTTGTTTACTAAAAAAGAAAAAGGGACTTTTTATTAATAATTTTTTAAACTTTTGCATGTTTAAAGAATACAACAGCATGACTAAGGGGTAATATTTTCTCAGGAGTTCTACTTTTCATGGTTTTCTGACAATTCCCCCATTTGTATGCTCAAGCTCATATGCCCATGGTCATACTATTTTGAGCACTTTGTAGAGGTCTTCCTAATTTGGCCCAAGGACCTCTTTGGTTGGATTTTGGTATTTGGTAATACTTTCCTCAAAATTAGGTCCCATCATAAAATTCTTGAGCTCAAACTTACTTATTGTAGTATTTAGCAATTTTTCACTAATAAGCTATAGTTTGAATTTTAGCTAGTTCCCTCATCTACTCGATCAGATCAAGCTCTCTCGTATATGCTATTCGTTCCTATCTTTATCAAAACACTAAACTTTGTGGGTTGGCATCCTTAGCTTTGAAAGGATTACTACTTCGTATCTGAAGGTTAACAAAAAGGAGCTCTCTAGTGGTTGTTTACTGTCGGCCCTTAGTGCCCAAAATACTTCAAGTAATTCATTGACCTAAGCTTCTTTCTTCTCAGCTAGCTTTTTCTTTAGCGGTTTCTTAATGAGTTTATTAGAAGATTGGTCTGCCTATTTTTCTTTGGGTAAGCAAGGGAGGCAAATAAAAACTATACTCTGAGTTGTTTATAGAAGTCCTTGAAGTTTTTATAATTAAATTGCTTGCCATAGTCTATAATGATGGTGTATGGTACTCTAAATCTACAGATCAAGTTCTTCTATGTGAAATATTTTGTCTTTTTATGGTGATGCTTGTCAAAGGCTCGGCTTTTATCCATTTAGTGAAGTAGTCGATAATAATGGTGTATATTTGGCTAAGCCTTTTTCTCAAGGAAAATGGTCGATAAGGTTAAGTCCCATTGTGAGAAGGGCCAGGGGTTAGTTATAATCTTCAGATTCTCTGATGAAGTATGGATGTTGTCAGCATGCTTCTTGCCAATTCCTTAGTATCTCTGAGTACAGTAAGCCAATAGTACCCTATTTTGAGGTCTTGTGATCTAGGGCTTTTACCTTTGAGTGGTTTTCACAAATTCTTTCGTGTATTTTGTGAAGTACATATTCAACTTTTGCTAGGTGTTAGACATCTTGTGTAGGGGAGGGAATGCCTTCGTTAATAAATGAGTAATCAATGATGGTATATTGAGCCAACCTATATCTTAATTGTCGTGCTTCTTGTTTATTCTATGGCAAGCTTTTATTCTTTATGTATTATTAAATGGTATAAGTTGATCACATAACCTTTTTGTAAACAATTTCTTTAATGCTTGGTTTAGAATAAATTCAACAGGTCCAAATCGTGGTATTCAAGCTTTTTTTATTGAAGTGATTCTTGCTAATATGTCTACTTTATGGTTCTCTACCCTTGGTACCTTCTGGACCACTGCTAGCTCAAATTATTTTATTTATTTTTTTATCTTCTGAAAGGTAGGTGGCGAGGTGATCTCCTTGTACCTAAAATCTTTTATTGACTTAGTTGATGAGAAGATATAAATCACTTTTGATAAGGACTCTTTTAGCGAGGAGTGATTAAGCAAGTCTTAATCTAGCTAAGATGGCTTTATATTTGACCTTAATGTTTGTAGCGGGGAATGATACCAGCTCTACATCCTTTAGATTTAGAAGATCTATCAATGAAAAGCATCTAAGTTGAGGCATGGGTATTTTTTATCTTAACTATCTGAGAGTTCTTCATAAGAAGCTTTTTCTATTATTTTTTTACTTTGTCTCCATAGGTACACTTTGCAGTGAAGTCAATAAAGGCTTGTCCTTTAATGGCTACTCTTAGTTTATACTGAATATTGAACTCATTAAGCTTAATTGCCCATTAAACTAAGCGTTTAAAGAGATTAGGCTTGTGAAAAATATGCCTTAAGGGTTGGTCAGTAAGGATAACTATTGTATAGGTTGAAAGTATGGTCGTAGTTGCCATCCTATTATGACTAGTGCTAAAGCAAGTTTCTTTACTATAAGGTAGCAAATTTCAAAGTTTATGAAGGCTTTGCCGGCAAAGTAAATTAGTTTCTAAATACCTTTCTTTTATTTAGCCAATACTGCACTTATTGCTTAAATTAAAACCTTACGTATATGATCAGCTAGTCCCCAAGTTTTTGTACTATGAGGTAAAGTGGTTGAGCTAGATACTCTTTTAACTTTTGAAAGGCCTCCTTGCATTGGAGAGTCCATCTTCTCTTTCTTTGCTCTTGATAACTGATAAACATATTTATACTTACTATTTTGACTTCTAAAAACTTGGTATTTGTACAAATTAAGTACAAATTTTTAAATTTTTATGCATTTTATGGTTATTTTATAGGTTTAAAGTTAATGGAGCAAAGAAGTGTCAAAATCTATGAAAATAAAATAGGGGCAAAATAATCAAAATAAGGGCTAGCTCTGCAACCCTAGATGTCAGTGCCATAATGCTCAGAGATGAAATAGAAAAATAGGTAGAGAGCCAACGTCATAGCACTGGAACGATGAAAAGTCTCCCCAAAGTTAGAAGATGAGTGCCAAAGCGCCTAAGCCAACACAATAGTGCTATCACAAGAGAAACAAGTTATCAAGAGTTTAAAACAATTTTGGAGATTCAAGAGAAGACTTTTATGGCAAGGAAGAGATTAAAGATTAAATATTTCATAGCACTATCTCTTTTCTACTTTAGATTGTTTGTTCTTTATGATGTTGATTATTTTGTGCTTTAAAACTCTATTTGTCATCATGAACTAAGTTTTTATTTTAGGATTACAATTTAAACTTGACATGTAATTGAATTTTCATTATCTTTTCTTATTTATAAAGTTAGTATTGAATTGTTTAGTTTATATTGTGTTTAATACTTTCCAGTTACCCGATCAATAATAAGATTGGTTCAAGAACTATAATGAACTTGGTGTTAGACATATAATATTATTTTATGCCTTTAAAGCATGTGAAATAATATTTTATTTGATTAATAAAAGTTTATTTATACATATGATTGAGCATACATTGATAACCCTATATTTATAAAGTATGTGATCTATGTATTAGGCATATGATGTTAATATAGATCACAAGTTCTTTATAAATTAAATTTAGTTCATAGCCATTAATGAAAATGATATTTTATTATATAAGGTTTTAGTTTTTCTACTTCTTATAGTGGATGATTTACCTTGATCATCGAAGTAGAGACTTTGAGTAGAAAAACTAGTGTATATGTTACATTGAACTGGACTATTGTGAATTTTGATTAGGTTAACTAGATGTCATTGATCTTAATTTGAAAAGTTTTAATAAGATTGATTGATTTTAATTTTGAGTAAATAATGAACTTACATTCATGCGTTATATCTTTTATGTTATCACGGAGTGAGATCCATATAAACGGTCAAAAACTTGATATCTTGGAGATATAATTTCATGGGTCATAGGAACATATATTTACAAGATAAAATCTAATAAATATGTCCACTTAAGCTGTTTGCAGTACTTGATCATTAGAATCTATGACCACAGTTTATTCAATAAATTATTTATTGAATAATAATATTTATTTATAAATTTATTTACAAATATAGACATATTAAAATTAATCATTAGAATATTCAGTGACTTAGGGACAAATAAATAATTAAAGAGGCAAAACATTTTTTCATAGCCTAACTTTAATTATGGGTATCAATTATAAGCTTGATTGATTTTAATTCTGAGTAAATAATGAACTTACATTCATGCGTTATATCTTTTGTGTTATCACGGAGTGAGATCCATATAAACGGTCAAAAACTTGATATCTTGGAGATATAATTTCATGGGTCATAGGAACATATATTTACAAGATAAAATCTAATAAATATGTCCACTTAAGCTGTTTGCAGTACTTGATCATTTGAATCTATGACCACAGTTTATTCAATAAATTATTTATTGAATAATAATATTTATTTATAAATTTATTTACAAATATAGACATATTAAAATTAATCATTAGAATATTCAGTTACTTAGGGACAAATAAATAATTAAAGAGGCAAAACATTTTTCCATAGCCTAACTTTAATTATGGGTATCAATTAGAGAGTCAATTAAGTAGTTATTATTGGTCTAAAGACCAAACCCAGTTTAATTAAAAGGAGTTTTAATTAAATAGGCTTTTACTTAATAACATGCTTACTAAAGTACAACTCTTAACTTTTAGTGGCATAACTTGGGTTAACTTAAAAAAATTAGTGTATTATGAGTTAATAAGGACTAAACCTTTTAAGTTGGAGCTAGGAAGCCTATAAATCTTGCAGTCCCTCTGTTAGCTCAAATCCTAATCAAACTTTAATTTTCTAATTCTAATCTAATTCTAAATACTCAAAGAAGATTCATATATATATGAGAGGTATGGAGTAGTAAACATTACAATAATTATAACTAGAAAAATTCATTTTACGTATTCTTACGTGGAAAAAGAATTTGATTATTACCTTTTTTTTATATTTGGGTATTAGTGATTTTAGAGATTAAGAAAAGATTCATGTGCCCACACGTATTGAGTTTGAAGATTAATGATAGTATAAAAGATTACAGCCAGTCAATTCAAGATTTGTCATAACGAAAAATTGAGGTAATCTTCTATCCCTATACATGTAATTATGAACAAAACAATTTAGCTTCCGCTGCCTGTATTTTGATAAACATAATTCTTTTATATTTACTACCAACACTTGGAAGAGTGATTTATACGTTAAGCCTTGGATAAACTAATATATAATTATAGTGTAACATATGTGAGTTACAGATGAGATAAGAATATACTATATGTCATATATAATTTTAAAAGAATCATTCTCAATAAATTTTGCTTAATTTAATTATCATAAAAACATAGGTAATTATTTAGGTAAGATACTAAGGCACTTACTTCATTACCTGCACAAGTTAACTTGCTATCAAAGAAATTCAATGTTATTAGAGTAACTTTTGTGCAGAGCCAACCCATTACCTATAATTTCTATGGATATAACTATGTGAAGGCTAGTGCCTTGAAATAGCCGTGTTTTGAAATATCCTAGTATATAGTGAACTTTAATAGAAAATAGAACAATCCTAAGTTAAATTTTTATAATTCGAGGTGGAGGAACCATCTAAATTTTTCATAAAGAAAAAAATCAAAAACAACCATCAAAGCCAACAAATCCTCATAGATTTCCTTCTCAGCAATAACATTAACATGAGAAGAATCCAACTTTAGAGAAGATGTTTATGTAGTACATGAAGCAAACAGACGCGCTCCTATAAAGTCAATCAAATCCCTGTAAAGCCAAGCAGCTTCATTACAAACTTTGGAGACCCAAGTGGGCTAACTGGCCACATATATGAATAGTCATCCACATGGATCTTTGCCAAGCAACACAGAGATCAATCCAAAGGGAGATAAAGAATATTACAAGGTAATCACCTTAAGAAGTGGGAAAGAATTACCAAATGCCGTAAAAAAATATCAACCAAAAGATAACATTGTCAAAGATAATGATTAAAAAGAAGTGGATCAAGTTGTAGAAAAAAAAGAAAAAGTAGCTATGCAGAAAAAGAAATTGTAAGCCTATATAATCAACCACTAGTATTTCCCCCAGTGTTTTTAAAAGTAAAAAATTTGGAAAACAGTTCTCCATGTTTTTGAAGGTATTAAAAAAATGCAATAGCTTTTATAGAATAATGCAATGCTATTTTATAGAAAATATTACCTCCAAAGCTCAGAGATCCAAGGAGCTTCACCATTCTATGCATTATCAGAACCAATTCTTTGGTAAAGTTCTATTTGTACTGGCATATATTTAATGTCACTGTCAATATATAAGAAGCTGGGTTTAGTAGAACGATCACCTACTATCCACTGGGCATAATTAAAGATGAAGTTGTAAAAGTTGGCAAGTTCATATTTCCTACAAAGTTTGTTGTGCTAGACATAGAAGAGAATCGTTAGATTCTAATCATTTTAGGGAAACCTTTCTTAGCCACAGGAAGGACATTAATTGATGTGAAGAAAAAAGAGTTAAAAATGAGAGTTGAAGACCAAAAAGTAACATTTAATATGTTTAAAGCCATAAAGTCCTCAAATGAAACTGAAGAATGTTTCAATATCAATGTGGTGGATAGTGAAAGTACATTGTGCGTGGGGTGAGCGTGTATATTTTAATTTTTAATTACAAATCACATGACAGAACCCGCCCCAAGACCCTCTACTGTAGGTTCTAGTGACCCTGCCAAGCACCTCAATGGAAGTTTCTCAGAATATAACTAAGTAAGTTGAGAAATTTTCGTGAGGTGAACCCCTTTTTAGTTCTTGCTACTATTGAAAAAATCTTATAATATACATGAAAATGACATCTTAATTTTTAAAAAAAATGGGTAGAATTTCTCTTGTTTTTTGGAAAATCCATATAAAACCTACAAAGAAATTTCACTTCTATTTTAAACACTTCTCAATACTACCAATTCGAACCTCCGGTCCTTTTCAAATCAAATCCAACACAACTTAATTGTTTCATTTGAATTACAAAATGAGCATACTCATAACAAGCAAAAACGATCATCATAATATCGAAATCTCTTCTTATTGGTTCAAAATATACATATAAATATACATGTCTATAACTACTATGCGGAAAGTAAATGGTGCTATTTAGCACATGTACATATACATAAATGATCTTTAGATTTGGCCCATTACTCGGCAATAGAAGAATTAGCAGCTTGCGTACCGAGACCTGTACATAGGAAGAGGGTTTAGAAAACATAAAACATAAAACACAAAACGAGTGAGCTAAAAGAGCTCAGTGAGTGCAATTAAGATTTTAAATAAAATAACATTATGCATAGATAGCAAATTCTAAAGTACATGCATAAATCATGCTTATAAAACTGATGTAAAGCTGTAAAACGATTTCTAATATCAAATGCTGATGAAATCTTGCCGAGTGGGTTTTATTTACATCTTTGGAAAGCAATATCCAGTGACATCTCAAGACATCTCACTGGCTATGCAGCAGAATCCTACATCGCATACATATAGCGAGACAATACCCTGTACACATAGAGCGACTCACATGACTCGACATCCCGACTTCTCGGAGTTAGTGACACACCCCCATGACCTGCTCATGTGCACGAGATATACTGGCCGGGTCTAATACAATCACCACCACTATAATCTGAGGGTACCAATGGCATTTAAAATGAATACAAAAATTTTAAAATTGTTTCTTAAAACAAACATGTAAATGCATATCTATGAATATATATCAAGATCATAATCATGTTTATGCATTGAAAGCTCATAAAACATACATTTTCATTATGCGAAAACATTATAAACGAAAGATAAAAGAAATGGCAAATTTGCACTCACAACCGCTCCACGCTCAATTTCGCTCCAGATTTCTACTCCCATTACTACTCTCGGTTTTCTTCACCTACGCGCCATAAATGATATTTTTGAACCAAATCGAATGCTAGAATCCCATTTAACTACTAAACGCCCTAATCGGTATACAAAGCCCGAATGCATACTACTTCCCGATTTTTATTTACAGAGTCATTTAATCTAATCTAACTCACCACCCGGCACCCTAAAAATTATTAAACGCCTTATAACTTGGTTGGACATAATTGCCCTTCACCTTTCTAAAATAGACAATTATGTCCCATTTTCTTCATTTTTGATTTTTCTATCAACCATATACATTCAACATACATAAGGCATAATTTACACACAACAACTCAATCAAAACACCACTCAATCCCTAACTTCCCTAAAGTGGCAGAATTTTACCCTATGTTCTAACACATTTCTTTTCTCAATTTCTTATTCCAATTACATCAAAATCAAGCCAATTTCATTCTAATGCCTTAATTACAACTAATTGAAGCCTCTACATTCAAATCACCCAAAACCTTAATTTTTACCTTGTCAATTTCTTCAAATTGATGACTCCTTCAAGCTCCACACTAGAATTTAACTCAATCTAAACCAAGAATACACACAATAACATCAATTGAATCAATCTTAAAAGCCCACTTATAAATTTCACAAAACAAAGCTTTTCTTACCTCTTTTTCTTGAATTTTCATTAATGTGAGCTTCAATTGAGCTTAGGAATTGGTATGTAACCTTATTTGACTTGATTAAGCATGAAAAAAAAATTAAAATTTCACTATAGCAGCACCTCCTTCACCTTGCACGAATTTTGCTCTCTTTTGCTCTAAATGTTTGCATTTTGTTCTCTTGAAAAATCTACACACTTCCAACATATATATAGTTATCCATCAATTGATCATTTTGCCCCTCAACTTACTCTAAATTATTAATTTGTCATTAGTTGGAAACTAAGTAAGTAATTGGTTCATACAAGTTTGGAGATAGAACATGGATGAGCACTAGGGGATTTGACGGTGATAATCTATATCCCCGCACATTCAGGATATCATGATGGAAGGACTATGCATATGTGTTGTAACCTCAACTTGTATGGTTCAACGCGCTGATTTGTAATATCCGTGACGTGTGCGTGGGGCATTGCTCATTGACTCATGGAATAGTTTCATTTGACGAATTGGACGTGGACCTAGGGAGTCTTGCGATATAGAGTGTACTCGTTGTGCACTAGGGCAACGTGCCTGATTAAAATGTTTAATCTAGCAATATTCAGTACTATCACGGGAATACGTGCGTATCTGTATTTAAGTGTTAAATATAATAATTAGTTAATAATTGTTATTTACTAATTGTACAATGACACGTGGTGCATTGTGGACCCTCGGTTGAGTTTACTAAAGTGTGGGATTTAATGAGACCCACTAAGGGTAGACTTGGTAACTATTCATAAGGCAAAATGGTTATTTCATATTTTAATTATTTAATAGTTAATTAATCTAAAATATCTCTCTTATTTTATTATATTATATATTATAATATTACATTTTGGGTGCCAAATAGTTGGCACCCATTATTATTATATTAATATTTTATATTATATAATATATCATATTATTATTTGTTATAAATATGGATATATGTGTGCATTTTAGGTGTGTGTGTTTTTTTATAATGAGATGAAATGAAAATGGAGAGAAGAGGAAGAAAAAGAGATGGGGGTGGGGTTTCGATTCCTTGAGGGGGCAGGTAACCTGAGTTGGTTATGTGGGTGCGTTAGTGCCTGACTAATGGTGACTAGTGGGGGATAGTGATCCCGGTGTTGGTTGGACTAAAAGAGTTAGTGGGCCCTACACAGTCTAACAAAGAGGCTTACCTTTTTGTTAGAGTGTGTAGGGCCTACCCCAACTCTTGAGGTCCACTAGTAAATCCCCAGGTTGGCACCTCAACACATCTAACTTATGCGCGAACTCCCAAGGAATCGAGCCCAGGACCTTCCCCTTATAGTGCCTTAGCGACTCGTCCTTGTACCCATTAGACTGGCCTGATGGGTATAAGGACGAATCTCTAAAGACCTACATGAAGATGAGGATGGGGGTTCAATTTCTTGAGAGCACAGGTAACCTGAGCTAGTTGTATGAGTGCGCCAGTGCCTGACTAGTGGGGGATAGTGATCCCGGAGCTGGTTGGACTAAAATCGTTAGTGAACCCCACACAGTGACACTAACCCTTTTGGTCTAACCAGCACCGAAATTACTATCCCCCACTAGTCACCACTAATGAGGCACTGGTGCACCCACACAATCTACTCATGAATTATATTCTCTTAAAAACTTTCTTTAACTTTCGAGATAGTCGAGTTTTGATTTATGTTTAATAAGAGTATATATTGTTTTCTTATTTTGAGTCTGATTGAATTAGGTAATTAAGTTATGACTAATATTTTAACTAGTTCAATGAATTGTGAGTTTAACAAAATACGGTAGTTAAATTTTGATCAATATTTTGACCAATTTAAAAAGAGTGTAGATTATTTTCTCTTTTGAAATCTGATCGAACAAGATAATTAAGTTATTACTAATATTCTAACCACCTTAAATAAATTATCAAGAACTTGAAAATATTTTTCTCAGCTGATATTTTTCTTTGATCTTATTAACTAAGATCATTTAAGTCTGCAACTTAATATAGGAGAATCCAAAATTGAAAGTAATAATATTATGTCAAGTTGTAATGAAATATCACGATCTACCTAATTAATAAAATAAAAAACAGTAATGAATTCCAACCAATCAGGCATCAAGGTTCTTTCGGAAAAAAAAAAAAATGGCGCATCAAGTTGAACCCAACTTAGAACTTAGGTGATTGGATTGGGATTGGGATCACCTCTCGACAACACTCGACTCTCGTCTCCTCTCCCCAGTCTCCTCTCCCCAGTCTCCTCTCCTCAATCTAACGATTTTTCCGATAAATTGCCGGTACGATCAAATAAACAGCCACGTCACGCTTTTTCCCCCCACTGAAGCTCAAAATCTCTTGTCGGGCCCCAGTAGGAGGTACCATTTGCCTTCAACTCTTTAACAGTCTCAAAAATTAATTTCCCGGTTAATTTCGCTTATTACAAAAATAAATAATTATTCATCTCTGCAACCGCAACTCTCTGACTCTTAATTTTTAAAGATCAAAATTAATAAAGTTCTAAAAATAAGAGATCAAAATTAATTAAATTAAATTAAAAATTAAACAAAATAAAAAATGAAAATTGAGAAAAAAAAAGAAAGAAAGAGAGGGTATATACTGTATTTATAAAAGGAGGTTCACTTATTATTTTGTCTCCTCCGGTAAACGGTGAAAGATTCGATCTCAGGACCTCCAAAATTCGACAGTTGGACCTTTACCTGACCAGGTCAGATTCATTTCTACTTACAAGCTCTTTCTACTTCATCAACATCAGAACCCTAGGTTCTGTGCTGTAAATCTAAGCTTCGATTCCTCTTCTAGTTAATTGTTTCTTTTAGCTTTATTGAAGGTTATGTTGACGACTTATTTGATATGGAAATTATATTTTTTTGATTTTATATGTTGTGTTGCCTTGGATTTGGATTTACATCTTTGTATTTGTATTAGTTTTCTTTAATTGTACTCTGGCATTGATATAATATATCGGACTAGGGGCTTGTTTGTTATTTGAATTGTAGATAAAATGAATTATCTTTTTGAAAATGGTTATAATGAAGATGATGTTAGCAACATTTTTTGTTCTGTGATCTTTGGAAATTCCTTTATGGATACAGTAGAATCTCAAGTGTGCCTTATCCAAAAAGTGGGCTCAGTAAAAACCTGAAGCAATCTGAAAGAAAAGTTTTTACAATTTTCCTCATTGGTTCATTTGTGGAAATGGTTTCAAGATTAGAAAATCTTATTCCTTTACAGTATGAAATGGGCCTGACATGTACTTTTCTCAAGGAAAGATTTGTTATCAATCTATTCTTATAAGGTTTGCTAAATGATATGCACACCTGTGCCGGCATTCACTTCTTAGAGGGATAAATTAGAAAATAGGTAGGGCTATTACTTTGTCAGGAGGCATGAGGGAACAGGGTTGCAGAAGCTTATTGAGTATGGTGTACCATTTATAAACCATCAAGGAGTTGTGTAAATCTAATTAGACGTTCTTGTTTTAATTTAGGGAAAACTAGTGGTGAGTATGTAGCGTATCATACTTCGATGTGAAAAAAGCATTGAGTTTATTGCATATTGTCATTTGATTTAAAATTTACTTTCAATCTTGTTGATTTATTTCCTTTTATCATGTTAACTATTTTTTATGGAGGTGATTAATTCTTTTCTTCTGCTACAGGTTATAGCATTCCGGTTTTGTAGGATCTCATCTTTAGCTGACATCTCATGCGGGAGAGTTAGGTTAGATTTTGGAGTGTATTTGTTGGTTTTGAATTTTTTATTGTCATCTGTAGAATATAAAAGATAAAGTGGGTAAACTTTTAAGAGCCTTGAATCTTAGCTCTGTTTGTTGGCTGTGCTAACAGTGCTTAAGCTGGCAGCGCTTTCTTTCTGGCCTTGTGCTATTTGTCATTGGATACAATATTATCTTCTTTGGATGATAACTTGGATATATGCTTATACCTTGCCATAGTTCAAGGGCTTTAGTGATTATCCAGGCATTTGTGAGTTTTATATGGTTACACATCCAAGGAGTATTGGTTAAGTGATCATCTTCATGACATCACTGGATTCACATACTGTTGTGTTGAAGAGAGGAAAATGCTTCCGAATTGGAAGAAGCCACACATCAAACTGACGCCCATGTGCTCAATATACATTTTCTCTAATTATGCTAGAAAATCTGGGAGTAAAGGAGATGTTAATTTTGTGCTGTAAGAAGAAACCATGGAGCCTCTTTTGGAGAAACGATTTCCTGTAAATGCAAAAGACTATAAGTTATATGAAGAAGTTGGTGAAGGTGTCAGTGCCACTGTATACAGGGCTCTCTGCATTCCTCTTAATGAACTAGTTGCTGTCAAGGTTCTTGATCTGGAAAAGTGCAATAATGACTTAGTAAGTGCACTATCTTTTCATGAGCCTAATAGACTCATGTTTATTTATATTTTGTATGGATATTTATTTGCTTATAGTTACCTATTTATTTTTTATTATGTGCTTCATATATCATTTCTGCTTTTTGCTTCACTTACACTGCTCACATATAAATGCTAGAAAATGTGTGCATCAGATTTATGGTAACATGCTTTTTGGGCCTTTTTGTATGGCACATGGGAAGAAGGAAAGAATAATGGTTTGTGTTTGCGTCTTTCCCTTTTTCTTTTTTTGGAACCCAAAAAAGAAAAAAATTCCTATAGCATGCAAAGAATGGAGAGGGGCTTTTACTCTTTTCCTTTTCCTATGTAACTCTTCACTTAGCCAGTTCCATTGCTCATCAGAAAACAGGAAAAGGTAATGATGATGAATATCACACAACATAGTTCTGTGGTTTTCTTTCAACCGTTATATCTACAACAATAATTGTGGTAGTTTGTCACAATATTGAGTATCATGTAATCTGTTACATAAGAGGGTTCAAACTTTATTCTTGTCCTACTGATGCATGTTTGAAGATTCTCTGTCTATTTCTTCAATAGGAAAAACATTGTTTATCACATTAAAGATTTTTTTCCCTATAAATGATACAGGATGGTATAAGGCGAGAGGTACAGACAATGAGTTTGATTGACCATCCAAATGTATTAAGGGCTCATTGCTCTTTCACTTCTGGTCACAGCCTCTGGATTGTGATGCCATACATGGCAGGAGGATCCTGCCTACATATAATGAAGTCATCCTATCCAGAAGGTTTTGAAGAGCCTGTTATTGCTACTTTGTTGCGTGAGACCCTCAAAGCTCTTGTTTATCTTCATGCCCATGGGCATATCCATAGAGATGTCAAGGTATCATACTGCACCTTCTAAATTTTCCATTTCTGTATTTGTTTTTAAATTTTTATTGTTTTATTGTAAGGTATGAGCCTAAATACCACATGAAATATGAAACAATTTTCTATAAAACTTAAGAGTTTCTTTACAATAAAGAAATATACAATGATCTATTTTCTTTTTTTTTTTCTTTTTAAACCAATCATGAGAAGGATGTCTGATAAATCTAATCTTAAATGAGAAAGTATATTTGAGATGAGATTGTATTCAAAAGTATCCTATTTTTTTTTTCTAATATTCTCACCTTATCTTTGATAAAGGGACCTAGGTGCACACAAATGATTGGATCTGGTGTTTTACTTGGAACTTACTCACGAATCGGTATTATTAGGATAAACTCTTTAGAAATGATTTACTTTTATCTTCTAGTTAAGGTGCTTTCTTTGAATTTGAAAAAGTAAAAGCAATGAAAATTTCAAGGAAGTTTCATTTTCCCTTGAAATTTTCTTGTATCAATCACTTAATAATCCAACTCAAGTTTTGCTAAGAAACAAAACTGAGGTTTAGATTCTCAACAGTTTTTTTATAGTGTGATTTCTATTTGCTCCTTTCTTATTTCTTTAGTTTTTAGTTGGGGAGTGTTTTGGGATTGATTATTTTAAAGTTGTTTGCAAGAATGTTTCTTTATCCTTTGGGGGCTTGTTCTTCCTTGAATCTATTAAGGCACTCAATCGTTGATGTTTTCAGTTCATTGCTCTTCAAACATAAACAGAGTAAAATAGGGGTAATATGTTTCTTCAATATAATTAGTATAAAAGAACTCTTGTATTCTAAATTGAAAGTACTTTCCATCCTGATTAGTTAGTTGGTTGAAAAAGAAACACCTTGTAATTTTCCTGATTGAAATATCATTTGTCTTTATTTTCCCAGAAATGAAGCAAATGCTTTATGATATGCATTGTTCTGTGTCTCTTATATTCTGCTTGTCAGCTTGTATACATCTTTCTTTGACAGTTAGGGTACTCATTGCTTTATATTTTCTGGGATGCTTGTTTATTTTTCTCTCATTGATTTGCTTCTGGCTTGTTCCCTTGAGGAAAATGGTTCTGCACTGTACACATTATTTACATTTATAATATTCCTCTACAGGCTGGGAATATTTTAATTGATTCTAATGGTGCTGTCAAGTTAGCGGACTTTGGTGTATCAGCATGCATGTTTGATACTGGAGATAGGCAACGATCCAGAAATACTTTTGTTGGAACTCCATGCTGGTATTTAGTATCGCTTCTCCTTCTATTTGTTTTAATATTCTCCCCAAGTTACTTAAATTTCTTACATATTATTTATATTTCGTTCTCAGGATGGCTCCTGAAGTTATGCAGCAATTGCATGGATATGACTTTAAGTGAGTGGATTGCTTTTCGATGTCTTTGTAAAGTTTTCTTTCCTGTTTCAGTGGTCTTGATGTTATTGACGTGGATTTAAGTTTTCATAAGGTCTTTTTCTGTGAACAGAGCAGATATCTGGTCATTTGGAATTACAGCACTGGAACTTGCTCATGGCCATGCCCCTTTTTCGAAGTATCCACCAATGAAAGTAAATTTTCTTACCAGAATTAAGTCATAGGTGCTCAATATGTTAGTATCTGAATTTACCTTATCATCTTATCTTTTATGCAGGTTTTGCTGATGACCTTACAAAATGCACCTCCAGGTCTTGATTATGAAAGAGACAAGAGGTTCTCAAAGGTTTGTATGTCAGCACTTTTTGTTTGGTATCCTCTGATAATATTGTTTAAAGTGTATCCTAACCCGCCTGCAAGTGCTACATTTTCCAGTCTTTCAAAGAGTTGGTAGCAGCTTGCTTAGTAAAGGATCCCAGAAAACGTCCAACATCAGAAAAACTTTTGAAACACCATTTCTTTAAGCATGCACATTCATATGATTATCTGGCTCGTGCCATACTCGATGATCTTGCTCCATTAGGTGAACGTTTCAAGATGCTAAAGGTCTCTTGCTTATCCCATGTTGTATTCAGGATTGCGAATTTCCTTGGAACATCAGCCCTAACTTATGCTATACTTTCTTTGATTTCTTTCATGCTCAGGCAAAAGAGGCTGATTTACTTATGCAGAATAAGGCTCTTTATGAGGATAAAGAGCAGCTATCACAGGTGAGGAATACAGGTTTTCATAAATCGAGTATAAAAAAGAGCTGCCTCCTTATTTTGTGAGTTAAATTTAAGGGTGGGCAAAAAAAACTGGGAACCGAAAAACCGAACCGAACCTGCTGGTTCGGTTCGGTTTTTTCCCCCAAAAAAAACCGAAAAAAACAAAAAAAAGACCGAAAAAAACAAAAAAAAGACCGAAAAAACTGAAAAAACCAAAAAAACCGAACCGAAAATAAAAAATCCATAATTTAAAATAAAAAAAACTGAAAAAACTGAACCGGAAAAAAACCGGTTCGGTTCGGTTTGGTTTCGAAAAAAACCGGACTGGTTCGGTTTCGAAAAAAAGGGGACCGAACCGAACCGTGCCCACCTTTAGTTAAATTGATAGGTGTTGAAAATTAGTGGTTTGTATTTGGCAGCCGAAGAAAGAGGATTTTTATTATAAATAAATGCCATTTTGGAGTAATAAGCTACCTGTTAACAAAGAAGAAAAGAAAGATAAAACAGGAACTTTAAACATTGCTGTGGCGCCATCTTGGTCATCATTTATCTTTAGAAAACAGCTCCCACAAGCTTCTATTATTACATTCTCCCTTTTTTTTGGTCAAAGATACATGTTATGCATTAAGGTTTCACTATTTGTGTGTTGTTTGCAAAACATGGTATATTTAAACCAGTGCAAAAGAAAACCATCTCATAATTATTATATGCACTAGGGATTTAGAAAACAATCTTTTGATTTCTTAGTGAGATGAAGTTCAGTCTTTATGAAGAATTTGCTTATGGCATCTGGAAGGTTTTAGCGATGTTGTGGTAGGCTGTTGACGAACTCATTAATTGGTTTTATCTGGTTCTGTATCGACCAGATACTTAAATTAACAGTAGAGACAGAGGGATTTCCTATCAGGTTGAACACTTGAAAATCGAGTTATGGTGAACATATTTTTGGCTTGACTCTTAGCACAATATCATTTGATGGGAATGGGTCATTGGGTTGGAAAGTTTATAGAATATGCAGAATAGATGTACTATACATGTTTGGTGGTTTCTCAAATGCCAAATATGATTTCATTCTGTCATGTTTATTATCTTATATGCCTAGGATAGTCTTATTACTCTTACTTTCTTAAGGATCATTTTGTGATTCTATTAATTGGTATTACCTTGCTTGCATCCATCTGTAATAACCAAGAGATCTATGCATTTGGTTGCATGTATTCTGTTGCATAGTGCTTAAAACAAGGCTCACTCCTTAGATAAGAGTAGCCTATATTTATCAGGTTCTTCCTAGCCACAATCAATGAATTGAGACTGTCAATCTTGCAGCAAGAATACATAAGAGGTATAAGTGCCTGGAATTTCAACCTTGAGGATTTAAAGAGTCAGGCTGCCCTTGTAAGTGGTTTTATTTATCAGTTTGATGTCTATTCATTTTGTTTCCTCAGTGTTCCATTGGTGTTAAAACTTGCACTTTCGTTTCTTATTCTGACATGCTCTATGTTGTGCAGATCCAGGATGATGATTGCATGCTGAATACAGAAGATCCAATTGGGAGTGTAAAGCTAAGGGACAACCATGATGACGGTGGGGTTCCAGCTGTAAGGCTGTCCCCTCAGAGGCCTAGTCATTCAAATGCTGCACCAAGTCAGGAGGTATAATTTACTGAATTTTGTTTTCTTTTCTACCTTAAATTGTCAAAGAGAAATGTTTCTCATTTTTCCTTTATTTATTTCAGGATGGCTCCAACGATCTTCATGATTTGGAGGGTTCACTCGCCTCATTTCCAATCAAGCCTCTTCAAGCGCTAAAGTAATTGTTATTTCTATATTTGCCTCACATTTCGGTTGCAAATAATCATTGTCATATTTCTCTTCAAGGATAGAGACAGCTTTTTTCCAAAAGTTCTCATTTGCAAGCATTTGTAAATTAAGTGGAACGGAAACAAATACTGGCTTAAAGCACTTTTGTTTTAGGTCAAATAGTAACTTAAAACTTGTAATTGGTTTTGGTTATTATTCCTGTGCAGTTTGCACAAGAAAATTGGACGTGAGAAATAGATAGCATTATAATTATAACTGGTTATTTATTTTCCCCTTTGTTTATGCAGAGGATGTTTTGATATTGGTGAGGATGATGAGGGTGCAAGCAGTCCAAGTTGGAAAGGATTTGGTCAAGATACCGAACAGTTTCTTACAAAGGCATCCCCGTGGGCCATCCACCAAGAAACTGGAAGAAATGAAGGTGAGAATTCAGGGAGAAGTAGCTCGTTACCACGTCATGTCATTCTCGAGCAAAAACAATTTTTGAGTGGTTCACTAATTCCTGATAACTCCTTTTCTTCTAAGAAGGCTAGTGGTGAAGCAGACAGGTAAACTTTGTTATATTTGAAGTTATCCCTTGTACTATCAAAAGAGTGACCAATAGAAAGACTTATTGGTTTACTTGTGTTCACTTAGAAAAAAAACAGATGATATGTTGTTTCATTTGCTGTTATATTGTTAACTAGAAATTAAAAACTGAGTCTACAATCTTTCTGCAAAGCTATGTTACTTAAATTCTCAAGTGTGTTGTGGATGTCTGTTGGTTCAATTGTAAAACCTCTTGGGATGGTACCAGAGGTTTGGAGTTTGAATTCTGCTCCCATCAGCTGTAGCGGAGAGGTTTGGTTTGTACTAATGTAATGAGAAAAAAGAATTAAGTAAGAAAATTCTTGAGAATGTGTATTCTCATTTGACATTCTACAACCTCCTAGAAAATATATTGCATTCTATTGTCTCTGAGATGTCCCATATCTTTATGTGCAAGAATTTTGGTGGTAACACGTACATCATATTCAAAATACTTTTCTGTCAAAAGCTTGCTTGCTGTTGTAGTGTAGAATGTAAAATTAATTATTGATGGATTTTAATATTTCTAAACATTTACTTGAATAAAAGTTTGCATTACGAACATACAATAACTCTGATATCTTGAAAATATTGTGAAGGGATGCTATGCCGCCAAAAATTCAATCTGAGCGAAACTATAGTGGTCCGCTGTTGTATCGTCAGAGTAGAGATACGAATAACCTTTCAAGTGGTATTTCTGTTGTGCTTTTCTAGCTTTATTTTACCATCCAAATTGAGGCATTATTACTTGTTTATGCTCTATAATAAAACTTTTCTTTTGTTGTGCTTGGTTATGCAGCAGAGGATATGTCAGAAGGAGCAGTTGTCCAACGTAAGGGACGCTTTAAAGTTACTTCAGCTGACTTGAGCCCCAAGGTATTTTTGCTTAGCAGGCTGTAGTCTAAAGCCCAACCCATCTCAGCCTTCAGTTAACATGAAGGTGATCCACTAGTGTCATGATGTCTCCTAAAGAAACAGTAGGGCATATCATCTACATATGTTAATTTGGCCATAGTTAACCATGTATCTTTGGGGTCATTTAGACTGATGAGACTTCTGTAGTAGCTGCTTATAACCTATTTGGTTGTCTTAGATCTATTTATACTTGTTGCTGTTTTTGAATTGATTGAGTAGTTTTTGTCTAATAAGCTTTTGTTAGCACATTGTTTTTGCTGCAAAATTTCTGAGATCGAATGAGACATTGTTTCTTAATGTTATTAACTGGTCCTGATCAATGAAGTAACTATAATTAAACTGCCTATGAATTTACATTTTTTTAGGTGTGAAAACTTTTTGTTGTCTTGAAGTTGAACTCTTTGGAACCAACTTGTGGAGATAACAACCATTAAAAGCATAATAACGGAAAGGGAAAAAAAGAAAAGGAACCTAGATTTATTTCTACCCTATGTTGATATTGCATCCTAGGGTGGTCATGCCAACATGAGAAATGATGAATGACACATTAATTTGTAAACTTATTTGTTATTGTTGTTTTATTATTGGCATTGCTGCATATACGTTGATTTCTTACTTGCACCTTAGCAGAGACTTTAGTCCTTGGTGTTTGGTTCCAGCCTTTTCATTTTTCATCATAATGTTTGCTTAGTCTGTCCATTTGACATGTCCATCCTAGTGATTTTTCCTTTTTTTTTGTAATTTTAGAAATCAAGAAATTATTTCAGTTGTTCATCACTAGTAATATGAAGCTTTCATTGTGGTTTGAAGTCATCACTGATTAGAGTTTGTCAGCCTTGGACGTTTCATGTCTTTAATTCTCTGTAAGCATATTCATTCATGTCCTTTTTTTTTCTGCTTGGGGTGGTTTAACATATGATCTATCAATTCCAACTTCCATATTTTTGTGATGAATTTGCTAATAACAAGTACGGAACTTAGCAAGTTATCTTTTAGGAATGGCTTTGTAACCATTTCCCTTTTTCTCATGCAGGGACCTATTAACAACATCTTTAGCCCAGTTAGTGGAGGCTTGATGAGTCCAACAACCCCAAATCTTGCAGCTGCCTCACTTCTTCCATCCTTGCAATTCATTTTGCAACAAAATACCATGCAAAGGGTACGTTTCTGTTTAACCGTCCTATACCATGTATTGTGTCAGAATACGTTTTTATTATTATCATTCTTTTTTCTTTGGTGAACAAATGTTAACAGGAAGAAATTATTAGACTGATCAAGTATGTGGAAGAAAGCTCGGGTAATGCTTGTCACATTGGGGTAGTTCACATATTCCTTTATTAATCTTCAAGTAGAATAACCTTTCGTTTTCTTTGTTTTTAAAGGTAAGCTTGCAGAGTCAGCTGATTCTGGTAGTAATGAACTCTTGCAGGTATGTGATATATTTATATTTCTGTACCCTAAAAGTTATTTTAATAATGGTTGAACTCTACTAAACTTGACTGACTAAATTTGTGCAATTGTAAATTATTAATCTATAGTTTTGCTCTACTTGAATTTTAAGCTATTTCACTTTTGTAAGCTAGAAAAAGTTGCAGTTGAAGTAACTAGTAAGTTGTAGCTTGATAAGGTAGTTTAATGATTCTAACATAAATTTCTTTCTCCTTTACCTTTTTCTATCTTTTATACTGTATAGAAAAAAGCTGCTGCTGATATTATGTACTCTCCTCAAAAATAAAACTATTCTATGGTTTCGTTCAAGATCCATTGTTATAAAACTCTCACTGTTGCTAAACGGACTGTTAAAACTTCTACTATTGCAGTTGGAGTGCTGGGTAGCCTTCCCTAACATTAAACCTAACTGATGATTATTTGATGGAACAAATAGCGCATACCAGACAATTTTATGGCCTTATGTCACAGAAATACTTTCTACATGCATATGTTGGAATCGTTTTTATTTTGATTTGTAGCATGATAAATCTAAACCATCAAATAATAAACTCAACTGTCTGGTAGCACATCAAACTTTTAGTTTTTGCCAACTCATACTGCCTGCAACCTGGCTGCTTGAGCTCTCAAATGTTAACATTAGTGTGATAGCCTTTTATCCTAACTTGCTTTCTCCTTCACGCCGTTGTCTTATGCAATTCTTGTGGCAACCAGAACTTTTGGGAAGTAATGATAGATTTGTGTTGGATATCTAAGCGTTGAATTGATATAGGTTACAGAGAAAATTTTATTTTGATTTATTGTTTTTCTTCATGAATGAAGTACTCAAAACGTTTTAGTAATTATTTGCCTTGTGATTGAATGGTCTTGTACAACTTGCAGATAACTCCTGCTTCTACAAAGGAGAAGGAGCTGCAGTCTCAGCTGATGTATTTTCATCAGAGGTATGAGATGAAAATTGAAAGAGACGTAATTGTTATTGTGCAATTTTCATTTTCTATGTTCATATCAACTAAAATTCAATTATAATGCCAGAATTGGGAGCCTTATGGAGGAATTGCAGAAACAAAAAATAAAAAATGCCCAGGTGTGGACTAGCGTTAACTTGATATTCAAGTTCTGGTTTGTTGTTTTCTTCTAAATGGTCATGTTCCTTTTTATTTGCATCTTTGATAGATGAACCCTGACTTTAGATTCTTTCTTATGTTTAACACCCTTTGGATGACACTTTCTATATAGCATATTAATGCGGAGAACTTTAAGAGTTTACTTTCTCTCTTCAAATTGATAGTCATCAGGATTTCGTTAAACATTTTGCATAATAAGTTGATTTTCTGCAATGCTATATAAGAATACAAGCCATTAACTATATCCAATTATCTCTAGTTTGATCAAATACTCTAGATTTGGGGTTTGTGGGAAGAAGAAATAGGGATAATGTCTGCTGCTAGCAATCTAAAGGCAATGCTGATTAAGGGTGGGCACGGTTTTGGTCCGGTTTATATTCAGTTTTTTTTTCTAAACAAAAAAAGGAACTGAAAAACCGAATTGGGTAGAGAAAACCAAACTGGTTCTTAAGGGTGGGCATGGTTTCGGTCCGGTTTATATTCAGTTTTTTTTTTTTAAAAAAAAGAACCGAAAAAACCGATTGAGTAGAGAAAACCGAACCGGTTTTCCCCGTTCGGTCTGGTTCGGTTTTGGGCTCAAGATGTGGGCTTTTTTTAATTTTAAATTATGGGTTTTTTAATTTATTTGTCCAAAAAATTTATTGGGTCATTTTTAGACCTAATTCTTAGACCTATTTCATATTAACATAATTCTAATTTGCTTAATTTGTGATAAATTTAAAATTTTTATTTATTAATAATATACTAATTTCTTATAATATCCATAAAAATAAAATTCTCCTATTTCATAAAAATAAAAATATCTATCAAAATAAAATTGACCATCAAAATCCATGAATAGAAATTTAGATTTTTTATTTTATTTTTCGGTTTTTTTGGTTCGGTTATTATTTAGGAAAAATCAATCAGTTCAGTTCGGTTTTCCTTAAATAATAACCGAACGGTTTTTTAAATAAAATAACTGAACCGGCCAGTCTAGTTTAGTTTGGTTCGGTTTTTCGGTTTTCGGTTTTATTTGCCTGATCTTAAATACTGATATTGCACATGTGCGGATTATTATACTGTCTTTCCTGGATTGGTATTATAGTTGTATTCAGGCGTACAAACCAATTTGGTGTTCTTGCCTCAATTGCCTTCTCTTGCTTCCTTGTAGAAAGGAAAACAGAAAAAGGAGGAATTGGTATCCAGCAACAAAAATTGTTTGCAATTTTGAAAGTGTTGGTCATCTTAGATGGAAGAAAGATTAGTCAACTGGAAATTTCTCAATTAATTCTACCAGCCTCTTTATAAACCTCTCCATCTCTTGACGGATTTTAATAGAATAGTAACATTAGTTATGGATAAGTAGAAATCAAATAATTTCATTTCCTTTTTTGTACTGTCCAAATTTATTGTTTATTCCTTACTAACATATTTTGTGTTTTTCATGGATTTTATTTTCACTTTTCTTTTTAGTTGATGACTCCCCTAGGTCTGCATTGATTCAAGCATTTGGCTGTATTTAAACTAGTCATTTAAAGTAGTACCATGGTGTCGATTTGAGACATGATATTCTTTCCACCGATTTTAGATTTTCTTGAACTTGTAACTTTGATACACACTTGACACTCATGTTAGTGATCAGAACAGGTCTCTTTATCTTCTTCTTTTGCAGTTAGAAAAGCAATTGTATGCATTGGCCAGTAAAGAGGGAAAGATGAGACACGAAAATGAAGCTTAATGGAGATGTTGATATATTGGCTTGGGGCTTAGACTGTTTGTCGGTGGAAAGAGAGTTAAACGCAATCCTTAAAGCTGGTTTCCAATTGTATATTGGGGGAGGTGGTTTCCAATTGTATTTTTAGTGTACCGTAAGGTGTGAACGTGTGCCAAGGTGGACCCAAATTTTGAGATGCATTTGTTGAGTCTCATTACACGTAACATGTAATTTATTGACCTTATATTGTAATTATATTATTCTCTCTTTTATGTGCTTGTGTGTTTGCACCTCTGTCAAATCTGTCTGAGAATTGATCAAATTGTTTGCTGTTGTTTCCACTTCGTGCGCATCTTTTTGCATCTACATGACAAAAAGTTCTTACAGGTATCAAGCCTTTTTGGTACTGTGAAAGGTCAAAAGCAGTTCTTGTAGCAAATTGATCCTGCCGCTTGATTCCATAATTAGAAAAAATCGGATGGCAAAGATGTGTTTGATTATGGTTACACTGGATCGTTTGGTTGCACATGTTGCTCTATTACTAGCCTCCATACTTGGTTATGATCCATGCGGAATGATCCGTCAATTCATTTTCACTACCTAGTGATTAATGGCACGTTTGGTTATGTTGTGACTAATTCAACTATTGTTCTTAGTATGTTAAGAAAACAATGTGTCAGAGAGAATTGGTTGGTTAGGTATTTGATAAATTGTATAGGGAGTTTTAGAAGTGCGTGTTTCAGTAAATTTTGAAGGTTAAATTATCGTGAAAGAATATAATAACTGGAATATACGTTAATTGTATATTGTGTATTTACGGTAGAATCAAATGGTGTAAAGATACGTTTAGGTCGGCATGATTTACTTGAAGATAATTATGAAAATATTACAAACGTGAAATTTGGAAATTATTTTACCATGCAGCCCATGTAAAATTTAACTTGCCATCAAAATTGCATAACCGCTCTCTACAATTATTAGACTTGTGCTTCCAACACCTTTGTATTCGTTAAAGATAATAACAATATATCATTTTGCAATTAATTTTTTCTCTTGCTTGTGAGGGGAAGGCAAAAGTCAATTTGCTTATTATTCCATTATATCATACTGATTGAAAGAAGCAAGATGTCCGTGCTAATGGGTTTTAAGTTTAAGAAATTGGGCTGTTGAGATTATGAGCAGGCGCCTCACATTGCCAATGCTTCATTTGGTTTCATCCAGGACTTGGAAAAGTTTAGATAGATCTACCAAGTTCTTTAAATTCAATGACTGCAAGTGCAACAAAAGCCACCGAAATCCACGTCTCTTCCCAGACAACAAAGGATGAAGAAACTGAAAATATATAAATTAGAAAAATGGCCGCATAAATCACCAAGCAATATCCTCATCATCGCTTTGATAGACCGATTTGGTCCCAGCAGTCATTGCTAGATTACAAAGCTTTGCAATTGCATCACCTCAGATATTAATTCATATTTCATCATGCTTCTCATATGATGTAACTTGAATTAAAAAAACACTTGATTCAATTTGAGTTTATAACTAGGTGAAAATCAATGAGTTGTATTCCACAACTGTTAAGTAGAAACCAAGGATGAAATTGCAGCAACATCTTGTTACCAAATGCGATTTTCAATGACAGTAGAAACAATGCCTTTCAATGTCTCCTGCATAACACCATCAAATTATAAATTTCACTATCCCATTGTTAAAAGACGGACATATATCTTAGGATTTCTACCGCAGAATGGTCTTTAAGGCCAAGAGAGAGCACCAATGGTAGGGAGGAGCCAGAGCAACTGCAAATGCAGCAAGATATATTAAACAATTAGGAATTAGTTGACTATTACAAAGAATTGAGCTATTTTGAACTCGTATTGACATCAACTTCAGATTTTAATCACTTATAAGCTATTGCCATTATTCATTCCCAGATTTTTATGGTCAGACACATGAAATTGACATGCAACCTTTCTGAGAAATGAACAAGCATACTGATTTAACTTCTGACAAGAATGAAAATGACACAATCATTTTTAAGGCAATGATTCTAACCATGACGAAGAGAACTCTAGAGTTACAGATCATACAGAATTTGAAATATACCTTATGTGTTCAATCAGCTGACGAGCACACACCATTAGAATTGGCTACAAATATTGCATCAAGTCAAAATCAAGGAAATTGCAAAAGAGATTGTATCAACATATTAAAATGCAGGCTGGATTACCTCATCTCGTTTTCCTAATATTACAGACACATTGAAAGTTGGATCAACTGATACTTCTTCCTCCTTCCTGGCAATGACGAACATATATGATTTTCAAAATACTCCCCTTCAATAGAACCATCAATTAAAGGAGTCATCACAATTCCAGCAATTAAGCTCTAATTTTGAATTTCAACTCATTAACTGTTTCACGTTTTAAGAATCTAATCCACCATTCTCTTTCATTATTGTTGACATAAAACTTTCTCCAACTTCTTCAAGTAAACATCTCATGTTTAGCATTCATTCCTCTATATCATTGGATGGATGCCTCTTCTTATAACCAACAATTATTTTAGATATTAATTATATTGCATGGGAGAGAGACAGAGTTCTTTAAGACATTACATTGCAGCTTAAATGAGGCAACCGGCAAAAATGGCCAAGTGGAAAAGAATTGACATCCTTTTTATTCGATGGCCAAAAGAAAACAAGGAGTTAACCAAAATTAGAATATCTAAACTGAAGAATTATATGACATCAAAACCAAATGAGAAAATAAGGTGGTTTTTTTGCTTGAATTAGCAATCACATTGAATTGAAATATATTAAGAAAAAAAATAATTGCGAAAAAAAAGGTATTAAAGCCAAATCTACTTCGCAAGATAACCTTAACTTCAAGGTCCAAAAATTGATATCCCATCATGCTTCTTCGCAGATTAAAAAGACACGGCTCAATTGAACACTTGACCATTTATAACTGAGACAAGATATCTCATGGTACTCAAAACAAGTGTTCAAGAACCTCAGGCTAGAAAATAATTCTCCAGTTTTCATAAGGCTATATATATAACCAACCTTTCAAACCAAACAAGAAATCCATGCATTTACCACTAATAGGCGAGATATTGTTGCACAATGATAAGTTGATTAGTTGAAACCATGAAGTACCAAATTAAATAATGCAAAAAAGAGGACATAATAGTTTAGCAGAAAAGAACATGCAGACCTGGCACGCAGGATTGTCCCCATTGTTCCCATTTGAGTTGCAATGACCTAAGAAAGAATTTCACATATTATACATATTGCAACAGAGACGTGCAGACATCTGCATGCACCAACGCATACAAAGTGGAGGATTCATACTCACAAGAAAATGATCATCATAACTGCAAATGACTATATCTGTTTTGTTCCCCTGCCATGCAAAATCTATTCATCAGAAAAATTAATGACAACTTCTTAGAACTGCTCTGACATAATCATTTTTAAGCAACAATTGTTCCAGCAGCAGTCAAAAAGAGGAATGTCAAATTCAAAGACACCAAGCATACTAATAGGAGAAAGATTCACAGTATCCAGAGCCAGAATTTATTAGCGAAAAAAGAAATAAAGAGAGAGTTCATGCTTCACCATCTTGCAACTTAAATGGACGGGTTACAAAAATTTTCAACCTAATGTCAAACAAGAAACACCAGATAGAGTACACTGGATGACATTGAGCCATTTGATAAAACCCCACGTCGGGTACAAAGGACTAAATGTGCTTGCAGTATAAACGATGTTTTCAAATACAAAAACAAAGGGGCTGTAATGTTAGAGAGCTAACAACTTATCATCAAGTAGATCTCCCAAGCTAGATGATCGAAATTAGAGAAAGGAATATCTGGACTCTAATATTTTGGAAAGGGACACGCAGACCGTAATAATTTCAAAATTTTCATTTACACCCCCCATCAAGTAATGGTTTCTGTTAACTTTAATGGGAAAATTGTAAAAATGAAAATTCTGCCTAAACTCAAAATCTAAAATTAGTAGACTGCTATGTGGCACGCTGTGATTGGTTGACTTTCAATAATATTAATTTATTTTTCTTTTCTCACCTCTTCTCTCTCTTTATATTTATTTTCAAATGCAAATTGCAATTGAAATTAATTTAGAAGAACTAACTTCGGATAGTTTCTTTCTCTTTTAATCTGACTAACTTCAAATTCAGTGGTATGTAGGTTTCTCTTAATTGGAATCATGGATGTGTTGGTGTAATATTTTTGGACTCTTGCGGAAGAAGTGAAGCTGATTAGATACAATTAGGGATTCAAATTCTGGGGATTTTGAGCTCTGATCAGTGATTGAAATCAGGAGACTTTTTCGGCAGTATCTGTGATTAAAAGAGAAACTGCAGCTGGGTTTTTTAGCTCGCTTCATTTTCCGCAAAGAAATTGCAGGTTTCTGAGTGGGATTGTTGTGTCCATGGTTGTGCTCCTAGACATTATAACTTAAATATAACTCAAAAAGCTTCACTGTCCTTTACTTCAGATATAACATTATAACTCAACCAAAAGTCCCACGCCGATCACAAAACCTTCACATTTTTCTCTACCCACCCAGCACATGTTAGCAGGAAGCCATGGCCTCCACAATAGCAACAACTGCCACATCATTGTTCATGGGAACCCGTCTCCCTGACAACTGTGATCATACGCTTTTTGGACAATTGTGATCGTTCGCTTGTACACGCTTGATCGTCCGCTTGTACACAAAGACTAAGCTAAAGAAGATTTCAAAACCCAGCTCTGATCGTAGCTTTCGTTCCCAGGAGGCAAGGCACCTGAATGGCTTGACGGAGCTTGGTGGGTGTCTACGGGTTCAACCCGTTTGGGTTGGGGAAGCTAGTGGAGTACTTACAATTCGACTTAGACTTGTTTGGGTTGGGATTTATTTAGATAATCTTATGATCAGCAGCTGATCTGAACATTTGTTAATGGTTGTTTAAAGATTGAAGCTAATGTCGAAGTAGCTTATCCAAATCCACTCCTGTCCGATATGTAAATATATTATTTTGTTTATCTCTAATTAATAAAAGTTAGAATAACTCAGTTGGCTAGAGCTCGTGCCCAAAGCCCTTATTTTAGCATTTAATTGAATTAAACTTTTTTTTCAGTCAAAACAAGGACAAAATCATACTTTTATTAGTTTTATCCATTTTACTATTAAATAGACCAAAACTGTTACTTAACAGGGGTCTTGATAGAATTTTTAAAACTATTGAGATCTGCATATTCCTTTCCTAAAATCTAAGAGGTCCAAATGTTCATTCCTCTCAAAATTAACTAAAAGGTTAAGTACCGAATAGATCCACTAGGCATGTGAGGGTATTGAGCTCCTTTGAGATTTCAAGAACTTGGAAACAACCCTCATAATTGTTTTACAATAAAGCTTAAACATCTCACTGACCTCATACAGAAAATTATGGAATTATTTATCCTGAGCCACCACATACACGAAGCAGCTACTCCCATTCATCACCATAATGCAACTATGACCCCACAAGCATATATTTGCAAACCCAAATTCCATTACCCGCTATTTCATTTCACCAAAACTTAGCAACCCATTTGCCACCGAAGTCCCTATATAAAAACTGAAAATATATCTTAAATTCAAAGACAACTGTTTTCGTACTATATGCATGTATGTGTGTGTGTATATAGATAGTAACCAAATTCACATTTAATCAAATGGATAATTGGCAAACAAAAGAAACATATACAAAAAATCAAAATTTATGGGCAGAATTTATGTGTTCTCTACACAAAGAAACTAAACATAAAAAATCAAAGTAAGACTGTACCTTTATATCAACTGAGAGCTTCTTCTGAAGAACAGGAAAGTTTTGCTCTAAACTGCTCATAACTTTTTCCTTATACTCAAAGAGAGAGAAATTCGGAGGATTTCTGTTTATGCCTTTATGATATGTATATAAACTTTTCTAATTTTTGGAAGCTTCATTTTTTCTTTCTTTTTGAGCAAGGCGACTCTGACGACGCCTATTCGCGATACAATTTTTATGCCATACCCAATTTACCCTCAAAAGAAGTCCAGCCCAGTTCCGCACTTGCAAGCCTATTGGGTTCATATTTTTGTCACCTTCAGAATTGGAGTGCTTTATGTTTGCAATTATATCTAAATTTCAGTATTACATCATTTTTTATTTTCAGTTTAATGCGTGTTAACGTTCAATGATTTTAAAAATTTTGTTATGTCTATTTTAATTTAGTAATATAGGGTATAAGAAAAAATATTTTTATCGCGAATTTTTCACAAATATTTTTTGTTAATATTAGTAAATTTTTTATATTGTATAACACCAACAAATCTTTCACGTTATATAACATCAGTAAATCTTTCACGTTATATCTCTTACTAATAGATTGATTGTGTCCCATCAATAGATTATTCATATAGACAAGTTGTTAAATTACAGAAAATCTAATTCTTGTTTTCTTAATTTTCTCTTTAAAAAAAAATTAATACAAAGGAAGCACACAAAATAAGAATACGTAAAAGTGGTTCTAAAATTTTTTTTTATAGTATATGAATACTTATTTTATCTAAACTTCAAATTCTAATAGGATTATGATAAAATAATATTTTTATATTATTTTAATTTAAATAATTAAAAGGATAAATATAATATCTAATATTATCTTTAATTAAATAATTTAGATAATTAATAATTATCTAATTTAATTAAATAATCTAATTATTTATTTAATTCCATAACTATTATGAATTAGGCCAACAATTAATTAAGTCCAATAAGTTTAATCAAATTAAACATGAGCCAATCAAATTAATTAATTGATCCTAATAAATTTAATCAAATTAAACTTAGGTCAATTAATATCTTAAATCTAACAATTAATCTAATAGTTAATTTTAGTATTTTATAAAACCAGCAAGTGAACATGATGGATCTACAAAATTAAGCTCCAATAAATTAAATAATTTGATTGAATTCTTTAATTAATATAATTTTATTTATTAACTTTATATTATTCCACTAACTATATAAAGTTGAACTTTTAATTTTACAGATAAATTATAAAATAAAAAGTTGTATTTGTCTTTTTAATAATCATTTTATATAGATTAATCCTCCACAAGTGTTCATAATTAGAGCTAGGTCGAGTGTCCATTAACCTCTCTAATTATATCTTTATCCTTAATTCTCTTTTGAACATTTAATTTGTGAAATTCACAAATTTATTATTTTCTTTAACTCATTAAAAAATTAAGTGCTCATTATGTTTAAGACCAAAATTAATTATTAAAGGAATAACTTATTTAACTTTTTTATAGAAGAAGTGTATTTATATATGTGAGAAATATTCTCAGCTATCCATTTTCTTATATTTATAATATACTTAGTAATTAACTGAAAATTTTTATAATCTTTTTCTTGTAAATTAATAAACATAATTCAATGAATAAAAATTCATTAATCACTCAAGATTAAGATTAATCCATATATGATTATACTGTGATAAAATAAATTCTCTTTAATAACATAAATTAACAAAGAATTTATTTATCGTAGCCCAATCCTATATAATCAACATTATCCAAAGCACTTCCATTTTCTATGTCACCATATAGAATGATCCGAATAAGACAATTGTATACAATATACAAATAAACTGCACTTATCGTCTATTAAAATAAAGTTTCTGTCCCCATTCAAACTAAGGACTTGTTTAGATTATTATGTTTAAACTTAATTTTCATGTTTATAACTATTATGTACTAAGTTTAAGGTTACATATAATAATAAAAAAACTTCATGATATTTTAATAAAAACACTCAAAATTGCACACATAAAATTGAATGAAGAACCTCTATTATTTATTTTTAACAATATCTAAATATAAATAATCATGCTTTTAAGGCATACTTTCAATAATCTCCTGTTAGTGTGTTGTGCATAAGGGGAATGTATGCATTTTAATTTTTTTTAATATTAATATTACACGTCACACATGTAAAATTAACGTAGCGAAATATAAAATACACACATATATATATATATATATATATATTACATTACATTAATGAGATAAAATGGAGCTCACCCTTGAAGCGTGCTTTAAACAATTTTAGTCCGCAACATCTGGTGGGATTGTAGAGTTAAAATGATAACTTTTTAATCTCAGTAGGATTTGTTGAAACAACTATTGCCTCTATTTAAATCTCTGGATTAACTATATGAATTTTTATTTTATATTTAGCCGAACACCACATTAAAATATATAATAACATTTATTATATATTTAAATGACTAACACTTAGTCATTATAACATTCTGCCAATACCTTGTAATTCACTTGACTTGTTATTTAACAAATGAACTAAGGCCTCTATATATAGGAAAATATGTCAAAGCATAAAAGTATGACAAAGCATTAAAATATACACATTATGCTTTTCAAAGGAGCTTAGTGGCAAGACTAAATGGGGTGGCCAAATATAATAGAAATGAGTGACCGAATGGTCTTTGTTTTAAAGGCATGTTATGCTTAATTCAAAAGCATGACAATGCCATTAACTTAAAAGGTGAATGAGAGTTTAATAGCTCGTGCTTTAAGCATAAGAAAGCGAAACTAAGATAATACTTTATAAATTCAAATGGCCACCATATGTATATTTCTTCATTTGGGTCGAATTGTTTTACTTAATATAAAGCCATTCATTTACATATTAACAAGGTCATTCAAATCATGCCATGTGTTATGCCATTACAAATTAATGGCATGACATGTGACATTTTTTAGAAGGGATGAAGTGACAAGTCTCACTTGACAATATTTCGAATTTAACACTTAAACCCTGTCATTTCTCCGAGAGACCCTGAAATCATTCTGTACTTTTAAAGATTTTTTTGAATCAAACTATTCGACTTGGTGCGCTAACCCTCCAGTGCTTAACAAGTACACTTCATATAGTAAGACTCCCTAGGTTCATACTCATTTGTCTTACATAACTCTTCTGTAAGTCCATAAACGATGCCCTCACACACACGTTATGGAAATAACAAAATAGCACGTTGAACCATACAAGTTGAGGTTAATATATATTCGTATAATTTATCTGTCATATATATCCTGAAAGAGCAGAGATATAGATCAACACTTTCAAATCTCTATATGCTCAACCGTGAACTTATCTCTAAATTCGTACTCTTATAAATAATATGTTACGATCGGTACTTACGTGCCATCCCTGAATGTACATATACTTGTGTATTTATATAAGTGTACATTCCCATTAAATCACTAATACCTATAAATATGATATTATGCAATGTAACGTTATAGACGTTGTACGATCTGAAGGAGTTCAGATTAGATCTAAAGGAGTTTAGACTAGGGCTCATAGTTAGACATACTGAGAGATATAAATGCTAAATGTTAGCACAGTTAAGTGTTAGCTGGTTATAATACTCAGCAGATCCAAGAGTTGGAGCCTTGTCTGTAATAGGACATAGACCTGAGAATATACTGTTAGGGTCGGTGCTTACGTGTCATCCCTGAATGTACATATACTTATGTATTAATACAAGTGTACATTCCCATTAAATCGCTAATGCTTAGTTATATGGTATTATGCATGTAACGTTACAGACATTATAGATCTGAAGGAGTTTGGATCAGATCTAAAGGGTTTAGATAAAGGCTCATGGTTAGCCACGCTGAGACATATATTTGCTAAATGTTAGCATAGCTAAGTGTTAGCTGGTTATAATACTCAACAGATCTAAAAGTTAGAGCCTTGTCTGTAATGGGACATAGACTTGAAAATATACTAGTAACTGCATAGTTACAAAAGTTACAATCGGGTGCCAGGAAATGCAAGTTGCGCAAGTATGTTCTCGAATAATTGTCCATGATCTATTTCTGCTGATGCGAGTCTGTCAGTGGATACCTTTATATATAGATCAGCATATGTCATACCTATAGGGTATAGATGGTCGTTCCTAGCCGACTGTGAGCTTGGAGCCGTATTAACATATGGGTATCCAGTTAGGACTGGATATGGGACAGACTCATAAGGGTCTCCGATAGACATTCAATGTAAGCCTTCAATGGAGGGTCCTCTCGAGTTGAGTAGTATACGTGGTCCTTTGACCTGAGTGTCATGGTGGGCTTGTAAGTGATCCACCATACTTTGGTTCCACGCATGTCACAGACCTTTCATTGTGTGACTGCTGAGTGTTGCTGAGTATGGTCCGATGCTTATGGAGTCCAGTGCATACAGATATGGGATTTGTCAGCTCCTATATGGAGTTAGATATCCGGATACTTCGAGATTGTGTCTCAAAAAGTCTTGTGGCCACAAACAACCATCCCGGGAAAGAGTTCCGCCAGGGTGGAACAATATGGCAAATGAGTTTGCGCATATTGTTCAATGAGATACAAGTCTAGAGATAAGACATGAATGAGCACTAAGGGTTTTAACGGTGATAATCTATATCTTCGCACATCCAGGATATTATGACGGAAGGACTATACGTATTCGTTGTAACCTTAACTTGTATGGTTCAACGCGTTGATTTTTATATCCGTGACGTGTGCCTGAGGTATTGCTCACGGACTCATAGAATAGTTTCATTTGACGAATCGGGCGTAGGACCTAGGGAGTCCTGCGATATGGAGTGTACTCGTTGTGTACTGGGGCAACATGCGCATACACCCATATATATTAGATCCCCGACAACATAATATCTGTAAATATTTTTGCGATATTATTTTTCTCACATGAGACTTTTTCTCGAGTATATTACTTATAGCCTTAAGATTTTCTTAAATATAATCTTGGAGTATCTGGATATACAACTCACCCATATAAACTTACGGATCCCATATCTACACATACCGAACTTCATGAGCATCAAACCATACCCAGTGACACCCAGCAGTTAGACCATTAAAGGTCTCTGACATGTGTAGAACTTAAGTATAGTGGATCACTCATAAGCCTACCATGGTGCTCAGGTCAGGGGACCGTGAATATTACTCAACTCGAAAAGACCCTTAATTGAGGGCTTTATGGGATGTCTATTGGAGGTTATAATTGAGACTGTTCAGTACGCAATCCTTACTGAATACCTATATGTCTATACGAGTTTCCACTAAGCTCATAATCTGCTAAGACTAACCATCTAGACCATTTAGATATACATATACACTAATCTATGTTAAATAAGGTTTTTACCAATAGACCTGTATTAGTGAAAATAGATCAGGAAGATAATGTTTGATAACATACTTACACGATGATGTTTCTTAGCACTATTTGCAACCCTTTACAACTATGTCATTACTAATATACTTTCGAGTCTTTGTCCTATTTCAGATAAGGCTCTAATTTTTTAGATTTCATTAACTCTTATAACCTGCTAATTCTTAGTAATTATAACTCCTAATGTTGCTAACTCTTAGCGTTGATTTAAATTCCTTTAGACCAGATCTAAATTTATTCAGATCATATAATTTTTGAAATATTATAAGTATCTTACCATATATATATATATATTTAATAGTAACGATTTCATTCAAAATGATTATTATATAAATATTAAACAATTAATATTCAAACAATATTTGGAATGACACGTAAGCACCATTTCTAATATCTCTCACTTGCCCTAAAATAGGTGAGATATGTCTTGTATCCCTAGACCCTCTAAGTGACTCTCAAAACTAACAACGGGCAGAGACACTATAAAAGGATCAATATGGTCATTTTTGGACTTGATCTTTCTTTACCATGACATCTCATTGGTGAACGATCTCCCTAATCATATGGTATTTGCATTCTATGTGCTTGCCTCTTTATTTTAACTTCTTGGCTTTTTGGAATTTACCATTGCATAACTATTATCACTATAAAGCTTGAGAGGTTTATCCATATCTAGAACAACTTTTAGATCCAATAAAACTTTACAGAGCTATATTGTCTCTTTAGCTACTTTACAAGCCATTACATGTTTGGCTTTCATAGTGAAATAGAAAATATATGATTGCTATATGCTTTTTCACACAATAGCTCTACCACTAAGAGTGAACACTGATCCATATGTGGATTTTTGAGAATTTAAGTTAGATTGAAAATCAAAATCAGTGTATTTAATTGGGATGAAATCCTTACCAGAATAGATAAGCATATAGTTTTTTGTTCTCCGTAGGTACTTGAAAATATGCTTTACCACAATTCAATGATCATATCCTAGATTAGATTGATATTGGCTGACTATACCTACCGAATATCAAATATCAGGCTTAGTACACAACATGTCATACATTAGGTTACATATTGCAGAGGCATAAGGTATTCGTCTCATATCATTTTCTTCTTTAGATGTCTTAGGACATTATGCCTTGGATAAGTAAATTCTATAGCGAGAAGGTAAATTACCATTTTTGGAATTCTATATCAAAAATGTTACAAAGATCTTATCTATGTACGATACTTGGGAAGAGCTAAGTGTTTATTTTTATGATTTTGTATGAGTTAGATCCTAAGAATATAACTTGCTTCTCATAAATCTTTGATAAGGGCAAATTTGTCATATATTTTCTCATGTTTTTATTATTGATATTTTATGATTTTATGAGAATAGATGGCTATTTATGTGCTTTATTGTTAATTATAGGGACTTGAACGAAATTTAAAGAAAGAACGCAAAAGGAGCGAAAACAGGGACTAAAACTCTACCAAGCAACACTGAAGTCAATCCAAAAGGAAGTGTAGAACAGTGCCAAGCCATCTCCCTAAGAAGTGGTAAAGTTTTACATGACAATACTCCTCAACCACAGCTTTCAGAGATGATAGAGAAGGAAAAAGAAACAGTGGTCCAGCAAGATGACGTGCAACCATATAGACCACTTATACCATTTCCTCAGAGATTACAGCAGCTAAGAAACCAAGAGAAGAGTGCTGAGACGCAGAAAAGTATGGAAAATGGTATTCAAGTGCAAGAACAGAAAAGAGAAAATGCAGCAGAAGATACCAGTAACAACCCACAGAAGCAACCTACGCAGTCATTCACTCCACCACCTCCATTTCCTCAGAGGCTGCAAAAGAAGAAACTAGATAAGCAATTTTCTAAATTTCTTGATATTTTTAAGAAATTACATATTAATCTTCCTTTTGCAGATGCACTGGAGCAAATGCCGAGCTATGTGAAATTTATGAAGGAAATCCTATCAAAGAAGAGAAAAATAGATGACTTCGAGACTGTGGCCCTGACAGAAGAGTGTAGTGCCATCCTTCTAAAGAAGCTACCTCCAAAGCTCAAAGATCCTGGGAGTTTCACCATACCATGCTCAATTGGGAATTATGATTTTGGGAAGGCACTTTGTGATTTGGGAGCTAGCATCAATCTTATGCCACTGTCCGTGTATAAAAAGTTGGGACTGAAAGAAGCCAAACCAACAAATATCACACTTCAGTTAGCGGATCGTTCTCTCACCTATCCTAAGGGATTAATTGAAGATGTGTTGGTTAAGGTCGATAAATTCATCTTCCCTGCAGATTTCATTGTTCTGGATATGGAAGAAGACAAGGAGATCCCAATCATCCTTGGAAGACCCTTCCTAGCCACTGGAAGAACAATTATTGATGTGCACAAAGGGGAGTTGACCATGAGAGTACAAGAGGATACAGTCACTTTTAAGGTCTTCAAGGAGATCAAATTACCAGCTGAAAATGAAGACTGTTTCTGCATTAATGTGGTGCATCTAAGCGTTAAGCAAATTAAAGATACGGAGACATTGGATCCTCATATCCGAAAAAGAGCATTGAAGCTTAGGAAGGCAAGAGAGAAGAATAAAAAGCAGCATCACGACGAAGCAAGCAAAGAGAAAGAAAAGGAAGAACCATCTCCCCGGTCTAAGATTAAAGTCTTTCCGGAGAGACATAATAAGAATCGAGCAAAAGATACTACCCAAGGTTTAATTGCAAAAATATGGAAGCCGAAAAAGAAGAAAGCCAGCAAGATCACTTACTCAAATGCTTCCATCAGCATCTTCGACCCACCATAAAAGAAAAGGAAGCCCCGTCAAGCCGATGACGTTAAATCAAGCGCTACTTGGGAGGCAACCCAAGAAAAGTATTAATATTATTATTATCATTTTTTTATGTTTTCAGCAAAAAAAAAAAAAAAACCAAGAATTTCAGCGCTCCAGCGGCATAACATGGCGCGGCAGCGACAGAAAGAATCGAGACACCACCGCCCCCGCGGTACACGCAACATCGCGCCAGTGCAAATTCCAGTAACTGTGCAAAAATCAGCCTTCAGCGCTGCAGCGATGGACTATTATCGCGGCAGCGCCAGAACATCGCCCCAGCGATGGAGAGTCAACGCGGCAGCGAAAATTAACCAGGGAAGTCTCTTACTTTCAGTTCTTTATTTTTCGACATTGGGGACAATGTCTAAATTAAGTTTAGGGGTGGGAAACACTTTCTTGTGTTCATTTTGCTGCACGATTTGTGTGGTCATTCTTGTGGGTTAAATTTTTTTTTCCCACTTTCTTGTGTTCATTTTGCTGCACGATTTGTGTGGTCATTCTTGTGGGTTAAATTTTTTTTAGTTAATTCATCTCTATTAGGTTTTGATAAGATGATCATTAGTCTATGATAAGAAAAAGAATATATGACTGAATTTATTTTTTTTACAAATCCATAGGGAATGATAGAAACTTGAGACAATTTTGATTATCTAAGTTTAGGAACAAATTTGACCTTATTTATAATCACCATTTTTTAAGCACTTTATAAGCATGAATAGTTATAACTATTACTTAGAGATACTTATGCTTTAGGGAGTACACCACAGTCTCGAAGACCGATACTCTAGAACTTGTCTTTAATTACTACTTGAGGCGAAATTCTAGGAAACACATGAATAGGGAAATGACATTAGGCCATCTTTGGACCGATTGAGCCTTTCTAGCCTACCTTTTATTGTATATTTATCCCTAGTACCCTATTTTGAGCCTAATTACCCATTCTTTGGTTTAATCACATTACAAGCCCAAGACTTAAAGTTTACTTATCTAAAAATTTACCCGTAACACCATAAACCTTGCATTTACTTAGAAATACTCTTGAAAGGGAAAAGTTGCGGTGATATGAGAAAAATAAGTTTGAGTGGTATTTGTCAATCTAAGTTTGGGGGTATTCAAAAAAAAAAAAAGAGAAAAGAAAAGAAGAAAAAAAAGAGAAAATAAAATACCCCCAACTTAAGAAAAAGAAGAAAGTTTTTGAAAAATAAAAGGTTGAAAAGAAGGATGGGAACATAATAAGTTTGGGGGAAGAGATAATACAAGGAAAAGAAGATCAAGAGGTTTCTAGGTAAAAGTCCAAGTGTTCATGGTGTGAATTGAACTTCATATATTTATCCTTTTATCCCACCTTGACCTTAGCCTTACATTACAAGCTAAGTAAAGTCCTAAATAGATCCCTAGACATGTGATTTTCTACATTAGTGGAGAGTGGTAATAAAGACAAGCTTATGGAAGTGTCATTATACAAATTAAAATGCAGAGACACCATCTTTTCTGTACAAACTAAAGTATAAAGAAAATCAAAGTATGGTTTAGCTATTTGCTTGCTACTTGCACACACACACATGGTGATTGTTTATGAGGAAGAATGAGGGACTAAATGAAGATAATTTAGAATTGTTAATAGCCATTTATCTACCTTAAAGATTTGTATCATTTTGTCAGCCTTTGAGACAATGATTTTGATCATCTTACTAGTATTAGTATATTTTGTTTTGTTAAATGAGTCAAGTATAACCCTTTGTTTCTCTCTTAGTTTTATTTTATTGCTTGAGGACAAGCAAGTATTTAAGTTTGGGGGAATTTGATAAGGGCAAATTTGTCATATATTTTCTCATATTTTTGTTATTGATATTTTATGATTTTATGAGAATAGATGGCTATTTATGTGCTTTATTGTTAATTATAGGGACTTAAACGAAATTTAAAGAAAGAACGCAAAAGGAGCGAAAACAGGGACTAAAATGCAAAGTTTTCAAATTATGAGTCCAGCGCCCCCGCGCCACAAGTATTGTCGCCCCAGCTCTGAAATAGTGATCGAAATAAGAAAAACGACCTGATTAAGTCGCGTCTAGCGCCCCAGCGGCAGAAAGTCACCGCGCCAGCGACGAGACATCGCCCCAGCGCTATCAACATACCGCGCCAGCGGTGAAGCCGTTTTCATGCAGCGCCCCAGCGCCAAGATCCCACCGCTCCAGCGGTAATAACCTTTTCACGCGTCGCCCCAGCGACAGATGCATAGCGCGCCAGCGGTAGTGCGAGTCCTAGTCCGACGAGAATTGAGATTTTCAAGCTCATATCAATCCCTATATAAAGCCACTCGTTCCCAACCTTCAAGAATCAATCCAAGACGACCCAAGAGCACCAAGAATACAGAGCACAAGTCTTGGAGAGCAATAGGAGCTTAATTGAAGCAACTTTAGAGAGAGATAAAAGACGTTCTTCGGCATCAAGAGTTCCTAGGCAGCGCAATTAAGAGCAATTCGACGTCTATATCGGTTTGCTAATAATTGTATCATGATTTATAATTATTTTTACTGCTGTTCTCTTGTAGCCATGAGCTAATTTATTTTCTAGGGTTAATATTTGAACTCAATATGTGTGCTTAATTGCCATATCCTTTTAGTATTTAATAAACTTAGTCTTTTATTATTTAAATTACTTGTGTTTAATGCTTCAATATATCTGGCCAATATATGGTGAATGAATTGGTAATATTATTGATAAACTCGGAAGAGGAATCAATATATTTAGACCTAAGTAATTTGATGCATGATTGTAGAGTAACATTCAATGTTGCATATGCAAGTTTCAACTTAGGATAGGAATATACCTAATTGGCATGTATGATCAATAAGACCTAATCTTAATGAATCTTAATTTATTACAAGTACCATAGGAATATAGGTATTTGGTAAACTAAGATATACTTGCATGACCTTGGAAGAGGCTTGTGAATACATTAGTGTCTTGATCAATAATAAAGACTAAGTGAGTTAAATATTAGATGATTAATCATTAGAAACATATTGAGGGATAATATTAATCCTAGGTTTTCTCTACGTTGCTATCTTCACATCTCATTGCATTGTGTTTTTTCTTTTATATTTTCTACATTCATTCTTAGATTTTTATTTTTCTGAATAATTATTAGGAAGATATAATTTTAGTAATTGGTTAAAAAGAAAGAATTATCCCTGTGGGTTCGACATCCGACTAATTAGTCTCTTTATTACTTGCATACGATAGTGTATACTTGCACTTAATTTATGATATAGAAATATCGCATCAATCTTTCATTTGGAATTACTTAGCTAGCCATTTCTTTACATGTAATACTTATTTATCATTCCCAATGAGAAGAATATCATCAACATAAAGAACTAAGAAAATCACTTTGCTCTCATTGATGCGCTTGTATACACAAGCTTTATCAATATTTTGCTGAAAGTCATAAGACTTGATAGCTTGATAAAATTTTATATTCCAAGATCTAGATGCTTGTTTAAGTCTATAAATGGACTTTTTGTAGCTTGCAAACCTCTTACTCTTGATCTTGTTCTATGAATCTCTTTAGTTAAACCATGTAAATGGTTTAATCAAGATTGTCATTTAGAAAAGCAGTCTTAATGTCTATATGTCAAATCTCGTAATCTAAACAAACCAGAATGGATAAGAGAATGTGAATGAATTTTAGCTTGGCTATTGGCAAGAAAGTATCCTCATAGTCAACTCCTTCTTTTTGGGTATAACTCGTTACCACTAGACTTACTTTGAAAGTCTCCACTTTTCCATCTGCTTCTATTTTTCTTTTGTAGACCTATTTGTACCTAATAGGTTTAAATCTTTTAGGAAGATCTATAAGCCCCCAGACCAAGTTAGAGTGCATTAACTTTATCTTGAGATTCATGGCTTTAAGCCATTTCTCATTTTTAGAAACTTCTATTGCTTGTTTATATATCAATGGATCGTTTACACTGTCATCGGAGATTGCAACTTATGTTTCTCTACTTAAAGTGTAGCGTATAGGTGGTTTTACTACCCTCTCATTACGCCTAAGTAGCAGTGGTGTATTCTAACGAGTAGGCATAATTTGTTGACTTTGTGATCCAACAACAATTGTTGGTTGTTGAGGTCTAACCTTGAAAAGTAGTTCTTCGATAATAACTTTGCTTCGAGATATGTGATCTCTTATAAAATATTTCTCAAGAAAAGTAGTATTTATCGATATAAATATTTTATTATCTTGAGGCTTATAATAAAAAGCACCTTTTGTCTCTTTAGGGTAGCCTACAAATAGGCATAATTTTGAACGTGGTTCCAACTTCCTAATCTTTTCCTTTAGCACGTCTGCCGGATACACCCATATGCAAAAGTGTCACAAAAAAGGTTTGCGACCATTCAATAACTCTAAATATATTTTAAGGATAGACTTAGATAGTACTATGTTAAGAATATACATTATTGTTTGCAATGTGTATCCATAAAAGGAAGCGGGTAATGATGAAAAACTAAGCATGAATCTCACAGTGTCTAGTAACGTTCTATTTCTTCCTTTGACAACACCATTTTATTGTGTTGGTCCTGGAGTAGTGAGTTGGGATATGATCCCATTCTCTTTTAGATGATATCTAAATTCAGTATCGAAGTATTCACCTCTTCGATCGGATTAAAGTGCTTTATGGTTTATTGAGTTGTTTCTCAGATTCGGCTTAGAATTCTTCTAACTTTTCAAAAGTTTCTAATTTTCTATGCATTAAATATACATAGCTATAGCGAGAATAATCATCAATAAAAGTAACAAAATATTCGTATCTTCCTCTAGCTTGTACATTAATCGAATCATAGACATCCGAATGTACTAGTTCCAAAGGTTTTTTGGACCTGTTGCCTTTTTTAGTAAAAAGTCTTTTAGTCATTTTATCTTCTAGATAAGATTCACAAATCGGTAAAGTACCAACCTTTAAATTATTTAAGGGTTTTTCCTTTACTAGTCATTGTATCATATTTAGGTTAATATGACCTAATCTAAGGTGCCAAAAGAATGTTTCGTTATTAGGAGAAATTATTTGTTTCTTAGGTTTTGGTTATTCTAGCTTGAATATTTCAGTATTAAGTAGTGTTTAAGTTTTTGAGCGTAGGATATAAAAACCATTCTCTAAATAACCGATGCATATATTCAAACTATTTCTAGAAATAAAACTAAATTATTATTAAAAGAAATGGAATAACAATGTTCTAAATATTTAGAGATAGAAATCAAATTTCATCTAAAAAGAATATAATAAACGTCTTACAAAATTAAAAAATGATCTCTAAACTTAAGCCTAACTACTCCCACTACTTTAGCTGAAACAACAGCCCCAGTACCCACTCGCATCGTAAACCACCATCTGCTAATATTCGAGAAGAATCAATTATCTATAAAGAAGAACAAATATGATTAGTGGCCCTAGAGTCAACTATCCAAGGGTATTCATTATCTTCCACTAAACACGCTTCAATGACAAGTAAATCATATTTACTTTTCTTTTTATTTTTGGGCTTTTCTAGATAAAGGGTGCAATTCCTCTTCGAGTGGCCTTCCTTTTGACAGTGAAAATATTTTTCTCTTGCCTTGGACTTGTTGCTCTTATTATTTTTCTTATTATGATTCTTCATTTGACGTTTAGGTTTATCTCCAAACAAGTCATTCCTTTATCTTTTATCCTGACATTAATAACGACTTTCACTAAATCATGCCGGGAATTCTCAGAAGGCTGCCCAACATTGCCTGAAGTGAATCCTATATTTCTTTTGGGTTTTCATCTTCTTATTCTTACACATAAGCACTTCAGGCATGCTTACTAATAGGTAATAGTGGGCTTTTTTGTTGGCATTAAGCCAACGATCATATTGCTCTCTAATTTCTCATGAAGCATTAAGAGCACGCCTTGAAGGGCAGCGATCAGTGAGAAAAAACTATTAGTTCTCACAGATGAGTAAGATGTTCATTGTTTTTTTTTTTCACAAAGTTTTTTTCGGTTAATTTTTCATTGGATAATACTGTGATTAAGAGATTTGTCATTTTGTTAAAAATAATAAATAAAGGAACTAAATCATTCATGTTTAAATATCATCACAATTATGGTATAATACTTTAAACATTATGCATGATGCAAAAGAATAAAAGTAAAAATCCTAGGAAAAATTCTATACTACAATAATCCAATTTATCAAAATTGATGTGCCGCCATAGGGTAGGTTAGACTAATTTCAAATTAGATTGAGACAATCTCAATTAATTAATGTCTTTAAATTATCTCATAACATTTGCATTAATTAATTTCTATTTATTTTGGTCTAAATATAATTATCTGTATGATTATATTTATGTAAGTGTTGCACATTATTTCGGATTCCTTAGGCTTAACTCCAAAGTTGTCACTGTAGGTTAACCTTGATTATTGATTCAAACGTACACCTTCTGAAGGGAAAATGAAAGCAAAGCCGTCACAAGGTGCCACTTAAATCTCACATTGTTAAACTAACAATGTAGACCATGGGTAAAATTGTCATTTAACCTTTCCCCCATACTATTTTATATTGCAGGAATTTATTTTATAAAATATCTCATATTTTATAACCCTAGTGAAAGCTATTGCTGTTAGTCAATTATTAATCACTAGGTTTATTCTAAGTGTTTATAGAATCTAATCTTATTAACACTTAAATTAAAGTGTTAGACTTTTATAATAAAAATCTAATTTATTATGAGTAACTAAGACTTATAATTTTAATAAACTATTTTTTATAATATGCATAGTTAGTCCAATGTGAATTACCAAATTGAACAAATTAAATCTAATTCACATTATTTATACCAATTATAGAATTAATTAATTTTAATCTAATTAAAAATAATTCCTTATTAGATAAATTAAAACTATTTTAATTAAATCTAATAACTAATTGATATATTATGTGTCAATTTTATTAAATCTAATAACTAATTGATATATTATGTGTCAATTTTATTAAATTTAAAACTAAAACTATTTTAGTAAAGAAATAAAATAATGACATATATATTCATGGCATGTTATAATGCATTAAGTAGGCACATCTTAAATCTATATGGCATATTATAATGCATGAATATATTTTATAAAATAAATCATTATATGAAATAAAATATAAAAATATTGGTGTTAATCTAGTCTTTTAGATTTCTGGGAAAAAAAATAAAATATAAAAATTGAAAGACACTCTTGCATTTTATATAGCTTCTTCTCTTTGAGTAGTCTTTGATCTCTTAATAAAATACAATTATATTTTATTATTCTCCAAAAAATTGTTATATCTTATATAATTTTTTATTTTTATTTTCTTACTTCTGGCCACGTTGGGCCTACCTTTGGCAAGCCCAACTTACTAAGTAGTCACTGTTAAGCACAACCACGGAATAAGCCTTCGATTCTCGAGCCTAAGTGGTTGTTGCAGCCACTGTTCTGAGCAGTGGCTTCTAAGAAAACCTACATGCCTAAAATAACGTGAAAAATAATGTGGTGTACTTAACAGCAGCCCAGGTATGGCCCAAAAGGCTGTTCCTGCCCAATAGACTCGCATGGCCTAAAAAGGCCATGCTTTACTTGGCCTAGCATGGTCTAAGGCCATGCCTAGCCTACTGACCCAAGTAAAAGGCTTACTCTAATGGCAAGCCTCTCATGGCCAAGATAGCCAGTGGTAAAGCATTACTAGCTTGGCTACCCCATGGTGGCCATCATCACCAACAGGACACTACTACAGGTTTTGGCTACCCTCCAAGGAGGCAAAGAACCCTTAGGGTACTGATTGACAGCCACGGTCTGTGAAGGACCATGGCAGCGCATTAGATTGCATAGCCGCTTGTGGCTATGTGATCTTCTCTATATTTGGAAGGGCTGTGACCGAAAAAAGCTGTAATGGCCGATTAATAAATGCCCCAGCTGCCAGAGCTTGTTGGTTAGTGCAGATCCCTCCAAGGGAGCTGTTCATCTTCTAGCTTCCTTCGTGCACTATTCTTTCAAAAAATTGGATTTTTACTTTTTTTTTACAATAATAAGAATATAAAAAAAAACAAAAATTCTATGCCCTTTATGGCTTACAAAATGTGATTTAATCAATTCCAAATTCAAAAGACCACATAATTAATGACCAACACCATTAATCCATATAAAAAAAATTATAACTATTCATCTCATGAATAAAAATATAATAACCACTAATATGTGCCTACTCATCAAGAACATAAAATAAATTTCGTAATTGCTAAATTAAAATAGACATGAGCTTAGCTTTGATACCAATTACAAGAATGATTTTAAAATATTTTATTATGTCTATTTTAATTTGGCAACAAAGGGTATAAGAAAAAGTACTTCAATCACAAACTTTCCATGGATGTTTTCTATTAACAGCAGCAAATCTTTTATGCTATATCTCCCACTAATAGACTACTCGTGTAGGTAGGTTGATAAATTATAGAAGATCTAATTTTTGTGTTCTTAATTTTTTCTTCTAGAAAAAATTTAGCCTAAAGGAAGCACACAAAATAAAAATACGTAAAAATAGTTCTAAAACCCTTTTTTGTAGTACAAGAATCCTTATTTTATCTAAACTCTAAATCCTAATAGGATTAGAATAAAATAATATCTTTATATTATTTTAATTTAGATAATTAAAAAGATAAATATAATATTTAATATTATCTTTAGTTAAATAATTTAGATAATATATAATTATAGAATTAAATAAATAATCTAATTATTTATTTAATTCCATAACTACTATAGATTGGGCTGACAATTAATTGAGCCCAACAAGTTTAATCAAAGTAAACATAGGCCAATTAATATTTTAGATTCAACAATTAATCTAATAGTCAATTTTAGTGTTTTATAGAGCCAATATGAGGACTTGATAGACCTATAAAAGTAAGTTTCAATAAATTAAGTCATTTAATTAAATTATTTAATTAATATGATTTTATTTATTAATTTTATATTATTTCACTAAAAATATAAATTCGAACTTTTAATTTTGCAGATAAATTATAAAACAGAAAACTGTCTTTGTCCATTTAATAATTATTTTATATAGATTAATGCTCCACAAGTATTCATAATTAGGGCTAGGTCGAGTGTCCATTAACCTCTCTAATCACATCTTTATCCTTGATCCACATTGATCATATTTTGAACATTTAATTTGTAAAATTCACAAATTTATTATTATTTTTTACTCTTAAAGAAAAGTGATCGCTCATTATATTCAAGACCAAAATCAATTATCAAAGAAACAATTTATCTAACTTCGTTACAGAATGAGTGGATTCCATATTTATGAGAAATACTTTAAGCCATCCAATTTTTTATATTTATAAAGTACTTAGTAATTAACTGAATTTTTTTTATAGGCTTTCCCTTGCAAATTAATAAACATAATACAATAAATAGGAGTTTGTTAATCACTCGGAATTAAGATTAATCTATATATGAATATATTGTGATAAAATAAATTCTCTTTACTAACAGAGATTTACAAAGAATTAATTTTTTTGTGGTCTACTCCTATAAAATCAACATTATATAAAGCGCTTCCATTTTCTATGTCACCATATAGAATGATCCGAATAAGATCACTGTATACAATATATAAATGGACCGCACTTATAGTCTATTAAAATGAAGTTTCTGTCTCCATTCAGACTTAGAACTTGTTTAGATTAATATGCTTAAACTTAATCTTCTTGTAGATAACTATTATTTACTAAGTTTAAGGTTACATATATAATAATCAAAGAATTTTATAATATTTGAATAAAAATAATCAAAATTGTAAATATAAAATTGAATGAATAACCTTTATTAATTTATTTTTAACAATATCTAAATACAAATAATCATATTTTAGGGCACACTTTCAACAAACCTTTCCTTTAAGTCTCAAAATATTTTCAAATTTGAGAAGTTTGAAATCAAACATGTTTAAATGATAAATTAATTTAATTATAATAAGCATTATATTTTTATATGCAAATTTAAATAATTAGGGACGTAGACATAGACATAATTTTACTCTGTAGAGCTATAATGCTTCAACAAAAGAATGATTTTATTCTTAAAAGATGTTAGTTGAGGTGGTGGAGGGAGAATGAAAAAAAATTCTCAAAGCAATTGAGATTTTTTTTATTTGATTGATTCAAATAGAAGAGGATTAAAGATTCTTTGTAAATTATTTTGTTTGGAATGAAATTTGATCTAACTCGTTAAGACCGCTCCAAATGCTCAAAATTTCATATCAAAGTATAAAAAAATTACTGATATTTGAAAAAGTGTCAAAATTTTATGACTCTAGTTATATTGATATGTAAAATTCAAGTGATCAATATGCATCAAATAGTTACAAACCTAAAGTATATGCTGCAACTATAAAAAAATAGCTTAGATTAAGTCAAGGACAAGATTTAGGATACCACTAGGGCGAAAGGATGCATCCCAGGAGTGATAGATTAGTGTGACCTACAATTGCCTTCCCTAACGTAGGATAGTCCTGATCAAGAGAGATGGAGATTTCGTCCTAGAGGCTACCAAAGAAGAGGAGTTCAAGGCTCTAGTAAAGAACAACATTTGATGTTTAGTACCAAGAGGTTCAAATTATAAAGTAATAGGAAATAAATGAGTGTTTTGAGTGAAGAAAATCTTGATGGAAGTGTTTCTCGATATAAGACTAGGTTATTGGTAAAAGTGTATCATCAAACTCCTAGCATTAATCTAGTAGTAAAAGTCAACATAATTAAAGTAGTCCTCAATCTAGCTATCACAAAAGGATGAAAATTAAGATAAATAAATGTCAATAGTGCATTTCTAAATTGGGATTTAGCAGAAATAAGTTTTGTGGAGCATCCTTAAGATTTTGTTGAATTATGCACATAAAACCTTTGTGCATACTTACAAAAGCATTGTATGGATTCAAATAAGTCCCTAGGGTTTCGTATAACAAACTAAAAAATGTAATATTATATTGGAGTTTCCATAATACCAAGTTAAACGGTTCAATTTTTGTTACGATGGATTCATTACATATAGTAATTGTTTTAGTATATATAGATGATATCATATTTATTGGTAATGATAATATGATTCAACAATAGTTTATTAGTAAACTAAATATATAATTTTCTTTAAAAGAACTTGAGCTCAATTATTTTCTTGAAATCGAGGTAAAAAAGATAGGCCAAAGGTTGTATCTCTCTCAAACTAAATACATAGTAGAGTTGTTAAACTCTACATATATGTCTACTGCCAAGAGTTGTGCAACTCTTATAAGTTCAGGGCAAAAGATAACAAGAAATAAAGGAGATGCATTCTTAGATGTTACTCTATATCGAAGTGTGATTGGAGATCTAAAGTATGTCATTTTTATTCGACTAGATTTCTTTTGTTGTCAATAAACTCAACCAATACTTATCAGCACCAATAGTCATACATTGATAATGTTAAGCGATTATGAAGATTTGCGCAAGGCACAAAAGATGGAGGGTTATTATTCTAAAGAAAGATAGAGGGTTATTATTCTAACTTAGTCATTTCTTTAATTTCATAGCTTTTACCGATATTGATTGGGCTATGAATGAAGATTGCAAAAGATTGGTCGGAGGATATTGTATATTTTTTTATATAAAAAAATTGATTTCTTGGAGTTCAAAAAAGCAAAGAGTTGTATCTCGATTAAATACTGAATCCGAGTATAGAGCTCTTGCTCATGTTACTATTAAACTGGCCTAGTTACAATCTTTATTCATTGAAATAAAGTTGTAATTAAATGGTGATCCTATCATCTGGTGCAATAAGCGAAGGGCAGTGGTTTTAGTTGCTAAACCAATTTTTCACAATCATACAAAGCATATAAAATTTGATGTTCACTTTATTAGAAACAAAATTCTCAATTAACAGATTGGTGTTCGGTATATTCCATCAGATGCTTAGGTTGTTAACACATTTACAAATCCTCTCTCTCAATTTTAACATTTAGCTTCCAAACTTAATGCGACTTCTAAACACATGAGCTTGAAGGGACGAAAACATTAATTTCAAAATTGCCAGAATTGATGCCACTGACGTGGACAACACTAGAACTGATACTTACGAGGACAATAAAAGGCTTATCTAGTGCACCTGGATGATGATCTGGAAAGCAGAAGAGATTGAGGGAAGCTGACTCTGAGTGTTTTGTGAACTAACAAATCACTAAACAACTTGTAACAGTCAGCTTAACTTAAGGTGAGAAATACGGAGATATTTCCCACCAAAATCAACAAAATTAGTCTATAAATTTTTTTAGAATTAGTTTCATTGTAAAAGTCTATAAAGACCCGTGTAAATACACTTTGTAGTTAGTTTTTGAGAATTGAAAAATACAAAGCATTTTTTTTTCGTTTGTTTACTGGGAAAGTTTAGCAAATCTTTCTTGAAAAATTCCTTTCGATTAAAGTTCAATTTCTTTCTCTTCATTGATAAAGCGATAATATATTAGATAGTTGGATGATAACATATAAATCCAATAATTTTTTTTTCACTAAAAAATTTCCATATATATATATATATATATATATATGTATGCATAAACCACTTTATAATAATTAATGCTGCCTGCGGAGTAAGGAGAGCTCTCAACTCTCAATTGATAGTCACGTCTGCCCTTCATCTACCAACAACTAGTTATCCCAGGTCCGCCTGGTGTTAGCTGCCTTTAGTGCTCATACTAACTTACACTGAATCGATAATCTTAACTTTAAAATTAACAAAGATGTTTTATTTTTTTTTTCCTATAAAATAAATATAGGATAGATATTGCAAGATCGATTTTACAAATTTTTGTGTCTATTTTATTTTAGCAATAAGATAATAAAAAAAAATATCTCAATCTCAAATTTTTATAAATATTTTCTGTCAACACTAACAAATCTTTCATGCTGTATTTACCACCAACAGACTACTCTTATGGGTGAGTTGATAAATTGTAGAAGAACTAAATTCTGTGTTCTAAATTTTTCTCTCTAGAAAAATTTAGTCCAAAAGAAATACTAATGAAAAATACATAAAAATAATTCTAAAAATCCCATTTTGTATAATACAAGAATCCTTATATTATATAAACTCTTAATCTTAATAGAATTAGGATAAAATAATATCTTTATATTATTTTAATTTAGATAATTAAAAGGATAAATATAATATCCAACATTATCTTTTAATTAAATATTTTAGATAAGTCATAATTATTTAATTATTTAATTTAAATAAATAATTTAATTATTTATTTAATTCTATAACTATTATGGATTGTGCTAGTAATTGATTAAGCCCATCAAATTTTATCAAATTAAACACATGCCAATAATTGGTTCTAATAAGTTTAATTTATACCAATTAATATTTTAGATTTAGCAATTAATTCAATAATCCATTTCAATATTTATGGAGTTAGCACGGGGACTTGATGGACCTACAAAATTAAGCTTCAATTTTTTAAACTATTTGATTAAATTCTTTAATCAACATGATTTTATTTATTAACTTTATATTACTCCACTGAAAATATAAAGCTGAACTCTTAATTTTACGGATAAATTATAAAATAAAAAACTATTTTTGTTCATTTAATAATCATTTATATAAATCAATCATTCACAAGTGTTCATAATTAAAGTTAGGTCAAGTGCCCGTTAACCTCTCTAATTACATCTTTATCATTGATTCATATTGATCTTCTTTTGAACATTTAATTTGTAAAATTTACAAATTTATTATTTTCTTTAACTCTTAAAGAAAACTGAGCGCTCATAATGTTTAAGATCAAAATCAATTATCAAGGGAACAACTTATCTAACTTTCTTTCAGAAGGAGTGTATTCTATATCTATGAGAAATATTCCCAGCCATCTATTTTGTTACATTTATAAAATACTTAGTAATTGATTGAAAATCGTTTACAGTCTTTCCCTTGTAAATTAATAAACATAACTCAATGAATAGGAGTTCATTAATCACTCAATTAAGATTAATCTATAAATGATTATGTTGTGATGAAATAAATTTTCTTTACTAACGAAAATTAATAGAGAATTAATTTTATCGTGGTCCAGTTCTATTTAATCAATATTATACAAAGTACCTCCATTTTCTATATCAATACATAGAATGATCTGGATAAGATCATTGTATACAATATACAAATGGACTGCACTTATAGTCTATCAAAATGAAGTTTGTGTCTTCATCCAGACTATGGACGAGTTTAGATTATTACGCTTAAACTTAATCTTCTCGTATATAACTATTATATACTAAGTTTAAGGTTACATATAATAATCAAGGAATTTCATGATATTTGAATAAAACAATCATAATTGCAAATATAATGTTGAATGAATAAGCTTTATTAATTATTTTCAGCAATATCTAAATTCAAACAATTATGCTTTTAGGGTACGCTTCCAACAATCTCTCACTTGCCCTAAAGCATGTGAGATATGTCTTGTATCCCTAGACCCTTTAAGTGCTCTCAAAACTAGCAGCAAGAAGAGTCTTCGTACAAGGATCATCATGGTTAGTTTGTGACTCAGTTTTCTTCACTGTGACATCTCATAGGTGAACAATCTCCCTGATCATATGGTATTTTCTATCTATGTGCTTACCTCTTTTGTAACTTCTTAGCTCTTTGGAATTTGCCAATGTACCACTATTACCACAATAAAGCGTAAGGAGTTTATCTATACTTGGAACAACTTTCAGATCTGATAAGAATTTACGGAGCCATACCGCTTCCTTGGCTGCTTCACAAGTCGCTACACATTCAGCTTCCATAGTTGAATCAATAATACATGATTGCTTTATACTTTTCCATACAATGACTCCACCACCAAGAGTAAACACTGATCTAGACGTTGATTTTTAAAAATCTAAATTAGATTGAAAATTAGAATTAGTATATCCAATTGGGATCAAATCCTTACCAAAATAGACAAACATATAGTTTCTCATTCTCTGTAGGTTCTTGAGAATATGCTTTATCGCAATTCAGTGATCATATCCTTAATTAGATTGATACCGACTGACTATACCCAACGAATAGCAAATATCGAGCCTAGTACACAACATGACATACATTAGGCTGCCTACTGTAAAGGCATAGGGTATCCATCTCATATCCTTTTCTTTTTGAGTTGTCTTAGGACATTGTGCCTTAGACAAAGTGAATTCCTTAACGAAAGGTAAATTATATTTTTTTGAAATTTTGCATTAAAAATCTTATAAGGATCTTATCTATGTATGACGCTTGAGACAGAGTTAAGAGTTTGTTCTTATGATCTCGTATAAGTTGGATTTTAAGAACATAACTTACTTCTCTTAAATCTTTCATTTGGAATTGCTTAGTTAGCCATTTTTTTACATTCAATAATACTTCTTTATCATTTCGAACGAGAAGAATGTCATCAACGTAAAGAACTAAGAAAATCATTTTACCCTTATTGATGCCCTTATATACATAAGCTTCATCAATATTTTGCTGAAAGTCATAAGACTTGATAGCTTGATAAAATTTATATTCCAAGATCTAGATGCTTGCTTAAGTCTATAAATGGACCTTTGCAGCTTGCAAACCTTTACTCTTGATTTTATTCTATGAATTCCTCTAGTTGAACCATGTAAATGGTTTCATCAAGATTGTCATTTAGAAAAGCAGTCTTAACATCTATTTGTCAAATCTCGTAATCTAAACAAATCAAAATGGATATAAGAATGTGAATGAATTTTAGCATGGCTATTGGTGAGAAAGTATCCTCATAGTTAACTCCTTCTTTTTGGGTATAACTCTTTACCGCTAGCCTTACTTTGAAAGTCTCCACTTTCCCATTTGCTTCTCTTTTTCTTTTATGGACTTATTTGTACCTAATAGGTTTAAATCTTTCAGGAAGATCTACAAGCCCCCAGACCAAGTTAAAATGCATTAACTCCATCTTGAGTTTCATGGCTTCAAGCCATTTCTTCTTTTCAGAAACTTTCATTGCTTATTTATATGTCAACGGATCGTCTACACTCTCATCGGAGATTGCAACTTATGCTTCTCCACTTAAAGTATAGTGTATGTATGGTCTTACTATCATCTCACTAATCCTAGGTGGCAGTAGTGTATACTGACGAGTAGGCATTGTTTATTGACTTTGTGATCTAATAACAATTGTTAGTTGTTGAGGTCTAACCTCATCGAAAAATAGTTCCTTGATAATAACTTTGCTTTGAGATATGTGATCTCTTATATAATTATCCTTAAGAAAAGTAACATTTATTGATACAAATATTTTATTATGTTGAGGCTTATGAAAAAAATCACCTCTTGTCTCTTTAGGGTAGCCTATAAATAGGTACAATTTTGAACGTGATTTCAACTTCTCAGTCTTTTCCTTTAGCACATGTGCCAGACACCCTATATACGAAAGTGTTGCAAAAAAGGTTTGTGACCATTCCATAACTTTAAGGATAGACTTAGATAGTACTATGTTAAGAATATACACTATTGTTTGTAATGCATATCCCTAAAAAAAAGTAGGTAACGATGAGAAACTAAGCATGGATCTCACTATGTTTAGTAATGTTCTACTTCTCTTTTTGGCAATACCATTTTATTGTGGTGCTCCTAGAGCTGTGAGTTAGGATATGATCCTATGCTCTTTCAGGTAATCTCTAAATTCTGTATCGAAGTATTCTCCTCTTAAATCAGATCGAAGTACTTTTAACACTTTATTGAGTTGTTTCTCAGATTTGACTCAGAATGCTTTGAAGTTTTCAAACATTTTTTATTTTATATGCATTAAATATATATAGCCATAGCGAGAACAATTATTGATAAAAGTAATGAAATATTCATATCCTCCTCTAACTTGTACATTAATCGGACCACATACATTTGAATGTACTAATTCTAAAGGTTCTTTGGCCCTATTGCCTTTTTTAGTAAAAGGTCTTTTAGTCACTTAACCTTCCAGACAAGATTCGTGCACTGGTAAAGTACCAACTTTTAAACTATTTAAAGGTCAGTCCTTTAATAATTGTTGTATCCTGTTTAGGTTAATATAACCTAATCTAAGATGCCAAAGGAATATTTTATCATCAAAAGAAATCTTTTATTTCTTAAGTTTTAGTTGTTCTAGCTTGAACATTTTAGTATTGAGTAGTGTTTGTATTTTTGGCCAGATGATATAAAGACTATTCTCTAAATTACCGACGCATATATTTAAACCATTTCTAGAAATAAAAACTGAATTATTATTAAAAGAAATAGAATAGCAATGTTCTAAATATTTAGAGACAGAAACCAAATTTCGTCTAAAATCAAAACTATAATAAACTTCTTGCAAAATTAAAAAATGATCCCTAAGCTTAAACATAACTACTCTTACTACGTTAGTTGAAACTATGGCACTGGTATCCACTCGCATTGTAAACTCACCATCTGCCAATGTCCTAGAAGAATCAATCATTTATAAAGAAGAACAAACATGATTAGTGGCCTCGAAGTCAACTACCCAAGGGTATTCATTATCTTCTACTAAACAAGCTTCAAGAACAAGTAAATCATATTTACCATTCTTTTTCTTCTTGAGCTCTTCTAGATAGATGGTACAATTCCTCTTCCAGTGGCCTTCTTTTTGACAATGAAAACATTTTCCTTTTGCCTTGGTCTTGTTGCTCTTGTTCTTCTTGTTATTATTATTCTTTTTAAGTTTGCCTTTTGATAAACATTTCCTTTATTATTCCTCCTTTTGGTCACGAAAGAGGAAGGCTCTTTATTGGCAACATTTGCCTTCCATGATTTCCCAATAGTAATGGATTCAAAGGTTTAGAGCTCATTGAGCACCTTAGTCATGTTAAACGTAAGTTTATTCATGAAATAGTTGCTCGTAAATGGAAAAAAATTTGGAGATAGGGTTTCCAAGATCATCCCTACTTGCGTAAGCTCATTTATCTTTACCCCGTGAATCTCAACTTCAGTAAAATGAGTAATTATTTTAAGTTCATGCTTACAAACTAAAGTTTCACTCTTCATCCTAGTATTAATAATGGCTTTCACCGCATCATGCTGGAATTTCTTAGAAGGCTGCCCAAACATTGTTTTTATATTCTTATGCTTACTATTAAGTACTTCAGGCATGCCTGCTAATAGGTAGCAATAGGCTTTTTTGTTAACGTCAAGCTAATGATCATATTGCTCCTTAACTTCTTGTGAAGCATTAAGAGCAGGCATTGGAGGGCAACATTTATTGAGGACAAACTTTTAGTTCTCACAAACAAATATGATGTTCATTGTACTTTTTCATTTCACAAAGTTTTTTCCAGTTAATTTGTCATTGAATAATATTGTGATAAAGGGATTTATCATTTTGCTAAAAATAATAAACAAAGGAACTAAATCATTCATACTCAAATATTATCACAATTATAGTATAATATTTTAAACACAATGCATGATGTAAAGAAATAAAAATAAAAACCCTAGAAAAAATTTTATACCACAATAATCTAATTTACCAAAATTGATATGCCACCGTAAGGTAGGTAAAATTAATTTCAAATTAGACTGAGACAATTTCAATTAATTAATGATTTCAAGTTTTCTCATAACTTCTATATTATTTAACTATTATTTATTTTGGTCTAAATATAATTATCTATATAATTATATTTATGTAATTGTGGTGCATCATTTTGAATTCCTTGGTTTTAACTCCAAAGTTACCTCTATAGGGTAGGTCAATTTAGAAATACATCTAAAAATTCTATCTCTTAGAATTCAACCTTGATATTGATTCAAACGGGCACCATCTGTAGGGAGAACGAAAATAAAGCCATTACAAGGCGCCGCTTAATCTCACATTATTAAACTAACGATGCAGACCATGTGTCAAATTGTCATTTAACCCTCTCCCACTTATTATTTTATGTTGTAGGGCTTTATTTTATAAAATATCTCATATTTTATAATCCTAGTGGAAAAACTATTATTGCTAGTTATTTTTTTGTCACTAGGTTTCATTTTAAGTGTTTCTAGAATCTAATCCCATTAACACTTAAAATAAATTATTAGATTTTTTACACTAAAAATCTAATTAATTATGAATAACTAAGACTTATAATTTTAACAAACTATTTATTATAATATGCTTAGTTAGTTTAATGTGAAATTACCAGATTTAATCTAATTAAATCTAATTCACATTATTTATACCAATTATGGAATTAATTAGTTTTAATCTAATTAAAAAAATAATTCCTAATTAGATAAATTAAAACTATTTAATTAAGTCTAATAATTAATTGGTATACTATGTGTCAATTTATTAAATCTAAACCAAAACTATTTTAGTAAAGAAATAAAATAGGCACATTTAGATCAAAATGACATGTTATAATACATGGGCATATTTTATAATATAAATCATCAAATAAAATAAAATATAAAATAATAGTGTTGACCGAGTCTTTTGAATTTCTAGGAAAAAAATAAAATTAAAAAATTAAAAAATAATCTTGAATTTCTTATACCTTATTCTCTTTAAGTAGTCCTTGTTGTCCTAATAAAATACAATTATATCTCATTTTTCTATTCTTTTACTGTTGTTGATGAAATTGTTTCAAAGTGTGTTGGCCAAAATTAATTAAGCAAAGCAATGTTGGATTTGATCCAAATTTTGAGTTAATTTCAAGTGTTGAGATTAATTCTTATGCTAGATTTTATTGGCCACTAATTAGAACAGTAGAGAAATTTATTTTATTGATCAAAGAGTTGATTAAAGGAAAACTAAATTCAAAGGATTTAAGAGTTAAACTTAGTGCTAGATATAGAGTTGCTGTTCTAACGTACCAAGCCCACCGAGTTAGTGACTAAAACTACCAATGAGTTGGTCTCCAGGCGGACTCTCAGGATACACGTGTATAACCTTACACGTTTTAGTGATTTTTCAACCCTTTAAATATATTAATATGATTAATATATAATTTATTGTATGATTTAATTATTCCACAGTACTAAATATGTATAAGATACGTATTTTATACAATAAATACTATTGCACATGCATACACCTACGTATATTAGATCCCCGACAAAAATTATATCAGGGCCAGATATGTAATATTTAGGTGTTATTTGAATGAATGGATGGAAAAGGTCCAGTGTAAATGGCGAGTTTCAAGTATTGAAATGGGTATGCCAAAGGGGAATGCACTGGGTGCCGCTGTGCCAGAAGGCTGGCATTGCGGTGCTGGAGACATGGCGCGCGGCGCTAGCCAGCCCGTGCCGCAACATTATAGGTTATGAATTTAGTGCCACAACGATGATGGATGGGCGCCACAGTACTGGGGGTTTGACCTCCCAGCATTCTAGCACTGGTATTTCGCACTGCGGCGCAGGTGCTATTTACTTGAACAGTAGCAAATAAAAAATATTTGTATTGTTCATAGCTACAGTATTTTTTGAACAATATTTCAAAATTAATTTTGTATGTGTAGGTTTATGAGATGTAGTGATAAAAGTTATTAGTCTACATTATAAATCGAGGTTTATCAGGTGCAGTGATAAGACTTATCGGTTTACATTATAAACCAGAATTAATTTTTCTGGTTTGGTAACCACAATGAGTCTTACTGGTGGAGGTTAGTTGTGTTTGTATAGAAAAATTGATTAATTGAGAATCACCCTCCCCATGAGATGGGGGCCTTGGATATATGAGAAAAAAAATCTCTTTTAATCAGATTGAATAATATTACATTATGAGATAATATTTTATTATGATCCGTCTTGTCAATACGGTCTTAGACAAATCATGTTGGCCTTTTCCTAATTTGCTACAGCGTAATGGACTTGATTGGTTTAACTTAGACTATACCGGTTAAATATGAGATGAGGCAAATATATGCGAACGTATAATCCAATATTGCTACAACGTAAGGGTAGTATTAGTAACATATATTTGATTATTGACAAGTTAATCTGGAATACACTTACCCAATATTACTACAGCGTGAGGATAAAGTGTGTTCAGGATCAAGTGGTAAGAGTTGCATGAGATGCAATTGACAAGTGTTGTCTACCTGTTGGGTTTACAAAGGCCAATATTACTATAGCGTGAGGCTCAAATAAATTTCAATGGGTTCTACTTCCTACTGTATAGTTTAAAAGAGTTTAAATTATCGTCTTCCCGTTCGAGAGATTATCGAGATTATGTAAAGCAGTGGAAGGGCGTTTTAAATTGAAATATGTATAATTGTTATACCAATGATTTAAAATATTTTATTAGCGATTTATTGACCATTTTGCTTACATCTCTCGTAATTTTGGCCTATCAAGTATAATGGCCACTACAAACTAGTTAGTGTGCATAGTTGATGCAGTCCAACACAAGGGTACTAGAAATTACTTTAATTAACAGATGAATCTCATAAATATTCTAGATTCAGAAAATATTGGATTTATTATTGATCAGAGTTTACCATAAGGTATTTCTGATAACACATCTTTAGGGGATATAAAAATAAAGGAGGTGTGACTCTATTTGTTCAGGGTGCTTCATCTTTTACTCCAAGTATATCTAGTAAGACCAGATGTGTGAGGAGAAGAAGGTGAGGGAAATACCCAGGATAAATCTTCAGAGGTAGTATTTATCCAAAGATCAACAAGAGAGCAATATAGATGGAAAATGTTTCCACTGCAGTAAGGTTGGGTATTGGAAATCCTACTATCTTAGAAGCCTTATAATTGTTAGAAAGACTCCCACAGGTTTGTGTTTGATAGACATAGACATTTTTATGGCATATGATGGTAGTTCAAGCTGGGTATAAGATACCGTATGTCCCTCTCATATCTGCAATATGTTGCAGAGATTGAGAAAGACTAGAATGCAACAGTTTGTAGAAGTAAAGTTAAGAGTATGAAATGATAATTTCGTACAGGTTCAATTTGTTGGACAACTTGACTTACTTCTCATATGCAATATAATAGTTGTATTGCATAATTGGTATAATATCTAAAACATCTTCTGATAAATTGTGTCCCTTCCTATACTTGATAGTGAAAGATATCATATGAAGATTAAGAATAGTTTCTTATGTTCATATACTGTGAATGATGTTTTATTAGCTAAATTTCAGTTAATAAGTGGACATTATATACAATTAGAAATGTCAGTAGATCAAAATCCTTAAATGATACTAAACTGTGGCATGTGAGATTAGGTCATATAGGTGTGAAATGCCTAACCCGTCTGGTTAAGGATGGTTGGATACCAAATCTGACCATAAAGACTTAACTAGTTTATGAATAATGTATTCATGAAAATGACCGAGCATACCAGAATGTACATCACATCCCTTCGAGTAGATCGACGTAGTGAACACATCAACAGCGAGTTTTTTGTTTGTTTAAAGGAGAATGAGATTCTCACTCATTATAGTCCTTCGGGTACTCCACAACATAATGATGTTTCGGAGATGATAAATCGGACTTTATTAGATATGGTCTAATTGATAATGAATGTTACTGATCTATATCTATAAGAATCTGCTTCAAATACAGTTGCTTATTATGCAAAGTTCCATTAGAAACTATTCATTCTATTTCGTATAAGATGCGAAAAGCAAGGGAGCCGTATCTTAAATATGTTAAGACTTGGGGTTGTCCTACTTATGTAAGAGTTACGCAGCAGGATATCTTATTTTGTAAGAGTTACTTAACAAGATAAACAAATACCTAAGAGGTACAAGTATAGGTTCATTGAGTATCTTGTGAATTAAATAGGATACTAGTTCTATGATTCAGTGAAGCAAAGTGTGTTTGTTTCTCGATATACCACCATCCTAGAGGAAGAGTTTCTCATTGATCGTGTAAATCATAGAAAGATTGAACTTAGTGAAGTCAATCTATAAAACAATGAACCAAGGATGGAAACTTAGGCTCAATTAAACAGTGGCCTTTTAACACACTCTCAAAATAGGTCGAAAATGATGTCCAGGTCACCTATTAGGTATGTTTGATGCTTGAAGGTGAACTTGGAGCTTTCTTGGTAGAAGACAATTATCCTTTAACCTATAAGGAAATGAAGTTAGACATTGATTCAGGAAACGACAAGATGCCATGTAAACAAAAATTGACTCTATGCATCAAAATCAAGTTTGGGACTTGGTTAAGTTACCCGTGAAAATTGTTTCCATTGGTTGTAAGAAGTTTACAAAAGGTAGTGGGAGTCAGATGGAAGGTAGAGACCTTCTAGGCCCTATATTATTTCTAGAAATGTAATCCTCAATGATTTGGGATCAACTAAGAGGAAACTTTTAGACCAGTATTGATGCTAAAGTCGATTAGAATGTTATTGGCTCTCGCAGCATATAATGACTTTGAGGCTTGACAGATGGATGTAAAGACGACTTTCTTGAATGAATACCTCGAGTAAGAGATATTCATAGAATAACCTAAAGGTTTTACATCCAACCAGACTTCTGGTCTAGTGTGCAGGCTGAAGAAGTCTATTTTTAGGCTTAAACAAGCCTCCCGAAGCTAGAATCATTATTTTGACGAGATAATCAAATTACATGGTTCTATCAAAAATAAGGAGAAAACTTATATGTATGAAAGGTTAGTAGGAGCATGATATTTTTCCTGATGCTTTATGTTGATGACATACTAATCATTGAGAATGATGTCAGTATGTTATAGTCGGTCAAAAGTAACTCGTAAGAATTTCTACATGAAGAATTTAGGGAGATGCTTCCTTTATACTGGGTATAAACCTTTATAGAGATAGAGTTAGGAAGCTGATAGGACTCTCCCAAATCATTTCACATCAATGACGTCTTAAAAAGGTACAATTTTGTTAATTGTGAGATAGTTAACGTATCTTTTGGACCTGATGTTCATCTTTCGAGGAGAATGTCTCTTTAGATAGAAGATGAGAAAGTTAGAGTGTCTGACACACCAGATACATTAGTTCTTGAGAGCTTGATGTATGCTATAATGTGTATGAGATCTGATATCACTATAGATATAAGAGTTATGAGCCGATTCTAGTCTGATTCAGGAAACTGCCATTTGATGGTAGTTAAACATATCCTGAGGTACTTAAGGATAAAACGGATAAATTTCTCATATATGGAGAAAGTGACTTACAAGTGAGAAGATGCACTGAGTCAGACTTTTAGTTTGACCTAGATGATAAAGAGTCTACTTCTGGGTATATGCTCATTCTCATTGGTACTAAGTAAGTTGAATTTACACCAAATTGGGATTCACTGTTGATTTATTTTGGGCGCATCGAAAAACGCAGTGTGGATTCATATGTTTAACGTATGGCTTGGAAAAGTTTTAAGACATATGGATCCTATCCTATAGTTTTGTGATAAAACTAGGTCGCTGTATAGGCTGAGGTGTCAAGAGGACACTAATACTCTAATTATGTTTAGAGAAGTCTCACATGACTAGAGGGATCTTGGCTTAGGAAGATGTGATTATTTGTATAAGTGTTCTATAAATAATTTAGCGGACTCACTTTCTGAAGCCATGACTCTAAAAGTGTTTATGAAATATGTGGAGTCGATGTGTATGAGATACCATCGGGAATGGTACTAGAGCAAGTGGGAGATTGTTAAGGTTAGTGCTTATGTGTCATCCCTGAATGTACATATACTTTTATATTTATACATGTGTACATTCCCATTAAATCGCTAATACTTATTTAAATGGTATTATGCAATGTAACATTACAGACATTGTATGATCTGAATAAGTTCATATCTGATCTAAAAAAGTTTAGATAAAGGCCCTCAGTTGGCCACGCTGAGAGATATAAATGTTAAATGTTAGCACAACTAATTGTTAACTAATTATAATACTCAGCGAAGATCCAAGAGTTGGAGCCTTGTCTGTAATGAGACATAGATATTGGAATATACTAGTAACTATATAGTTGCAAGAGTTGCAATCAAGTGCCAGGAAATGATAGTTGCGCAAGTATATTCTCAAATATTGTCCCTGATCTATTTTTGATGATACGGCTCTGTCAGTGGATATCTTTATATAGATCAGCATATGTAATACCTATAGGGTATAAATGGTTGTTCCTAGCTAACTGTGAGCTTGGAGCTCGTATTGACATATAGGTATCCAGTTAGGACTGGATATAGGACAGACTTACAAAGGCCTCTAATAGACTCCCTATGTAAGTGGTCAATAGAGGGTCCTCTCGAGTTGAGTAGTATACGTGGTTCTTTGTCCTAAGTGCCACGGTGGGCTTGTAAGTGATCTACCATACTTTAGTTCCATGCCTGTCACAGACCTTTCATGGTATGACCACTAAGTGTCATTAGGTATGATTCAATGCTTATGGAGTCTGGTGTGTACATATATAGGATCCGTCAGCTCGCATAGGAAGTTCGATATCCAGATACTTCAAGACTGTATTTCAGAAAGTCTTGTGGCCACAAGCATTAATCTCAGGAAAGAGTTTTTTGTCAGGGTGTAACAATATGGCAAAGGAATTTTCACATATTATTCAGTGAAATACAAGTCTAGGGATAGGATATAGATGAGCACATGGGGATTTGACGCTGATAATCTATATCCCTGTACATTAAGGATATCATGATGGAAGGACTATATGTATGCGTTGTGGCCTCAGCTTGGATGGTCGACGAGCTTATTTTTATTTTCGTGATGTGTGCGTGGGGCAATGTTCACGTACTCATGAAATAGTTCCATTTGACGAATTAGGTATAGACCTAGGAAGTCCCGCGATATAGAGTGTACTCATTATGCACTGAGGCAGCGTACTAGATTGAATTGTTTAGTCTAGTAATATCCTGGACTACCACGAGATACGTGCATGTCTGTATTTAAGCGTTAAATACAACAATTAATCAATACTTATTATTTACTAATTGTATAATGACACGTGGCAGATTGTGGACCCTTGGTTGAGTTTACCCAAATACGGGTATGGTGAAACTTGCTAAGGGGTATATTTGATAACTATTCATGAGGGACAAAATGATCATTTCAGACAATGATTATTTAATTATTAAATAATCATAAATATTTCATTATAATATATTATTATATTATCATTGTGCAATATAATTGTCTTCCATTATCCTTATTTATATTATTATTTTAATATATATATATATATATTTGAGATGTGTGTATGTGTGAAGGGTGATTAGGGGAAGCAAAAAATGAAATAGTTTCATTTTTTCTTCTTGAGCCCAGAGAAGGAAAAATGAACTTTTTGTTTCATTTTTCCATTCTTTTACTGTTGTTGATGAAATTGTTTCAAAGAGTGTTGGCCAAAATTAATTAAGCAAAGCAATGTTGGGTTTGATCCAAATTTTGATTTAATTTTAAGTGTTGAGATTAAGTTTTATGCTAGATTTTATTGGCCACTAATTACAACAACACAGGAATTTATTTTATTGATCAAAGAGTTTATCAAAAAAAAAAATTCAAAGGGTTTAAGAGTTAAACCCAGTGCTGGATATGGAACTGCTATTCTAGCTTACCAAACCCACCGAGTTGGTGACTAGAACTGCCAATAAATTGGTCTCCAGGCGGCCCCTAGGATACACGTGCATAACGTTACATGTTTTGGTGATTTCTCAACCCTTTAAATATATTAATATGATTAGTATATTATTTATTGTGTTTATTGTATGATTTAATTATTTCGCAGCACTAAATATGTACGAGATACGTATTTTATGCAATAAACACTATTGCACATGCATACACCCATGTATATTAGATCCTCGATAATAAATGCTAATAGTTAGCATGTTATAAGAGTCAGCGAAATCTAAGGAGTTAAAGTCTTGTCTTTATATGGGACAATGACCTGAGAATTTATTAGTAGTGACATGGTTGCAAAAGAGTTACAAATGGTGTTAGAAAATGTCATTATGCAGTTTGTTCTCAAATACTATGTTCTTGATCAATCTATATCTAGATTGTTCAAATGGTTAGTCTTAGCAGACCATGAGTTTCGTAGAAGTTCTTATAGGTATACGGGTATTCAGTGAAGATTAGATACTGAATAAACTAATGAGGACCTCCAATAGATATCCCATAAAGCCGTCAATGAAAGGTCTTCTCGACTTGAGTAGTTTTTGTGATCCTTTGACTTAAGCGCCATGGTACTTGTGAGTGATTCACCATACTTTGGTTCTATACATGAAAAAAACTTTTTATGGTCTAACCACTGGGTGTCGCTGGGTATGGTCCGATGCTCATGAAGTTCGGTGTGCGTAGATATAGGATCTATCGACTCATTTGGGTGAGTAATATATGCTCATGCTCTAAGATTGTGTTTCAAAAAGTCTTATGGCCATAAGCAGTAAAACCCAAGAAAAGAGTTTTTCCTAGGGATATATAGTATTGCAAAAGTTTTTGCGAATGTTATTTATTGAATTACAAATCTGGAGATAAGTGTACGGTTGAGGATATGGATATTTGACAGTGTTAATCTACGTCTATGCTATTTTAAGATATAAATGTTGAATGGATTATATGAATATGTTATAATCTTAACTTGTATGGTCTAACGCATCACTTTGTAATATCTGTAACAAGTGTGTGGGGCATTATTCACGAATGTATGGAGGATTTTCATATGAAAAATCGATCGTAGACCTAGAGAGTCTCACAATATGAAGTGTACTCATTGTGCACTGGGGCAACATACTGGATTAAATAGTTTGGTCCAGAAAATTCTAGCAAACTAAAAATTTATTTCAAGGCTCCTCAGGATGTGCACTTGTCAAGACTTAAGTGTTAAGTACATCAATTAATTAGTTAAAAAGAGTTGTTAAGCATTAGGATGTTGACAAGTGGCACAATATTATCCATGAATTATTTTTTCCTTGAATTGACTTATTAACCTTGCTAGTAAAAACAAGTAAGGTAAAAATAATTATTCAAAGTTATTTTTTGAATAATTAATATAAAGGTCATTTATTATTTTTATTACAAAAGAAAAAACATTAATCATGGCAATCGTATAATATACCTAATGAGGGGTCTTGATATTGGCCATTAAATTACTTAAATAATAAAAGATATTCCAATTGTTAGGTAAAGGGATATTTTGCTAGCTATTTATCAAGTGTCTGGCTAAATTAATTGAGTAGAATGGCCAACCATTATAGGTGGTAAGGAGAGCACTTTCATTGACTATCATGTAGACAAAAGCAAAAGAAGTGCTCATTCATTTCATTCAAGTGTATGATATAAAAGAGTGAATTGAGAGAATTGCTAAGTGTTTTTGTAAGTGGTTCTAAGTAGAAAAAGAACAAAACCAAAAACAAGTTATTCATCTCATCTCTTTGTAGAAAATTAACACTTGTTGAAAAATATTGGAGCTGTTATTCTAGCTTCATAATCTCACCAATTTGTTGTGAACTAAAATTGTGCAACAATACACTTTAAGGTAAGATCAATATCTGGAGACTGGAATACTTGAAGAATTGAAAGCTACCTTCAATTCGGTAAGTTTCACTCACTTGAAATTTAGTTTAATTGATATACTTAGACATATATGATATATGTATATGATTATGCTAGATTAAGTGTAATTTGTATATGATACTTCTGCTGCATGTTATAAAATTTTGAAATTATACATACACTCAATTAATCACTTACTCACTCAACACCTAGATCTTAAACTATAAACCATAAATTATATACCCTAAACCCTAAATTATAAATCATAAACCATATACCCTAAACTTTATAACATGTTTATAGATGATATCAAACTAAAAATTATAAAGCAAACGAAAGCTGTTGTCTCATTTGTGGTTGAGTTTCTTTTTATAGTGTCAAAAATGCTTTAATGAAGGATTGCTTGTCCATTTCATGTGAATTATCTCAAGTCTATACTAGAATTATTGATAATCATGGATGTCTAGAGAATTCTATTAACAAGTTTCATAATTTTTCACTTTTTTCATTAACAATTTTACTAAATAATTTGTAACAAGTTAAAAAGATCCATTGTTCTCTTATCTATGAGTACATCTTCACCATTTTACTCTTCTACCCTAATGTTTCACTCAGTTCATTAAAGTAGTAAATTATGAAAAGGAACCTAAACCTTTTAGAAGACGTAACATTCAAATGGTATATTGAATTGCTTTTCAGATAATATCAATGCAAAGAAAATTATAAAAAAAAGATTTATACAAAAATATTCAATTACTTTTGGTATAAGGTTTAGGGTTTAAGATATAGTAAAGCCTGTGAGAAAGCTTTGAAGAAGTTTCGTAAGACAAAAAGTGAATATAACATATTCATGGATGATATCAAACTGAAGCTCGCAGACCTTTATAACTTGAAAAAATAGAAATAATCAGATCTAGAGTTAATGATAATACTCTTAACTATTGGACATCAAGTTGGTTGCAACATGATGATCTTGATTTTGAGGAAGCACAAAAGTTGAAGTGTCTTGTCTATTTTATGTGAATTTTTTTAAGTTCATACTGAAATTAGTGATAATAATGGATGTCTAGAGGTACGCACTTGTATAAAACATGGTGTTGTATCTCTTGTTAATGGGATTTTAAAAAAGAATGGCATCATTTCTCTTAGACATGGGTATGTATTTGTTAGGGTCGATGCTTACGTGCCATCTCTGAATGTACATATACTTGTTTATTTATATAAGTGTACATTCCCATTAAATCGCTAATACCCATTTATATGGTATTATGCATGTAACGTTACAGACATTGTAGATCTGAAAAAGTTCGGATCAGATCTAAAGAGTTTAGATAAGGGCTTATAGCTAGCCACGCTGGGACGTATAATTGCTAAATGTTAGCACAGTTAAGTGTTAGTTGGTTATAATACTCAGCAGATCCAAGAGTTGAAGCCTTGTCTGTAACTGGACATAAACTTGGAAATACACTAGTAACTGCAAATTGCAAGAGTTGCAATCGGGTGCCAGAAAATGCAAGTTATGCAAGTATGTTCTCGAATAATTATCCCTGATCTATTTCTGCCGATGCAGGCCTGTCGGTGGATACCTTTATATATAGATCAGCATATGTCATACCTATCGGGTATAGATAGTCGTTCCTGACCGACTATGAGCTTGGAGCTCGTATTGACATATGGGTATCCAGTTAGGACTAGATATGGCACAGACTCACGAGGGCCTCCGATAGACACCCAATGTAAGCCGTCAACGAAGGGTCCTCTCGAGTTGAGTAGTATACATGGTCCTTTGATCTGAGTGCCACGGTGAGCTTGTAAGTGATCCATCATACTTTGGTTCCACGCATGTCACAGACCTTTTATGGTGTGACCGCTGAGTGTCACTGGGCATGGTTTTATGCTTATGGAGTCCGGTGCGTACATATATGGGATCCGTCAGCTCCCATATGGAGTATTCAGATGCTTTAAGATTATATCTCAGAAAGTCTTGTGGCTACAAGCAATCATCCCGGGAAAGAGTTCCGCCAGGGTCGAATAATATGGCAAAGGAGTTTACGCATATTATTCATTGAGATACAAGTCTGGAGATAGGACATGGATGAGCACAAGGATATTTGACAGTGATAATCTATATCCTTGTACATCTAGGATGTCATGATGGAAGGACTATACGTATGCGTTGTAACCTCAGCTTGTATGGTTCAACGCACTGATTTGTATATCCGTGACGTGTGCCTCACGGACTCATGTAATAGTTTCATTTGACGAATCAGGCGTAGGACCTAGGGAGTCCCACGATATGGAGTGTACTCATTGTGCACTAGGGCAGTGTGTCGAATTAAATTATTTAATTAAGCAATATTCAGCACTTTCACGAGAATGCGTGCGTATCTATATTTAAGTGTTAAATACAACAATTAGTTAATAATAATTATTTAGTAATTGTATAATGACATGTAATGTATTGTGGACCTTCGGTTGAGTTTACATAAGTGTGGGATTTGGCAGGACCCACCAGGGGGTGAACTTGATAACTATTTATGAGGGTCAAAATGGTCATAACACACTATAATTTTTTAATTGTTAAATAATCATTCTCTCTCTCTCCCTTTTATATTATATAATATATATTATTATTATTATTATTTATATTATATATATTATATTTATATTATATTATATATTATATATATATAAAGAAAGAAAGAGAGAAAGAAGTAAGATTTGGCCAAACGGCTGAGGGAGAGAAGAGAAGAAGAAATGGAGGAGAAAGGAAGAGGAGGAAGAAAGAAAGAAGAAGGAAAAATAAAATTGTTTCATTTTTTCCTCTGCTTTCGATTGGAGCAATCATGAATTGCTTCAAACTCTCTATTTCTTATCTTTTTTTAAAAAAGGATGTAAATTCATTCCCGACCATTTTGGGAATTAAGAGTTAATCTCGGGCTGAATATCAAGCTGCTGTTCTAGCTCACCAAGCCCACCGTGTTGGTGACTAGAACTGCACGCGAGTTGGTCTCCATGCGGACTCCAGGAAAAATATGTGTATAACGTTACACATTTGGTGACTTCTCTAATCTTATTAATATATTAATGTGATTAATATATTTATTTATTGTGTTTATTGCAAAATTTATGTTTCTACTGTGTTAGGCAATAGACACAATTTCACATGCATACACCCACGTGCCTTAGATCCCCGGCCAATAGTATTAACACTTTCCAAAATGTTGGGTATTTTATGAGTTAAAGTGTGTTTCATACTTATCTCTTAATTGTCATATATTAGAAACTTTTAAAGGCAGATTGATGCATGCATGATTATAATCAATAGTGTCAGCTGACAACATGATCCTAGTTGGTGAACAAGGATATTACTTGCCTTAAAAAAGGCTTTTTGTAAAAGCATAAATTTTGATGGGGGGGGCTCTAAGAGTTATGTTACTAAATGTAGTATGGAGCCCATTAGTGGAAAGAATTATTATAAGTCGAGCACATAAACTTGGTCAGAAACCTATAATATATTATATGTTTACCATCTTTTTACATTGGGGACAATAGAAGAGGATAAAAAGTGAAAACAAAATTTATAACTTGTTACGGGTTACTTAATATGCTTATTAATGAAGAAAGTGGAAAATTACAAACCTTTTAATAAAATTCTCTAGACATCTATGATTATCACTAATTCTAGTATGGACTTGAGATAATTCACATAAAATAGATAAGCAATCCTTCATTAAAGCATTCTTGACATCATGAAAGAAAACTCAGCCATAAATGAGACAACTACTTTTGCTTGCTTTACGTTTTGCATATCTACCAGAGCACATCGTGAGATGTTATTTGATTCTATGTAGTTAGGAATAATTTGAACATTTCTTTTGTCCCCAACTAATTAAGAATAGTTCTAAGGATAAACTCGTTAATTTATGGTGAGAGGTTGTGAAGATAAATTGTTAACCTCGCCTTCTCCTAAAATGCAGTATACTCAACCTCCATAGTAAACTCCATGTAGGATGAAGAATGCACTTTTACACTAGCTCTATATGCAATTGTAACTGTACTTGGAAAGTCTATTATTGACAGATTTCTTATCATCTGCCTTAGGGATATAAAGTTTATCGTTGGGGGTATATAGTTTAAGGTTAAGGATCATAAGCTTTAGTTTGATATCATCCATGAACATGTTATGGAATTTAGGTTTAGGGTTAAGGATCATATGTTTAAGATTGATATAATAAAGTCTTCCATAGACCATGCTCTACAATTGCCCTTTTGTGTATTTGGTGATTATCCATATTGACAATAGTAATTACATACCCCATAAATCATAAACCCTAAACTCTATTACTAATTATAACACAATATCAAATTATTTCTATCTTTTCTGGTTATAAAGGTCTGCGAGCTTCAGTTTAATATCATCCATAAACATGTTATAGAGTTTAGGGTATATAGTTTATAGTTCAGGGTTAAGGCCATGGTTTTAAAAAATAAAGTTTAAAGTTAGAGATTATATGTTAAGGGTATAAGATTTATGGTTTAGGGTTAAGGATCATAAGTATAGACTTTAGGTTTTAGGGTTAATGATTTAAGATTTAGGGTTTGATAATATTAATAAAATATATTTATTACAGAAATTTTATTAAACCTTATAAAAAAATAAAAAAATTCAAAAAGTTAGAGCCCATATGTAGTAGTGCTAAGACGCACCTAAAGTTGCGTATAGTGCAAGCGCATGGCCCGCTACCTGTGATGCCCAAAAATTGGCATTTTCTTTGATTTTTCTCCCTTCCTGATCTTTTTTATCCCTTTTTCCAAAAACTTTACTCATTTTGCACAAATTTGCGCACTTAGACGAGAAAGAAGAAAAATCGAAGAGATTTGAGGCTAGGGTAAAATTTTTCAAATTTACCTTTTTGAGCCATAAAAAATTAAAAATTTAATGTGATTAAAAAATATTAAAGCATAAAATTATAGGCTATTTACAAAAATTTTCCTATATAAATAGAAGGTAAAAAAATAATATTTTATGAATAAAAAATTTTAATTTTCATCCAAAATTTTAAATATATATTATATTGCATTGACACTTTTTATAGAACGGTTCCATCAAGAATCAGACATCAATTTTAATTGCATAGAGGAATTTTCTTAGAGTGGTAACTAACTATGAAAATTGATGGATTATCAAACTCAATTTCCATTATGGTTAAAACGTGGGATCACATAGAAGAAATAAAAAAATCTTCTTCTTATTTTTTTTTTAAAAATAATTTTATTACTAACATAGCAAAATTTCACGTTTAGGTTTTATCCAATTGACAATCTGAATATATAATTTATCTTATTGTAAATAAGAATATGAAAATCTTTGAAAGAAATCGAGTTTGTTAAAATTGTTCTAAAATAGCTCTCATGTGTAAATATTGTAAAAAGCAAGTGGTATAAAAACTAATAACAATTAAAAGTTATTGTAAATATAGTTGATTAACAAAGGGATCAACTGGGATGTTTCAACCTCCTAGCACAATAATGGGGCGTATTCTCTCTCCATATTGAATAATAGACTTTTAAAATTATATTTCAATTTCTTTTTATCTCAAATAATGTTGATATGTAATAATTAGATTTTAAATTTTTTAACATAACCCATTAAAATTTGTTACTATTCCAATGGGTTAGGCTTAGGTTATAACATTGAAACACCCGAGTCCATCATACCCTGAGATTTCAGTATCAACACCAAACACCAAAACAATTATAGTTTCAACCAAAATAAACCTCCTTGAGCAAGATCCAAAAGCAAGTTTCTAGTTTTGACAAATTAAAATTGCAAACTGAGAGACTCTTGTTCCCCAGATAGTCGACCTAAAATTAAAACCCAAACCAGATAGAACGAAGCCTAAGGGCTCCTTGACCCAGACCAATCATATGTGGACAAGAAACCAAAAGTCTGACTATGAGTCCCTAAACAAATCCAACTCGGTATTTAGGTTTAAACCCAAGGGAGGTCAATCATACTTTTCTAAACACGTTGGACTCCGAGGAGTTTTAAGACTTGCATTAACTCTGAATTTTGCAACTCAAGGGATCCTCGTCAACCATCATCTGAGAAAAGAAGTTAAAGAAATCTCAGGATTAGAATTAATCCTATTAAGCTTGAGCCTGCTGCAAGTCATGACAAAAATAAAGTCTAAATTTCTCGGGGTGAAAACAACAAGGACTAACTATAAAAAATTAAAGCCACAACAACCGAAGATAATAACATTTTTTTTACACAAAAAACTAAAAGATAAATTTAGTAGTAAGAATGATGTATTTCCTAGGGGCTTAATAGCTAATTCAAGAAAAATTTAAGAACTAAACTATCAATTCTTCTAATTATTAAGTTGTTTGTTGCTATGAACTAAAAACATCTAAAAATAGTAACTTGACATTTATGTCCTTATTAGTGTTTATATATTTATATATATACGTTAGAAATTATTTGTGTTACTTAACTAATTTTATTTAGTTATTTATTAGTATGATAATAATTGTTTATTAGTACTACATTATTTTAAATATAAAAAGTAAGAAGAATAAAAAAAACTGTATATTTCACTATGTTTATATGATACAAAATAAGATTTTATATAGGATTTAAACTAAATGTAAAGAAGAAAACAACATATACATTAATTAATTACAATATATGTATGGTAAAAGATGAATTATCTGATAACTAATAAATCATTAATATCTCTTTTAAAATCAAGATGGCAGAGTAGAAGCAAGTTTGAGTTTGAAAATTAGATCTCAAAAAAATGACTAGAGAGTAGCGACTTAGTGAAGATATCAACTGGCTGATCATCAGAAAAGATAGAGTGAAGATTAACCTTCTCTGAGAAACGTGTTATCAAACAAAGTAAAATTTTGTCTTAATATGCTTAGTTTGCTCATGAAAGACATCATTATGAGCTATTTGAATGGCACTTTAATTATGATAATAAATAGGTATAGATTCAGGTAAGAAATACCCATATCTCCAAGCCATTTGAACCAAATAGCCTCTTAGGCAGTATCAGCAAAAGCATGGTATTCAGTCTTAATACTAGAACAGACAGTAATCGTTTGCTTCTTGCTCTTTTATTAAATAAGAGAATCTGCTAAGAGAAGACAAAACTCAATAATTGAACGTCAATTGTAGGATCACCGGCCTAATCAACATTAGCATATTCGTGTAACATAATAAGAGAGTGAGTAAAATATTAAAGACCATGAAACAGAGTACCCTTGATATATTGTAGAATATGAAGCACTGTAATATAATAAGAAGTGTGATAATCTGAACAACATAGGCAATATCTGGACAAGTGACAGTGAGATATCCTAAACTACTAACCAATTGGCTATAACGAATGGCATCATTGGTAAGAGTTCCATTAATGGATGTAATTTTGGTTAGAATTTGTGCTTACGTGCTATCTCTTTTATGTATGAATATTTAATTCATATTTATACTATTATTATTTTATTAAATCGCTACTTATATTTTATATATAGTAAGATGCTTATAACGTTTCAAACATTGTATGATTTGAAAGAGTTTAGATCTAGTCTAAAGGAGTTTATATTAGTGTTAAAAATTAACAATATTGAGAGTTATAAATGCTAAGAGTTAGAACTGATAAGAGTTAGCAGGTTATAAGAGTCAACGAAATTTAAAGAGTTAGAGCCTTGTCAAAAATAAGACAAAGACCTGAGAATATATTAGTAATGACGTAGTTGCAAAGAGTTACAAATGGTGCTATGAAATGTCATTATGTAAATATGTTCTTAAATATTATGTTATTAATCTATCTTCGCTAATGCGGGTCTGTCGATGAAGACCTTATTAAATATAGATCAGTGTATATCTATATCTGAATGGTCCAGATAATTAGTCTTAGCAGACCATTAATTTAATGGAAGCTCATAAAGAGATATAGGTATTCAGTAAGGACTAGGTACTGAACAGACTCGCGAGGATCCCTAATAGACATCCCATAAAGCCGTCAGTAGAGGGTCTTCTCATGTTGAGTAGTATTTGTGATCTTTTGACCTAAGTGTCACAGTGGGCTTATGAGTGATTCACCATACTTTGGTTCAACACATATCGGAAATCTTTTATGGTTTAACCATTAAGTGTCATTAGGTATGGTTCAATGCTCATAGAGTCTGGTGTGCATAGATCTGGGATCCATCAGCTCATTTAGGTGAGTAATATATCCAAATGCTCCAGGATTATGTTTCAGAAAGTCTTATGGCCATAAGCAATAATACCATGAAAAGAGTTTTACCTTAAGGATAAATAATATCGCAAAAGTGTTTATGTATATTATTTATTGAAATACAAATCTGGAGATAATTTTACGGTCGAGCATATGGAGACTTGACGGTGTTGATTTATGTCTCTACTCTTCCAGGATAAAAATAATGAAAGGATTATATGGATATATTATAACCTCAACTTATATGGTTTAATGCATCGCTTCGTAATATCCATTACGTGTGTATAGGGCCTCGTTCATGGACGTATGAGGTTGTTCCATATAAAAAACTGGGCATGGATCTAGAGAGTCTCACAATATGAAGTGTACTCATTGTGCACCGGGACAGCATATTGGATTGAACAGTTTAATCCTACAAATTTCAACAAACCAAAAATTTGTTTCATGATTCCTCAAGATGTATACTTGTCAAAACTTAAGTGTTGAGTATATCAATTAATTAATAAATATTGTCGATCAAAGATATAGTGACAAGTGGTATAATATAACCCTTTTATTATTTTATTACTTATTTGATAAATAAATGAATTATTAATTTATTATTAAAAAATATACCTAATTTGGTGGAGCACTATTCATAAAATAATGGTGCATTATTTTGATAAACAAAATGTTGCCATCAAAACTTTTTTTGGATGTGTCAGCAACTTAGTAATATATGGTGAAGCACTTATGAAGTCTGAGAACCATAAAACATTGATGAATGCATTTTCATTATATGGGGCAAAAATGGATACAGGAGAAAATTTTAGGTAGAGAGTTATTTTTTTAAGCAAAGAGTTGTAAGAAAAATAAAAGGAAAATAAAAATAATTAATCTCTTCTTCTCTTGAGAAACAAAACTTGTTGCTAGAAATAGTTGGTAGCTGCCATACTAGCTTCACAATCTTACCGGATTGTTGTGAACTAGTATTGTACAAAAATTCACTTCAAAGTGAGCTCAAAGGTTTGGAGCTTAGAACTTTCAAAAGTTGGAACTTTTAAAACTTGAAATCTTCACCAAAGTTCTTCAAAGGTAAGTTTTTATAATCTTAAACTATTAATGTTCAAATTACATGGTATATGTTGAATATATATTTAATTCCGTTGCAATTCATGTATATGATACATATATTTAATTTTTTCAACATGTACACAATCACATGCATACACCATAAAATATTTTAATAATTTTGACATTAGGTTCTAAAGGAGTATAGGTAGTTTTATTATCTATTAGGCCAACTTTAGTAAGTAGATATAATGCATATTTGGCATGTGAAAGATAATACTAGTAAAATTAAAGAGTACATCAAGACAAAGAAATTAAAACAATTGAGAGTGCTAAGTTATATTATTTTAAAACGTTGTTAAAGAAAATTCTTGCAAGTATAAATATTAACAAGATCATCACCGTGATAATCATGTCATCCACATAGATACGTAATTGAATATAACAACGATTTATTTAGCAACCTAAGATAGTTAAGTCATGGGACTAGACTAAAACCCCTGTTGTAGAACGGTGCAATTAAACCTAGTAAACTAAGCACAAGAAGCTTATTTTAGACCGTACAGAGTGAAATAAAGTTGACATACCTTTTGTAGGGATATGGATAACTAAAACGAGGTTTTATATATACTTATTTAGTAAAATCTCCATTTAAAAAAAGTATTCATCATATATATTTAGAAGAATATCCACCCATGAACCACAACAATTAACAAAGTAAGTTATACAACTTGAGCAAAAACATTTCATAATCAATTCTATATTCTTAAGAAAAGTCTTTTGTAATAAGACAGGTTTTATATCTCTTAATGAACCCATCTAATTTAGTCTTGATCTTATACACTCATTTTCAGCCAATTTAGGTAGAAGGGTAGCAAAATCCCAAGTATGCAACTTTTTAAGGGTCTTCAACTATTTTGTCGTTGCTTATTACCAAACAAGATTAGAGCTAATCATAGAATATAATTAAGGTCTATCTAAGGAAAGAGTAATAGAAAAATATTGATAATCACGAAGTTTAATAAGGAACCTTTTGACTCGAGTAAAGAGACAAGGGAAGGGTGTAAGAGAATGGTCAAAGTATCTAAGGTAGATTCTTCAAATAAGGTGAATAGCTAAGAGCAAACATCATATTAGTAAGGTCACCTGTATAAAACTTAGAAGAAGTATCTACACGTGAAGTATTAGAAAATAAATCAATAGTATTTTCTGTATAGAATTGTGGAAGAGGAGACACATAATAGAAGTTTGACACAAAAGAAAATATTTTATTCTTGAAAAACACTAAATGATGAAAGATTAAGAGTCGTTTTAATATTGGTTCCCAACACTTATAACCTTTATGTTCTATCTTATATCCCAAGAAGCAACATAATCAAGTATATAGCTCAAGTTTCGTGCGTTTATATTTTTCAAATAGAACAATGTAGACACAACTAAATACTTTCAAGAGACTATAATTAGTCGGGCTTCTATAGAGACACTTATAAGGTGATTGTTTCTCGATAACAAGAGAAGGAATATGTTGGTGGTAAAAACAATAGTCAATGTGACTTTGTCCCCCATAAACATTTAAGATGAGAGACAGAGATAAGAATAGCATGAACTTTTGTCTAACATATACTTGTGTTTACGTCTAGCTCTCTTTTTGTTTTTTTAGATGTATTAAGATAAGATATTTGACAAACAATGCCATGATCCTGTATAAGACTTAAAAGGTCAAAATCTTTGTATTCTATGCCATTGTCAATATAGAAAATCTTAATTATATAAGAGAAACGTGTTTTAACCTTTTGGGCAAATATATGATAAATTTCAATAAGTTTTTATTGTTATTTTATAATAAAAAAATATGTGTATTAAAAATAATCATCAATGAAAATAATAGAATATTTGAGCCCTTTTGTAGTAACATTTAAAAAGAGCCTCATATATCAAAATGTATAAGATCAAAAACCGAAAAGAAGTGCTATTATTAGAAGGCAAAACATGTTGTTTTTGCTAAAGAATAAGTTAAACAATAAACTTTATTATAAGAAACAACTTCAAAATGACCACTAGATACTAGAGAATATGCACAATTAATTGGTGCATGACTTAAATGAAAATTTCAAAGATGTAAATAAGACACTAAAGAGGTAGATGCAATAAATGAAAAGCATTGAAAATGTGAATGTGAAAAGATGAGCTCATATAAATGCCTAACTTTACAGCCTATCCTAAGTGTCTAACTTGTCTTTAAATCTTTTATGTAACAAACAGAAGCAGTAAACAAGATATTAAGACCAAGTTCACATAATTGATTGACAAATAAACGATTTAATATGAGTTTTGAAATGAAAAATATGTTCGATAATGAGAGATTGAAAAGAGACACTTGACCAACGTGATTAACATTCATTAAGCAACCATTGGTAGTTTGAATAGAAAATAAACAAGAAGCAATTAACTTAGGAAGAAAATAGTAGGATTATAAGTCATTTGATTGCAACATACGAAATTAAAATACCATTAGAAATTACCTCAGACAATTAAGGAAGCAGAAATAGAAGGATTAATAGAGTGTGAGAGGAATTGACAAAGTAAAGATTCAAGATCACTAGCTCGGTTAAAAAAAAAAAGAACTTGCATTATCTAGGCAACATGATAAGCAATAACAATAGAAATTGGTTGATGTCCTATAGAAGTAACACCCTGAGATTGTTTTACTTTACTGGGATAGTTCTTTTCATAATGACCGACTTTAAACTTTTGGCAGATTTTGCATTTATATATTAGGCAACTAAGAACTAGATGACTAGGTAAATGACAATAATGACACATCTTAAGATGAGTAAAAACAACAAGCATGTACAGTGGAGTAGCAAGTATTATATCTCTATGAACCAATTGGAAGTAGCAAAATTTTTTTTTTCTAAGATAAGATCATCAATAGCATGATCAAGAGTAGGGAATGGCCCCAGGTGAAGTAGAGAAGCACGAGTAAGAACAAATTTATCTTGTAAGGTCATAAGAAACTAAATCAGATGCTGATGATTTCGTTATAAAATAAAAACTTGTGTATCATCATAATTCTTCTAAACTAGTTCTAAAAGAGCTAACTAATCCCAAATAAACTGTGTGAGAATAAAAATTTGTGATAGACTGCCCTAATTATTGACAAAACTAATATAAATTTTCCAATAGCTAATATTGATGAGAGAGATCAATGGCAGTATAATGTAGTAACATGCAAAAAAATTCTCAAAGTGATTAATGTCAAATCTTCCATAATGAAGATCGATGAGCAATGTAGAGGTATTTTAAAATCATGTAAAAAATCTTACCCAATCTTTTAATTGGTCAAATAAGGCTTATAGACTTTCAATATCCTTCTTTTTAAGCAAAGTGATATTATCAGTAAAATAATGCCAAAGTTTTCTACCTTTAAGAAAAGTACAAATAGTTTATACCTATAATACTTAGTTATATTCATAAAAAATAAAAATGAATAGGTTGTGATACATTAGATATTTTCATAATAGTAAAGCATAAATTATAAACAACAAACAATAATAGATAGGACAAACTAGTAGAAGAATGACTAAATTTGATAATTTCAATTAAACCTTTTAACTTTTAAAAATTATAATTTGACCATAAAATTTTAAAAAAATTACAATATGACCCCAAAACTTTGGAAAATTTTATAATGGCCTTAATTTTTTTTAAATTGCAGAATAACTCTAAAAGTTAAAAAAATTACAATCAAACTTTAAAATTTTAAATTATTTGCAAAAAGGACCATTTACCGAATCGATAAGTCAATTGAAAAAAGAAGTAATATAGACAGACAGATCAGAGCACAAGAAGTGTTTTGGTACCGTGATGAGAACTGACATGTAGGATAACTATCAAAATTTAAGGTGACGGTGGATAGCAATGAAACTTTGGGCAACGCATCTCAACATTTTTAGTCTATTATCGACATGATTCTGGTGGCGTTAAGACTACTAGTGAGTTATGAGTAGTTAGGGCTGGGTGGTGTTGATCAAGGATGGTTAGAAAGATAGGAGACAGGTTTGGTTGCCCGAGAAATTTCTGGTGAATTTTTGTAGAAAAAATGACCAATTCGGTTAAAATAGAAGCAAGTAGTGACTTGCACAATTAATATGAGACTGAAAATAAAACTTCAATGAATTTCTAATTAGTTTCCGACAAGGTTCTGACGAACTTTCGACGAGGCTCTATTTAAATAGAGAGATAATGAAAGTACAATGACTTTGATACCATGTGAGAAAAATAAAAGAACTATATATTTTATTATATTTTATACAATACAGAATGAGTCTTCATATAGGCTTTAAACTAAATTTAAAGAAGGAAATGAAATATACAATAATTAGTTATAATATATGTATGACAGTAGGCGAGTTGTCTAACAGCTCATATATCATTAATATATAAAATTATAACAATTAGAACTAAGGAGTTGGGTTTTATATTGTAAGATATAAAAGAATTTCATAAGAATATTTTTAGAAGATAAAATTAAGGAACTCACCCAAATATTCTATTATTTATATAAAGATTAGAAAAAATTGAATTTTTTTATTCTAACTTAAGTATGTAAAAATAATTTTCGATTTAAGATTAAAAAAACAAATAATCCTAGATGTATAAATATCTTTAAAATAAATTAAATTCGTACTTAAACCAAAAATAAACATCCCTTTAAATTAAGTGTTATAATAAACACTTAATTATCTAAGTCGCCTTACAACCACATAAAATATAAATGATACCTGAATATTATGTCAAGAATCATAAAAACATAAGCCAAGACAAAAATTATACTAAGCTAAACTAAACTAAAACTAAAATTAAAATTGAGTTAATAAAAATATTAAGGGAGGGAACACCCTTCTCCTTCTTGAGGTTATGTTGAAGCGAACAACCCAATATTCAACTTAGAACCCTAATCTCCTTGCACAATGAAATAACCTGTTAATCAAGAAAAATATAAAAGATCACAATACAATCTTACGTGGTTCGGTCAATTGCTTACGTCCACAGTGGATCCAAGGATCCTAGCCTCTCTTATTAACTCCCTAGAGATTTTACAAGGAAAATTCAATTTGAAGAACCCTCAAAATGACCTAATGTTTAGTGAACCCTTGCTCTACCACGAGCAATGATCATCCAAATAACAGTTCCACCCTAACGCACACAAGCACTTAGTGTCTACCCAGTTCTTCCCTCTCCTAGAGTCTCTCTTAATGCTTAATCTGAAATAAAGGGTTTACAAGTGTTTATATATGAGTTATTTCGTGTCTACTAACCTTATTCCTTATTGGAGTAAGTGTACACTTGTTTTGGAAGTTTGAAACTTCCCCAAACTCAAAATATGGATAAAAAACTGACTCCCTGTAGCGTCTAGCGCCGCGAGGCTCATCCCTGGTGCTACCTATGCTCGTTTTCTTCGCTTTCTTCACGTCTTCGAGTTCTATTTCGCTTCTCCTTTCGTGTTCCACACGTCCTAGACTTCTCCATATGCGTCCCACACGTTCTAGACTTCTTGTGACTCTCTAATTTGATATTCATCTCAATTCTTATCCAACCAAGATTGTAGAATCACCAATTTTCCAACAAAATAGAAGGGAAATTAACATCTAAATATTTAAGATTTTAGAAAATGAACATACAGACTCTAATTTTTTTAAAAATCTTTTTTACGCTTCTATCAAATAATGGTTTTTATTAATTTTAACGACTGAAAGGGAAAAAAGTAGAAATTCACACTATTTTGACTTTAAAAAATAAAAAATTAATTAAATGCTAAAAAAAGTACTTGAACCTTTAACTTCATGATTAAAAATAATTTTTTTTTAACAAATTAAACTATTTAACTTTATATTTATATATGGATCTATAAATTTATTAACATATTATTCTTAAAATTACATGTTAATAATTTTAAAAATATTATAAATTTTTTTAATTAAAATGAGAGCATAATTATACTTTTACTATTTTTATCATTTTTTCAATTCAATTTAATAAAAACTGTTATTTAAGAAGGATGTAAATAAAATTTTTAAGAACATTAAATTTAAAAGTTTTTTTTTAAAAACAAGGTCTAAATTTTAGGTAAAAAAAAATGACAACAATAATAATAATAATAAAATAAGAAAACTAAAGCTAGCAATCAAGCACTAGTCCGTGATTGACATGGAATTGTTCCGTCAACCATTTCCAAGTGAATTACAGGCTCCATTGTAGTTTATCCCGTTTCTCGGTGAGTGTGATGCATTTTGCATTCTAGGTTGGGTTACAAATTCTACAAGAATTCCAACTTCAAATTTTAGAGATTGAAACAAATTAACTGTAGTAATGTAACATTTGCCCTCGTTCCGTAGATTCTGCCAGGTTTCTTCTTTATCGTAATAGTCAATGAAATAGTAATGGTATAAGTTGAGTACATATGCTGAAATGAGTCTATCCTTATTTAAACATCCCCAAACTCAAGTTTGAGCAAGCAGGAATTTTATAAATAGTGGCACCCTTCCCCCGTTTCAATCCCACCCACATTAAACCCTAATTATAATGAGTGTTGTGGTAGTGGAGTATTTAAGCCCATATGGCCCAAAAAGGAATTTTATAAATAGTGGCACCCTTCCCCTGTTTCAATCCCACCCACATTAAACCCTAATTGCTATCAGGGCAAAGCCGTTCTTTCAAGATCCTCTCGTTGTCTTCTCCTCTTGTTTTCCATTGTCTGGGTTGGTTTTATTTTTGAGTTAAATAGCGGGCAAGGGCAAAGATGAAGAGTGCTTTGTATATTCTGACACCTCTTGTATGAGAAGTGCTTTTCTTTGAAAGCTCTTCCCTGAGCACAGATAGCAACTCTCTGAGCCCCCTTCTAATTCTTCTTTTTTTCGTATTTTTTTATAATATTCATATGAATTTGAGGCAATTAATCCTTAACATAATTAATCGTGTAAGATATGAGTTTCTGTAGGCTCCTGCTTTTTGAGAGTTCTATAAATTTAAACAATTATAATATTAGGAATTTGGAATGTTTATTGAAGATTGTCAGGAATTTTTTCTTCTTGATAAGTTTTTGAATCTGAGTAGTGTTGTTAGGATTCAAACATTCACAGGTGAAGAAGCAGAACCCACATTTGAATTGAATTCTTTCTGTTAAAGAATCTGTTTTAACAATTAGGAGATTCACAACATGCTGCGGGGAGGCGGTCCCTCGGATGGGAATAGCAATCTCATCGGTATTACCGATCGTATAATATCAATTTCATAAGCATAATATTAAATTCCATCAATAAAAAGAAAATATTTCATAAATTTCATACCAAACAAAAAAAAAAAGAACCAATTTTATGAGTTTGATTCATAGTCATTATTTATTAAGAAAAAAAAAACTGATTCTGGTTATCCAATAATTAAATAACTGGCAACAACTTGTTCATTTTGAGAGGTGCAGTGGGTTTTATGATTTAATAGAATACACGGGCATTTTTTTAAAGACAAATTTGTTAAGGATTAATATCCTCTCTTTAAGTTAAATTTTTACTTGAATAGATAAAGTGTGAGATTGATCGTTGATAAAAGATAAAATAATAAAAGAATAAATTTTAACTATTCATATTTAAGTGTTAACACATATAAAAAATTATATTTAAATGTTAATTTTAGGGAGAATCTTAATTCATTTGTGAATTATAAGAATTTTGACATAACCCATTTTTAATCATTGGTTAAGGCTATGAAACGAAGAATTTTCTTTTCATTTTTGTAAGCTTTAAAAGCACTTAAAAGATAACTTTTAAATTTAATTTTTGAAATAAAATTATAAAAAAACACAAAACTCCTAAATGTTATAATATAAAATGAAAATAAACGGAATAAGTTGTTTCAAAGAAAAAAAAAAAGAAAATAAACGGAATAAGTGAAGAAATATGAGATAAGGAAAAAGAATGAATTGCATATTTATTATGAATCCACTTTTATAAAGCATCCAAAAAGGAAATTGCATGCAAGTTTGTCAGTTTCCATTGGGCAAATAGATATACTAATCAAATGCCAAAGTGCATTAACTTTGGAAGAAATGTGGAGAGACAAATACTACCTTCTTGGATAGCTACCACTTTGTAATAGACGCAAAACTGCCTCGTAAGCCTTCAACAGTAAAACTCTTAAAAGGAAAAAGATTTTTCATTTGTCGATTATGTTCTTTCTAATTCAAAGTTTTTTTTAAAAAAAATTAATATGTATTTATTTGATAATTTGTTGAGATGACACATATTAATATTATATATCATCCTTTAAAAAATATACGTGAAGAAAGTTTTGATGAGTAAATTTATAAAATTAATAATAGAGTGTATGTGTTTGATATTAAATTTTTTTTTTATTCTTTTTGAACTTATGAGTGTAGAAGAATTTCTGTGAGATATACTTAGTTATGTCTCATTTGATGTATCTTCCTATAACTTAAGTAATGTAAGTAACATTATATTCATATATAGTTGTAGAAGTATTTGTAGTAGAAGACAATTTATATGCATTCTGAATATGATGGATGATTACGCTTTTCTGCTTACTTCATGTAATGTAATAATTTTCTATATGATCTGAAAAGATGACAATAATAGTCTACTTTACTTTGTGAATTTCTAAGAGTTTGTTGTATCATTATAAGTAAAAACATATAATGTCTATGAACGATCTTTATAAGAATTGAATAAATAACCTGCATCATTTAACCAACAAGAATTGGATTTTGTGTTAGTTCATTAAAATAATATAATCTCAAATCTATTATTCTATGAAGATAACGAAAAATATGTTTAACATTATTTTAGTGTCATTTGGCTGGTTCAAAATGAAACCTTGCTAATAAATTTATTAAGAATGCTATATTCGGTCTAGTGTATTATGCTAAATACAATAAAATACCAATTCTACTCAAATAAAGTGCTTCTAAACCAAGTACTTGTTTGTCTTTCTCCTTGAGACGAAATGGATCAATTTTTAGGTCAAGAGACTCAACCACCATTGGGCACTTAATGGAAAAGTTTTATTCGTGTTGAAATATTTTACATAATTGCTTGATAAATAAAGACATTATTTGAACTATGTCCGATTTGCAGCCAGAGATAATATTTAGTTCTCCAAAAATATTTCATCTCAAATTCACATTTTAAGCACTTAGCAATTTTTTGGAGCTCTTTAAGAGTTCTAATAAGATTCATGCCATTGATGTAATCTAGTATAATGGAAAAGTCAAATTCTAACGTTTGATGAACACACAATGACAAATGGGATCATTAATATATCCATTTTTTATTAAGTATTTACTGAGACAATTATACTACACGAGTCTAGATTGTTTTAACTAATACAAAAACTTATGTAACTTTATAGAATATAAATTATGATGTGGTGGTTGAAATTGTTCAAGTATTCTAAATCATTCAAGAATTTTCATATAACTATCAATATCAAATAACCTATATAAGTAATTTGTCACTATATCTACGAGATGTATATTAGTTTTTTTTGATACAACCAAACTAATTAAGAATCAAAATATAATGGCGTCCATTACAAGAGAATAAGTCTCTTCATAATCAATACTAGATTTTTGTGAGAAGCTTTGAGCAATAAGTTCGACTTTATATTCACAATTTTATTTTTCTCATTACATTTTCTTTCATAAACCTATATGTATTTAATGGGTTTGACACTTTCTAGTGTCTAAACCATTGGTCTAAATACTTCACATTTGGATAAAGAAACTAATTATGCTTGAATTGTTTCTTTTTATTTTTGTCAATCATGTATCAATTTGCATTCATCAACAGACAATGGTTTAAAATCATAATTCATGATTTTACTAGATATTGTGAATGTAAACACATCATCGATGATTGTTTGTTTCGTTTTAGTCTATTTTGAGGCTTTTTTTTTTTAATACCTAGGCCACTTAGATTTTTATTATAGCATGATCATTACGCTCTTCAAGAACGTTTTGAATTATAGCTCGAGCATCATTAATAATAAGATCCTAATTCTTTTATTTTTCATGGAATATAATTTTTTGAACTAAGTGGTGTACCATGCTTTCGACATACAACTAACATTTTCTCAACCGCCATTTCAATAGGTTGCTTTTAGGATAATTATTCGAGTTGGTATATTGACAACTAGCACATATGACTAGGTTACTTTTTATACATTTACAAATGCATTAGCAACTGATTAGCAAATATAACTTGGTTACTTTATTTCACTTTGTGTGGTAGAAAGATTTAGATGAGACATATTGGTCACTTTCTAAGATAATTCTAGCCTACTTTCTAAAAGCATTTATCTCACTCCTAACAGAAGAAAATTTGTTTCATCAAAATAGCAATCTGTAAAATATATAGTAAATAAATCACCTGTTAAGGGTTCCAAATATATGATAATAAATGATGAGTTAAAATCTAAATAAATTTCTAAATGATGTTGAGGTCTGATCTTGGTGTGCTAAAAAGGTGTAATTGAAACTTGTACAACATTAACTACAAGTACGTGTTGGAAATGATGCTTACGTGACATTTTAATATTGTATGAATATTAATTGTTTTATATTTATATAATAAGTATTTTGAATAAAATCATTATTATTAAATAATTTATGGTAAGATTTTTGTAACATTTCAGACATTGTATGATATGAAAGAGTTCAGATCTGATCTAAAAGAGTTTAGATTAGTGCTAAGAGTTAACAATGTTAATAGTTATAAATGCTAAGAGTTAGCAGGTTATAAGAGTTAGCAAAATCTAAATAGTTAGAACCTTATCTAAAATAGAACAAAAATCTGAGAATATATTAGTAATGATATAGTTGCAATGAGTTATAAATAGTGCTAGAAAATGTCATTATGTAAGTATGTTTTTAAACTTTATATTTTTGATCTATTTTCACTAATGCAAGTCTATTGGTGAAGACCTTATTATATATAGATCAGTGTATGTCTATATCTAGATGGTCCAGATAGTTAGTCTTAGTAAACCAAGAGCTTAGTAAAAACTCGTATAGACATACGGGTATTCAGTGATGATTGGATATTGAATAGACTCAATTAGAATCTCTAATAGACATCCTATAAAGCTGTTAATGGAGGGTCCTATCGAGTTGAATACTATTTGTAGTCCTTTAACCTGAGCATCACGGTGGGCTTGTGAGTAATCTACCATACTTAGGTTCTACACATGTCAGAGACCTTTCATTGTTTGATTATTGAGTGTTGTTTGATGCTCATGGAGTCCGGTGTATTTAGATATGTGATCCGTCAGCTCATATGAGTGAGTTATATATCTTGATGCTCCGAAATTGTATTTCAGGAAATCTTATAACCTCAAGCATAAAACTCGAGAAAGAATTTTCTAGGATAAACAATATTACAAAAGTGTCTGCGGATATTATTTATAGAAATACGAATCTGGAGATAAATTCATGATTGAGTATATGGAGATTTATTGGTGATGATTTATGTCTTTACTCTTCCCGAATATAAGTGATGGAGGGACTACATGAATATATATTAACATTAGCTTGTATGTTTACGAATTTATAAAAGAGTTTTGTAAAACAAACGAGTGTGAACTTAAGACATTTAATAATATGAAATGTACTCGTTGAACACTAGAATAGCGTATCAGATCGAATAATTCAATTTAAAAAATTTCTAAAAAATTTTAAAAAATAAAAATTATTTTAAAATCTCTTAAAAAATAAATAAAACTTAAATGTTAACCCCAAGAATTTGCCAAAGTAGTAAATAACGATTAATCATTTGAGTGCCACATGTCATTGCCAAATTCATTACTTGCAATCAATTGCTTTATTAACGGACAAGTATCCTTGAGTCGTAAAACATCTAAGTGGTATCCGGCCACTATTCAAGATAATTGCCACCATTTATTATTATAAGGACAAATGTCCTTTTAAGTAAACAAAAGATATATTCTATTGCAAAATGTTGCAATTGGTTTTTATGGGTGGCATTTGGCTTCTATTAAGTTTATATATTAAAAATTGTTTTCAATATAAAAGGAGACTTTTGGAGAAGCATTCGGCAATTAACAAAGTGTTGGCCATCATTATGTCTAAGTGTTAGACTGCAACAAGTGTTACTTTATGATTTGGCCGATCGAATGACTAAAAAGTTAGTCAAAAGTAAAAGAAAAAGACAGTTAAAAGTGTTAACAAATAAAACAAGTCTAATATTTTTACCAAGTATTCATTCCGCTATTGAAGGAATAAACGCAAAAAGAAAAGAGTTTTTCTTCTCTTCTTCGGACCGAGAGCTAAATATGAAACAAACATTCAGATCAATTCGTTCTAGTTCCGCAATTTCACCGGTGTTACAAATTAAAATTGTTTATGAGAATAATTTATGATGAACTCTAATAACAAAAAATATCTTAAATTATTTTTAAAAATAATTTTTAATTTTATTAGTGTAATAAAATTTATATTTAATATGTGTATATTGTAATTTTTGTTTTTATGTGAAATATACAATGATTAAAAAAAATTGTAATGTATATATTTGCACTCTACGCACAACACAATTATAATACGTAGATAGGATATATTAGGCTGATGATAAAACATCAATTACAATGAAAAATATTTATGATAAATAGTTGGTCTTGAGCGTATTAATATTGTAACATGTAAAATTGCATGACCCTATATTGAAATAAATAATTGAAAACATTGTAGCAAAGTTCTTACAGTCATTTGGAATCTCTTAGTGAATGATTTTATCAACCTATTTGGCATATGAACACATGGTACTAGATGTTTCACATCGGTCCCATTGACATGCATTATCATTAAAAGTCTTGAAAGTGAATTCACCAACATTATCAAAATGTAAGGTCTTGACTGGGTAATCTAAAACTTGTGCATGTAATATAATAATTTATGCATGTAATATAATATATAGTAAATAGACATGTGATCATTGAGTAGATGCATTAATCAAAATCATGAAGTAACAAAATGGTTCACTTTGAGGGTGAATTGGTTCACAAATCTCCTTGAATTTCTTTGAAAAAAAAATAAAGATTCAAGCCAATTTCAAAAAGAGAGTCTAATCATTAGTTTGCTATTCGCAAAACTAAACACACGTGTATAAAACTGCCAAGTACACAAGTCACGAGCAAGTAATAAATTAATAAGTATGAGTATTGTTCCCATGAGAATTGATCTTTCGAATTTACACTAAGTATTATATCTAGGCAACTTGATTTAAAGCAACGACTATGGAAAACTTGATTGATAACCTAAATTAAGTGATAACTAAAAATGATAATCTTGCAAATGGTGAATCTATAATAAATGAGATCATAGGGTCTTAATTTCACTTTGTTTTTCCTATGTTCTTCCTCTTTAGCAATTTCGTTCAATTCATTAATCAAAGGTTTAAAACTAATCTCATTATATCTCTCAAGCATCAAATGAGATAATATACATAAATATTCAAGTAGATATTCCTATCTAACTTGTCTGCTTATATATGCATTACACAACCCTTAAATTGTATATCCAAAGATAAATCTTATTACCTCTTTTGAGCATTAAATGAGATCCTATGAATAATGTCATGCCCCAAGTGTTCTCATATATTTTTTCAAACACTTGGTGCATGCCACATGCAATCATTGAGCAACTATTGGCAATTATACAAGTGCTATTAGCCTTCTGACTCAATAGCTAAGGCTATGTTTCACAAATATGAAGAATCGGTTAATCTATTCTAAGCATTAATTCATAAATCAACAATAACCAATTCATTTTCAAATCAATTGGAATCATTAAACATAAAGAAACACAAATGAATTAAATAATAATCCACCAAATCATTCAAACATAGTATAAATAAAACTACATCAAACCCTGAAATTCGAATCTAGCCACAAATAAATCCAGCCATAACTAAAATTATCATAAAATCAATGATGCAAATATCTTTAAATAATATTCACAACTACAAACTTCAAAAAAGAGATAAAGTAAAAAGAAAAGCAAGAAAATAAAAATGAAGATGTCTACAAGGCTTCATTTCTTCAAGTGTCTTCAATAATCCTTAAGAAGCCTTGGAGATATTTCTCATTCTAAAGATTGGTCTCCTTTATCTAGAATGGGTCTTATCCTCTTCAATTTCGTGCCTTCTTCCTATTTTCTTTTTCTCTTATTTCCTTCCCCCTTTGTGCCTTCTTCCTATTTTCTTTTTCTTTTATTTCCTCCCCCCCTTTAATAGAAGCTTTAGTGTCCTTTATAAATGTTTCAAACTGGGCACTATATAGAAATGGGGTCACGGCCTTAACTCACAACCATACTTAGGGTTGTGGCACCACCGTTCACAGTTCATTGTTTACCGTTAGTGTTCACTATTATTATTCAAATTAAGAATTTTAGTTTATTTTTTTACAATTTTGTGCATTTTCCTTAGATTTTTTCTCCCAAATAGTTTTGTTAACTTTAAACCTACTAAATGACATTAATACATAAAAAAGCACAGATTCATGCTCAAAACATACAAACATTAAATTATGAAAGATACAATATAATGTATAAAATGCGCTTATCATTTGCATTGTGAACAAATAGTGCAAATATTCTCAATAGATGTCTATGAGATTTTTAATAATTCTTCACATAATTATTGATTCAAGATAGCTGAGATAGTCATGCAAAAGAATAAAAATATTTGGATCTTTTAACTTCTCATTTAAGGTTGTGTAGTGCTTAAATTCTATGATTGTATTATCATAAAAAAAAATTCTCTGATCGTCATATAATATAAGTTAGATGAGAAAGCATGAAGTTTCTCAAATGTTCACTCCTAGCCAAAAACTTTAGAACTAATATAATCATATTCCATATTATTCTCATTTGTAGTCTTTACATAGAAATTACTATTATGACAAATAGTTTTTAAGCTAAGTAAGAATCTCCTTGATTTTAGTGAATACAAGGCGTCATGGATGTATAGCTTTATGCCACTTATTAAGTAGAACATAGCTCTTCTAGAATCTTCAATCAATTCAACAAAGTTTGATATAGTATTCACGTTCACTTCAACTAATGTCAAATTTAAAAAATACTTCTTATTTCGAAGAATTGTATGTATATTTGTTGGGATTTGTGTTCACGTGCCATCCCATTGTTGTATGAATATTTTATTTTATAATATTTATACAATACAACTTTTATTAAATTGCCAATTACAATTATTGAAATGCTTCAATGCTTGTGATATTACAGACATTGTATGGTTTGAATGAGTTCAGATTTGGTCTAAAGAAGTATAGATTAATGCTAAGAGTTAGCAACGCCAAGATTTATAAATGCTAAAGAGTTGGCATATTATAATAATTAGTAAAGTCTAAAAGTTAGAACCTTATCTGTAATAGTACAAAGACCTGAGAGTACATTAGTAATAACATAATTGCAAGAGTTACAATAGGTGCTAAGAAATGTTATTATGAAAGTCTATTATCAAATTATATATTCCTAGTCTTAATTCACCGATGCGGGTCTATCAGTGGAACCTTTTATCATATACCAGTGTATACTATACCTAGATGGTCTAGATGGTTATTCTTAATTGACTATGGATTTACTAGAAGTTTGTATAGCATACAGGTATTCAGTAAGGACTGAATACTGAACAGACTCAACGAAGACCCCAATAAACATCCCATGAAGCCATTAGTGAAAGGTTCTCTTGAGTTTGGTAGCATACGTGGTCCTTTGACCTGAATGCCACAGTGAGCTTATAAGTGATCCATCATACTTTGGTTGCATACATGTCACAGACCTTTCATGGTGTGATCGCTGGGTATAATTTGATACTTATGAAGTCTGGTGTGTATAAATATGGGATTCGTCAACTCAAATAGATGAGTTATATATCATGATGCTATGAGACTGTATCTTATAAAGTTTTATGGCCATAAGCAACTAACCCAGGAAAAGAGTTTCCCACAGAGTTAAACAATATTACAAAGGTGTTAGCATATATTGTTAAACAATATTACAAAGGTGTTAGCATATATTGTTTATCAAGATATGTGTCTAGAGATAAGTTCGTAGATGAGCACATAGGGATTTGAATGTGATGATCTATATCCCCGCTCTTCTAGGATATGATTGGTGGAAGGATTATACATATGCGCTATAACCTTAACTTGTATGGTTTACTGCAATGATTTATAATATCTGTGATGTGTCCGTGGGGCATCGATCTTGAACTTACAGAATAGTTCCGTTTGAAAAATCAGGAGTGGACCTAGAGAGTCCTACAATATAAAGTGTACTTGTTGTGCACTAGGGTAGCGTACCAAATTGAATAGTTCGATCCAGTAAATTCCAGCAGACTAGACATTTGCTTCAGTCACCCTCTTGCTGTACATGTGTCAAGACTTAAGAGTTAAGTATATTAATTAGTTAACAATTAGTTATTGACTAATAGAATATTGACACATGGCACATTATGGGCCAATTATTGTTTGACTTTAAAATTACCAAAATGACCTTATTTGTTGGACAAATAAGATTATTATTTTATTCATTAAAATATTTATTGAATAAAATAATAATAATAATATATGATATTATTATTTAAATAGAAGTCAAACAATTTATTTTATAATCAAATTAGTATGTGTTTCTACCATAATTTAATATGATTAAATTATTTATTTAATATTGATTAAATGATAAATTAAATACAAATGGATGGCATTTATAAATGATGGGCCAGACATGTCTTTTGTAAATAAGAAAGTGTTTTCTCATTTGGCCAAGTTCATCCAAATGATTTTCCTTTTTGTTTTATTTTTATTTTATTTATTGTAAGCAATTATAAACAAAACACTAAAAACAATCATTGACCAAGATAATGAAAGTCATTATGTAATTAAATGGGACAAGTGTTGTCCATTAAGAGGAAAAAGAAAAAATAAATAAAAGAGCAAGTTGTTGTTCATTTTGTTATATAATCATTCGGCAAAAGGCTTGGAGAGTTTGAGAAGTGAAATTTTAGCTAAGTGTTAGGAAAACCTCTCAAGAGTTGAGAGTTCAAATAAACTTCTTCTATTCTTCTCCATCTTGGCAATCTATACTATAAGGTAGAAATAAGGATTTAAGTGTTGAATCCTTTACTGAAAAAGCTGTTATTCTAGCTTCCTCAAGCCCACCATGTTGAGGAACTAGAATTGTGAACAAGTTGCTTCAAGGCGGGTACTCTGATTCGACGAAAAATCAAAGCCTTGCCAAGGTAATAAATTCTCAATTTTTATATAGTTTACATTTATGAGATACATGTAAAACTTATTGTATTTATCATCAGAAAATTAGTATTTCACTCATCTGCTGCGCTTATATGTATATGATATGTATGTCAATTTAAATGATAGATACAAACTCACATGCGTGCACCATAGGTTTAAAATTACTTACAATATTATCACTATCTACTAAACATATCCTCCCATAATTCGCTATTTAAATCTATATTCTTCATAAAGAGAAGAAAAATATTTTTATTAGATATCAAGATAACAAAATATATTCATGTTATGATACAAACATACAAAAGAATCAATAATTAAAATTTAATTAGTACAGATATTACCATCATCACCTAAGTGGTTATCCTTTAGATTGGCATCTCAAAAAATTCTAAGATGTTAAGAAGTATAGTGTTTATTGTATTTATATTTGTCAAGATAATTAGTCTCAACATTCTTTCTCACTTTTATTTTTACAAAGATGTCTCGTATAAATCAGCTAGATATTTGAGCATGCGACAAGCTTGCTTAAATAGCTATTCTGCATTAAAGACAAGTGTCCTTATCTTGCCTTCTTTTTCTTGTTTTCTTCATTACCACATCTAACTTTTTTTTAATTATAATTATCACAAGATTGATAATTAGATTGACTACGACTGTAGTAACCAGTATCCATAACCGGTAAGAATATGTATATTTATATATATAAATATACGTATTTTATTTGTATGTGGGTGATCCTTGATTTATATATTGTTATTAGTAGTGTTTTTATAGGTTAAGGATATACTATTAGTATTGGGTTTATTTGCAAGACTTTGGAATTATTTTAGGGACCAAATTGTTATACTTTGAAAGTTTTGGGGGTGAATTCGTAAATACCAAAAATTAGCCACTTAGTATAAAAATACACTTTTAAAACCCTAATTCTCTCATTTAGGTCGAGCTACCCCTTTTAAGAGAGAGAAGAGAGAAATAGAGGAGAGAGAAAGAGAAGAAGAAGAAGAAGAAGAAGAAATTAGAATTTTTGGATCTTAAGAGGTTAAGGAGATTTAAGCCTTGTAGCTGAAAGTGTTAAGAGGTAAGTATACTAGACTTTTTACTGAAATCACAATAAACATAGTAATTGCTTTGTATGATTTTGCAAATGGGGTTAAGAATATGTTTATGTTATGTCAAAGTATATTTTGATATGAAATGTGAATATATGTTTCTGAATGTGAGCATTGACATTGAGCATGGACATACATGTGTTTTTGTAAGTGAGATTTCAAAATAAGATGTGTTTAATAAAGAAAGTTTTTGAAGTGTAATATGTCCATGAGAAATATTTTGTATTTTGAGGGTACTTGAACTCACTGTTAACTTAGTAGGCATTTTATGTGATTTGTGGAGCCTTTATGTATGGCCTTTCCTTTGGGATTGGTATAAGTTATGTGTTCCGTATGTAGGGAGGATCCTATTGGTACCTAAAGGAAGAGTGAGTCATGACATTCGTGTGGTGGCGTATTGGTGCATGTGAGAGGACTCACCGATGATTAGGGTGAGGGTTTGGCTTTTACCTTCGGGCATAAGCATTATATATGTGTTATTCAAGACCTCACTTGTACTATTCCTCTCATACGGTATGTCACCTACGAGTGACATTTGGCTCATTATGTGATATGTGATATGTAAGTCCTACTAAGTAGTAGTCGAGTAATGGTATTCCTATTATGTGTTTTGAAAGAATGTGTAAGCGCTTACATGATATGTGATTTGATAAGATTATGATTTTGAGTGATCACAGCATATCATACATATGCATTGTGTACATATATGTATTTGTATTTGATATATGAAAAACTAGTATGCTTACTGAGTTTTATACTCATTATAGTTTATGGTGATTTCAGGTAAATAAGGTACATGTGTGCTTAGCGGATTTGGCAAGGCTTCTGCTGTTCCTTGGGTTCCCTAAGTTGTTAGGTTGCTAAGTGTTTCATTTGGGGACACGTGGGATAAGATATTTGATTTGTCCCTAGTGAATAAATACCTATGTATTATTTTATTGTGTGTGGTTGGACTTAGTTTAAGTTTCACCAAGTGTAGTAATGGATTGATTTTAAGTAAGAATTTACAATGAATATATTCTGGGCTTCCGGTAACAAAGTTGCTACTGGTGACGTAGTAGAGTGTTAATCTCTGAGAAAACTCTGCGTATCTCCGGTTTACTAATTGTCCCAGTCATAATTCAATTGCTATAATTCTGAAAGAAATTGAAATGAATGTTTAAGTATTATTGAATGAATGTAAGTGATGTCGTGTGTCAGATCTTTTCGGTCTGGGGCGTGACAGCTTTTATTGGTATCAGAGCTAAGATATGATTCTGTAGACTTTTAAGTGTCGAGTCAAGGGAACCGAGCAGATGCCAAATCCTTAGGATTGTATTTGTAGCTTTGTTGTGTAAAAGTTTGACATATTCCTTAAATTTTGTATGATTTTGTGAAGATGATACATTATCCAAGAGCTGCTAAGATTGTTGTTGTTGTGGATAATGGTACCTTGTGGATCTTAATGTTACTATTTAGATTTTTTTTTAAGTTATGACTAATATGCTTAGTAAGAGTGATGTTGAATATCTTATAATGATAATTTGCATGTCATAGAGTAAATTGAGATAAGTTTCTCAATGACAAAATATAGAGAAGTAGAGTATTGAAGACATCAATTGAAACAACTTTTATTGAAAAGGAAAACAACAACAATAGCAGCAACAAAAATACAATAGAGGCTACGAAGTGAGATTTAAGTCTATTTTGCGCTTCTTCTGACTGTCATGAGTAGACCAATCTAACTGATGCAATATTGGATTAGACAGAGGAATAAAAGACTACAATTGATCAATTAGTTGATCAACAGTTGGAGCTGAAATAAGAATCCGTCATGCTAGAAGTGGGATGAATTGTGTTCCCGCTGCATAGTCAAGAAAAGATATCAACCCGTCGTAAAAATCATTAACATTTAACAAACCAATGGGTTTTTGGTGGATTTGTAATTGTGCCCATGAGACAATTTGAAAAATTTCCTCCAAGGTCCCGAAACCTCCTGATAGAGCTATAAAAGCATCTGCATGCCTAAGCATTTGAGCCATTCGCTCGTGCATAGATGAGACTTGTAACTCATCCCCAACTGTTTTTCCTACAATATTTTCAATAGCTAGAGGTTTTGAAATGATACCCAAAACTCGACTACCTTTATTGTGTGCAGCTTTTGCCACAGACCCCATTAACCCTCGGTTACCTCCTCCATATACTAAATGTATATTTCGCTCAGCTAATACCTTACCAAGATTTTCTGCAACTTTTGTAAACTCTTCAGTATTTCCAGGGTTGGATCCACAAAAGACACAAATTTTTGTAAATCGACGAGCTGAGGTTTCCTCCATTGTTACGCTTACCCTAATCTTTAAATATTTTTGAGTTTGTATAAGGATGCAAAAATAATGTATTTATAGAGAAACAAATTGATAACAGCTGTGGAGCATATGTGTAAGTATGTTCAAGTATATATTTTTCTCGATTCTTGTGAGGCAAAAAAAAAAAAAGAAGAAAAGAATGAGTTTTACTTTATCATTTTATAAGGGATAATAGGCCGCAAAATCTTGAATAAATATATGTTGATATGTAAGTGTGATAAAAATTGTGTCGGAAGCGTGATGAGTTAGGTAAGATAATTAAGAAAAGTCAATAAAGGCCTATTTTATGGATTTAGGGACTTTACCGTTTTGGCATTAATGGCCGACAATGCATCTATGACTTGAAGACTTTTTGAGCTAACAATTGGACTTTGGACATGAGGCCAAATTAACTTTATTAATTACAAATATTTTTGTGGTCTTAACATTGATTTTTGGCCGATAGATTAAAAGCAGATATGAAGAAAGATAAAGCACACTTGACATAAAGATAAAGCAGTAGTCAGTCTCTCTTTGATGTGATAAAGCGGCACGGATCTAGTTTCTGTGAAAAATAGAAAGAGCAAGGTAGATCAAAATGAGTCTCCCTGGTCGCTTTCATCTGTGTCGTATCCGTGAGAGAGGAACTTATGGAGTTGTTGTTCCCATATATTGAATGAGGGCTCTGGCTGAGTGGAAGGTGGGTCTACCATATCTTGATCTTCTGCATGTGAACTGGTCTGGATGAGGGATGTGTTGGCTTCCTCTTGGATTTGGGTGTCGGTTGGATAAGGTTGGGAGTCTTGAAAGAGGGATAAGTCAAGATTGGGTTGGTGTTGGTCAGGTTCTGTCGGGACAACTGGCTGAAATTGGATAGGTTCTGTCGGGACAGCTGGCTGAGGCCATTGGTGAAGGTTATCCATTTCTTGTCTGTATCTGGCATAATAAGTCATGTTTGGGATATGGTGATGGTGGGTAGAGTAATCTGTATTTCTATGATGAGAAAGATGATGTTTTTGTCTTTGTCGGGATTTGTGTAGATTGGCAGAATTCAATTCTTCTGCAAAGTCATCTTCAAACTGTTCCCAAGGTGCAGCATCTTTTGGGGAGATCCAAACAGACGGAGGAATTATCTGATTTTCCTGAGCAAGAATTCTTTCAAGTTCTCTCTTTTGTTGGATTACTTCTTCAGGCCAGAGCTTAATTGATCCCTTTAGTGAAAGGGTAAATGTGAGGTAATCCTTGACAGTGGGGTAATAATGGATTTCATGATCTGAAACAATCATACCCTTTCGTTGGAGAAGTAAAACAGACCAAAGATGTTGTCTAGGGACTGCAGCATTTGTGTTGTTTGCAATCATATATTGAAATTTAGTTATCCACCATGTCTTTGGGTAAAACCATTGGAGAAATATCAGGGCTGGATGATCTTCATCACATTTTTCTAATTTTTGGAGAGTTCTAAGTAATGGAAATTCCATGGCGATTGTATACAGATCCAATAGGTACCATAACAAGTAAAGGACAGATTTGGACCATTGGGAAAATGGGAAAAAATAGTGCAGGTGAAAGAAATGGTATTCCAAGTTGAACGAAGGGCCTCCAAGAACTGTGAGGCCGTGTTCTTGGACTGCCAAGATGGCATAGTGTCTGATGAATTCTTTGGCACGAGAATGGAGTGTTCTGGTTCTGATTAGGTCTGGAAGTTGTGGTTGAGTAAAAGGAACATGAGGAGTTATGATAATAGGATTCATTATGAAGATGGTATGAGGGTTGGTTTTCTTTATTGCTAGAAAAGTGATTATGAGGTTTAGGCTATTTATAGAGTTTTGTGAAAGAAAATCAATAATCGTTTTGTTCTTTCCTTTTCCGTGGATGACGTTAAAGGAATAGTTGAAAAACCATATTTGCCATCGCAGTAATTGTGCTAGTGCAATCTTTTCTGTTTGAAACTGAGCATATTAGAAAAAAGCAGACATGTTAGTCTCAATGAGAAAATGATGTCCAATAAGGTGGACTATTTTTTTTTTTAAAGACTTAGAGTAAGAGATATAATGTTGAGATCTATAGTTTAAGAATCATTGATCATTTAAGATAATACCTTCAATATTCTGATTTGAATGACAACTTAGTTGCGTAGAAATGCTACATTTTTTTTAGAATGATATCAAGGTAGTGAATGATATTATGACGTATGAGTATATGTTGAATGGATTAAAATTTTCAGAGGAGTTAAGAATTTTATTTAAGAGATTAGTATGGATATTCTACATCTATGTTATTCTTTAATGAATAAAATGTGAAGTGTATAGATGCCCATTAAATATTGAACGAATGGGAAAAAAAAAGAATAAAAATATGTGTGTATAATTTTATAAGTCCATAATGTGTGTCATATGTTTATTTTATGGATATATGTTTCGTACTCCTCTCGTATACTCAGCTATGAGCCAACTTAGAGATAATCTAACATATGAATAAGTATTTATTAGGATTTTGGACCACAATGAGCAAATCCTATATACAAGGAAGATTGCTTTGTAAATGTTTTATGAATAAACCATACAGTTGAAAAGGAAAATTGAGAATGAGAAGAAGAAATGAGATCTAAGTATCCTCATCTATGTGCTTAAGTTATGAATTTCGAGGACGAAATTCTTATAAGGAGGGGAGAATTGTAGTAACCAGTATCCATAACCGGTAAGAATATGTATATTTATATATATAAATATACGTATTTTATTTGTATGTGGGTGATCCTTGATTTATATATTGTTATTAGTAGTGTTTTTATAGGTTAAGGATATACTATTAGTATTGGGTTTATTTGCAAGACTTTGGAATTATTTTAGGGACCAAATTGTTATACTTTAAAAGTTTTGGGGGTGAATTCGTAAATACCAAAAATTAGCCACTTAGTATAAAAATACACTTTTAAAACCCTAATTCTCTCATTTAGGTCGAGCTACCCCTTTTAAGAGAGAGAAGAGAGAAATAGAGGAGAGAGAAAGAGAAGAAGAAGAAGAAGAAGAAGAAATTGGAATTTTTGGATCTTAAGAGGTTAAGGAGATTTAAGCCTTGTAGCTGAAAGTGTTAAGAGGTAAGTATACTAGACTTTTTACTGAAATCACAATAAACATAGTAATTGTTTTGTATGATTTTGCAAATGGGGTTAAGAATATGTTTATGTTATGTCAAAGTATATTTTGATATGAAATGTGAATATATGTTTCTGAATGTGAGCATTGACATTGAGCATGGACATACATGTGTTTTTGTAAGTGAGATTTCAAAATAAGATGTGTTTAATAAAGAAAGTTTTTGAAGTGTAATATGTCCATGAGAAATATTTTGCATTTTGAGGGTACTTGAACTCACTGTTAACTTAGTAGGCATTTTATGTGATTTGTGGAGCCTTTATGTATGGCCTTTCCTTTGGGATTGGTATAAGTTATGTGTTCCATATGTAGGGAGGATCCTATTGGTACCTAAAAGAAGAGTGAGTCATGACATTCGTGTGGTGGCGTATTGGTGCATGTGAGAGGACTCACCGATGATTAGGGTGAGGGTTTGGCTTTTACCTTCGGGCATAAGCATTATATATGTGTTATTCAAGACCTCACTTGTACTATTCCTCTCATACGGTATGTCACCTACGAGTGACATTTGGCTCATTATGTGATATGTGATATGTAAGTCCTACTAAGTAGTAGTCGAGTAATGGTATTCCTATTATGTGTTTTGAAAGAATGTGTAAGCGCTTACATGATATGTGATTTGATAAGATTATGATTTTGAGTGATCACAGCATATCATACATATGCATTGTGTACATATATGTATTTGTATTTGATATATGAAAAACTAGTATGCTTACTGAGTTTTATACTCATTATAGTTTATGGTGATTTCAGGTAAATAAGGTACATGTGTGCTTAGCGGATTTGGCAAGGCTTCTGCTGTTCCTTGGGTTCCCTAAGTTGTTAGGTTGCTAAGTGTTTCATTTGGGGACACGTGGGATAAGATATTTGATTTGTCCCTAGTGAATAAATACCTATGTATTATTTTATTGTGTGTGGTTGGACTTAGTTTAAGTTTCACCAAGTGTAGTAATGGATTGATTTTAAGTAAGAATTTACAATGAATATATTCTGGGCTTCCGGTAACAAAGTTGCTACTGGTGACGTAGTAGAGTGTTAATCTCTGAGAAAACTCTGCGTATCTCCGGTTTACTAATTGTCCCAGTCATAATTCAATTGCTATAATTCTGAAAGAAATTGAAATGAATGTTTAAGTATTATTGAATGAATGTAAGTGATGTCGTGTGTCAGATCTTTTGGGTCTGGGGCGTGACAACGACCTTGACCTTGGCCATGTTCACGATCATGCCAATGAGTACCATTATAACTATATGAAGCCACAACTTTAGGTATTGGGCAACACTAGTAAAATGAGATTGATGATTTTTTTATTTATTAAAAGCTCATATTCTTTTTAGCAACAAAGAGACATAAAACTATATCAGGATATTTATTGTATTCACAAACTTGATATTGTTATTGTAGAACTATATTTGAGAAATAAAAAGTTAAAAATGTCTTTTCTAGTCTGTGTTCATCAGTTACTTTTTCTCTATATAATATTAACTGTGAAAAAAATTCTAGATAAAATAAAATTATATTTATTGATTGACTTGAAATCTTACAAATACAAATGCATCCACTCATAGCATACGGTAATATCATTAACTTCAAGTAGCTAAATCTTTTGTTCAAATTATTTCAAAGAAGACATAGGTCCTTTATTGTAAGATATTCTCTTTTCAATACTTGATGAAAATGATGGTGAAATAAAATTACGACTTGAGCATGATCTTGTAGGGATGCATTATTTCCAATTTCAATTATGTCATCAAGCCCACTAGCGTCCAAGTAAATTACTTGAGCATCTAAGATACATGATAATTGGTTCTTACTTGAGATATCTAGGGCGTTGAGCTCAAGTTTTGTGAGGTTAGATACATTTATTTAATCTTCAATTTATTCTAAGTAATTCTTTAAATTCTTTGGTTCTTTATCTTAATGCGGATCAAGAAAATATAAAGATGTTATACAATACAATAAAAACAAATAAAATTAATTCTTATTTTTTGATGTAGAGGATTTAATTTAATGACAATCATAAAATATACCTATAAGGATAATTATATTAAATATGAAAGTATAAAAATAAATGAATTACTTTTTAAAATAAAATTCTCGTGTTGATAAGGTGCTATAATATAAATTGAAAATGAACAAAAACAAGTGAAGAAATGAGCCAAAAGCTAAAAGAATGAATTGCAATTTTATTTTAACTCCACTTTTACAAAGCATCACTGTATATATAACAAAAAGGAAATTGCATTCAAGTTTGTGTCATGACAAATAATATACTAATCAAATGCCAATAGGCATTAACGTGGAAGAAATGTGGAGAGACAAATACTATAACACTAAAAGATTAGTATATGATATTGGGATTAACATATGGCAGTCTGGAATATTTCATGAGTTGGTTTTTTAATATTATATTATTTAATTGTCTATGAAAACACCTAAAAAAACTATCAATTCTTATGGGTATTTAAAAGAATTAATTTTGAGTATTTTTAAAAATGTATAACTTTAAAGGTGATTTAAAAAAATAGAGAATTATCCATTAATTTTTTAATACTTATAATCTGAAATTTAAATAAGAAAGAAAACTAGTTCTATTTATAACTCAACTATAGTTAAATAATCGAGTGTCTCTACAAACTCCTTTAAGCTAAAGGAATATAAAATAACTACTTTTGAACTTAAGTTAACTGCACGTTTGCCCTCTAATTTTCGGTAATAAAGGATAAGTTATATTCTTATGCCACTTTTCGAATATAAGCTAGTAATAGTTTTTTCTCACTTTTTTTATATTAAAAAACAGGAAGAAATTAGAATATATTTGAGTTTTTGTTGCTCATACTCGCGCATTGGCTAAGTTTTTATTGATTGAAAAAAAAATATTTAATAAAATAAACGCGGCGGAAATTAGATAATTTTATTCCTAATTATATATATAGGGATAAATGATTACTTCAATTTCTCGTTATAGCAAATCTTGAATTGATTGACTACAATCTTCTCTTCGATCCTCAATCTTCAAATTCAACGCGTGTGAGTTTGTGAATCTTTTTTAATTTCTAAAAATACAAATACCTAAATATGAGAGAATAGTAATAATTAAATTCTTTTTTCACACAAGAATACGTAAAATTTTTTTTTCTAGTTATGATTGTTATTTTCTTTACTACCCATACCTCCTATATATATAGGAATCTCTATTGGATATTTAGAATTAGATTAAGATTAAAAAATTAAAGTTTGAATCGAATTTGTGTTAGTAGAGGGACTACAAGACCTATGGGCTTCCTAGCTCCAACTTAAAAGGCTTAATTTTTATTATCTCATAATACACCAATTCTTCTAAATTAACCCTTGACTATTCCACTAAAAGCCAATGGCTATACTCTAATAACCCATGTTATAAAGTAAAAGTCCATTTAAATAAAACTCATTTTAATTAAATTGGGTTTAGTCTTTAGACTAATAATAACAACTTAATTGACCCTTTAATTGATGTCCATAATTAAAGATAGACCATGAAAAAAATGTCTTACCTTTTTAATTACTTATTTACCCCTAAGTCAGTGAATACTCTAATGATCACTTTTAATATGTTTGTATTTGTAAATAAATTTATAAATAAATATTATTATTTAATAAATAATTTTTTGAATAAACGGTGGTCACTGATTCTAATAATCAAGTACTGCAAACAACTTAGGTTATCATTATTTATTAGATTCCATCTTGCAAATATATATTCTTACGACTCAAGAAATTATATTTTCAAGCTATCGAGATTTTGATTGTTTATATAGATCTCACTCTGTGATAACTCAAAAGATACAACGCATAAATGTAAGTTCATTACTTGCTTAGAATTAAGATTAATCAAGCTTATTAAAACTTTTTTGAATTAAGATCTACGACATTTAGTTAACCAAATCGAAATTCACAGTAGTCCCATTCAATGTAACATATACATTAGTTTTTCTACTTGAAGTCTCTACTTCGATGATCAAGGTAAATCATCCACTATAAAAATGAGAGAAACTACAACCTTACATAATAAAATGCAAATTTCATTAATGGTTGTGAACTAAATTTAATTTATAAAGAACTTGTAATCTATACCCTCTGTATTAGCATCATATACCTAATACATAGATAACATATTTTATAAATATGAGCTCATCAATGTATACTCAAATATATATATATATATATAAATAAACTTTATTAATTTAATAAAATATTATTTCACATGCTTTAAGGGTATAAATAACATTATATGTTTAACAGTTTCGACCATGAGTCTCTATCGACGATATAATGAAAATATCATACATATGATGCAAATTTTAACAACATACTTTTGGGTTCATTAAGTTATAATAACTTTAGATTTGTAGATTTATCCATCTCCAATCTCTCTACCATTACACCTAGCTTGCTTCTTGTGAGATGCATGATAAAAAGTTGACTCCCTTATAGGATCCAATAATACCCACATTTATTTTTCTATAATAGTTTTATTGTTTGCATATTTGTGTTTTATTAGAATAAATATGTTTTGGTATCTATGAGATGTTTTAATTTAGAGTCTAATTATATGTTTAGAATGAGAGTGAATTGAGTTTTTATACTCTAAAGTACCCTAATAATCTAGAACTCAAACTATAGATAAATATAAGATAATCAAAAACACAAAAAACACAAAATATCACATACAAGTATTAAATGCAACAATTAAAAAGCATAGGGATAAAGAAAGTTAACACGTAATGTTTACGTAGTTTGACCCTTAGTTTGACTTACATCTACGTTTTGAAGCAAATCATACTTGAGGATTTTACTAACTTGGTCTATCTCCTAAGACCCTTTAACTAACTTATAATATCTTAATTAAACCCTTACAATCACTTAGTTTACCAAGTACTAGATAAACTCTTATAAGAATTCAAATAAAAATGACAAAGACAAGTATTTCTATTATTTACAAATGATAAGAATATATAGAGTGCTTCACTTTTGTCTTGAGCTTGAATGAGGCTTTTATTTATAAAGGAATGTAAAAACTAGTTGTTTATAGCTGTTATAGAGTTTTTCACGTGCAAACCAATTTGGCGCCTTGCTAAATCTTTAAATTGCTTTGAGTAGGTTGTTTACTAACTCAAACTTGTTGGAAAATCATCTTGATGGTTAAATTATTAAACCACTTTGATCAAACCGGTCAATTATTTTGTATTATTTATGTTGTACATACTTGAATGATTTGATTATAACTTATCGTAGAAAACTCAAAATTGACTTCTAAAAAATTCTTTTAAAAAAAACTATCTTTCTATTAAAGTTAAAGTTATGCTTAAATTCAACCTCATGCAATACTAATATAATTCTTAAAATACTCTTCTATTTTGTTAAAATATCTTCTTTGATGATCTTGTTAAAATGTCTTTCAAAACTATTGTTTTTATCTATTGTTTTAAACCATTAAAATAAAAAAAATGAGTTAAAGAACTTGTAATTTCAATATATTATTTACAATACAATATAAGCCTTTAGAGGGGGGGGGGGGGGGGGGGGGGGGGGGGTGTTAGTCTTAGTCTAAAAAGAACAACAAATTATACATGGTAAGATTAAGCTGTGAATAGAAGAAATGCTATATGTCATGAATGAGTATAAGTTGTTAGTCAGTGACAACTAATATCAGTGGCACTTTATATATATAATTCATCTTTATGCACAAAGAGTTTAATACTATACATTATGTTTGGGGGATAGAATTATAAGATGATTAAACTAAATTTTAAAAGTAATTGTAATTCTATATTTTATCACATTACAGGATTAGGATAAGTTATCATATTCCTGTAACATCCCCCTCAAATTCAAAATGATGTAATAGATGCGAGTTTGATTTGGAGATGATATCAGAAAAGATCAACTGAAGTTAAATCATATCTTAAAAAAGATGTTGAACAAAGTAATAATCCATCTCAATATGCTTAGTAAACGCATAAAAGACATCGTTATGAGCTATCAGAATAGCATTCTGATTATCATAGTAAATAAATATAAATATAAATTGAGAGATATTTATATCTCCAAAATGCCATTAGAGCTAAACAAACTTCTAGTAGTATAAAAAAGGAGGTAGTATTCACCTTAGTACTTGAACGATAGTAATTGTTTGTTTCTTGCTCTTCTAAAAACAAATCCCTCAAGCAATGATAAAAATAAATAATAGAGCGTTAATGTGTAGGGTCATCAACCTTATCAACATCAATGTAGGCTCATAACTCTAGAGGAGAGTGAGTTAAAAAAATGAAGACAATGAAAGAAAGTACACTTGACGTAACACAAAACATAAAGAATTACTGCATAGTGAAAGATGTGAGGAGCAAACATGAACTGGTTAACAACACAAATGACAGAATAAATGACAGTGAGATATTATACTAAACTATTAACCAATTGATGATTAAAGGTGGTATCATTGAGAAAGGTTCCATTAGATGACTTAAGTTTACTCCAACCATTGAGAAAAATATTCTTCACATCTATCTAGAATAATGTCAAATCATGAACAGTAAAAACAACTAACGAACTACAGATAAAAGTAAAACGGACAACTAAAACAAAAGTTTCTATATAGTCAATTCTATATTCTTGAGTAAAGCCTTTTGCAATAACCTAAACTTATATTTGTCAATGGACCTGTCTAACTTGGTCTTGATTTTATAAATCCATTTATAATTGATTGTAATTTTATTAGGTAGAAAGGTGACTAAATCTTAAATATGTGACTTTTGAAGGGCCTATGATTCTTTTATTATTACTTGTTATCAAATAAGATTAGAACTAACTTAAAAGTGAGACTGAAGCTTATATAGAAAAAATTAATAGAAAAACACTAGTAATCAAAAAGTTTAATGGGAAGCTCTCTTAGTGTAGTAAAATGTTAAGTTAGGGTTTAATAAAGGATTTGGAGGAATTGGAGGTGTTTAAAGCAGATCCTTTAAATGAGGTGGGTAACTCAAAAGCAGACATAGTATCATTAAGTTCACTTAAATGAAACTCATAATAAGTATTTGTGTATGAAGTATTAGTAAATAAATCAACAATAGTATCTAAAAAAAAATTTAACAAGAGGAGACATAAAATGCAATTTTGACATAGAGAAAAATATTTTATATTCAAGAAATATGATATAATGACCACTCCTTTAATATCCCTAAGTGACCTTGACCCTACTCCTCACTCATAAAAAACTACAGATGCTTCTAACTATAATTGCGCGAAGGTATTTTTTTTATAAGGGCATTCTTCCCCTCACCATCATGAGCAATGAGGTAATAAAACCTTTTAATTTCATCAGAATTTGCAATGCTCTAGTAAAATTATTAGAGATTAGAGAAGGTGGATTCTATTTTTATCAACTCTTAACCATATAACATAAAGCCCGACCAATGTCTTTTAAGAATTCAGGTTTAATTGGCAGAGTGTCATGTTCAACTAGGCTTGGCCAAAGTAGAGTTGCATCAGTTATCTTAGCCCTAACTTGAAATGGCCTAAGTTGAGAGCCACCTCACTAGTTAGAGAAGCACTAGTATATTCCCCTTCTTAGGGACCCTCAACGTGACACTAGATTGTATTTGATACCTAGTCCTCAGTGTCTTAAGATCCATCAACTTCACACCAAATTGATAGTAAGGTAGGCAGTCCAACTTATAAGGGACCTCATTATCACTTCTGGGGGTATGCTCATCATCTTCTTCTTTAGCTTATTTATCTGCCCTACAGAAACCTCTCTCTCATGAGGGATGCTGGTCAACACCACTTAGTCACCCACCTCCTTACTTATGATCCTCTCCAAGTCCTTCTCAACAACTAAATCAACCTCGACATCTCCCTCTTAGCTAAGCTCTCTAGCCAATGATTGAGGTTCTTAGCTCCCTTAAGAACCCCACTTACAACTTCTCTAGTCAAGTTACTTTTGGCGTTCGAGTCACTGCTAAACTCACCAAATTTCCAACCAGATATTTTTTTGGGGTCATCATCCTCACTCATACTTAAAGACATTTTTTTTAATCAATGAACCTAGAAATAGTTAATGACAAACAACCTATCATCCGAGCATTAAAATAAGGTAGGGTGAGCATTCAATGGTTAAAGGCCAAGAACTCAAACTATGAAAAACTATGAACAAGATATACAAAACAAAAACCCAGAAAATAAATCAAAAAGCAAGAAAAAGAGGCAATAATGAGTGAAAACAAGACTTACTTGTGCTCAAAATCACTATAGTTAAAAAAATAGCGTTTAAATGCAAAGCTTCTCTCTTTATAAATTGTAGCTTCTTCACTTTAAAATAAAACTCAATTGGCAGTAAAAATGACTAAATAGGGAGTTGTGCAAATATATAAGGAATGCACATGGGGATATCAACCGTTAAAACAAGATTTGACAATTGAAATCCACTTACGAGCAAAGAGTCCCTCAAACTGAAAATGTTAGTTCAAAAATCATCTTGGCCATTCGATCAAGACCAACAACCCGAGATGAGGCTATGTCTATAAAAACTGAAGCAATAGATTTTCAAGCGACAGTCAAACAATGCATATTTCTCGAAGGGTCACCTGTATTAAATGAACTTGGCGACAATTTCAAATAAAAAATATTAGCCCTAAGACCACCCTCCATACAAGATGATCACAATATAGCTTAGAGCACACTTATAATGAGCACCCAACTGAACACACATTGTTGTGCTTGAGGACTGAAATATGGATTCGAAGATGTTGATCGAGGTGAACATTATACAGAGTTTTCACTATTGAATAGTCAACAATAAAAACTAACCCCCAAAGTTTTGTGCGTGGTCCACTAAGGCCTAAAATAGCTTAGCCCAACTTGAGGCCACTTAAACGCCAATCTCCCCAACCCACTAAGGCCCAAAGGGTTAAAGTCCATGACCAAATGCACATCAAGGCTGACCAGATCTCCCCAACACACTTCACTTTATAGTCGAGTAGTCTCCAAACTACAACCAAGAGCCCCCTTCTCATTAAGGATGACTAGCATTTAAACCACGACCGAAGAGCCTCTACTCATAAGGTTGAGCACTAATAATCTTGAAAAGTCCTCCATCTAAGGGAAAAGAGATCAAATATTAGTAAAATAGAATGCCTAAAAGACCAAAAATGAATAGGACAGACACCAAAAAAGTCCACAAATAAGTGAAATATAACACCAAAAAATTTGAAGATAAATCGAATATTCAAAAATTGAGGAGTCTATCCTATGACTTAAACTATCATAATCTATATAAATAAGGTATTTTCTCAGGCACGGGAGGGGATGATGATTATTTGGTATTATAAGTACTATCATTGTTTTACACACAAAATTTGCTTGTACTTATCATTAACTCTTTTTTGTTTTTACTTAAACATTAAAGAGTGTTTGTCAAAAATCATCATCGATTTAACTATAACCAATCTTGTGTTTACAACAAACAAGTTCCAATCACCAAAAGACTTTTAAGAAGAATAGCAACGATCCATCCACATGCAAGAACTATTTTCTCATCAATACAAATTTAACTATTGAGCAAAGACTTTGAGATTAACTCCAAATTTGACTAAGAGGCCTAAAACCCACTGTCAACAAATGTCAAACATGTAAAAATAAATAAATAATTTAAAAAAACTTACGTGTCTCGGCTGAGGCGTACAATCGAGACATTGTCTGAAAATGCAAATATAAAAAAAGACAGCAGACATAAAAGAGTTAAAAATAACAGAAAAATCTTTTCTATAAAAGGGTTTTTTCTCATTAATTTGTCTATAACAAATGGCTGAAGTAATTCAATAACTAAATAAGAATTTACGCCAGAATTCAAAATTAAATATGTATGACTTCAGAACATTTTATAAAAAAATAATAAAAAAAATCAGTGTGATTTTACTGAAAGTACTTCCATAAAATGAAATGAAAAATAAAAGGTTAGTGGCATCTCCAAATCATGTATAAACTTCATTATGACAGCACATATCCTAGATTTGGGTGTAACTCTCACTTGTAATTCATGTTCACCTCCAACAATATATAATAGCTAGCTACTGAGATTAAACCAGAATATCATATCATGCAAAATACTCCTACTCGTAGTTGGTATTAATTGCACCAACAAAAAGTTGTTGACATCAACAAGAATCTCTCTTGTGATTATACATTTATGATCCATTATATTTTAAGGAAAGATGTCATATTCAATTCTTAAAGTTGCAATTCTATCACACAAGGCCACATGACAAGCTCACTAAAATATGACAATGAAAAGTCGACCTAAGATTGCCAGTCATGTGACTGTTTTCTAAATAAAATAGCAAAATGATAAATTATCATAAACACTGTTATAGTAGAGTATAAAACTTTTTTAAAATTTTAAAACAAAATTAAAAAAAAAACATGAAAAGATATACAACAAAACTTTATTTAGAAGGCCACATGACATGCCCACTTAAATATAACATAACAGGATGTTATACTTATACCATAATTTAAATATACTGGCAAAGCAGTAAGGGAAATTTTTGAAAATGGTTCCTAATTTTATAAGATATTCTTTTTTAATCATACATTAAATTTTTAATCTTTTTCAGTTAAAAAAGTTAACTTTGAACGATTTTATTCTCTCTCCAGTCTAAGTAAATTTTTAAAAAATGAGTAGATTTAGTAAACATGAATAAATTTTATGAGAAAAAGAGTGAAAATATGACCAAAGAAAGAGAAAAATTGACAAAAATGCCAATTTTCATAATATGTTCACTTTGTTTCATTACTTTCATATTTTATACACAATATGTCAATCATAAACCCTAAACCTTAAATCATGTGCTAAAAACAATTGAATAATTTCTATATGATTTTTCTTTTTATGATATTCTTTGCATTGATGCTATCTGAAAAGTAATTCAATACACCATTGAATATTGTATCTTCAACAGAGTTTAGGTTCCTCTTCACAATCTACTAATTTAATGAACTAGATGAAATATAGGAGAAGAAGAGTTCGCCTATCTAAATAGTGAAGTTGTACTCATGGACAAGAGGTAAAGGGATATTGGGACTTAGTTACGAATTATTTAGTAAACTTGTTAATGAAAAAAAAGTGAAAAATTATAAAACTTGTTAATAAAATTCTCTAGACATATATGATTATTACTAATTCCAGTGTGGACTAACGACAATTCACTTAAAATAGACAAGCAATCCTTCATTGAAGCATTCTCGATATCGTGAAAGGAAACTCAATCATAAATGAGACAATGGCTTTCACTTTCTTTGCATTTTTTATCTCTACCAGAGTACATTATAGGATATTCCTCGATTTTGTGTAGTTAAGAATAAATTGAACAAATTTTATAGTCCAAAATTGATTAATAACACTTCTGAGGATAGACTCAGTAACATGTGGTGAGAGGTTGTTAAGATAAACCTTTCTTGAAATATAGCCTACTTAGCCTCTGTAGTAGACTCTATATAAGATGAAGAATGCAATTTTACGCTTGCTCTATATGCAACTGTACTTTAATTTTTTTTTCTTAAAAAAGTCTATTGTTGGAAGATTTCTTTTCATCTACCCTAAGGACATAAGATTTATTATTAGGGTTTATGGTTTAGGGTTAAGGATTATAAGTTTAGGTTTTAAGATTTAGGATTTACTGCATTTTCAATTGTTCAATTACCTGAAAAACCAAACATATCAAATGGGATTAGAAGTGACATTAAGCAATATAGTAAAAGTTACATTTCTTTCTAGATGTTGCAATACAGCTAATTCTATGTTCACAAAGTTGAACACGCATGGTGAATGATGAAATTTTTTTCATGATCATGTTTCTTATTGTAACACATTGTTTCCTTGTAACATATTGTTATCTCGTTGTAACACCATATCGGTGGTTGATTTGTCTACAGCTTCCATCGCCTCCTCTTTTGACGGCGACCACCCCTCTCAACCTTTTTTGGCCATTTTCTAGATTTTGTTTTATACTAAAAATGACTATACTATTGTGTAGATTAAGAAAAATAAAATTCAATGATGTAAAATTTAAATTTTTTTACTACCCCAACATTATTAGAAAAATAAAATTGAACAGCAGTCGACAACCAGCCGGTCACCATTTTTTGGTGAAAGTGGCAATTTTTTTAATTAATAATTTATTAATAATTAACCAATAATATAGTGACACGTGTTCAAATTATATAGTAACATGTATCCATTCTCACATTTTTTTCAAAGTTTATTAATAATGAGAGTAAAATGATAAATGACTATTAAAAATAAAATTTTCATCTAAATAAGCGAAAAAAAGTAATAGATTAAGACAAAATTAAATATTTAAAATTATTTTAAGATAAAAGTGTCTATTAGCCTATAATATTGAGGTACGTACGACCTTTATCCATAATTAATAATAAAATAAAATAAAATAATTATTATATTTTATTTAAAAAATTATACCAATTTAAAACAATAACATTTTAATTAATATTATTAAACATATTAATTCATTAATTTCATTAAAAATTAAAATTAATTTAATTTTAAATCAAAATATATTTAATAAAAAGTTTTAAAAATTTTCAAAAAATTAGGTGCTTGCCCCACAGTCCGTGGCACTCAAAATTGACGTTTTTCATGAATTTTAATTTTTTTTTAGCTATTTTTTCATCCTTTTTTTTATAATAAATTTACCAACTTAGACGGGAGAGAGAAAGAAGAAAATTAAAAATATTTTGAATTAAAGGCAAAGCTGTCCAAATTTAATTTTTTTACCTATAAAAATAAAAAAAATTGATATATTACTAAAATGGATAGGGACCATTTCCGAAAATTTCTCAAACACTAATCATCCATAGTGACAGTCGGGAAGTACTTGAGCTCACGCATGTCCTTACAAATTAGTGCTTCCAAACAATTAAATATGCATACAGTTATATGTTTTTATTTATTAAATTATGTAATTAAAGCATATCCACACTAGCTACGCAATGTAAGGCATTGTTCCATATTCAACAAAGCATGATTACTTGGACTCTATATTTTATCAAACAACATATTCATTTTCCTAAATTCCAAAATAATTCGGAAACAGGCCTTAAGTATTCTTCCTCTGTTAGCACAGCGGTCACTTATAAATAGTATGAACAATTCTATAAGCCTATTAACAACAAAAGTTCAAAGCAATATGAGAAATGAACCTTGACCTACAGATCATGTGCTATTTATTCTCCCATTAATTGATCCTGATTTTGCTTGAAAAATTATAAATTATTAGAATTTAATAATTTAAAATTATATTTGAACATAATTTTGAGTTGAAAATCAATAAAGAATAAAAAAGAGGTTAAGAACATGTTGAATGAACTAGTTAAAATAAAAAATGGAGATCGAAAACGAAGAAATGAGCGAAAGAGACAGAGAGCACATGGTGTAGTACCAGGTCTTGGCGCCTATGTGCCAAAATGTGGCGCATAGGAACCAAATGTGGCAAAATGAGTGGCCCCTAGGTGCCACTTGGTGAGGCCCAGGGACAACTTCGAAGAGCCTTTCTTATTTTGACACAAATTGCTTCTCCAAGTCGATTTTGGATTCCTACAATATGTAAACTTTTATTTCAACTAGTTTTAGAATTTCTTAGGTCATTATAAATATTATATAAATTCTTGTAACCCCTTAGAATTCATTAAGCATTGAGAGAAACTCCAAAAGAGAAAATAGAGAGTTAAAGAGCCTTGAGCGTTGAGTGTGCAAGAGATAGCCATAGTGGGTACTTAAGTTTTGAGTGAACAAAATGAGCACTAATAAATCATTTGAGAGCTCTCTATTATTATATTCCTTAATAATCTTTTGAGAAAAATTTGTGTAATTTGTTGCTCTTTGTAAACATTAATGAAAGAGGCTAGGATCCCGTGACTAACCGTGGACGTAGGCATTTCTTGCTGAACCACATAAGATTGATTGTATTGTGATTGCTTATCTTTTATGATCTTGATCTTATTTCTTGTTCTTATTTGCTTATGATTAAATGCTTCTACAACAATTGAGTATTATGGTAAAGGCTAATCGCTAAGAAAGATTAGTGTTAAACCTAATATCCTTTAACAAACTAATATCAGAGCCATGTATCAGGAAATATACCTAAGTGGTGTTAACCTTGGTGATAAACGCGTTTTATATATGATGTTATAACTTAATTAATTTAATAATTGCTCATTTTGAATATAAATATGTGACTTTTTATGTGTATTAATGTCAATTTGTAGGTTTTAATTTAATAGAGCTATTTGAAATAAAAATTCAAAGAAAACAAAACAAAATATGCTACAACGCTAGTGAACAGTAATTTGCTATAGTACTAATGAACAATGTCTATGCTACATTACTCCGTGCCTAGGTGCCAAATCAACTAGGTTTGGTGTTTAAGCAATGAAAAGTGGTACCTAAGCATCAAATTGGGATGTTTTTGGGCATAAAGTTTGACGCCTAGGTGCTGCCAGCACCCAACATCAATTTTGAATTTTGTGCCATAAATTTAAAGCTCATTTTTTAAGCCTATAAAAGGAAAATTAAAACCTTCATTTATCATGAAGGAGAAAGCACAAAAATTAGAGAGAAAAACAAAGAGTTTCTAATGATAGAAAGCATTTGGAAGCTTGGAATCTCGAAGACCTGTGAAGATTGTGTGAGTGATTTTAAACCTAGGGTGCATGCTTGTGGGTTTGTGTTTATCATTCAAATATAGCATATGTATCACATACATTTAGGCGCTGTGGATGAGCGGAATATAAATTACTCAATGATAAACACAAATGAACTTTTATATGTTATCTCATAAATGTAAAATACTTTAAGATTGACAATAGTACCTTGTCAAGCCTTTGGTATATGGTCGAACTGGAGTACCCGCCTTGAAGCAACCCGTTTACAATTCTAGTTGCTCAACATGGTGGGCTTGGGGAAGTTAGAATAACACTTTTTCAGCAAATGATTCAACTCTTAAATCCTTGTTTCTACCTTGTAGTATGGGTGATCAAAATGGAAGATGTGTGTTTTTGTGCTCTCAACACTTGAGAGAGTTTTCTAACACTTAGCAAAATTCACTTCTCTCACACCCTTACTCTCTACGTAGCCAAAAGTTTCTTGATTAATTGAGCAACATATTGCTCTTTTATTTGTTTATTATTTTCTTTCATGTTCTCACCTAATGGCATCCATTATCTAAGTCAATGTTTGTCATTAGTATTTTGTTTATTATTTTTTTTCATTTTCTCATCTAACGACATCCATTATCTAGGTCAATGTTTTCCATTAATGTTTTGTTTATTATTATTTACAGTAAACCAAATAAAAATAAAACAAAATGAAAAATTATTTAAATGAACATGGCCTAAATTTAGGTCAAATGAGAAAATACTTTCTCATTATTAAGAAACATCTTAAGGCCTACCATTAACAACTGCCACCCATTTATTCTTATTATATTATTTAATTGATATTAAATAAATTGTTTAATCATACACATGCCAATTAAATTAAAAAATGAATTGTTTGATTTCAATTTAAATAATAATATCATATATTATTATTATTATTATTATTTTATTCAATAAATATTTTAATAAATAAAATAATGATATTATTTGTCTAACAAATAAGGTCATTTTGATAATTTTCAAATCAAACAATAATTGGCCCATAATGTGTCATGTGTCAATATCCCATTAGTCAACAACTAATTGTTAACTAATTGATGTACTTAACTCTTAAGTCTTGACACGTGCACGACAAGAAGGAAATCGAAGTAAATGTCCGGTCTGCTGAAATTTTTTGGATCGAACTATTCAATTCGGTACGCTGCCCCAGTGTACAATGAGTACACTTTATATTGCGGGACTCTCTAGGTCCACTACTAATTTGTCAAATAGAATTATTCTGTGAGTCGAAGATCGATGCCCTACCCACACATCACGAATATTACAAATCAGTGTAGTAGACCATACAAGTTAAGGTCATAGCGCATACGTATAATCCTTCTGCCAATAATATCTTAGAAGATCGGGGATAACTCATCCATGAACTTATCTTCAGACACGTATCTTGATAAACAATATATGCAAACACTTTTATAATATTGTTTAACCCTGTGAGAAATTCTTTCTTAGGTTTGTTGTTTATGGCCATAAGATTTTCTAAGATTCAGTCTCTAAGCATCTGGATATATTAACTCATCTATGTGAGTTGACGGATCCCATATCTGTGCACATCAAACTCCATAAGCATCGGACTATACCCAGCGACACCTAGCGGTCACACCATGAAAGGTCTATGACATGCGTGTAACCAAAGTATGATTGATCACTTACAAGCCCATCATGGTACTCAGGTCAAAGGACCACGTATACTACTCAACTCGAGAGGACCTTTCATTGACGACTTCATAGTATATCTATTGGGGTCCTCATTGAGTCTGTTTAGTATTAAGTCCTTACTGAACACATGCATGCTATACAAACTTATAGTAAGTTCGTGGTCAGTTAAAAACAACCATCTAGATCATCTAGGTATAGTATACACTGGTCTATGTAAACGGATTCTACCGACAGACCTGTATCTGTGAATTAAGATCAGGAACAAATAATTTTAGGAATAGACTTGCATAATAACATTTCTTAGCATCTATTACAACTCTTACAACTATGTTATTACTAATGTATTCTCAGGTCTTTGTACTGTCACTGACAAGATTCTAACTCTTATACTTCACTGATTAATATAACATGCTAACTCTTTAGCATTTATAGTTTTCAGTGATGTTAACTCTTGGCATTGATCTAAACTTCTTTAGACCAAATATGAACTCCTTTAGATTATATAATGTCTGTAACGTTTCAAGCATTGAACCATTTAATAATAGTGATTAGCGATTTAAAAAATAATGAACTGTATAAATATTATAAAATAAAATATTCATATAATAATGGGATGACATGTGAGCACAAATTCCAACAGATTGAATGCCCCAATAGCTTCTCCAAGTAGTTTTTCCTTCTCTTTTTGTCTCATTTACTTTAATTTAAAGTTAATATTTATAATTTGTGCTGTTTTTAACATAATTACTCTTGTGAATCTTTGGATTATTGTAATTTTGTATTTGACTATGGATAGCTAAATTTCATGTTCTAGAGCTTGATGTAGCTTTATTAAGTTTTAAGTTTTGATATGTTTAGTTGATTAATAACTATATCTTTTATTTATCATTTATGCTTTTTATGAGTTTAATACTTCTAATTGGATTAGAAAATTGATTAGATGATTTAGACTTATGAGTTATGTGCTTGGGAAAGTTTAACCTATGTGTTAGAATAAAAAAGCATAGCCTTTGATTTTATTGAGTTGGAAGACTAATAGAATTAAGGTAATCACTTAAGAGTAGCTTAATGCATGTTTAGACAACAAGTTAGATAGGGATATCAACTTGATTGTGTATGCATAGGATATCATTTGATGCTTCGAAGAGGTAATGAGATTAGTTTTAAACCCTTGATTAATGAAATCATAAGAATAATTGTTAATCACTAATCATGAAGAACATAGGAAACATAGAGTGAAATCAAGACCCTAAGACCCTTTTGCCATAGAAATCTCATCTTTTTGAATTGTTGAATTTTAGATTTAAGCATCTCTCATTTCATAATTCAAATTAGTCTTTAAATTAGCTTAAATAAAGTTAGGTTGTTAGCACTATAATACTTAGCATTAATTTAGAATACCAAACCTCGTAGGAACAATACTTACTCATCACTTTATTACTTGATCACGACCTATACACTTGCCGTTACAATTCGCATGTGTATAATTTCGTAAACACTTGGAAAGTCACAAGCATGAGATAGAGAAGTTCAATAGGCAGACCAATTTCAATCTATGGAAGGTAAAATTATAGTTATACTTGTGAGTCAAGGGTTAGACATGTTAGAGTTGGTACTTACGTACTATTTCAATTTGTATAAATATTTGATATTTATATTATACACATTTTAATATAAAATACATAATTATATAGTACTAAGTTTGTTATATTTTCAGACATTGTAGATATAAAAGAGTTTAGATCTAATCCAAAATATTTTAGGTTTACCCTAAGAGATTAGCATTCTAAGAGTTAGAACCTTGCTTGAAATGGGACAAAAACCTCAGAATATTATAGTAATGACATAGTTGTAAGGAGTTACAAATGATGTTAAAAAATGTTATTGCATAATATATTCTCAAAAACATCATTCCTAATCTATGGTTGCCGATACTGGTCGATCAGTATTCCTTTTAGATTAGTGTATGTTTATATATGGATTATTTAGACGATTTGTATTAGTAGACCGTAAGCTTAGCAGAAGCTCGTATAGGCATGCAAGTATTCAGTGAGGATTGAGTACTAAATAGACTCATGAGGTCCTACAATAGACATCGCAAAGAGCCGTCAGTGGAGAGTTTTCTTGAGTTGAGTAGTATTAGTGGTCCTTTGACCTGAGTGCTGTGGTAAGCTTATAAGAATCCACCATGCTTTGATTCCATGCATTTCAGAGACCTTTCATGGTCTTACCTCTAGGTATAATTAGGTATGGTCTGATGCTCATATAGTTCAGTGTGTATAGATATAGGATCCATTAGCTTTTATGGGTGAGTTATATATTCTGATGCTTCAAGGATTATATTTCAGGAAATCTTGCGACCATAAAAATAAACCTTGGAGAAAATTTTCTGTAGGTATAACAATATCGCAAAGGAGATTGGAATATTATTTACAAAAATATAAATTTGGAGATAAATTCACTGTCGAGTGTATAACTATTAGACAAAAATACATGCATGCATTTAGATATAGCACTCAACAATTATATCAGAGTATATTTTTGTGCTTTTTGGATTTATGGAGTTTGCTTAAGGTGTTTGGGATGCCCAAGAACATTAGGTGCAAGTGTTGAAAATGCAGTTCCTGGGCACTGTTCAAAAGAACGCCGGGGGGTTGTCTATAAAACACTGGGGTGTTCATAATTTTGATAAATACTAGGGCGTTTTATGAAATAACACTGGGGTGTTCAAGGCATCCTAAAGTTGGGGTATTATGAGATAATGCAGAGGCGTTCGCATGTCACTGTGGGGGCGTTATATAATAACATCGGACAGTGAAGTGTACCATGCGGGGGTATTTTCTATGCAAATCGCTAGGGTGTTTGGCTTGTCAATGCTAGGCTATTATGTGATAACACTATGGCGTTAAAGTGTGCAACGCTAGGGCTCTTAAAGTAGTTTAACATTACGGCATTCTAAGCCATAACGCTGCGGTGTTTGAAACACGTAATTCCATTTTTCATTATATGCATGCGAAATTTAATTTATGTAAAATTATAATTGTTATATTATTGTGTTCTAAACTGTTAATCATTATTTTGTATTGTTAACCATAATAAAAGCCCTACGAAAGGGGGTAAGTTGTGCTTGCATGAAAAAAAATGTAATGAATGAGAATTATATCCTCATGAGATGCAGATAAATTACAAAAAATATTTCCTAATCAAATTAAAAATGTATATCATTATGAGATAATATTATACATGGTTCGTCTTACCAATATTGTGTTAGACAAGTCACTTCATTCCTTCCTAATATTGCTAAAGCATGAGGTATTGTTTGGTGTGATTTGGACTATGCCGATTAAATATAAGATGAAGTAAATATAAGCAAAAATATTATCCAACATTACTAAAGTGTGAAGGTAGTATTAGTAACTTATATTTGATCATTGGTAAGTTAATCTGGAACATATTTACCCAATATTGCTAAAGCGTAAGGATAAATTATGTTTAGAATCAGTGGTAAGAGTTGCATGAGATGCAATTAACAAGAGTTATCTACCTTCGAGCTTTTATTGCGACCAATATTGTTAAAGCATGAGGCTGGAGTAGAATGTTGATTAGATCTACTTCTCACTGTAAAATTCAAAGTGTTTAAATTTTTTTTTTTCTATTTGAGAGATTAAAGAAAATACGTAAAGTAGTGAGAAAGCATCTTTAGATCAAAAATATATACTAGCTATATATATGATCTAAAGCATTAACATTAATTATTAGAAATGTTATGCTTGATATCTCCTCTTTGTCTTATAGAGATAAGATGAGTATGAAAAATCCGTTAGATACACATATAGATGCACACCAACTATAGGTCACCGAAAACTAATTATGACTGTGTGATGATTCTCAGAATTGTTTTGGATTCAGAAATGTCAAGATAGATTAATCCTTAGAAGATACTAAGAGATGTTTCTAATAATACTTTTGTTAAAGAGTTTGAAAATTATCATAAATAGATAAAGGATATTTTAAGAGTCAAATTATATATCTTGGCTTCGATATCTACTGATATTCAATAGGATCAGGTGCACATAAATAGTGTAAGTAGTATTATGCTCCATCTGAAAGAGTTATTTGATATATCTAGATCCATAAGATGAGAACAACTGCAAAGGAAAGTGTTTCCATTACAATATGGTTGGACACTGTAAACGTTACTATCCAAAGTACCTAGCCATAGATAAGATAAAACCTCTTAGGTGTCTATTTGCTAATCATTAATATTTCGTTAGCATTTGATACTAGTATTAGGTAGGCATTAGATACCGTCTATCCGTCTCATATTTATAATTTATTGCTTATTTTGAGGGATGCTAGGATGCTAAAGAAAGGAGAAATACAACTTTGCGCAAGAAATAGAGATTTCCAATACGTTGAAGTTGTTGGGACTTTTAAGTTACTTTTCCCTTTTAGTAGAAGCATTATGTTGTATAACTGCTATTTTGTGCTAAACATTACCAGATAGATAATATCCCTTCTTGAGTTAGACACTGAACATTATCATGTATACAGAAAGAATTGTTCCTTATGTTTATATGATGTTGATAATGTCTCTTTAGCTGAATTGATGATGACCATTATAGATATAAAGAAAATGTCTTGACTGCACAAATGAATAGAAGATGTAGTAGTTCGGGTTTTTTAACTATTACAAAATTGTGGCAAATTAGATTAGGTCATACAAGCATGAGATGCCTGGCCATCTAGTTGAGGATAGTCAGATACTTGGCCATCTAGTTGAAGATAGTCAGATACCTGATCTTATCATAGTATCCTATCTGGTTTATGAATCATGTATTTAAAGAAAGATGACCAAATCTCATTTTGCAGGTATTGGATACCGAGTCACTGATTTGTTGGAACTAATACATAGTGATGTATGTGTTCCAATAAATCATACTGCTATGAATGATTTTTAATACTTTATTTTCTTTATCGATGATATCTCATAATATGGATACGTGTTTGATGAAACACAAGTCAGAAAGCTTTTAAATGTTTAAGGAACTTCAATAAGAGGAAGAGAAACAAACGAATATGTATATTAAATGTCTTTAATCTGATCGAGGCGGTGAATACATGAGCAGTGAAGTCACGCATTATTTAAAGGAGAATGGGATTCTCACTTAGAATAGTCCACTAGGTACTCCTCAACACAATGGTATTTCGAAAAAGAGGAATCATACTTTAATAGATATGGTCCGATCGATAATAAGTTTTATCGACCTTCTAGAATATCTACAAGGTTATGCTCTAGAAACTGCTACTCATTTGTTGAATAGAGTTTCATTTAAGTCATTCCTACTACTCTATATGAGATATGGACTGGTAGAAAATCGAGTCTTAAGTATGTTAAGATTTGGAGTTATCCTACTTATGTAAAAGTTTGGCAACATGATAAATTGCACCCAATGGGTACATATATCGGTTCATTGGATATCCCAAACATTCTGTGGGATATCAGTCCAATGATCTAGAGGAACGAAATGTTCATTATTTGAAATACCATTTTCTTAGAGAAATAGTTTCTCATTGGTCGTGGGGATTGTAGAAAGATTGAACTTGATTAAGGCCATCTAGAAATATATGAACCTATGATAGAACCTCAGGTTCAATTGAGTGAGATACCTATGAGACACCCTCCAAGTAGGTCAGAAAGGATCTAAAGGTAGCTTGTTAGGTATAGTATAATGCCTAAAGGTGTCTTTAATGTTGTCTTAGTTGAAGAAAAGGATCTTATGATCTAGAGGAATAAAATATTCATTGCTTGTAAGGCCACTTTCTTAGAGAAATAGTTTCTCATGGGTTATGGGGACCTACTATCAGTATGGTTGTAAGTGTTACGAGCTGATATTAGTCTAATGTAAGTAACGATCATTAGATGGTCGTGAAACATATCCTAAAATACTTTAAGGGTACAAAGAAAAAGTTTCTACTAAATGAAGAATGTGACTTATAAGTGAGGGGATATACTGATTTAGAATTCTAATCTGATCTGGACGATAGAAAGTCTATATCTGGATATGTGTTTTTACTAAATGGTGATATAGTCAATTGAAATAGTACAAAATAAATATCCATAGCTAATTTTACCTTGGAGGTAGAATATATTGCAGCTTTAGAAGATGCTGAGAAAGTGGTGTGAATACACAAGTTTGTCATAGAAATCGAAATAGTTCTAAGTTTAGTGGATATTATCCATTATATTGTAACAATAACGGAGCAGTTAGTCATGTGTAGCAGCTAAAGGCACACCAAAAGTCTAAGCATGTGGAGATAAAAGATCACATAATTAGAGGAATCTTGACTAGGAAGATAAATAGTATTTATAGTAGATTATATGGATAGTGTAACGGCTCTATTCACTGACGACTTAACTCATATGATGTTTGAGAAACACGTGACGTCGATGGGTGTTAGATATCAATGAGAGTGATATTAGAGTAAGTGGAAGTTGTTGGAGTTGGTACTTGCGTGCCATTCTAATTTGTATAAATATTTGATATTTATATAATACACATTTCAATATGGTCGTTAGTACTTAAGTATATAGTATTAAGCTTGTTACATATTCAAACATTGTAGATCTAAATGAGTTTAAATCTGCAATGTTTAGAAATGTAGCAAACTGATCCAAATGAGTTTGGGTCAGCGCTAAAAGATTAGCATTCTAAGAGTTAGAATCTTATCTGAAATAGGATAAAGACCTAAAAATTATGTAATGACATAGTTGCAAGAAGTTGCAAAATGCTACATGGAAAATCCCGCTTTCACATCTTTAGAGATCCTAAAACAAAATCCTACTTTCTAAAATATTTCTAGATCGAACTATTTGACCCAAGCAACTATCCTAGTACTTAAGAAGTACACTTTATATTGTGAGATCATTAAGTTCACACCCATTTGTCTTACGAAAATATTTCGTAAGTTCGTGAGTAATGCTCCACACATACGTTATAAATATTACAGAATGACGCATTAAACCATACAAGCTCAGGTTAACCATATCCTTATAATACTTCAATTACCTATATCTTAGAAGAGAAGAGATATAGATCATCACCGTCAAATATTTATATGCTCGACCGTGAACTTATCTCTAGATTTGTATTTCTGTAAACAATATCCATAAACTTCTTTGCGATATTGTTTAACCCTACGAAAAATATTTTTCAGGGTTTATGCTTATGGCCATAATAATTCCTAAAATATGATTCTTGGAGCATTAAGATATATAACTCACCCATATGAGCTGATGAATTCTATATTTATGCACATCGGACTCTATAAACATCAGACCATACCCAACGAAATCCAGAGGTCAAACCATGAAAGGTCAAAACATGTGTGGAATCAAAACATGATGGATCACTCATAAGCCCATCATGGCGCTCAGGTCAAAGAACCATAAATACTAATCAAGTCAAGAAGACCCTCTATTGATGGCTTTGTAGGATGTTTATTGGAGATCCTCTTGAGTCTGTTTAGTACTCAATTCTGATTGAATACCTGCATACCTATACAAACAATCGCTAAGCCCATGGTCTGCTAAGAAAAATCATCTAGACAATTCAGATATAGACATGCACTAATCAGGAAGGAAAACCTTCAGTGATCAAACTCAAGTGTTAAGCTTATTATTATTTAATTAGTCTACAAGAGTTTTCAAAAAATTAAATTGTAACACATGGCTACTTTAATGGAAAAGTGTCCTTCATATATGGATTCAATGTAACACTTGTATTCATGCATGAGATGCATGAAAGACAAGTGCTAAGTAGACATTTGAGAAGTGTTATATAGTTTTAAAAATATTATATATTGGTCCTTGGAAAAGTCAAACTATATAAATCAAGTGAAAGTGTTTTCATTTGGTGCATGAGAAGAATACTTTGCAAAAGTTGCAAAATAATCCCCAAAAAATACCCCTTAGCCAAATTCGAATTTGAGAGAAACAAGAAGAGTTGTTTTGTAATCCAACTACTGAAATTCATGTACTATTCTAGCATTCCAATCCCACCAGCTATTAGAGTCTAAAATTACCAATGAATCCACTTCAAGGTGACCTCTAGTTTGATTATTTATCGAATGGCTTCAAGGGTGAGTAGTTTTGAATTTGTTAATGTAATAGACTTACATTCATTATGTGTTTGTTTAATAGGAAATTAGATTTTCATTCTGCTGTATATATGTATGTTTGACATGCAATTTTGTAATTATTCAAGAAATGCTTAATCATATGCATGCACTTAGATATAGCACTTAACAAGACTCAGCCTTGGAGGAGACCTAAGAAACTACTAATGAAGAAAAGAAACCTTTGAAGCCTGACAAGTTAGATAGATAAAATATTCATAAAAAAACTTACAGTGCCATAGTTTTATCATTAAGGGGTGAAGTATTAAAGGATGTGACTGGAAGGAAGACGATAATTGGGTTATGGAAGAAGCTTGACTCCTTTTATATGGTGAAGTCCTTGGCAAATCGTCTATATGTCAAGTTACGTCACTTGTCTATGGTTGAAAGAACTTTAATAAGAGACTGTATTGATGCCTTCAACAAGATTAGTATGATCACTAATCTTGTTATGTTCATTGCCCTCAAGTTAGGAGCACTTTGTAAATACGGTCATGTATGGTAGGGAGACCTTAACAATGAGTAAAGTCAAGGTTTCATTGAACTCAAATACATTAGGGAAGAGATAAAGTGTAACAGGTTTTGTTGCTAGAGGGAAAGTTAAAAAGAGCAATCAATCAAGGGAAAGATCCAAGAAGTGATATCTTTGTAAGAAGGAATGACACTTGATAAATGATTTTCTTGAAGTAAAAAAAAAGGATAGAGATGCTGTAATAAAATGTCATAAGGATATCTTGGAAGTTAAAATCCCTAGTAGTTTCTGATGGGAAGTACACTAGAGAATGGATACTAGATTTTGGTTATAGTATCTATACATTCCTTGATTGATCTTTGTTCACTAACTATAAATCCATTAGGGGTAAAGTACTAATAGGGAATGACATGCCTAGTAAAATCATAGGGTTGATGACATAAGAAAGATATTCATGATGAAAAGATTAGGGACTTGGTAAAGTATGTTCCTAGATTGAAGAGGAACTTGATATCACTAGGAGAGCTAGATAAATAGGGGTATTCATTAGAAGTGAAAAAGGAATACTGAAGGTAGTGAAAGAATCTATTGTAATGAAGGGTGAGAAGCACCAAGAGCTATGTGTACTTGATGGGAAGGCTATCGGTGGCTTAACATGGGTTGTTGAAAGAATACAGACCATAAGGTAGCATCAAAGATTAGCTCATCATGGTGATAAGGGTCGAAAGGAATATGTGGCTAGACTACCCAATTCAAAAAGCATTCATACATTTGAAGACTAAAGTCACGAGCCTAAGATGAGTTAAGTCTAGAAAAATACTTAACTAGACCTAGCTCAAAGTGATAGAGCATTAGAATGAATCGATACTAGAAGTTTTCTTAAAGAGAGATTTTGAATCATTGAGGAGTTTATTGGATTTTAGTGATTCAAAATTACGTTTGGGAATGTTTTTGAGTTAAAAATCAAAGAGTAATCAAAACAAGATTAAGAACACGTTGGATGGACGAGCTAGGGTCAGAAACAAAGGCCGAAAATGAAGAAACTAATTGAAGGGTTAGTTAAAGCAATCAAGTAATACTTTTAGTATCTTGTTAAAAAAAATTTACACGGTATTGAAACGAACAAATATTTTATTATAAATAGAAGAGCTAAAATAAGGATAAAAGGGAGTGAGAGAACCATTTTCTTTTCTTTATTTAGTTTCTCTTAGCAAATTATTCTTCCTCTTCATAATTTCTATCGAAGATAGAAAAATGAAATCATAAAAAATACAATTAACAATTTTATCAATTTACATAATTTCAATCAAAGAAAACAAATCATAGTTCGCGGCTAAAAGTATTATTTAACTATGAAATCTTAGTTCATGGTCAAAAGAAGTAACGTTTAGCTTTAAAGTTTTAGTTCATGGTTAAAGTAGTAATACTTAACCACAAAGTCTCAATTCATGGCCAAATGTAGTAACATTTAGCCATAAAGTATCAATTCATGGCCAAAAGTAGTAACAACTAGCCATAAAGTATCAATTTAGGGCCAAAAGTAGTAGTGTTTACCTACAAAGTAATAGTTTATGGATTAAAGTAGTAACATTCAGCCATGAAGTCTCAATTTGTGACACAAAATAGTAATGTTTAGCCACAAACTCAATTTGTTGTATAATGTTGATATTAATTAACAAATTCCAATGATGGTCTAGAGGCTGGTGAATGTTTAGGTTTGAATGATAATATGGTTAAAGGTAGTAGTGAAATTCAAAAAAACAATTGAACAACTAGAGATGAAGGAGTTGGTTATGGTCATAGAGAATATACAACAACAAAAATAGATGCAGAAAGTAGAACAAAAATGAGAACGAAAGAAAAAGGTACAGAAGCGGGAGAAGAAAAGAGAAGAGGGAGAGAAAAAGAAAAGGGTCAATGAAGGTAAAGAAAAGTAAAAAAGGTAGTAAAGTTCAGATGTTTGGCAACATTTTGACAAGGTAAAGATTTTATGTAATGATTTATATGTAATTTGTAAGTATTGTGCCAAAGGTTTACAAAATCACTGCAGTAGTGGGACTAACCATTTGAAGGGTCATTTTAGAATATGTTTGGAAAAGACAGATGCAGAAGAAAAAAACTAGAAGGAGATACCAATAACCAATAATGAGGATGGAAATATTGTGATGGGTACATAAATTGAAGTTGGTGTTTAAGTGCCATTCTAAATTTTGTATAAATATATTGATATTTATAAAATGCACATTTTTGTAAATTGTTAATTTATTATATATAATAATCTTGTTCCTTCTCAGACATTGTAGATCTAAAGAAGTTTAGATCTGATCTAAAAGTGTTTGGATCAGCATTAAGAGTTAATAATTCTATGAGTTAAACCTTACCTAAAATAGGACAAAGACTTGAGAAAATTTATTGTAATACATAGTTACAAGGAGTTAGAAATGGTGCTAATAAAAGTCATTATATAATATATTCTAAAAAACATTGTTCCTGATTAATATTTACCGACACGAGTCAATTGGTAAATTCAGACGACTAGTCTTAGCAGATTTTGAGTTTAGTGGAAACTTGCATAGGCATGCAGGTATTCAGAAAAGACTGGGTGTTGAACAGACTCATGAGGAGCTCCAATAGACATCTTATAAAGTATTCAATAGATGGTCTTCTCGAGCTGAGTATTATTCATGATTTTTTAACCTGAGCGCCACGGTAGGCTTATAAGATATTCAGTTATCCATCATGCTATAATTCTATATATGTCAAAGACCTTTCATGGTCTGACCTCTGGGTGTCATTGGGTATATTCTGACGTTCATGAAGTCTGGTGTTTGGAGATATAGGATCCGTCAGCTAATATAGGTAGGCAGTATATCTTGATGCTCCGTGATTATATTTCAAAAAGTTTAATGGCAACTATGGAAAATATTTTTTGTAATGTAAAATAATATCATAAAGAAGTTTACGAATATTATTTTTTCAAATATAGATCTGGGAGATAAGTTCATAGTCAAGCAAATAGAGATTTGATAATGAAGATCTATATCTCTACTCTTCCGAGATATAAGTGATGGAATAACTATATGAATATAGTTAAACTTAACTTATATTGTTCAACGCGTCATTTTGTTGTATCCATAACATATGAGTAGGGTAGTGTTCACATACTTATTAAAGTGTTTCATAAGACAAATGAGTGTGAACTTAAAGAGTCTTACAATATGAAGTGTATTAGTTGAGAACTGGAGTAGCGGTAAGGGTTGAAAAGTTTGATTCGAAATTTTTTTGGATAAGCAGAATTTGGTTTATCACCTCTTAGAATGGACACATGTCGAGTTCTAAGTATTAGAATATGACATGTGTCAATTTATCACTAGGCCTTAAAAGATAATCTTAAAAGTTAATTTTTAATTAATGTTTGACAAATGTAGGACACTTTTCTTGCATACAAATCATGTAATAGACACTTCCCTAGTAAGCGAATTTAAAGCATTGCAACGTTATTTTTTATTAGTGTGACTTTCATTTTCTTGGCTCTTAATGCTTGCAAATGCTTTTGCTGCTTTATTTGAATGCTCATCTTGCTATTTTATTCCTACACAAAAAACATTAAAGTAACTAAAAATGAAACTAAGCAAACATAAAAATAAAAATTGCTTGGGTTACCTTCTAATGAGCACTTGATTTAACATCGTTAGCTTGACGAGGCTCTCTCTATTATTTTGGTGGATCAAAGGTAATGGAGGAAGAATATGTTTTTGAGTTCTTATCATTAGCTCTTATCTCTTTAGGCTTCCATAGCCTAGCAATTAAACCTTGGGTGGTTGCTTTTGCTTCATTCTCCTTATACCTCTTTAGAAAGACTTTAATCTTAGATCGGGGTAGTGATTCTCTTAAACCCTTATCTCTGATTCTCTCTTCAATTTACTGCTCCTTCTTCTTCTTTCTTTTTCTTCTATGCTTCAACGCCTTTTTTCGGATGTAAAAATTTATAGTATCCATGTCTTTGAGCTATGCTAAAATAGTTTTCATTCTCATTTGGCAACCTTATCTCCTTAAAGACTTCGAATGTGATAGTGTAATCTTATACCTTTATGGTCAACTCTTCTTTTTGTACATCTATGATCATTTGTTCGATGGCTAAAAAAGGTATTTCAAGGATGAAAAGAATATCCTTGTATTTTTCTATATCCAAGATGATGAAATCAACAGGGAAGATGAACTTGCCCACTTTTACTAGCACATCCTCTATGATTCCCTTTGGATAGTGAGAGATCGATCAGCAATTAGAAGTATGACATTAAACGATTTTGCTTCTCTCAAACTTAACTTCTTGAAGATGGAGAAGGGCTTAAGATTTATGCTTGCTCCTAGATTGCAGAGTGCTTTTTCAAAATCATGATTTCCAATTAAGCACGATATGGTAAAGCTTTTGAGATCTTTAAGTTTATGAGGTAGCTTCTTCTGGAGGATGATGCTATACTCCTCAATTAAGGCTACTGTTTCATAGTCCTTCAATGTCTTCTTCTTCGAAAGTATACTCTTTATAAACTTGACGTAGCTAGGAATTTATTCAAGCGTATTTGCAAAAGGAAGAATAATATGTAATTTCTTCAATATTTTAATAAATTTGGAAAACTGCTTATCTAGCTTATTCTTTTGCAGCTTTAGAGGGAATGGTGGCAGTGGAGTAAATGAAAAAACTAGGCTATTCTCTAAATTGGTACTGGTATTTTCTATTGTGTTCTTAGATTTTTCTACACTTGTATACTAAATTCTGTACTACAGAAAATTATGCACTTTTCTATTACCTAAATTTTGTTTTTGCATATTTTGAAATGGTGTATTATAGATTTTTAGTTTCTGCACTTGGTTTGTGTCTTTATGGCCTTTGAGAAAAAAGTATAGGGCTTCTATATGGTTGTACTTCATCTTACTATACTACCTTCTTATTCTCCTTCATTCTTAAAAGTGTTGGTTTGGAGATGTTGTCTTGTAAGAGCTTACCTCTTCTCAAGGAGACGGCTTGGCATTGCTCTTCATTTTCTATTGGATTGACTTTGGTGTCACTTGGTAGAGCTCCTTGGGTTGCTTTCTAATTATAGAAGTAAGTTGTCCTTTGGTTGACAAATCCCATATTGCCAATGCACGTGAAAGATGCTGGGTTTATAAGGGGTGACCCACGCCTTAATTAGCAAGATACGTTATGGGTGAATGACACTTGTGTGAAGTCCAATAACAAAAATCATGAAGGCTTTAGCCTAAGGCAGATAATATCTTACTAAGTCTAGGTTGGGTCATGATAGATGGTATCAGAGCTACTCTCAATACACAATAGAGCGGTGGTGGGGCAAACTTCAGCGAGGACACTGAGTCTCTGAAGGGGGTTGTATGTAACACCCTAGGAAAATTCCACATCACCAAGGCACAAGAGAGATGCTAGGTTTATAAAGGGTGACCCACACCTTAATTGGCATAACGCGTTTTGGGTGAATGATGCTTACGTGAAGCCCAGGAATAAAATCGTATGAGTTTGGGCCCAAAGCGACCAATATCTTGTCAGGTTTGTATTGGGTCATGATAGATGGTATCAAAGCCATTCTTGGTGCGTAGCAGAGCAATGGTGGGGAAAACTTCAACGAGGTCACTGAGTCTCTAAGAGGGGTGTATATAACACCTTATGCAAATCCAAAATCGCCAAGAAACAGAAGAGATACTGGTTTATAGGGGGTGACCAACACTCTAATTAGCAAAACATATTTTAGGTAAATGATGCTTGAGTGAAGCCCAAGAACAACAACTGTGCAGGCTTTGGCCCAAAGCGGACAATATCTTGCTAGGTCTAGGTTGGGTCATGAAATTTCAGTTATTGTTCACTTTGGGCTGAAGCTAGAACTGTTTTTTTTTTGGGCTTCACACAAGAGTCCTTTACCCGAAAGGCATTTTTAAATGAAGGTGTAGATCACCCTTTATAAACCCAGCATCTCTTTCATGCCTTGGCGATGTGAGATTTACCTAAGGTGTTACATACATCCCCCTTAGAGACTCAATGTCGACGCTGAAGTTTGTCCTACCACCGCCCTATTGTGCACCGGAAGCAGTTCTGATACCATCTATCATAACCCAACCCAGACCTAGCAAAATATTATCCACTTTAGGCCCAAGCCCGTACAGTTTTATTTCTGGGCTTCATGCAAGCATCATTTACCTAAAATATGTTTTGCTAATTAGAGTGTTGGTCACCCCCTATAAACCAGTATCTCTTCTGTTTCTTGGCGATTTTGGATTTGCATAAGGTGTTATATACACCCCTCTTAGAGACTCAGTGACCTAGTTGAAGTTTGCCCCAACATTGCTCTGCTACGCACCAAGAATGGCTTTGATACCATCTATCATGACCCAATACAAACCTGACAAGATATTGGTCGCTTTGGGCCCAAACTCATACGATTTTATTCCTGGGCTTCACGTAAGCATCATTCACCCAAAACGCGTTATGCCAATTAAGGTGTGGGTCACCCTTTATAAACCTAGCATCTCTCTTGTGCCTTGGTGATGTGGAATTTTCCTAGGGTGTTACATACAACCCCCTTCAGAGACTCAGTGTCCTCGCTTAATGGGCTTCTTGCCAATTAAAGTGTGGACCACTCCTTATAAACCCAGTATTTCTCTCATGCGTTAGTGATATGGGATTTGCCTAAGGTGTTATATACACCCCTCATAAAGATTCAGTTTCTTAGCTGAGGTTTACCTTACCACTGCCTTACTGCATACCAGAAGTGGCTTTGATACCATTTACTATGTCCCAACCCATACCTGGCAAGATATTGTCTACTATGGGTCCAAGCTAGCACGATTTTTTTTCTTGGGCTTCATGCAAGTGTCCTTCACCTAAAATGTGTATTCTAATTAAGGTATGAGTCACCCTTATAAACCCAGCATCTCTCATATGCCTTGGTGATGTGGAATTTGCCTAAGGTGTTACACACACCCTTTTTAAGGATTCAGCATTCTCATTGTGGTTTGCCCTACCACTGCCTTGCTACGCACCGAAAGTAACTCTGATACCATCTGTCATGACTAACCCAGACCTAGCAAGATGTTGTCCGCTTTGAGTCTAAGGCAACACGGTTTTATTCTTGGGCTTCAAGCATGTGTCATTCACCTAAAATAAGTTTTACCAATTAAGTATGGGTCACCCTTTATAAACCTAGCATCTTTCCGTGCCTTGGTGATGTAGGATTTGCCTAAGGTATTACATACACACCTCTTGGGGACTCAGCATCGTCGCTGAGGTTTGCCCCACCACTGCTTTACTGTGCACCGAGAGTGGCTCTGATACCATCTATCATGACCTAACCTAGACCGAGTAAAATATTATCTGCTTTGGGCCCAAGCCGGTATGGTTTTGTTTATAGGCTTCATGTAAGCATTCTTCACCCAAAGTGCATCTTGTCAATTAAGGTAAGGATCACCTCTTATAAACCCAGCGTCTCTCCTTGCCTTAGCGATGTGGGATTGACCTAAGGTGTTACATATACCCTCACGTATAGACCCAGTATCCTCACCGAAAGTACACCACCACCACCATGCTGTGCACCAAAAGTGGTATGATACCATCTGTTATAACCCAACCCAAACTTGGAAAGATATTGTTTGCCTTTAACAGAAGCCCATATGATTTTGGCAAATCCCACTTCGTCAATGCACGGGAGAGATGCTGGATTTATAAGGGGTGACCCACACCTTAATTGGCAAGATGTGTTATGGGTGAATGACGTATGCTTGAAGCCCAAGAACAAAAACCAAGTAAGCTTTGGCCTAAAGTGGACAATATCTTGCCAGGTCTTGGTTGGGTCATGATAGATGGTACCAAAGCCACTCTCGGTGCACAGTAGAGTAGTGGTACGGTAAACCTCAGCGCGAAAGCTGAGTCCCTAAGAAGTGTGTATCTAACACTTTATGCAAATCCCAAATCGCCAAGGTACAGAAGAGATACTGGGTTTATAAGGGGTAACTCACACTCTAATTGGCAAGACGTGCTTTAGGTAAAGGACGCTTGCGTAAAGCCCAGGAATAAAAACTATGCGGGCTTTAGCCCAAAGTGAATAATATCTTGCCAGGTCGGGGTTAGGTCATGACAAATGGTATTAAAGCCATTCTCGATACGCAATAGAGCAGTGGTGAGGCAATCCTCAATGAGGATGTTGAGTCCCTAAGGGGGGTGTATCTAACACCTTAAGCAAATCCCACATCACCAAGGCACGGGAAAGATGCTAGGTTTATAAGGGATGATCTATACCTTAATGGGAAAGATGCATTTTGGGTGAAGGACGCTTGTGTGAAGCCTAAGAATAAAATCGTGCGGGCTTCAGCCTAAAACGAACGATATCCTACCAAGTCTGAGTTGGTTCATAACAGATAATATCAGAGCACTCTTAGCACACAGCAGAGCAGTGAAGGGGCAAACCTTAGTGAGGACACTGAGTCCCTAAAGGGGGTGTATGTAACATCTTAGGCTAATCTCACATCGCCAAAGAATAGAAGAGATGCTGGATTTATAAAGGGTGACCCACACTCCAATTGGCAAGATGCATTTTAGGTGAAGGATGCTTGCGTGAAGCCAAGTAACAAAACCGTGCAGGTTTGCACCTAAAGCGAACAATATATTGTCAGGTCTGGGTTAGGTCATGATAAATAGAATCAGAGCCACTCTCGCTTTACAACAGAGTGGTGGTAGGACAAACTTCAGCGACAACGCTTTGTCCTTCAAAAGGGGTGTATGTGATGCGATATTTCTATATCATAAATTAAGTGCAAGTATACACTATCGTATGCAAGTAATAAAGAGACTAAATAAGTCGGATGTCAAACCCACAGGGATAATTTCTTCTTATTAACCAATTACTAAAATTATGTCTTCCTAATAATTATTCAGAAAAATAAAAATTCAAGAATGAATGTAGAAAATATAAAAGTAAAAACACAATGCAAAGAGAATAAGAAGATAGCAATGTAGAGAAAACCTAGGATTAATACTATCCCTCAATATGTTTTTTAATGATTAATCCTCTAATATTTAACTCACTTGATCAAGACACTAATGTATTCACAAGCCTCTTCCAAGTCATGCAAGTATACCTTAATTTACCAAATACCTATATTCCTATGGTACTTGTAATAAATTACGATTCATTAAGATTAGGTCTTATTGATCATACATGCCAATTAGGTATATTCCTATCCTAAGTTGAAACTTGCATATGCAACATTGAATGTTACTCTACAATCATGCATCAAATTACCTAGGGCTAAATATATTGATTCCTCTTCCAAGTTTATCAATAATATTACCAACTCATTCACCATATATTGGCCAGATATATTGAAGCATTAAACACAAGTAATTTAAATAATAAATGACTAAGTTTATTAAATATTAAGAAGATATGGCAATTAAGCGCACATATTGAGTTCAAATATTAACCCTAGAAAATACGTTAGCTCATGGCTACAAGAGAACAGCAGTAAAAATAATTATAAATCATGATACAATTATTAGCAAACCGATATAGACGTTGAATTGCTCTTAATTGCGCTGCCTAGGAACTCTTGATGCCGAAGAACGTCTTGTATCTCTCTCTAAAGTTGCTTCAATTAAGCTCTTATTGCTCTCCAAGACTCGTGTTCTGTATTCTTGGTGCTCTTGGGTCGTCTTCGATTCCTCCTTGAAGGCTGGGAACGAGTGGCTTTATATAGGGATTGATATGATCTTGAAAATCTCAATTCTCGTCGGACTAGGACTCGCACTACCGCTGGCGCGCTATGTATCTGTCGCTGGGGTGACGCATGAAAAAGCTATGACCGCTGGAGCGGTGGGATCTTGGCGCTGGGGCGCTGTATGAAAACGGCTTCACCGCTGGCGCGCTGACTCTTCGGCGCTGGGGCGCTAGACGCGACTTAAGCAGGTCATTTTTCTTATTTCGATCACTATTTCAGCGCTGGGGCAAAAATACTTGTGGCGCGGGGGCGCTGGACTCATAATTTGGAAACTTTGCATTTTAGTCCCTGTTCTTTAAATTTCGTTCAAGTCCCTATAAATAACAATAATGCACATAAATAGCCATCTATTCTCATAAAATCATAAAATATCAATAATAAAAACATGAGAAAATATATGACAAATTTGTCCTTATCAGTATGTAACACCTTAGGCAAATCTCACATCATTAATGCACGAGAGAGATGCTGGGTTTATAATGAGTGATCCATACCTTAATTGGCAAGATACATTTTGGGTGAAGGATGCTTTCATGAAGCCTAGGAACAAAACCGTGCAGGCTTTGGCCTAAAGGGAACAATATCTTGCTAAGTTTTGGGTCATGACTGATGGTATCAGAGCCACTCTCGATGCACAATAGAGCAGTGGTGGGGCAAACCTCAGCAACGACACTGAGTCCCTCCGAGGGGGTGTATGTAACACATTAGGAATATCTTACATTGCCAAGGCACATGAGAGATGCTGGGTTTATAAGGGGTGATCCACACATTAATTGGTAAGACTCGTTTTGGGTGAAGGACGGTTGCACAAAGCCTAATAATAAAACCGTGCAAGCTTCAGCCCAAAGCGGACAATATCTTGTCAGGTCTAAGTTGGGTCATGACAATTGTCTAATCCAATAATCATTTGTTTATGTTATTAACCACAATGGGAGCCCTACTAGTAAGGGTTAATTGTGCTTGTGTGAAAATTTGAGTATTTGAGAAATTTATCCTACTGAGATGCAGATAAGTTTAAAATATATCAAAATCAAATTATTATGTGTTTCATTCTTGAAGAATGTTATACATGGTCCGGCTTATCATACGATGTTAAACAGATCAGCTCAATCATTTTCATTATCGCTAAAGTGTAAGAAACTGATCGGAGTGATTTAGACTATACCAGTTAAACATAAGGTAAGACAAATATAAGTGAACGCATTGCCCAATATTGATAAAGTGCAAGGATAGTAGTAGTAACTTATATTTAAAGGTGGCAATTTAAACCAAAAAACTAAATCAAACTGGTTAGGACTGGGTAGTTTGGTTCGGTTATTTTTGTAACCAAAAAAAATCAATCAATTTTTATTTTGGGAAAATTGAACTGAGCCGGTCAATTTTTGTCAATTAAAAATCGATCTTGGTTTTCTCCAATTGAAAACTGAATCGAAAAAATTGAATATTTTAGTAAAATTAATTTAAATTGCCACGTGGCATTAAATAATTGGAGAATTGAATACAAACATAAACTTACCTATATATAATCCCTCTCTAAATTAAAAATATAAAACTAAAAAATAAAAAAAAACCTAAATTTTAAATTTATGATATATAAACTCACATATAATCCCTTTATTTTATAGATATTATTAGAAATTAGTATATTATTAATAAATAAAAATTTTAAATTTATCTCAAATTAAGTAAATTGTATTTATATTAATATGAAATCGGCCAAAAAATTAGGTCAAAAAATGATCCAATAAATTTGTTGGACAAATAAATTAAAAAAAGTCCAAAATCGAAAAAATCGAACTGAACTATACTAAACAAAACAAGTTTAGTCTTGTTCTGTTTTCTTTTCCCAAATGGTTTTTTTAGTTTCTTTTTTTCAAAAAATTGAACTGGGCAAAAATCGAACCAACCAAACCGTGCCTACCCTAACTTATATTTGAGAATTAATGAGTTAATTTAGACTACACTTACTCAATATTGTTGAAGTATGAGGATAAGACGTGTTTAGGAATAATGTTAAGAGTTGTATGAGATGCAATTGATAAGAGTTGTCTACCTTTTGAATTTATAAAGACCAATATCACTAAAGTGTAAGACTGGAGTAAATGCTGATTGGGTCTACTATCTACTGTAAAGCTTAAAGAGTTAACTTTCGTTTTCTTGTTCGAGAGATTAAAGGGAAAAATATAAAGCAGTGGGAGGACTTCTTTAGATTGAAAACATATAAGTTGTTATATCCATGATCTAAAGCACTTTAATGATTTGACATATTCCACTAACATGTCCTCTTTTGTATTTTAAAGATAAAATTACTACTAGCAACCTGTTGGTTCATAAATTAGATGCACACAAACTATAAGGTGCTAAAAATTATTCTGATTAGCTGATGAATCCAAGAATAATTTTGAATTTGGAAAGCTTGAATATGTTATTGATAAAATATGCCCAGAGATGTTTCTGATAATGCCTCTTCGAAAGTGGTTAAAACTTATTAGAAATGGATAACGATGATTTGAAGGTAAAATCACATGTCCTGACCTCGATATCTATTAACCTTTTGAGGAAGCAAGTGTAAAGAGATAGTACTAGTAGTATTATGCTTCATTTAAAGAAGTTGTTTAATGACAAACCACAGGTCGAGATATACTAGATTGCCAGTACATTGTTTTAGGCTAGACTAGCAAATGGTAGTCTAGTTAGTCCTTACGTGCTTGAAATGATTTCTTGTATTGAGAGGCTAGAGATAATAAACATCATTCTGACCAATATCTTGGGGAATAGTTTAATTTTCTAGTTTCTACTAGGATCTTTTGCACAATTTATTATGAATTTTAACGTGCAAGAGTTGATACCTAGTTATGCTGAGCTACATAATATGTTAAAAACAGTTCAGAAAGACATAAACAAATAGGGTCCAGCCCTCTATGTTTAAGGTGCTTCAAAATTTACCCTAAATGCTTCTAGGATGTCTAAGGAGAAAAAGAAGGTGAAGCAAATACCATCTCTAGGTCCTTAGAGACGTGATGTATCTAAGCTATAAGAAAGAGTAAAGGCAAATGAGAGTGTTTTCATTGCAGTAAAGATGGATATTAGAAACCTAATTGTCAAAAGTTCCTTGCCATAATCAAGAAAAACCCTTAGGTATATACTTACCTATCATTAATATTTCATTGGCTTTCAATTCTAACACAGGTTGGGTAGTAGATATTACTTGTCCTTTTCACATCTATAATATGTTATAGGGTCTAAAGTGTTAAGGATCTTATATACGTAGGCATATGCATGTGCAATAGTGTTAATTGCATCAAATATGTATCTAATACATATTTAACACTGTGGAATAATTAAATCATGCAATACACACAATAAATAATATATCAATCACATTAATATATTTAAAGGATTGAGAAATCACCATTACGTGTAATGTTATACACGTGTATCCTCAGAGTCCGCATGGAGACCAACTCGTTGGTAGTTCTAGTCACCAACTTGGTGGGCTTGGTAATCTGGAATAACAGCTCCTAATCCAGTACTAGGCTTAACACTTAAACCCTTTAGAATTAATTTTACCTTTGATCAACAAAATAACTTCGTGTGTTGTAATAATTGGTAGCCAATAAAATCAAGCAATAGAATTAATTTCAACACTTGAAATTAATCTTAAAAAGGAATCTGTATCCCTTATTTTTGCTTGATATTCGGCCGACCACCATCCAAAACAATTTCCTTCAACTTTGTTTCAAGACAACACTGAAATGGAAGAAATTGAAGCAAATCCTTATGCTTCTCTCGGTTCACACTATATATATATATATATCTCAATTGATAATAAAATAATATTATTATATATTAATAAAATATTAATAATGGAAGACAACTAATAGGCATTAATAATATATAATATAATAATATATTATAATAAGATATTTTGATTATTTAATAATTAAATCATTATTATGTAAAATGATTATTTTGCCCCTTATAAATAGTTACCAAGTCTACCCCTTAGCGGGTCCTACCAAATCCTACACTTGGGTAAACTCAACTGAGGGACCACAATGTGCCACGTGTCATTATACAATTACAAAATAACAATTATTGACTAATTGTTGTATTTAACGCTCAAATACAGATACGCATGCATTCCCATGGTAGTGCTGGATATTGCTAGATTAAATAATTTAATCTGGCACGCTACCTCAGTGCACAACGAGTACACTCTATATCGTAGGACTTCCTAGGTCCACATCCGATTCATCAAATAAAACTATTCCATGAGTTTGCGAACATTGCGCCACGCACACGTCATGGATATACAAATTAGCGCGTTGAACAATACAAGTTGAGGTTACAACGCATACGTATAGTCCTTCCATCATTATATCTGAATGTGCAGGGATATAGATTATCATCATCAAATTCCCATGTGCTCATCCACATCTTATCCTCAGACTTGTATCTCATTGAACAATACGTGCAAACACCTTTGCCATATTGTTACACCCTGACAGAAACTGTTTCCCAAGATTAAAGCTTGTGGCCACAAGACTTTCTGAGATATAGTCTCAAAGCATCTGGATATCTAACTCCCTATGTGAGCTGATGGATTCTATATCTATACACATCAGACTCCATAAGCATTGGACCATACCCAGTGACACCCAGCGGTCAAATCATGAAAGATCTATGACATGTGTGGAACCAAAGTATGGTGGATCACTTACAAGCCCATCGTGGTACTCTGGTCAAAGGACCACGTATACTACTTAACTTAAGAGGAACCTCCGTTGACGGCTTACATAGGGTGTCTATTGGAGGCCCTCGTGAGTCTGTCCAATATCCAGTCCTAACTAGATACCCATATGTCAATTCAGCCTCTAAGCTCACGATCGGCTAGGAACAACCATATATACCATATAGGTATGACATATGATGATCTATATAAAGATATCCATGGACAGACCCGCATCAGTAGAAATAGATCAAAGACAATATTTGAGAACATACTTGCGCAACTAACATTTTTCAGCAGCTGATTGCAACTCTTACAACTATGCAGTTACTAGTATATTCCCAGGTCTGTGTCCCATTACAGACAAGGCTCCAACTCTTGGATCTTTGTCAAGTATTATAACTAGCTAACAATTAGTTGTGCTATTAGCATTTATATATCTCAGCGTGGCCAACTGTGGGTCCTTATCTAAACTCATTTAGATCAGATCTGAACTCCTTTAGATCATACAATGTTTATAATTTTACATTGTATAGTACCATATAAATAAGTATTAGTAATTTAATGGGAATGTACACATGTATAAATACACAAGTATATGTATATTCAGGGATAGTATGTAAGCATCAACCCTAACATAAATGAAGATAGACAGCTATAGCGTAAAGAGGTGTAGCTTCATGTAGGAAGATAATATTTTGCTAGCTGATTGTCAGCTGATGAATGGCCATTATATTTTAGATTTAACTAGAAAATGATTTGAATATATAGGTAAATAAGAAACAGAATAATTAAAAAACTTTGAATGGTACTGAATTGTGGCATAGGCAATTAGGGCATATAGGTGTGAGATGCCTAACCCGTTTGGTTAACGATAGTCAGATACCTGATTTTACCATAGAGCCTTATCAAGTATGTGAATCTTACATTCAAGGGGTAATGAATAAATCTCCATTTGTTGGTGTAGGACATGTTTACGCTCAAAATGTAATGGGTGGCAAATCATTAGAGTCAGTGAACTCAAGGCGGGATAGATGATCAGCAACAATTTTTTCAATGCCTTTCTTGTCTTTGATGGTTAGATCAAATTCCTGCAAAAGAATAATCCACCTAATTAAACGGGCTTTAGCATCTTTCTTAGAAAGAAGGTACTTAAGAGCTGTGTGGTCATTAAAAATAACAATAGGTGAACCAATCAAATAAGAACAAAATTTATCTAAGGCAAAAATAATAGCTAGTAATTATTTTTCAGTAGTAGTGTAATTCATTTGAGCATCATTCAAAGTCCTACTAGCATAATAAACAACAAAGGGTTTTCCCTCCCTACGTTGCCCAAGAACTACTCCTACAGTATAATTACTTGCATCACACATAATTTCAAATTGGAGGTTCCAATCCGGTGATTGCATTATATAAGCGGTGGTGAGTTTGACAATGAGTGTTTGGAATGCCTCCTCACACTCTTGTGTCTATGTAAATTTTGCATCTTTTAGCAAAAGGTTACACAATGGTCTAGATATGGCAGAAGAATTTTGTATAAACCATCTGTAAAAGTCAGCGTGTCCAAGAAAAGATCGGACATCTTTTACCATTTTGGGTATAGGTAATTTAGAGATTAATTCAATTTTGGCATTGTCAACCTCTATCCTTCTTTCAGATACAATGTGGCCCAAAACGATTCCTGAAGATACCATGAAATGACATTTCTCCTAATTTAGCACAAGTCATTTTTCTTCACACCTACTCAAAACAACTTTCAAGTTAAGTAGGCATAAATTAAAAAGAATTACCAAAAACAGTCAAATCATCCATAAAAATTTCCATGCATTTTTCAACAATATCAGAGAAAATACTCAACATACAACGCTGAAAAGTAGCGAGTGCATTACATAATCTAAATGGCATTCTACGAAAAGCATAAGTACCAAAAGGGCATATAAAAGTGGTTTTTTCTTGATCTTCTATAACTATCTCAATCTAGTTATATCCTGAATACCCATCAAGAAAGCAATAAAAAGGATGTCCAATTACACATTCTAAAATTTGGTCGATAAAAGGCAATGGAAAATAGTCTTTCCTAGTGGTTATGTTTAATTTTCTATATCTCAATCTAGTTATATCCTGAATACCCATCAAGAAAGCAATAAAAAGGATGTCCAATTACACATTCTAAAATTTGGTCGATAAAAGGCAATGGAAAATAGTCTTTCCTAGTGGTTATGTTTAATTTTCTATAATCAATGCACATTTGCCAACCACTTACTACCCTAGTTAGAACATGTATCCCATTCTCATTTTCTACAACAGTAACCTCAGATTTCTTAGACATTACTGAGTTGGACTTACCCATTGACTATCGGAAATTAGGTAGATTATACCCGTATCTAATAGTTTCAAGATCTATTTCTTCACTACTTCTTTCATTGTTTGGTTAAGTCTTCTTTGTAGGTCCCTATGAGGTTGGGTACTTCCCCTAAATGAATTCTATAGGAGCATATTAATGGAGAAATACCTTTAATATCACCTATGGTCTAACCTAGTGCAGACTTATGTTCTTTTAACAATTTTATCAATTTTTCCTCTTGTTCAGCACTAAGTTCAGAAGAAATGATGATAGAAAAGGTATCACCTGGTCCCAAGAATGCGTGTTTTAAACCTTTGGGTAGTGGAGAAAGCTCAACTTATAGTGTCTCGAGGTTTGATGGTTTTGGTCTCTCCCTCTTTCGTGACAACTCTTCAAAGCGTGGCTGCCAAATTCGAGTCCCTTTATCCTGTGAGTCAAAAATACTAAACACATTAGCTGCTACATTAGGATAATACAATTCTTCAAAATCAAAATTGAGAAGGTTTTTCAAAGAATCAGAGCCATGATTTTTATAAGCTTTCTCCGCTACAAGTGTGTCTATTATATATGAATGATAGTACTCTTCTTCTTCCCGTGGTTGTTTGCTAATATTGAAAATGTTCACCTCAAGAGTCATATTCCCAAAAGATAATTTCATTAGACCATTTGTGCAATTAATAAGAGCGTTAGTAGTGGCAAGAAAAGGTTTCCCCAAAATAGAGGGATTTTTGACTCCATGTTAACAACAGAATGAGTATCTAAAACAAGAAAATCAACAGGGTAGTAAAATTTATCAATTTTCAACAAAACATCTTCTACTATTTCCCGTGGTTTTTTGATTAATCGGTCAGCTAATTGTAAGACTACAGATGTATGTTTAATCTCACCAAGTCCCAATTGCAAGTAAATAGAAAAGGCATTAAATTTACACTTGCTCCTAAGTCTAACAAATCTTGACCAAACTCATGTGTCCGAATTTGGCAAGAGATTGTGGAACATCCTGGGTCTTTATACTTGAGTGGTGTCTTTTGTTCAATCACTGCACTTACCTGTTCTGCCAAAAATGCAGTTTTCTTTACATGGTGTTTTCTTTTGATAGTGTATAGATCCTTGATAACTTTGGCATAAGTTGGAACCTATTTAATCAAATGTAACAAGGGAAGATTAATCTTAACTTGTTTCAAATGTTCCAAAATCTCACCTTTAATTTTTGAATTTTTCCCAACCGGTCGAAAAACTTGAAGAAAAGACACTGGGATTGAAAATTTATTTTCGGGCTCTTTTTCCACTGTGGTTTCTTTTTCAAGGGGAGCGTCTTTACTACTTGTAGATGTGTTAATTTTAGAAGTAAGCTCACTTACAATCTTACCACTTCGAGTGGTAATAGCATTGACTTCTTTGAGATTTTGAGCATCAGAAGTAGAAGCTTATGACATGAATTATCTTTTTAAATTTGATTGAGGTTGAGATGGAAACTTACCACGCTCTTGTACAGTTTAGACACTAGTCAACTTTGTGATTTGACTCTTGATTTCTTTGTTTTCATCTATCACCTGTGCAAGAACTGTTTCAAATTTTTGATTAGTCTTACTTTATGCCTCCATAAATGCTTATAATGTATCCTCTAAAGGACTCCTAGTTGGTCATGCATTATATTGAGGTGTAACATAAGGCTTGGGTACTTGTTGTTCTTGTTTCCAATGGCTGTTGGTTTATTGGTCAAATTTCTAACTGAAGTTTGGGTGGTTTATACAGCTAGGATTATAGGTTTCAGAGTAGGGTGAATAAGGCTTCTTGTACATCCCTAGGGCATTACATTGTTCCTTATATATCCCTCTTATTTCACTATAAGTGGGGCAATCTTGAGCTAAGTGTTTCGCTCTTCCACAGACAAAACAGACACCGTATGACTCAACCTTAACAACCTTGTGGATTGCCCTTCTCTCTTTGGTTTTCAATGCCCCTAACTCCCTAGTTAAGACTTCTAATTGGGCTTTGAGGTTATCCTCTTCCCTAAGATGGAAAACTTCACTGGGTCATAACCTATTTGTGCTTTCAGCAATGCTAGGTCCAGCCATGTATGAGCTTTTTTGGCTAAGTCATTAAGAAATTCTATGGCTTCCTCAAGATCTTTGTGAAGGAACTCTCTATTACACATCATCTCAACAAATTGGCGCTCTCTAATTGTGAGTCCCTCATAAAAATAGCTAACCAAGCGCCAATTTTATACCCATGGTGAGGGCACAAATTTAGCAACTCTTGAAACTTTTCCCATGCTCGATATAAGGTTTCACTGTCTTTTTGGGAGAATAAAGAAATTTGTCTTTTCAGGCCATTAGTTTTGTGTTGTGAAAAGTATTTATTGAAAAATGCTTAGGTCATTTCTGCCCAAGTTCCTATAGACCTCGACCTCAAAGAGTAGCCAACTATTTACTTTGTCTTTCAAAGAAAAAGGGAAAAATTTAAGCCTAACAGTATTTATGACTTCGAGTTGGCTATGGAAGGTGGTAATTACCTTTTCAAATTCCCTAACATGTACATAAGGATTTTCACTATCTAGACCATGAAAAGTGGGCAGAAGTTGTATCATTCTAGGTTTAAAATCCGAATGTGGTGTGTTAGGTGGAAATATAATACATGATGGTGTGGCTGTGTGAGTAGGATGCAAGTAATCTTTCAGAGTCCTAACGGGGTTATCTTCGTGTTGGCTCATTGTGTTGAAATTACAAGATGAATTAGATGGTGAATTCTCTTCCTTTACAAATTATGGTGGTGGTTCTGGTTCTACTTCTCTTACATATCTTCTTCGTTTATCTCTAAGTCGATGCATACATCCTAACAATTTATTTTTTTTATGAAAGAAATGCTCAAGAAAAATTAAGAAGTGAAATAAAACACAACAAGAAATATAAATGAGTTAGGTGGTAAGACCAACCATGAAATATAAATACAATAAATGAACAAAAGATAATAAACGGTAAAGTACAATAAAAAAAAAGTTCAATAAATAAATAAATAAAAAGTACAATAAGTAAATAAAAGAAAAGAAAGTACAATAAATAAAGGAAAATAAAATGAAAAATACAATAAATAAATAAAAGAAAAAAATAAAATAAAGTACAATAAAAAAAGGGTACAATAAGTAAATAAAAAAAATTAGACAGTAGAACCGGCCATTAAAATAAAAAAAATACAACATATTAACTAAAGAAAATAAAGTGCAATAAATAAATAAAAGAAAATAAAATGTAATAAATAAATAAAGTACAATAAATAAACTAAAGTGCAATAAAAAAATAAACTAGGTTAGGCGGTAGAACCGGCCATTAAAATAAAAAAAATACAACATATTAACTAACGAAAAAAAAGTGCAATAAATAAATAAAATAAAATAAAACTAATGTACAATAAAAAAAAATGCAATAAATAAATAAAGTACAATAAAAAAACTAAAGTGCAATAAAAAAATAAACTAGGTTAGACGGTAGAACCAGCCATTAAAATGAAAATACAACAAATTAGCTAAAGAAATAAAGTACAATAAATAAATTAAAAAATGAACTAAGTTAGGCGGCAAAATCGGCCATTAAAATAATATAAAATATAACAAATTAACTAATAAAATAGGTGATAGAACCAACCATAAACAATAAAATGAATTACAACAAGGGAAATAAAACTAAAATTTTACAAAGAAAAGAAAATGTACAAAGTTACCGCTTTAGTATTGATAAACGCAACCGACTTTCGCTTAGTGTGCCTCCCCGGCAACGGCGCCAAATTTTGTTTACGCTCAAAATGTATTGCGGCTATCGCAGTATAGATTGAGGTGTTGATCCCACGAGAAAACTTTTGGCAAAATAGGTTGGTGAAGTAAAATATTAAAACAGTAACAAATGACAAAATTAATTAATTGGTTTAAGTGGATGAGATAAAATTGTCTATGAATTGAAAAAAATGTCTTATGATGATTTAACAAGGTTTCGAGAATCAAAATTATGCTTTATAATCTACTCTACACTTTGATTCAATGTTTATAACTTAGTTGACAATTTTACATCTAAACAATCAATCAGAAGATATGTAAAATATAGCACATTTAATAGCACATGCATTTGATATGACTAAACTCTTTTGCAAATTTTAACACAAATCATGTTCATTTATACAAGTTATCTAAGATCGACAATATATCATTTTGACAATATTGCAGTAAAAGATTAACTTGAATATCAAATATTTATTGTCTTTACATGTTATCCAAGATCGACAATATATCAATCGACAATATTGCAGTAAAAGATTAACATATAAAACAATGTAACCAATAACAATTATAATTCAACAAGAATCACATAAGAAAAGTATGACTGAATATATATGAGACATGAGAATTATAACCTCTGGATTATAGAAAATAAAATAGAAAAGAGTTTAATCAAAACCAAACTTACAAACATTTGTAGTTCTTGACAACGAATCAAAGCATAAAAGTAGATTTATTACACATAAAAGTTCATCTCTTAGCCTTGTCAAGAACTCTAGCCTAGATTACAATGCATGTTAATGAGAAGAAAATAAGAGAGAATTATCTAATGTTGAAAACATCCTAAGAGTGTCCTTATATAGGCAATGCATGGAAATATGTCAAGTGTGACATCAATCTTCAATAATTTTAGGCCAATAACTCGTTCATCCACTTGCAGCACATTTTTGATTATATAAATGAGCAATGTAGCCTCTGTGGACGATATAAAAGTTGTAGCATTTTTTCTCTTCATTCCATAGGCACTGAATTCATACAAATTGGATGAGTATCCAATGAGATATGAGCAAAAATCCAAAGATATATCATATTTCGACCAACAAACCTTTTACCCACTTGTAAGACAATTTGGTCCATGATAACGGCTGATTTGGACTTTATCATCAACATAAGAGTTGTTGATAAGTTCATATTTTACACCTTCAAGAATTATACCAATTGGGTATGTATTTGGTGAGATACGGTCCAAATACGTGAGTTGGGTCAAGCTGAGCGGAAGTTATACCCCAATTCTATTGTATCTCAGTTTTTTGCCCATAACATGTTGGATTTGGCTTTTCCACTATTCTTCAAGTTTGTGTAAGATTGAGTCATGTTGTTCTAGGTTCAAGAATTTCTTCATTTCGATTTCTACATTGAGAGCTATGTCCATTTTACTTAAATCTGTACAAATAACATTCATTAATCACAATTTAAGGAAAACACTTTATTTCAAGCTAAAAGTACAAATATGCTAAAATTAGTGACATTAAATGGTGACTGAATCTCTTAATAAATATGCATTTTTATGTGTTCATCGGGACACTTGGCCATTAATTTATTAAAATTAGTATACAATGATGTATGTGGTCCAATAAATCACACTGCAATAGGTAGGATTCAATACTTTGTGTTCTTTGTCAATGATTTGTCACAATACAGATATGTGTTTCTTATGAAACATAGCTCAGAAACCTTTGAAATGTTTAAAGAATTTTGATTTGAGGTAGAGAAATAAACAATTAAGTTTATTAAATGTCTTTGATCAGATCGAAGGAATGAATACATGAGCAATGAATTCATTAATCATTTGAAAGAGAATAGGATTGTTGCTTAATATAGTCCTCCAAGTACTCCTCAATATAATGGTGTTTCAGAAATAAGGAATTAAACTTTATTATATATGATTCGGTCGATGATGAGCTTAACTAATCTTTCGAAATATCTATAAGTTTATGCTCTATAGATTGTTGCTCACTTGTTGAACAGAGTTCAATCAAAGGATGTCCCAACCATTCTATATGAGATATGGACTGGGAGGAAACTAAGTCTCAAGTATGGTAAGATTTAAGGCTATCCTACTTACGTAAATGTTACATAACAAGATAAACTTGCACTTAAATAGTACAAGTATCGGTTCATTGGATATCCCAAGCACTTTATGGGATATTAGTTTTAAAAACCTTGAGGAGCGAAATGTGTTTGTTACTTGTTATGCCACCTTTCTAGAAAGTCAATTTCTAATTGATTATGGGGATTATAAAAAAATTGAACTTGATGAAGCCAGTCAGTATGCTGGTGAATCGATGATGGAACCTTAAGGTAAACTAAGTGAGATACCTTTAACACACCTTCCTCGCAAGTAAAAAAAGATCTCGAGACCACATTTTAGGTATGGTATAATCTCTAAAAGTCCCTTTGATATTTTATTAGTTGAAGAAAATGATCATTTGAATTAGAGAGACAATATTGGACATCGATTTAGGAAAATTATAGAATACATAAAATTCGAGATTGATTCTATGCATGACAATAAAATCTAGGACTTAGTTGAATTTCCTAAAAGAATTGATTTTATTGGTTGTAAATGGGTTTACAAGTGGAAGCATGGGCCTGATAAGAAGGTAAAGACCTTCAAAACCCGATTAGTGGAAAAAAGATATACTTAAAAATTTAGAATAGATTATGAGGAGACCTTTTCACTAATAGTCATGCTAAAGTCAATCTGAATTTTATTAACTATTGCTATATATTATGATTTTAAAATCTAGCAAATAGATGTAATGACGGCTTTTTTGACTGGATATCTCAAGGAAGAGATTTACATAGAGCAACCTGAAGGTTTTACATCTAACCTGACTTTTAATATGGTGTACAGACTAAAGAAGTCCATTTATGGACTTAAGTAGGCCTCCCAAAGCTGGAATCTTCATTTTTATGATGTAATTATAAAGTCTAATTTTATCAAAAGCGAAGAGGAAGCGTGTGTGTATAAGAAGGTCAGTGGGAGCATGATTGTCTTTTTAACACTCTATATGGATGACATACTTATTATCAAAAATGATATTGGTATAGTGTAGTCAATCAAGAGTTATTTGAGTAATAACTTCGCCATGAAAGATTTAAGAAGGCTTCCTTTATACTGGATATAAAACTTTATAAAGATAGAGTCAGAAGGCTGATAAGACTTTCCCAGTCCTCGTACATAGACAGTGTTCTGGAATGGTAAATCTTTACTAATTGTAAGATAGTTAATGTACTTTTCAGACATGGCTTTTATCTTTCTAAGAGGATGTGTCCTTAAAAGGAGGATAAAAGGGTTATAATGTCTACCATACCTTATGCATCAACTGTAGGTAGTATGATGTATGGCATATTATGTATAAGACCTAACATTAGTATGACTATAAGTGTTACAAGTTGATATCAGCCTAATCTAAGAAACAACCAATGGATGGCATGAAATATATCCTAAAATACCTTAAAAGTACTAAGGATAAGTTTCTGATTTATAAGAGAGTGACTTACAGATGAAATGATATACTAATTTAGACTTCCAGTCTGATTTGGATGATAGAAAGTCTATATCTGATTATGTGTTTTTTCTTAATGGTACTGTTGTCAGTTGAAAAAGTGCAAAACAATGATCCACAACTGATTCTATCATGGAGGCAAAATACATTCTGGCTTCAGAAACTGTAAAGGAAGCAGTGCAGATATGCAAGTTTGTTGCAGAATTGAAAGTAGTCTTAAGTATAGTGGATTCTATCTAACTATACTGCGGTAACAATGGGGTAATTACTCAAGCCAATGAGCTTAATGGACAATAGAAATCGAAGCATGTGGAACGAAAGTACTATATAATTAGAGAGATCTTAGCTATAGAAGATGTAATAATTTATAGAGTAGATTCTATTGATAATGTAGTAGACCCACTTACTAAGGCTTTAACTCTTAATGTGTTTTTGAAAACTTTAGAGTCAATGAGTATTATATACAATGAACAATGGCACTAGAGCAAGTAGGAGTTATTGAAGTTGTGCTGACGTCATTCCAATTTTTGTATAAATATATTGATATTTATACAATACACAATTTTATGAATTGTTAATTTATTATATGGTAATAATATTTTTTTTCCAGATATTATAGATATAAAGGAGTTTAGAACTTATCTGAAGGTGTTGAATCAGCACTAAAAGTTATTAATTCTAAGAGTTAGAACCTTATTTAAAATGAGACAAAGACTGGAGAATATTTATTATAAGGTTATAGTTGCAATGAGTTGTAAATAGTGCCAAGAAATTTTATTATACAGTTTATTCTTAAAAACATTATTCCTGATTAATGTTTACCAAAACAGGTTAATTTGTAAACTTTACAGATCAGTGTATGTCTATATTTGAATTGTCTAGACAATTAGTCTTAGTGAAATCTCACATAGACATGCAGGTATTCAATAAGGACTGGGTACTAAACAGACTCTCGAGGACCTCCAATTGATATCTCAAAAGGCTGTTAATAGATGATTTTCTTGAGTTGAGTAGTATTCGTGATCTTTTGACTAGAGCACTATGGTGGGTTTGTGAGTGATCTACTATACTTTGATTCTATACATGTCGGAGACCTTTCATAGTATGACCTTTGGGTATCGTTGGGATGGTCTAATGCTCAGAGAGTCTGGTGTAGATAGATATGAAATCTGTCAGCTTATATGGGTAAGTTGTATATCCTGATGCTCCAAGATTGTATTTCAAAAAGTTATAGCCATAGGCATTAACCCCTAGAAAAGTGTTTTTATAAAATAAAACAATATCATAAAGATGTTTACAAATATTGTTTATCAAAATAAAAATTTGAGAGATAAGTTCATGGTCGAGCAAATAGAGATTTGATGGTGAAGATCTATGTCTCTGCTCTTCTGGAATATAGGTGACGAAATGACTATACGAATATGGTTAACCTCAACTTATATGGTTCAACGCGTCGTTTTGTTGTATCTATGACATGTGAGCGAGGCAGTGTCTATGGACTTATAGAAGTGTTCCATAAGACAAATGGGTATGAACCTAGAGAGTCTTACAATATGAAGTGTACTCATTGAGCACTAGGGTAATAATAAGAGTTGAAGAGTTTGATTAGGGGAAATTTTTGATAAGCAGGGTTTAGTTTTAGCACCTCTTAGAATAAACACATGTTAAATTCTAAGTGTTATAATATGACACGTGTCAAATCATCACTAGACCTTAAAGGATAAGCTTAAAAGATAGGCTTTACTTAATATTTAACAAGTGTGGGACACTTGTCTTGCATGCCAAATGATGTAATGGAAACTTAGCATGAATAATAGTTAAGTTTTCTTAAACCATTGACAAGTGTTGGACACTTGTCACGATTTTGTTTAATTCATGGACATTTGTCCATTTCAAAGCAAAAGCAAAAAGGCATGTATTTAGGCTAGGAATATTTTGGCCATTGCATGTCTTTGATGGAAATGAATGGCTTTTAGATTGGAATGGAATTAAGGCGAGATAGTGAAAGTGAGAGCTTAAAGATTTTAAGCTAAACCAAAAACAAATCTAGCAAATGAAAAACTACCATTTTAGAATCCTAAGCCCACTGTATTCAGTATCTAGAATTATTTTCGGGAACACTTGAAGGTGAGACTCCCTGTTCCAGTTATCCAACTATATCAGCAATTCTTTAAAAGTATATTTTCTGTTATTGTAATAAGATCATCTTTGAAGAATTGTAGTTTTGAAGTGTATTTTATGTTTTCACTACATGTTGTGTGTGACATTGATGGGTGTAAATTAGACATATATTTAGACCTTAAATTATCTTCAAAATTGTCCATTTTCAAGTAAATTTAGAATTATTTATGCTTTGAATGTCAATTATATTGTGTTTTATTATGATAAGATGGGAAAGGAAGGAGTTGCAGCAAAAATATAATTTGCTATAGTAAATCGCTATATCATAGTAAATAGTGTAATGAATAATGATTTCCATAATGACTACCACCCTAGCGTTCATATAGTGATGAATGCCTTAGCATTGAACAGTGTCCGCTCCAGCATTGGCCCAATTATATAAATGCCTTATTTCATTTTCAAACGGGAAGTCCTACCCCCAACCTAATCCTAACCTATTTTCTCTTAATTCTAACACTTCCTTAACCTATAAATCATCCATATATTGTGCAAACACAACATTTAAAACTATTTTGGAGAGAGATTACACAATCAAGAGCAATTTTGGCTAACTATTGGAGGATTCAACTAAGTTCAACGATTGATTGAATACCATCTTGTCTTCATGAATTCGGTTTGGATTAGTTGTATCATGATTTATTACTGTTATTTAGCCATTAAACTCTTATTATGTTGATGTAATTCTATTATCCAAGGTTATAGTCTTGAACTAAATATGTGTACTTAATTGGTTAAATCTCATTATTATGAACTTAGTTATTTATTCAATTTGTGCATAAATAAACTTGAAAAAGCCATCGTAGTGTTTAGACCTAGACAAATTGATACATGATTATAGAATAATATCCATAACCTTTGAATTAAGATAGGAATCAATGTGTGCTATATAATAACTTAGCACAAGCGCATGCTATCGTATCAAGTATTATAGAGTTTAAGTCCATATTATTGTTCCCACAGAGACTATTAAACCTATTTCCTTAAATCAATTACTAAAATTACTCTGCTTTACTTTTATCCGAAAAATTCTAATGATGGAGTTTAACTAATTTAACCTATGGTTATTAATTAAACCTATTTTTAATATCAGAAGCAATCAAAGATTGAATTCACTAATTGAGAAGCAATCAAAGATTGAATTCACTAATTGAGAAGCAATCTAGGGTTTCAATTAATCCCATAGTATTTCATTGAATTCCTTAATCCCTTAGTTACTGCCTTAATAGCAATTGATTGGCTAGACACTACTTTCATCATAAGCCTCTGTCGATGGTCGAATAACTATATCACACCCTAATAATTACCTATATGTCTATGGTAATTCGAGTAAGATGCAATTCATTAAGAACAAGTCTAAATCAAACCATATAGGCCACCTAGATGTATGTCTATCCTAGATGGAAGTCATAGTCATTATCCTATAATCATGCATCAAACTATCCTAGGCTAAACACATGAATTCCTCCACCGAGTTCATCATGGTTCCTCAAACATTCAAAATATTGATCAAATATAATAAAAATATTAAGATCAAGATAGAATGAATCAATTGTACTATATTAAGTTTATAACTAAAAGTATATAAAATTCAACTACATACTAGGTTCAAAAGATCTAACCCTAGATTAAAAGAGTTCAGCTCATGATTAACACAAGAGTATCAAAGAAAGAATTAAAAAACGTCATGAACAAGATCATCTAACAAAGAGAAGAAAGAAAATAACATAAGTGATGCCCTGCGTTGCTTTTATTTCCTTTGGCTTGAATTCACAAAAAATTATTCTTCAATCTTTAATAATTTACCTTAATCTATTGATTCGCTTGTAAATCCATTTTCTCTATGTTTGCCTCTGAAATTCTGTGCATTTTTGCTATGAAAAGTATGCTTTTATATGTACTTTAAAACCTTGGGGTCGAGGGCCTTCGAATCCCACTCAAATTTGGATTGAAAAGTAAGGTTTTAACACTTATCGCATAGGCACTGTGGCACTGGGAGCTCAGCGCTGAGTCTTGGGAAGGCTATTCCTGCATTCTTCGATTAGGTGCCACGATGCTAGTAACCATTATTATCTATTGTAAGTATATATACAATCAAAAATGAAATTTGAAGTTATATATAAGAAGTGAGCATCGATTTGGTTGAACTAAAAACCAACTTTCGGTTCTGCTCGATTCAATTTTATGGTTTAGATTAGTTTTCAATTCGGTTTGGGTGAACTGAAAATCGAACATAGAATTGAATTTTAAAAGAAAATAACCAAAATGCTGTGTTTTAAAGTGATCCTTTCCCTAAAGGCCAAAAGGCATCTCTCTTTCTCATGACCGAACTTTAAAGTTCAAAATGTTTTAGATTTCTCTCTCACACAACTCATAAGTCACAACACCACTCTCTGCCCACCATACCAGTCTAAACTCTGCTGCTTGTTAGGCCACCACCATAACATTTAGAGTCCTACGTCTAGTTATTGTGGTGTTGCCCACATCCACTAAGACCACCACCTGCTTCTGCATGTTAGGGTTGGTGCTTACTTGCCATCCCTGAATGTACATATACTTGTGTATTTATACAAGTGTACATTCCCATTAAATCGCTAATACCCATTCATATAGTACTATACAATATAACGTTACAGACATTGTACGATCTAAAGGAGTTCAGATCAGATCTAAAGGAGTTTAGATAAGGGCACATAGTTAGCCACGCTGAGAGATATAAATGCTAAATGTTAGCACAGTTAAGTGTTAACTGATTATAATACTCAGCAGATCTAAGAGTTAGAGCCTTGTTTGTAATGAGACATAGACTTGGGAATATACCAGTAACTGCATAGTTACAAAAGTTGCAATTGGGTGCCAAGAAATGCTAGTTACATAAGTATGTTCTCAAATTATTATCCCTAATCTAATTCTACAAATGCGGATCTGTCGGTGGATACCTTTATATATAGATCAGCATATGTCTTACCTATAGGGTATAGATAGTCATTTCTAGCCGACCGTGAGCTTGGAGCTCGTATTGACATATGGGTATCTAGTTAGGACTGGATATGGGACAGACTCACGAGGGCTTTCGATAGACATCCTATATAAGCCGTCAACGAATGGTCCTCTCAAATTGAGTAGTATACGTGATCCTTTGACCTGAGTGCCATTGTGGGCTTGTAAGTGATCCACCATACTTTGGTTTCACACATGTCACGGACCTTTCATGGTGTGATCACTGGGTGTCGCTGGGTATGGTCCGATGCTTATAAAGTCCGTTGTATACAGATATGGGATCCGTCAGCACGCATAGTGAGTTAGATATCCAGATACTTCAAGATTGTATTTAAAAAAATCTTGTGGCCACAAGTATTAATCCTGAGAAAGAGTTCCGTCAGGGTAGAACAATATGGCAAAAGAGTTTGCAGATATTGTTCAATGAGATGCAAGTCTGGAGATAGGACATGGATGAGCACATGGAGATTTAACGGTAATGATATATATCCTTAGCACATCCCGGATATCATGACGGAAGGACTATACATATGCGTTGGTTCAACGTGCTGATTTATATATCCGTGACGTGTGCATAGGGCATTGCTCACGGACTCATGGAATAGTTTTATTGGACGAATCGGGCGTAGGACCTAAGGAGTCCAGCAATATGGAGTGCACTCGTTGTGCACTAAGGCATCGTGCCGGATTAAAGTGTTTAATCTAGCAATATTTAGCATCACCACAAGAATGCGTGCGTGTCTATATTTAAGTGTTAAAAACGACAATGAGTCAATAATTATTATTTACTAATTGCATAATAACACATGACGCATTGTAGACTCTCGGTTGAGTTTACCCGAGTGTAAGATTTAGTGGGACTCACTAGAGGTTAGACTTAGTAACTATTTATGAGGGGCAAAATGGTCATTTTACACCATTGAATTCTTGTACAATTGAATTATAATTTAATTTCAATTAAGTCAGTTCAATTGGATTATTTAATTTATTCAATGAATACAAATTAATTAATTTTAATTTAGTCAATTAAATTATTTAATTTATTCTATGAATAATACAAATGAATTGAAGTTGAAATTGAATCCTTGTATAATTGAATTATAAATTTAATTTTTAATTGTGGATGATTTATCCACGAGCATAAATTAATTGAAATTGAAATCGAATCCTTGTACAATTAAATTATAATTTTAATTAATTCAATTGAACTAATTGATTTATCCCGTGAATAAAAGTTATTTGAAAATGAGATCAAATCATTGTACAATTGAATTATAATTTCAATTGAATTAATTGATTTATTTCATCAATACAAATTAATTAAAAATAAGATTGAATCCTTGTACAATTGAATTATAATTTTAATTAATTCAATTGAATTAATTCATTTATCCCATGAATACAAATTAATTAAAAATAAGATTGAATCCTTGTACAAATTGAATTATAATTTCAATTAATTCAATTAAAATTTGATTTATCCTATGAATATAGATTAATTGAAATGAGATCGAATCATTGAACAATTGAATTATAATTTCAATTAATTAAATTGAATTAATTTATTTATCCCATGAATAAAAATTAATTGAAAATGAGATTGAATCCTTGTACAATTGAATTAATTGATTTATCCCATAAATAAAAATGAATTGAAAATGAGATTTAATCTTTGTGCAATTGAATTAATTGATTTATCCCATGAATCCAAATTGATTAAAAATGAGATCGAATCCTTATAAAATTAAATTTTAATTTTAATTAATTCCAATTGAATTAATTGACTAATCCCATGAATACAAATTAATTTAAATGAGATCAAATCCTTATATAATTGAATTATAATTTCAATTAAATCAATTGAATTATTTGATTTATCTCATGAATATAAATTAATTAAAAATGAGATCGAATCATTGTACAATTGAATTATAATTTTGATTAAATCAATTGAATTATTTGATTTATCCGATAAATATGAATTAATTGAGAATGAAATTGAATTCTCGTACAATTGAATTATAGTTTGATTTATCACATAAATATAAATGAATAGAAATTACAAATTGAATCTTGCATAATTAAATTTAATTTTAATTAATGAAGTGCAACATTAAATTTTAATTTATTCAATTAAATAATTTTATCATAAATATAAATTAGTTAAACATATAATTAATTTAATACAAAATAAAATTTTACAATTACATATTTAATTGTACAAAAGCCCATATTTAATTAGTGTAAATATTAAAGGTATTGCCAATAAAAATTATTATAACAAAAAAAAATTAATTTAGGCTCAAAATATTTCTTAAAAAAATTCATTAAGCCCAAGTAACCCAAACCCAAAAGGCCAAAACCCAATCCAAGTTGATAAAAAAAAAAGCCCAAGCCCATTAATCGAAACTAGGAACTGAAATTGAACCGAACCAATTTAGCTCGACTCTTGAGGGTATAATTGATCGGTTCCAATTTTTTAAAATGAATTGTCTCGGTTTCAATTTGGTTCCAGGTTGAACTGAACCGAAACCAAGAAAGCTCACCCTAGTTGTATGACATTGAGAAAGAGAATACGATGCATTTGTTAAATAGTTGTGATAGTAAGATTGCCACTACAACAAATTTGTGAACAACTAGTGATGAACACTTGAAAATGCATATTTGTCAAGAGCTTCAATCATCATTTTACATTTAGAATACTACTAATTTTAGAACTTTTGTAATTTTAAACTAGAAATAAAGTGTTATCCTTAATTTGTGATTAATAGATATTTTTGCACAAGTTTAATAAAATGGACATAACTCTTAATCTAAATTCAAAATAAATAAAATTTTGAACTTAGAGAAGTATGACGCAATCCCTAACAAAGTTGATGAACAACCAAAAGCCCAAATCCAACATTTTATACACTAAAATTAGGACATAATAGAATTGAATCGAAAGTTGCGCTCATCTTGACTCACCTTCCATATTTGGACCGTATCTCACGAAATACGTCCAGTTAGTATGATTCTAGAAGTTATGAAAATATAGGTCAATTATCTAGAACTCTTCTATTAATCACAAAATCAAATTTGGTTGGCTTTATAGTCAAAAAATAGGTTGCAATTTAATGGATGGTTTGCAGCTGACAATGTGGAAGATTTAGTCACACTAAAATATTTTCTATGTATTTGCCTATTTAAGGACACCATTGGCTTAATGGGGGAGATCTATTATATCATTTGTAATCAATAGTTCACTTTTTATTGTATTTTATTTTCTCAAGTTATGTTGTTCTAAACTCCTAGCCTTAGCTAGGAGTAAACACTTAATGAAATTATAGTTTTGTTTCTTTGATCATACTCTTGTATTTCAATGATTATAGTTATTTTCAAATGATTTGATTTATCATTTATAAAAATTATTTTAGTTTTATTGAAGCCTTTATTCGTCGTAGATTAAGGGCACAATGAGTGTTTGGAAATATCTTCTACATATCAACAACTTATTTTTACAAATGATGTTTTCAATCAATTAAAAATCCTTTCTTAAATGGGTAAGAAGGATCAAAGATCTCTACTACAATCCAAATAAGTGTGGATCTCTAATAGTGTTCTTTTAATTAATTTCTTAATCTACAGTTGGTAATCTTATCCTTTAAAATCAACCAACATTCCTTCATCCTTAGATACAATACTTCATCACTTTTGAACATTCGCACAATAACCTTTGCTCTTAGTGGTCACTCCTTATGGATACGATACTCAGACTCATGAGTTAAATATTATAATTAAGATAACCTACAGTTGGGTAAACTAATATTTGAGTTGTAGCCAAACTAGTAACTAAGAAAGTGGATATATAATTATCACGATATATTACATTGATATTACTTGGGTTTTGTGGAATTGGACTTTGAGATAACAACTTTAATTATTGAATTTTATTATATTTAAAAATTTAATCTATGTTAATCACATGATTTAAATTTAGTTATTTTCTTTTTTTTTTATTAGGTTTATTTATATGCTCACTCTATTTAACATCAATACTATCGATAATGAGTTGCATACTTGTTTTGTGTATTAGAATATGGATCAAAAGTTGTACATTATGACAGTTGATAATTGTTCAACCAATAATGCAATGATAGACTAGTTGTCGTATAAACTTTTTTGTTTGCATATACTTAACTTAATAGTGAGAGAGATTTGAATTGAGAATATAAAAAATAATATTAGTTAATGGACAGATAATTTTAATTATTAGACAGCAACACTTAGAATAGTGAAGAAATTGATGTTTGACTGTAAAACCCGATGAATTCCACTTATTTGATGCTCATAATAGTTGAGTCCTATAAAGATGTGTTTCCTCCCAAGTGAACGAGAGAGAGCTTATAAATACTGCTTGATTGAGTAGGAGTGTGAACTAGCAAGGGCTATTTATGAGCATTTTAAAAGTATTTTATAAGTTAATTGAGATTTGTTTTTAGGGACTCAATACCTCACAAGCAACCTGATCTTCCTAAAGATTTGTGAGATTTGATTATCTACAAATGCTTGGTTGGATTCAATTACTCTAGGGGTAAAAGATATAACTACATTGATGATTATAAAGTATGTAAAGTATTAAGAGGTGATTCACAGTGATATGGCAATCAATACTCTTTCTTGATCCTAGGTTCAAGATGTTGTTAAGTAGATTTGTTTCCCTCTAAGATCTATAAACATGATTGTGATGTTCAGATTGAAAAGGTAGGAACTTTTATGACTTAGTTAATGAGTATGAAGCAAAATTTCTATTTGTTGGCATTTTGTTTTTGTCAATTTCTTCTCAATGACTTAGTTAAGACATGGTAATAGTTATAGTGGATTAATAAAGGGTGCGACCGCTTCTGAATGAAAAATATTTATAACTTAAAACTCGACTATACTATAAGATAAATAGTATTATATCACTATTTTAATAAGGATCTACTAGCTGAATCTCTTAATTTTGACATTTTGTTATTTTGTCTTAGTAAAAGTGTTGGGATTTGTGCTCATATGCAATCCTAATTTTGTATGAATATTGTTTTTTCATACTTATGTAATAAATAAATATTTCATTAAATCGCTAATTAATTTTATTAGGTAAGATGCTTGTAACATTTCGGACATTATATTGATCTAAATGAGATTAAATTAGGTCTAAAGAGTTAGAACCTTATCTAAAATGGGACAAAGACCTGAGAATGTACTAACAATAACATAGTTGCAAATAGTTGCAAGAGTTGCTAAGAAATGTCATTATGCAAATATGTTCTCAAATTAAATGTTCTTGATCTTTTTCCACCAGTGCAGGGTCTATCAAATGGAATCGATTAATATAGATCATTGTATGTCTATATCTGGATAGTCCAGATGGTTAACCTTAGCAAACCATGAGTTTAGTGGAAACTCAAATAGATATACATGTATTTAGTAAGGACTAAATACTGAACTAGACTCAATGAAGACCTCCAATACATTTCTCATAAATCCGTCAGTAGAGAGTCTTCTCGAGTTGAGTAGTATTCGTGTCCCTAGGTCTGAGCATCATGGTGGGCTTACAGTGATCCACCATATTTAGGTTCCACACATCTCAGAGACCTTTCATAGTCTAACCGCTGGGTGTCGTTGGGTATGGTCTGATGCTTATGAATTTCGGTGTGTGTAGATATGAGATCCGTCAACTCATATGGGTGAGTTAAATATCCATATGCTCTAAGATTATATTCTAGGAAGTCTTATGTGTAATATCCAATCCCTATTAGTATTATTGGTGCCTAGATTTTGGTATAGAGCAAATAAGATACCGTAGGGTTACTGATGCGATATTTCTATATCATAAATTAAGTGCAAGTATACACTATCGTATGCAAGTAATAAAGAGACTAAATAAGTCGGATGTCGAACCCACAGGGATAATGTTTTCTTTTTAACCAATTACTAAAATTATATCTTCCTAATAATTATTCAGATAAATAAAAACCTAAGAATGAATGTAGAAAATATAAAAGTAAAAACACAATGCAAAGAGAATAAGAAGATAGCAATGTAGAGAAAACCTAGGATTAATACTATCCCTCAATATTCTTTCTAATGATTAACCTTATAATATTTAACTCCCTTAGTCTTTATTATTGATCAAGACACTAATGTATTCACAAGCCTCTTCCAAGGTCATGCAAGTATACCTTAATTTACCAAATACCTATATTCCTATGGTACTTGTAATAAATTAAGATTCATTAAGATTAGGTCTTATTGATCATACATGCCAATTAGGTATATTCCTATCCTAAATTGAAATTTGCATATGCAACATTGAATGTTACTTTACAATCATGCATCAAATTACCTAGGTCTAAATATTATGATTCATCTTCCGAGTTTATCAATACTATTACCAATTCATTCACCATATATTGGCTAGATATATTGAAGCATTAAACACAAGTAATTTAAATAATAAATGACTAAGTTTATTAAATATTAAAAAGATATGGCAATTTAAGCGCACATATTGAGTTCAAATATTAACCCCAGAAAACAAGTTTAGCTCATGGCTACAAGAGAACAGCAGTAAAAATAATAATAAATCATGATACAATTATTAGCAAACTGATATAGACGTCGAATTGCTCTTAATTGCGCTGCCTAGGAACTCTTGATGCCAAAGAATGTCTTGTATCTCTCTCTAAAGTTGCTTCAATTAAGCTCTTATTGCTCTCCAAGACTCGTGCTCTATATTCTTGGTGCTCTTAGGTCGTCTTCGATTCATTCTTGAAGGTTAGGAACGAGTGGCTTTTTATAGGGATTGATATGAGCTTGAAAATCTCAATTCTCGTCGGACTAGGACTCGCATTACCACTGGCGCACTATGCATCTGTCGCTGGGGTGACGCGTGAAAAAGCTATTACCGCTGGAGCGATGGTATCTTGGCGCTGGGGCGCTGCATGAAAACGGCTTCACCGCTGGGGCGGTATGTTTATAGCGCTGGGGCTATGTATCGTCACTGGAGCGGTGACTATTCGGCGCTAGGGCGCTAGACGCGACTTAAGCAGGTCGTTTTTCTTATTTCGATCACTATTTCAGCACTGGGGCGACAATTCTTGTGGCGCTGGGGCGATGGACACAAATTTTGGAAACTTTGCATTTTAGTCCCTGTTTTTGTTCCTTTTGCATTCTTTCTTTAAATTTTGTTCAAGTCCCTACAATTAACAATAAAGCACATAAATAGTCATCTATTCTCATAAAATCATAAAATATCAATAATAAAAACATGAGAAAATATATGACAAATTTGCCTTTATCAGTTACTTGATTTTAACCCTATTAGAAATATTTCCTTTATAGTGCACGTGAGAGATATTAGACCTCATTTGATAATTTCACACTCGATCGATGCGCCGAACGACCCTAGAATATTTTTGGAATTTTTCTCTATTGGCTTAGAAAAGGAAATCCTAATTTACTACATGAATTTCCATTTAAGGGTTATGAATGGAACAAGCCTTTGTTGAGAAACATAATTCATATATTAGAGAATGGACCAATTAGAAGAAATCTCATGGATTGCGAAGTTGGAAGTTCTAGTTAGTTCTTTGAACTATTCTAACTAGATAGTTACAAATGAACTAATTATATAATTAGTTTTTAACTAATGGAAAATTAAAAGTTTTAAGTAAGTTGAAGGGCAAAATGGTCAATTGAGGGAGCACTATATATATGTTAGAAGTGTGTAGAATTTTCAAGTGATCAAAAAGCAAACACTCAGAGCAAAAAGGAGAGCAAATTCGGGCAAGGTGAAGAGGTGCTGCTACAATGAAATTTCAGTTTTTTTTCATGATGTTTCATGTGTAATCAAGCTAAAATAAGGTTACATATGAATCCTTAAGCTCAATTGAAGCCTCAATTAGTGGAAATTCAAGAAAAAGAGGTAAGAAAAGCATTGTTTTATGAGTTTGATAAGTGAGCTTTCAAGAATGCTTAAATTGATGTTCTTATGTGTATTCTTGGCTTAGATTGAGTTGAATTTTAGTTTGGAGCTTGAAGGAGTCATCAATTTGAAGAAATTGGCAAGGTAAGAATTAGGGTTTTCGGTGATGTTGTTGTAGAGATTTCAATTGGTTGTAATTAGGGCTTTAGAATAAAATTGGCATAATTTTGTTGTAATTGGAACAAGAAATTGAGAAAAGGAATGTGTTGGAACCTAGGGTGGAATTCTGCCACTTTAGGGAAGTTAGGGATTGAGTGGTGTTTTGAATGAATTGTTGTATGTAAATGGTGCATATTGTAAATTGAATGTATATGTTGATGGAAAAATAAAAAATGAAGATAATAGGACACAATTGTCCATTTTGAAAAGGTGAAGGGCAATTATGTCCAACCAAGATTATAAGGCGTTCAATAATTTTCAGGGCACCGGATGGTGAGATAGGTTAGATTAAATGGCTCTGTAAATAAAAATTGGGAAGTAGTTTACATCCGGGCTTTGTATGCCGATTAGGGCATTTAGTAGTTAAATGAGATTCTAGCATTCGATTTGGTTTTAAATGTCATTTATGGCGCGTAGGTGAAGATAACCGAGAGCGATAACGGGAGCGAAATTGAACGTGGAGCGGTTATGAGTGGAAATCTGTCATTTCTTTTACTTTTCGTTTATTATGTTTTCGCATAATGAATATGCATGTTTTATGAGCTTTCATGCATAACCATGATTTATGATCTTGATATATATTCATAGACATGCCTTTACATGTTCGAATTGAGAAACAGTTTTAAAATTTCTGCATTCGTTTTTAAGGCCATTGGTACCCTTAGATTATAGTGGTGATGATTGTATTAGACCCGGCTGGTATATCCCGTGCACATGGGCAGGTCTTGGGGGTGTGTCACTAACTCTGGGAAGTCGGGATGTCGAGTCATGTGAGTCACTCTATGTGTACGGGGTATTGTCTCGCTATATGCATGCGATGTAGGATTCTGCTGCATAGCCAGTGAGATGTCTTGAGATGTCACTGTGGGTGCTGCTAGTTGAGGTGCCCCATGACCTACTCACGTGTGTGGTGCTAGTTGAGTCGCTGCGTGGGTATAGAGCTTTAGGGTTACCATTGGTACAATTTAGAAGGAAAATGGTCGAGCGAGGATTTTACTAGTTTTCAATTTACCGATAGCATTTATGCATTTATATGCACATAGCAGTTATTATGTTATACAGATTCTGAATATAGTTTTCCAAAGATGTAGATAAAACCCGCTCTGCAAGATTTCAATAGCATATAATGTTAGAAACCATTTTACAGTTTTACATCAGTTTTAGAAGCATGATTTCTGCATGAACTTTAGAATTTGCTATCTATACATGATGTTATTTTATTAAAATTTTATTTGCACTCACTGAGCTTGTTTAGCTCACCCGTTTTGTGTTTTATATTTTCTGAACCCCTTTCCCAGGTGCAGGTCTCGGTACGCAAGCTGCTGATTCTCCTATTGCTGAGTAGTGGGCCAAATCCGAAGATTATTTTTGTATATGTAAATATGCTAAGTAGCACCCTTTAGTTTATGCATAATAGTTATAGGCATGTATGATTGGATGTATGTTTTGAACTGAGAAGAAGAGATTTCAATTTTATGATGATCGTTCTTTTTATTTTTATGATTACGCTTATTTGTGATTCAAATGAATAATTGAGTTGTGTTGGATTTGATTTGGATAGGACCGGAGGTCCGAATTGGTAGAATGGAGATGTATTGGAAATAAAAGTGAAATTTCTTTGCAGGTTTTATATGGTTTTTCCAAAAAACAGTGGAAACTCTGTCCGTTTGTTTTTAAAATTAAGATGTCATTTTTATGTATATTACTAGACCTTCTTAGTAGTAACAAGAATTAAAAAGGGGTTCGCCTCGCGGAATTTCTCAACTTACCCAGTTAGGTTTGGAGAAACTTCCGTCGGGGTGCCCGGCAGGGCCGTTGGGATCTATAGTATAGGGTCTCGGGTCGGGTCCTGTCATTATGGCCATAAGCATTAAACCCAGGAAAGAGTTTCCTATAGAGTAAATAATATTACAAATGAATTTGCAGATATTATTTATTGGAATACGAATCAAAAGAGATAAGTTTATGGTTGAGTAATATGGGACTTGACGCTATTGATCTATGTCTCCACTCTTCTAGGATATTAATGATGGAGAGATTGTACGAATATAGATTAACCTCAACTTGTATGGTTTAACTAACCATTTTGTATTATCCATAATGAGTTAGGGGGGGAGGGGGGCATTAGTTATGGACTTACAGAAATGTTGCGTAAGATAAAATGGGTGTGAGCTTAGGGAGTCTCACTATATGAAGTGTACGCGTTGAGCACGTGGGTAGCGCACTGGATCAAATTATTCGATCTTGGAAGTTTTGAAAAATATGAATTTATTTCAGAATCTCTCAGTGAGTAGCTAAGGTTTAATTGTTAAACTTAATATTGTACGAAGTAAGACTTGATACTTTTATCTACCTAGTGTATATCTCAAATTGTGCCAATAATTTGTATAGGTACTAAATTGCGCATTGGTAGAGATAGCTACCATTTAAATAAAATAATTGTTGTTTTGTTTAAATTAAATTAATTATTTACTCATTTACTTTGAAGTCTCTCAGGGAGTAGTTAAAGTTTAGTTGTTAAACTTAAAATTGTACCAAGTAAGACTTGATACTTTTATCTATTTAGTGTATATCTTAAATTGTGCTAATAATTTATATGGATACTAAATACAATATTAATAAATAAAACTATTAAAATAATAAATTATTATTATTTTTTTATTTATTTTAATGCGCATTACAATTCATTTGAATTGTAATCTTTTGTACTTGTTCAATATTCATTTAATAAAATTTATGGTAAAATGCTATATGTTTATTTTCTATTGGTTATTAACAAAACCTATTGAATTGAATTTGATTCAATTCAAAAGATGGTGTTGGCGTGTATATGAAATAGGCCAAAGCATGTGGTGGCCATGTTAAAGCATGAGCTGTTTATATATTTTTTTTCCTTTATGGCCACTAATTTGATTTATATTCTGTCAGCACTTGTTTATTTTACTTCTCAAGCATGATAAGGTATTTTTACATGCCTTTTCATACTTGTTATATATTTATCATTTATTGGACTAAAGTGACGGTATGAATGCTATAAAAGAAAGCTTTTCTCCATTTGTTAAAAATGGGTAATCAAAAATATATATATATATATATATATATATATATATACAAGTATAAAGAGTAAAGCCGAGAGATACATTTAGAAGCAAAAGTTGCTTCAAATAAATATTTCGAAAAGAAAAACTACTATTCTAGTTTGGGGAAACCCATTACGTTTCTAACTAGATTTGTTCAAAGTACGCTTAAAGGGTGAGTCCCCTAATCTCATTAGTGCAATGAGATTATTTTAATGTGTATTTTAATTCTGCTGCGTAATATGTTATATTTTAAATTATTTAAAATGCACACATTCACCCATAGCACGGTACAAATGCACACAACACCAACAAAATTAGTATCAAAGCATTGTATTGTGTGCTTATATTTAGAGTGTACATGGCATAATTTACTTACGCCAGTTACTCTAAATATTTTTAAGAGTTTAAAATAAATAATTTATTTTTGGCAATTTATAATTGTTATAAATGTGATAAATATTGAAGGCCATTTGTTTATGCTGGTAATTATAATGAAAGCCCTATTGGTGAGAGTTAGTTATATTTGCACAAAATAAATGTGTGACAAGAATCATGGCCCCATGAGATGGGGATAAAATTAAGTAATCTCTCTTAATCAGATTTAATTATGTACCATTATGAGATAATGTTATACATTGATCCGTCTTATCAATACGGTATTAGTCAGGGCATATCGGTATTTTTTAATATTGTTAAAGCATGAGTATTTTGGTCGGTGTGATTTTGACTATACCAGTTAAACATAAGATGAGACAAATATATGCGAACGTATTGCCCAATATTGCTAAAGCGTGAGGGTAGTATTAATAATATATATTTGATTATTGACAAGTTAATCTGAAATACACTTATCCAATATTACTAAAGCTTGAGGATAAGGTGTATTTAGGATCAGTGATAAAAGTTGCATAAAATATAATTTACAAGAGTTGTCTACCTTTTAAATTTTACAATGGCCAATATTGTTAAAGCGTGAGGCCTGAGTAAAATGTCAAATGGTTCTACTTCTTACTGTACAATTTAAAGAGTTTAAATTTGTTATTTTTTTCTTTTGAGAGATTTAGGGGATTATGTAATGCAGTGGGAGAGTGTTTTAGATTTAAAAATGTATAATTTGATTATATCCTTAATCTAAAATGAAAATTAGCGATTGAAATATTTATTTTTTTACTAACATCTCTTATTTTCTCTTGTGAAGATAAAATGACTTCATCTAATCCGTTGGCACGCATATTGGATGCGAACTAACTTAAAGGCACTAAAAACTATAGAGATTGGTTGATGAATCTGAGAATTGTTCTCATTTATGAAAAACTTAGATATGTGATAGATCAGTATATGCCCATAGAAATTTATGATGAAGCCACCCCTGAGGAGAGGGTGACTATCAGAAATGGCTGGATGATGATTTAAAAGTTAAATCTTACATCCTTGTCTCTATGTTTACAGTTTTACAGAGAAAGCATGCTTATATGGGTGATGCATATAAGGTTCCTAAATCGCTTTTTTAGTTTAGACTTTCTGAGGGCAGTTTAGTCAGTCCCTATGTCCTGAATATGATTTCTATAATCGACAGGTTAGAGATGATGGACATTATAATGAACAAAAACTTAGGGAATAATTTGATTATCCAGTCACTTTCAGGGTCTTTTAGACAGTTCATAATGAATTTTAATATGCAGGGAATGACCCCGTCTTATGCTGAACTTCATAATATGTTAAAGACAGCAAAAGAGGATATGAACAAAGTGGGATCGTCCTTCTTTCTTCAGTATGCTTCATCTTCTGTTCCTAGGGCTTCTGAGAAGCCTAAAGGAAAGAAGAAAAAGAAGGTGAGGCAGGCACCCAGGATTAGTCCTTAAAGGTGACCCATATCCAAACCATAGAAGAAAGTAAAGAAAAATATTTTCACTGTAGTGAGGAAGGACATTGGAAAAGAAATTTTCGGAAATACCTTGCCTCAATCAAGAAGAATCCCTCAAGTATATGTTTACATATTATTGACATTTCTTTAGCATATGATGCTAATTCTGATTGGGTATTGGATACTGTTTTTCCTTCTCACATTTACAATATGTTGTAGGGTCTGAGGGAAGTTAGACTATTGCAACCGGGAGAGATTTAGCTTCATGTTGGAAATGGAGATTTCTTTCAGGTCGATGCTATGGAATATTTTAATTTACATCTCTCATGTAATAGAACTATAATGTTGTATAACTGTCTTTTTGTACCATGTATTTTAAGACAAATAGTATCCTTTTCTGTACTTGATATTGAAGGTTATCATATGTATATACAGAATTGTTCCTTATGTTTATATGATATGCATAATATTTTGATAGCTGATTATCAGTTAATTAATGGTCATTATATTTTGAATACAACACAAAATATCATAAATGTACAAGTAAACACAACAAGTAGTTCGGGAACTTTGAATGAAACAAAATTGTGGCATATGAGATTGGGCCATATGGGCATTAGACGCCTATCCCGGCTGGTTAAGAATGGTCGAATACTTATTTAACCATAGAACCTTATCCATTTTGTGAATCATGTATTAAAGGAAAGATGGCCAAATCTCTTTTTATTGGTGTTGGACACCGTGCCACTGGTTTATTGGAACTTATACATAGTGATGTATGTGATCCAATGAATCACGTTGCTATGGGTGGATTTTAATACTTTGTAACTTTTATTAATGATTTGTAATGATATAGTTATGTGTTTCTTATGAGACACAAGTCTGAAACCTTTGAAAAGTTCAAGGAATATAGACTTGAAATAGACAAACAAATTGATATGTATGTCAAATGCCTTCAATTAAATCGAGGTGATGAATACATAAGTTGTGAATTTCTAAATTATTTAAAGGAGAATGGAATTCTCGCTCATTATAGTCCTCTAGCTACTCCGCAGCATAATGGTGTTTCAGAGAGAAAGAATTAGACTTTATTAGATATGGTTCGATAGATGACGAGTTTCACCGATCTCCCTGAATATCTTTGGGGCTATGCTTCACATACTGCTGCTTATGTATTGAACAGAGTTCCGTCTAAAGCTGTTCCTTCCACTCCTTATGAGATATAGACTGGAAGGAATCCAAGTCTTAAATATTTTAAAATTTAGGGTTGTCCTACTTATGTAAAAGTTATTGGTTCATTGGTTATCCTATGAACTCAATGGGATACCAGTTCTATGATCCAAAGGAACAAAATGTGTTCGTTGCTCAGAATGCCACTTTTCTAAAAAAATAATTTTTCATGGATCGTGGGGATTGTAGAAAGATTGATCTTGATGAATTCAATCAAAATGAACCACAGATGGAACCACAGGCTCAATCGAGCAAATTACATTTTACACACCCTCTACATAGGTCACAAAGAATATCGAGACAACCTAAAAGGTATGGTATGATACCTAAAGGTACCTCAGAGATTTTTTTAGTTGAAGAAAATGATCCTTTAACCTACAGAGAGGCAATATTGGATATTGATTCGAAAAAATGGCAGGATGTTATAAAATCTGAAATTGACTCTATGCATCAAAACCAAGTATGGGACTTGGTTGAGCTTCTCGAAAGAATAGTTTCTATCAGTTATAAATGAGTTTATAAGCGGAAGTGTGGGTTCGATGGAAAGGTAGAGACCTTCAAGGCCTGTTTGGTAGCAAAATGTTATACTCAACGATCTGGGATCGATTTTTAGGAAACCTTTGCACCAGTTGCGATGCTTAAGTCAATTTAGATTTTATTAGCAATTGCTGCATACTATGACTTTGAAATTTGGCAGATGGATGTAAAGACGGCGTTTCTGAATGGATATCTCGATGAAGAAATGCTGGAAGGTTTTGCATCCAGCATTTCTTCTAGTTTTGTATGCAAATTGAAGAAGTCCATTTATGGACTTAAGCAAGATTTCTGAAGCTGGATCATCATTTTGATGAGGTAATCAGAGGGTCTAGTTTTATCAAAAATGAATATGAGGCATTGTGTATAAAAAGGTTAGTGGAAGCATGGTTGTCTTCTTAATTCTTTATGTAAATGACATACTGATCATTGGAAATGATATCGGTATGCTATAGTCAGTAAAATGTTACCTTAGTAAGAATTTCTCCATAAAAGATTTGGGAGAAGCTTCCTATATACTAAGTATAAAGCTTTATAGAGATATAGTTAGGAGACTCATAGGACTCTCCCAATCTTTGTACATTGATAATGTCTTGGAAAGGTACAGTTTTAGTAACTGTAAGACAGTTAATATACCTTTTAGACATGGCATTCATCTTTCGAGGAAAATGTGTCCTCAGAAGAAAGATGCGAGGGTTAGAATATCTAGCATTCCTTATGCATTAGCTGTTGGAAGCTTGATGTATACAATGATGTGTATGAGACCTGATATCGGTATGGCTATAAGTGTTACGAGCCGGTACCAGTCTGATCTAGGTGACAACCATTGGATGGCAGTTAAACATGTCCTTAAATACCTTAAGGGTACAAAGGATAAGTTTCTCATATATAGAGAAAATGACTTACAGGTAAAGGGTACATTGACTCAGACTTCCAGTCTGGTCCGAATGATAAAAAGTCTACATTTAGATATGTGTTTATTCTCAATGGTGCCGCCGTTAGTTAGAAGAGTGTCAAACAGAGATCCACAACTGATTCTACCACATACAGAATACATTACAGCTTCAGAAACAGCAAAAGAAGCAGTGTAGATAAAGAAGTTTGTCGCAGCACTTGGTATAGTCCCAAGTTCCATGGATCCTATCCCATTATATTGCGACAACAACGGGGCCATAGCACAGGCAAAAAGCCAAAAGCACACCAGAGTTTTAAACATATGAAAAGAAAATACCACATTATTAGAGAGATCTTGACTCAAGGAGATGTTGTATTTTATAGAGTTGATTCTGTAAATAATGTAGCAGACTCACTCACTAAGGCTTTAACTCCAAAGGTGTTTGAGAAACACGTGGAGTTGTTAAGTATTAGATACCATTACGAATGGCACTAGAGCAAGTGAGAGTTGTTGGAATTTGTGCTCATGTGCCATCCTAATTTTGTATGAATATTGTATTTTCATAGCTATGTAATAAATAAATATTTCATTAAATCGCTAATTAATTTTATTAGGTAAGATGCTTGTAATATTTCGGACATTATATTGATCTGAAGAAGTTTAGATTAGGTCTAAAGAGTTAGAATCTTGTCTAAAATGGGACAAAGACCCGAGAATATACTAACAATAACATAGTTGCAAATAGTTGCAAGAGTTGCTAGGAAATGTCATTGTGCAAATATGTTCTCAAATTAAATATTTCTGATCTATTTCCACCGATGCAGGGTTTATCAAATAGAATCGATTAATATAGATCAGTGTATGTCTATATCTGGATAGTCCAGATGATTAATCTTAGCAAACCATGAGTTTAGTGGAAGCTCATATAGATATACATGTATTTAGTAAGGACTGAATACTGAACTAAACTCAATGAAGACCTCCAATAGATTTCTCATAAATCCGTCAGTGAAGGGTCTTCTCGAGTTGATTAGTATTCATGATCCCTAGGCCTGAGTATCACGGTGGGCTTATGAGTGATCCACCATACTAAGGTTCCACACATGTCAGAGACTTTTCATAGTCTAATCGCTGGGTGTAACTGGTTATGGTATGATGCTTATAGATTCTAGTGTGTGTAAATATGGGATCCGTCAGCTCATATGAGTGAGTTAAATATCTAGATGCTCTAAGATTATATTCTAAGAAGTCTTATGGCAATAAGCATTAAACTCGGGAAAAAGTTTCCTATGGAGTAAATAATATTGCAAATGAATTTGCATATATTATTTATTGGAATACGAATCAAAAGAGATAAGTTTATGGTTGAGTAATATGGGACTTGACGTTATTGATATAGGTCTCCACTCTTCCAGGATATTAATGATGAATGGATTGTATGAATATGGATGAACCTCAACTTTTATGGTTTAACTCACCATTTTGTATTATCCATAACGTGTGTGGGGAGGGGGGCATCGGTTATGGACTTACAAAAATATTGCGTGAGACAAAATGGGTGTAAGCCTAGGGAGTCTCACTATATGAAGTGTACACGTTGAGTATGTGGGTAGCGCATTGGATCAAATTGTTCGATCTGTAAAGTTTTAAAAAATATGAATTTATTTCAGGGTCTCTCAAAAAGTAGTTAAGGTTTAATTGTTAAACCTAAAATTGTACCAAGTAAGACTTGATACTTTTATTTACCTAGTGTATATTTCAAATTGTGCTAATAATTTGTATGGATACTAAATTGGTGGTAGATATAGCTACTATTTAAATAAAATAATTGTTGTTTTGTTTATATTAAATTAATTATTTACTCATTTCCTTTAGAGTCTCTCGGGGAGTAGTTAAGGTTTAATTGTTAAACTTAAAATTGTACCAAGTAAGACTTGATACTTTTATCTACCTAGTGTATGTCTTAAATTATGTCAATAATTTATTTGGATACTAAATAGGCCATTGATAAATAAAACTATTAAAATAATAAAATAATTATTTTTTTATTATCTTTTTTGTTTTTTTTAATGCCCGTTACAATTCATTTGAATTGTAGTCTTTTATACTCGTTCAATATTTATTAAATAAAATTTATGACGAAATGCTATATGTTTATTTTTTATTGGTTATTAACAAAACCTATTGAATTGAATTTGATTCAATTCAAAAGATGGTGTTGGTGTGCATATGAAATAGGCCAAAAGCATATGGTGTCCATGTTAAAACATTAGTTGTCTATATATATATATATTTTTATGGCCACTAATCTGAATTATATTTAGTCAGCACTTGTTTATTTTACTTCTCAAGTATGATAAGGCATTTTTGCATGCCTTTTCATACTTGTTATATGTTTATCATTTATTGGACTAAAGTGACGGCATGAATGCTATAAAAGAAAGTCTTTCTCCATTTATTGAAAACGGGTGATAAAAATATATATATATATACAAGTATAAAGAGTAAAGCCGAGAGATACATTTAGAAGCAAAAGTTGCTTTAAATAAATATTCCGAAAAGAAAAGTTACTATTTTAGTTTGGGTAAGCCCACTACGTTTTCAACTAGATTTGTTCAAAGCACGCTTTCAGGATGAGTCCCATAATCTCATTTATTTTAATGTGTATCTTAATTCTATTGCATAATATGTTACATTTTAAATTGTTAAAATGCACACATTCACCTGTAGCACGGTACAAACGCACACAGCACCAACAAAAAGAATAATAAAAGAAATGTCTATTATGTTTAAAATGAGATTTCTTGGCCATTCTTTGCCCACCATTGCTTCTAACTCTCTTTTCAGTACGAGAGGTAGACTTTTGAGTCAATATCATAATAAACTTCATCCAAAGACTCTAAAGGCATCGATGTGTACTTAACACTGCTATTAGGCTGAGTTATGAAGTAAACCGAATAACTTACATAACACATTAGTTTACTATTGTTGATATTAATTTATTAATAAGTTAACAATAAAATTTTAATCATTTTTTGTTTGTTAATTTGAATTATTTTTTAAATCGAATTTTGAAATCTAAACTAGTTATTAGAAAGGAAGGCATTAATTGAACTTGGCACAACTTTAAGTTCTATTATTTATTATGGATGTTATTGTTCCTAATTAGATTTAAAGTTAGTTTGGAACTTTGGATGATATGCATTATTGCATTTATTTTGGATTATGGACTGTGGATGATATTTTGTATTTTTTAGCTTAATATGCATTGTGAATTTTGGTTGAAATAAATTATTTTGGTCGAGTTTGATTATTGGTTAAAGATTTGCATTATATCATTTATTTTGTAAGTAGGAAGGTAGTAATAGGTTGATATGGGAGTTGTCAATTTTATAGACAAAATTATGCCAAAATTTTTAATTAACAAAAAATAATTATTTGTCAATTTTATAGCAAAATATTATTAATTTTTGTAAAAGAATTTCAGTTATTGAGTGATTGATTTATTAATTTGAATTATTACTATTACAATTAAATCAATATATTCGTATATTAATATTGTTTTTTCAAATCAATATAAGAATAATTGAAAAAAATCAAAGAAGGTAAGAAAATAAGTTCTAGATTTTAATAAGGGATAAGGACGTTATGTCCCAGGAATTTTAGCTAATACCTAATTTTATGTTAATTGTTTTAAAATGGGTAGTTTTGTCTTAGTCCATTAGTCACTTTCCATTAGTTTTGATAGTCGAAGGGCAAACTCGTAACTCTACCCCAAGACGTGATTTAGACTGATAGCATCCAATCATGTCATGTCTACGTGTTTGGATTTGGTTGGCTGTGAGTAAAAAAAGTGGTTTTTGCACTAAAAGCACCTCTCGTATATTTTGCCTTCCACTTCGTCTTTCATTCCGAACCAATCACTCTCTATCTCGCTCAACAACAATCTTCTTCCGTAGAATCTATTTTTGAATGATTAACCTACAAAATATCATCAATTAGCCATTTCGTCTTTCATTTATCAACCTTCTATACAAAACGGTGGGGCATTATTTCAAGGTAAGTTAATCATAATTTTCCTAATCAAACATTGTAATTATATTTAAATACATTGTATTTTTGTTGTATTAATCACATTTAACTAGAAGAAAGATGTATGGGTTTATTTATTTTTTTTAGTATAGTTTGATACCTTATTTTTTGAAAGATTGTGTTTTCTGTCTTTGATTCATCATATTTCATTATCGAATTAAGAATTTCAAAAGTTTATTTGGGTTTCTATTATGAGTTCAAAATCTAGGGTTTTGTGTGTTGGGATTCCATGTTACATATTTGAAAATCATTTTTTGATTTTACAGAGTATGCTTGCATTGTAGGTGTTGATGTTATGTTTGATGATAGAGAAAGTATATTTGTTAAAGGCATATTTTTGTTGTTGGTTGCCATTAGATATGTTGTTGTATGGGATTCCATATTGCATATCTCCAATTTACATACCATATTTTGGTTTTACAGAGTATATTTCCATTATGGAGTGTTGATATTGTGTTTGATTACAAAGGAAGTGATTATGTGTTGAACCTATATTTTTCTTTAAGGTTGGTGCATAAATTGTGTTTAATGTTGTGTTAATGTTATGTTTGGTATAGATTTCATCAGATGATGAAAAAGAGTTTGTTACCATCATTGTCAAAGTACTAACGAGCAAACTTTACACCTATTATGCTGTGATGGACTACTATAGTCTAATTTTGGTGAAAAGTGAAGTATGTGAGAAAGTGTTTGAGAGGCCATTATTTTCAAGAGACAAATTTTGAGTTATTGCCATTATCCCCTATACAGGTGAGAGAGTTGAAATGGAAAATAATGATGATCTTATGAGATTAGTAGGTGAATGTTTAAAACATAGATAGTTTTGCATGGATATGGATTTGGAGGTCCAGCCATTGAAGTCAGTAACCCCTCTAACAATATAAAAGTCAACGAGTACCAAACTATGATGATGGTAATGGCCCAAGCATGAGAAAGAAACTGTTTTCTAATCCTCTCAATGGCCAACAAGTAAAGCAGCAAACCCTCATTCCACTAGTCCAACAAGCACAGCCAGAGGCCCTCATTCCACTAGTCTAGCAAGCACAGAAGTAAGCCCTCATTCCATTAATACAGCAACCACAGAAGCAGGTTCTCATTCCACCAGTCCAACAAGCACAGAAGCAGACCCATATTCCACCAGTCCAACAAGCAAAGTAAGGCCCTATTCCACTAGTAAAGCAACTACAATAAGAGGCTCTAATTCCATCAGTCTAACTAGTATAGAAAGAGGCCCTCATTCCACTAGTTCAGCAAGTATAGTAAGGCCCAAACAATTAGCTAAACCCACCATCTAACCCAACACATCAACCAAACACTAAAAATCACCTAAGCCTAGAATATCACCCAAGCCCTGAACATTAGTATAACCCTAGCTTGGATGAGAAGGAGGCATTTTGGTCAAACAATGACCTAGTAAGGGCAGTGTATTAAGATTCCTCTAATAGTGATGACATTGATCAACCAAAGGGGAATGAGAAGTATAGTGACAGTGATAGTATAAGAGACCATCCACTATCAAGCTATGAATCAAATGATAAAGATAGCCCCATAGAAGACTCATCAAGTGAGAATGATCTAGTCATAGAAATAGAAAGGTCGGTAGGTAGAGATTACTTCAGACAAAGTAATGAACAGGAAGCTAATTTACATGTTGGCCAGGAGCTTGATGGGGTTGAGCACTTTAGGCATGCTTTGAGGAAACACTATCTTGGAGAAGATGTAAGGCTGTACTAGGGCCCACTAACCCTTTAGTCTAACTAGCATCCAGATCCTTATCCCCTACTGATCCTCACTAGTCAAGCACTAGCACACCCAGCATAACTCCACTCATGCACGAGCCTTCCCCCTCAAATCCTAGATCTCCATCCTCTAATGCCTTTCGAGTACAAGGGTGGTACCCATTAGGCTGGCCAGCCTGATGGGTACAAGGATGAGTCGTTAAAGCTTGAAAAAAAGATGAGATCCTAGGCTCGAATCCTTAGGGGCGCAGGTAACCTAAGCTGGTTGTGTAGATGCACCGGTGACTCTAAGGTGTCATCCAGCCAGTGGACCAAGAAGTTGATAGGCCCCACACAGTCTGACAAAAGGTTCAGAGGTAGTTTATGTTTGAGGGATGTCTATGGTTCATCTATACAGTCAAAGTGAAATTTGGCAAAGTGCTCTGAATACAACAATACTAAGAGTTTCATACGTGTGACAAGGTGTCCAAGAAAAATAAATCAAAAAAAGCTTGGATTACCTCACAATTTGTCGATGCCCTGAGGATAAATCTAAAAATGCCAACTAAGGCAATGAGAAATAAGTTAAAGCAAAGGTTTAGGATACACTATCATATGAAGAAGATAAGAAAAGATAGGACTAGAGCACTTAAGCAAGCCAATACCAGGGTCATAGACAGAAACCCTGGTATGTGAGTTAAAATGAAATTTGATGTACCTGTTGAAGATGGTTCAATAAGATTTAAAAGATTTATGTATACCTTTCCAGCATTAAGAGATAGTTTTCTCCAAAGGTACAGAAGGTTTATAGGACTATATGGGTGCCATTTGAAGGGCCCTTATGGAGGAGTATTATTATTTATAGTTGCCTTGGATGCAAATAGTGGGATTTTTCCCATAGTTGTGGTAGTGGCTAAGATTGAGAATGGAGATACATAAGGCTAGTTTTTAGGTAACCTTAGGTAGTGGCTTGACATTGAAAATTAATAGTTAATCACATTTATAACAGACAAACAAAAAGGCATACTGAGCGCATTACTTGATCACTAAACTAGATCTCCAACCAAGTTTTGTGCTAGGCATATAATATCCAATTTCAGAAGACAATGGCCAAATCAGAAATTTAGGCCTTTGTTTTGGGAGGTAAAAAAAGGCCACTAAGAAATTTGTATATGAGGAAGCCATAAGTAAGATTAAGAGGTCTAATGTGGAAGCCTACAAGTATATTGCAAATATTGAACTTAACCAATGGTGTAGACATATTTTTGAACATGATATCAAGTGTGATCATATGACCAACAATATGATAGAATCATAGAATGGTTGGTTGAATGCTTACAGGGGCAAATTAGTTTTGGACTTGCTAGAATTTATGAGGAAAAAAATTAATGAAGAGATTACGTAAAAGGTATCAAAAAGCACTAAAATAGGAGGAAAGTTTGCCAACTAATAGTGAGAGAAGAATGGATCAAGCCAGAAAAGATAGAAGTTTTGTCAAGGTAATAGATGCAAGTGGCTCTGAGTTTGAAGTCATGGATGGCCACTAAAATTTTATTGTTAACCTCGATAAGAGGACATGTGACTTTGGTGCTTTCCAAGTTAGTGGCATTTTATGTAGGCACCTTTGTCTTTGTATCAGTTACAAGAAGGAGAATATACAAGATTATATAGATTCAAAACTTACAACAGAGGCCTATTTAAACACTTATGCTGGTATTATTCATCCTCTCCCTGACCAATTTGATTGGCTAAAAGTTGAAGGCCCACTAATTGAGCCACCTTAGATCAAGAAGAATGCCGGTAGGCATAAGATTTCTAGAAAAAAAAAAGCAGATAAAATCTTGGATAGTCAAGATACGAGCAAGTGAGGCAACATCTGATGTGAAAAATACAGTCAATTTGACCATAATAGAAGAATGCAACTTTCAACCTTCCAGTAGCAAGATAATTAGATTTTAATTGCTTAGCTAGATAAAACTGTCCATTTGTAAACTAGTGGGATAAAATTGGTTATTAATCTAAACTTATAGGACAAAACTATCCATTTACCAAATATAAACCATTTTCTGATTTGGCAGAGAACACAGTCTGCATCCAATGTTGAGGGAAGTTCTAGTGTGCCATAAGTCTCAAGCACTGCATACACAACAACAAGTATCTTAGAGGGTCTACAAAACATCTCAAGAAGACATTTACAGTTTTTAGGAAGAATTAGGCAAGTTGGCATGTTTAGCGAAAGGGGCAGATGTATGACACATCAAGTTTGAAATAAACTCATATATTTTCATTACCAATTAGTTCACATACTAAATGACATAACATTTTCATATTGATTACAATACATGTTTCCATTCCCAATAAAAAAATATAACATAAAAATAACTATAATTGTTAAAATTAAAGCCGTTATTTGGTAATTGTATCAACACTTGGATGCCTTCTCATAAGCACTTGTTGTTGTGGAGTATATGAATTAGATACACTTTCATCATGTACAAGGCGACTGTTATCATAATTCAAAATTTAACTTGCATTGAACTCTTCAGGTTCGGGCTTCCAAAACTTATAAAACCTGCATTTTCTACGCATACATCTGAAATATAGTTTATTTAAATTTTCTTCTGATTCTAAAATACCTATAAAGGCCATTTCATTGTATTGATAGATTTTGTTTTTAAAATTTTAATTAGGTACACAATGACTTTATCAAAGCTGGAACGGGATCTAATAGAGGCTCTAAAGCTAGAGCTTTAGTCCATGGTATTATGTGATTTTGTGTTACTGCCTTGATAGTGTATTCTTGTTTTACTGACCTGTTAGATAATCTTATGTTTTGGGTTGATGGCTTTTTGTTTTGTTGTTGATCATTTGAGATTTTTTCTTTTTGAATTAGGTATATAGACTAATATTTTGTTGCTGACCTAATGGGTTAAAAGGAAAAATATAATTTGAATTAGGTATGTAATTCTGAACTGCTAGAAATTTTTTCTATTGAATTAAGTATGTAATTCTACTGTTGAATGTTACAAAATGTAGTCTGAAAATATAATTTCCTATTGATGAACAGAGCACTTTTGGGGGCTGTTAAATAATGGATTGAATATAATTTTCAGATGCCAAATGTCTATTTCTATTTGAATTTCAGCGTTGTATACATGAAGCTTTTTATAGTCAGCTGATTATTTAGACAATTTATCCTTCAATTAAAATAAGCATAATGGTCATAAAAACGTATATATCAATCAATTAATTTTAAGGGTAATTTTATCTTTTTGCGCCCTATTAAAAGCCTACAAGTTCACGTGCTCAGTGGCTCTTTGTTTTTTTTAAATAATATTTTTTTATGTACTCCCACTTAAATCACCATATGCAATTACTTTACCAATCAAGGGCAAAGATGTCATTATACTGCTAAAAGTAATTTTCTGTTAAAACTAATAAAAAGTGACTAACGAATTAGGATAAAATTGTTCATTTAAATCAATTGGGATAAAATTAGGTATTAACCAAAACTCTTAAGACAATAATATCATTATCCCTTTTAATAAACATAAGAATAAAAAATTTATTAAAGATCAATAACATATTAAATTATTAATACAATCTTAACAATTGCCTAATAAAATAAGCACTCAAAATTTAATAACAAAAATAATTAAAAAAATAAAAGTAAACAAAAATTTAAAAAACAAATATTCCGGGTAAAATCCAAGTTCTTGGTACCTGCAGCTTAAAAAAACTTGGGGGCAGCCTTAATTTTAAAATTCTTCATAAAATTTAAATTTGAGTCCTAAAATTAGATTTAAATTTTGTTATCCTTAAATAAGAACTGTATATGAAAAGTATTTAATCACGAAATAATTATTTAATATTAATTAATAATTAACACATAAGATATTATATTATAAATTTTATATTTTAACTATACATGTATACACTACGGTATTAAGAATGCAAGAGATACAGAGTAGATTTTTCTATTTTGGCATTATAATCTTTGTTACGACTCTCAGCCTAAATGTTATCCACGCAGTCCTGCTTGCTGCAAAAGAAAATACATGAAAGAGATGGAGAAAGTTTCTCATACCACTTGTAAAATATAGTTCGAATTGATGATGCTAACAGGCAACATCTGTGTCCACGAGGCAATGATTTATTGATGAACCTAATTACTCGATTCTCTTAGTGTTGGTCTTTACAAAATCGATATGAAAACCCAAAATAAAAAAAAGTAAAAAATAAAGTGGATCCGGACGAAGATCCACTGACAAAGGCCGGTGGAAACCCACCCACATAGTTCTGCTCGGCCATTTGTTTAACAAAGCTTTGACTGAGACTGCACGTGCGTTGCCTTGCCTCACGTGCATGGCTCATGCAAAGTGAAAAAATAAAATAAAATACAGTATAATAACGGCAACAAGTTTGAAAAAGAGCTGGGGCGAAGAGAGACAATTTCCGATATTCGCTGTCATCGGAACTCATCAAAATAACCTCTGGCTCTCATATGATCTTCTTCTCTCTTCACCAATTTTTTTTATCATCTTTGGGTTCAGAGTTTTAGTACCATAACAATTTTATATGCTTTTAGTTGTTGTTTTTAAGAGAGATTTTACCAGTTACTTATAATTAAATAAAAATTATGAGAGCGAGACCACAAACAAAGAGAAAGAGAGAGTGTGCAAGTGTGTTTGCGATTCCTCTTTCAGAAATGCAGAAGCTTATAGTTATATCATTTTCATATTGGCATTCTCAGATCAGATCAGAGGCTTCATTTTCTTTACCCATTTCAAAGAGAGCTCTCAACGTTACAACTACTGCTACTGCCCCTTGGACTTTACATTTCAGCAAACAGTCTTTCATTATTTTTCATTGAGGTAAGTTTTTATTTTCTTTTTGCATTTTTCTATTTCTGTTCTTGGATATGAAGTGACCGTGATTCATCAATCAATGGGCATGGGGTTTCTTTTTTCTTTAACAATCAATGGGGTACGCAAGCAAAGTTTGTGCATTGCTTTTGGGTTGGTACATTTAGGTTTGCGTGGTCAGAAGTAGAAGCACTATTATCACTCATGTGAGAGCAATTTTGTTTTCTCTGTCGATTTTATATACACAGCGCAATTGACTGAGCCGATTTAAAAAATCTTTTTAAATATTTTATAAATTATATAATTTTAATTATAATTTTTATGTTATAAGTTATTAAGTATAAATTATCATTATTATATAGTAGTTATAATATTTTATTAAGTATAAATTATCATTTTTATATAGTAGTTATAACATGTTAAATTAGTCATTACACTTAAATTAAATACGTGAGAGTTACATTATTTATATATTATTATTATATGAAAGTTTTATATATTAAATTATTATACTAGTTATAATATATTAAATTATTTTTATTAATATTAAAATTAATACATAAATTTACCAGCCACTATATAAAGAATGTTAATTCTTTTTTATTAGTAGTTGAAGTAGAGTGAAGACCAAAAAGGAAAAAGAGAACTGTTTTATGTATATATTATTTTAAATAATATATTTTTTATATTGTGTTTTTGAGTAATTATAACAATAAAAACTTGACATTATCTTTTGATGATTATGCTTGTCAAAAAAAGTAACTTGAGTATATATGGGTTGAATCTTAAAATCATATAAATTATGTCATTAGACACAACAAAGGAGAGCTATTTATCTTTACTATGCTCAAAACTAGATTTTTTTTATTATATCTATTTATTTATTTAATTTTATATTATACTCAAAATTAGATTTTCTTATTTTATATATATATATATTTAATTTTATATTATATTTGTTGAATATTTATATTTAATAATATATAGTTTAATATGAATAAATAATATTTAAAATAAATTTACCCAACAACTAGATGTCACCACAAAGCATTGATGCATTATTTGTTGTGGAGCCTCCACTCTATTATCTACGACAACTGTTATTTCATTAATTGTTAAAAATCCGTATGCAAATTCTTCAACAGCAGTAAATTAAAATGAACTGAAGCAACTGCTCACTGGGTTTGAGTATATACATCACAACTTTCTATTTGGCTTATTCCTTTTGATGTCTGCTGTTGATGGAGTTGATAAAGCCACTAATAAACAATATTTATAAAAGATTTCAAGATTAACATTTCAAATTATAAATTTAACGTATGATGTTTTAAGTGTAACATAAACTAAAACATTTCACTGTAGTTTTAAATTTGTGTCTAAGGATTCAAGTTTAAGGTACCTGTGTTTCGGTGTCAATACTATCCATTGTAATTTATAACTGTTTCCAATTTGTAAAAACCAAATACACTAATAATTACTTAAAAATAATTTATTCCTACAACTTGTAGACGCATATGGGGTAGCAACTTTAAAATAAATCGAATCCTAGTCAAAATACGCTTGTTTAAGTATTTTTAAATTATGCAGATTCCAAGGCAGTAGATTTTCTGCTAGTCTATTGCAATAAAAATTATAGTTTTTTTTTTAATCATGGACCACAACTTATTCTCGTAAGTTTGCTCATAGCCCATGTGCAATAGCATCATCTCCACTGTAACATTTGTCAGGATTTAGAAATTACAATTAGCTAATAATTTAGTAACAGAACCATGAGACTATTGGTTATTTAATTTACAAGCTATGTCCATTTTCAAGTTCTCCAATATTAAACTTGATATCTAGCTTTGAATGGATCAGGATCTTCTCTTCTAAATGTATATCTTTTTTTTTTTTTAATATGTGATTAAAATTTACGTTTTTGCACAGTTCCTTAAAATTCATTAATAATCATGGTTAATAATTACTTAGTTCTATGATAATTCCAATAACAGAGAAATTTTTTGCCATCAAATCTAGTTTCGGCAAAAGGCAAAACGACAAGAAAAGGATTCATAAATAGTCTTCTTGGTACATGATATGAAATGAAAGGGTGATGTCATAAATTCAATGCTGAAAATGAATGGTCTGTGTTGATAGGTCAGGGTAAGAGTTGTTGCAAAGCTAAATTCAGCAAAAGACACGAAGTGATGATTTTATTTTACATGAAAAAACATTTGACGCTTATATGTTGTGTTTCATTGAATTGGCTACCTGATTGCTGTCTCGTCTCACTCACATTCCATTTTCAACTTCGCCTTTTTCTCTTATGCTATTTTCCATATCTCACATATGAGATTGAGGCTTCACTTCATCAGCACTCAATTTTACATTTTTGCCCCTCTATGCTTTCTTTATTTCTTTACAGGAAAAAAATATTTTTCCAAATTTTCTTTTTATTACATAAAATGTAAACTATATCTCTCTCAGAGTCTTAATATAAGAGGGCCAAACATTTAAAATTTTTATGCAAAAATGAGATTTCAGTTATAATGCAGTTTACCATTAGTAAACTTTTTTAAATTTTATACAAACTTTCAAAAGTTGTATGTTATTTTAATATAATTTTTTTAAATCCTTATAAAAAAATATGCGTTCGATTTTTCAAGTTTTATATTTATGTCTGGTTTTGTCATTTAGAACCCTTTGTTGTCACCTGCTAAAAGAGGGAGATTTAGGTCATATCCCAGAAATGAGAACCAAAAATGCTTCTTCAACTTCAACTCCTCATTTCCACGCGCCTTTATTACTCAATACAAAATTCAAAGTAACAATTAACAAAGAGAACCTAGCTCCCAATTTTACTGGGCTGTGTTACCACAATTTCGATCAAAGCGCGTGAGGCTTGTTGTGCCAAAATTCTATTTGTGTTACTGGACAAATGCATGGGAAACTCAATTTCCTACACGTGTGACATTAAAGGCTCTCTTAATAAGCAGCAAATAATTTATAGTTCAAAAGCTTTCAGTTATTTCAACACTGAAAGATATTATGCAAGTAGATATAGTTCACTTGTAAATTGAGATACGGAAAGAGAAGCGATAACCAAAGAGTTGTAGTTTCTCTTTGATGATCTTTTTCAGGTGATCATTCATCATCATTAACTGGATCGAATGGAGGAGAGCCCACCTCGAGTTTCACGTAATAAAGCTGGACCCACTAGGAAGAGCGGCAGGAGGACGAGGTACGCCGTTGATGATGGAGGAGATTTGATCGAGTGTTCAGGCAAGTATTGCAGATCATGCACTGCCGTACTGATAGCTGATTGTGTGGCCCTTTGTTGCTGCCCGTGCGCTGTGCTGAATATCTTGGCTTTTGCTTTTGTTAAGATTCCTTACGTGATGGGGAGGAGGTGTTTGAGGCTGGGGAAAAAGAAAATAAAGGGAAAATGCAAGAAAGTTGAAGGAGATACTGGTGAGTTTGTGGTAGAGAGAATAGCAGTAGCGGATCATGCGAAAGGGAATAATTTCAATTTGAACAAAAACAAAGAGAGAGTACTATCAGCGGAAGGAGTGTTGGAAATTATGTCATCAGAGTTTTGTGAGGAAGAGCAAATGCAAATGGGTGATGGCAGTGATGGTGCAAGATTTGAGGCAGAGAAGATTTGGTTGGAATTATATCAGATTGGTCATTTGGGTTTTGGGAGAGTTTCATATACTGGCATTCAATCTCTTGATAAGGGCACCTAGGGCAAGTCCAAAAATGTAACAACGATTATTGTTCTTTTTGGAATGTGAAGTCTCAATTCAAAATTTCTACCCTTAGGGTTTTTTGAGGTAAGTATATTAAGCTTGGTAAGAGGGAGATGATTTCATTTTCTGTGTGTTCTTATCAAGGAAGGAATATTGTCTTGAGAAAAATTGCATGAGATTTTGTTTTTCCAGATTCAGAAGTTGCCTTTGTTGTAAATATTATACCGGCGAAGTTCATTTCCTAATTCTTCTTTTTGTTTTTTTGTTTCATATTATTTGGACTTTCAATAACTTATTTCTATACTTTTGTTGTTTACCATAATATTAATTATAATAATGTTAATATTTTTTCATCTTAAATAATATGTTTAATAATTATTATGTGTAAAAATAATATAATAAATAATTTTAAAAATTATATTATTTTATTAATTAATAATTGTCCGACAAATTATTTATAATAAAAATATTTAAAATACTATTTTTCAAAATATAACATTACTTTATTAATTATACATATATGCTTGGCTTCACTTTCAATACTTACTTTAATAGTTATGTTTAAATACATATTTTAAAGTTTAGTATCTAGTACTTTATTAATATTATATTAAAATTAAGATCTAAAATTTAAAATTTCATATTTTATAATTTTTTAAATAATTTTATTTTATTATCCAAAAAATACACGAAGAAAGCTTCATCACAATCACACAAAACTTTATTTGGAAACAAAATTGTGAAATAATTATAGATTTGAAGAGCATTGTTCGATTGAAATAATACTTGGTGTGAGGATTGGACCTTGGTGCCTAGTGTCACGACTCGATTTCTTGAAACCGTGCGGCCTTAGACACTTGCTAGTGCTAAGCAGCCTACAAGACCCCAATTAACCAAAGAAAGAGATGAAGAAGAAGCACACCAAGTGTTTGAGAGAATGCTCTCGTATTTTATTACTAAAGAGAGATTACAAAGCTATACAATTACAAGCTAAGAGTATTTTTACAATTTGGAGGATTGATTCTCAAATGAGAACTCCACCTATTTATAGCTAAAGCTATATACAATGGACGGTTAGGATTAACTCTAATCCAAGGGTCCAAATCTAAAGAGGAGAATATGCTAAGGAATATTCCAAAAGATGCCAACTACCAAAAGTATATCCAAAGGAATATGCCTTTTCTAGAAAACTCCCCCACCTACCACACACATGTGGCATTAACCCAAATCCATTGGGCCTTCTAGAATCTTCAACCCATGTAACACATCATGGGCCAAAACCCCTCTTGGTGGTCTTGTCGCGCGCCAAATACTCGAGTAATTGCTTGAGAATATTTGGGGCGTGACATTCTCCCCCACCAAATTCACGCGACGCCCTCGTCGCGTCTTCGCTGGAACTTGCGCACCCCATTCTGCAAACTCTGGCTGTGCGCTCTCATGTCCCAAGCGTGCTCTCCCATCCGGCAACCCTTTCCACTCGACAAAGTACTCAAGGCTCATCCTGAGTTTCTCCCCTTTGTCATGGCGTGTGGAAATCCCCAAAGGTTCCCGGTTGTGTGGCTCAAATTCTGCATCTCCCGTACCTCCACGGTACTGCTTCCAACAGCTTGCGGAATGCACCTGATGTCGCCACTGCCGCTGTCTCGAAGGTAACTCCACCTTATGCGAGACGTTGCCAACTCTTTTGGCAATCAACCTTGGCTCCTCGTCCCCACGATCAAGGCCCTTGTGAAGTGGGCGTGCTGACTTGCGTTGTGGTGGAAGTATTGTCTCTATCACCAAGTCCCCCGCACTATGCTTGACACGCCGCTGCTTGTCTTCAACCCACTCCTTGTGCTGAAACTGCACATCATGCGACACCTTGGACTTTTGGATGACACCTGCATCCAACAACTCCTCAAGCTGCCCCTGCAGCTCTCCCATCTCCGATGGAGGCGTCAACCCCATAGTTGGAAGCGTAATCTCAAGCTCCAACTTGCCCTCAATTACATCTCTTGAAGGCGGTTCTTCCGGTATGGAGTAGGCTTGACCCCATTGTGCTCCCCGAGCACTTCTACAACAACCTTCGGTATTTCATCCTTGCCCCCATTTGCCGCATCATCCACCCTCATTGTTGAGGCTGAATGTAACCCTCCTTTGCGCCCAGCATCTACCCTTAGCTGCATTGCGGAAAGGACCTTGGCGTTTGGCTTGGATCGCCCACCCTTGGGCTTGTCTACCGTCGGTATCATTCGAGGCCCTCCTTCCAAAATACACATATAGTTGTGTTGAGGAAGTAACACCACATTGTACTGCCGTAAGAACTCCATACCTAGCACCACATCAAAATCATCGAGAGGTGCTACCGAGAAATTTACCTCACCGTGCCATTTGCCAAGGTGGATTTCAGCTCCCCGAACCACCCCATCTAGCGGCTTGGCTCTTGCATTCACGGACTTGAGGTATCCCTCTCCCTTTTCTACATAAAGGCCCAAGCGTTCCGCTTCCGCACGCCTAATGAAGTTGTGCGTAGCCCCCGTATCAACTAATACTTGAGTCTTGATGCAATTGACATAGGCTTCAATGTACATGAGCGCCGTCCCCGTTGGCGCATCTGCACGCCGCTTGGCATTGAGGGAATTGAACAGCTGCATGCAACCCATACGGCTCTGTTCGCCCTCGTATTTTGCCTCATACATTGCATTGAAAGCCTTCTTTTTCGGACAGTCCTTCACCCAATGATCCCCATCGCAGAGAAAACAGTTAGACTTCGGACCATTACCTCTATGGCCGTTGCGTTTCTGTTCCTTCCACTTGGGCGGTTTGCCTTTCTCCTCCTTGTTCTCCGGAGGCTGAAACTCCTTGGCTCCCCCACCCTTACTGTGATTGGGTTTAGAATTCTTGGACTTTCCTGAATCCCCCTTGCGGTAATCCATGAGCGTCTCCGCCATTGTAAGGGCGTCGGATATATTCTGCACTCCACGCCGCTTCAACTCATTGGCAGCCCAGGATTGTAACCCGTCTAGGAAATTGAACAATAAGTCCTCCTCGGCCATGTTGCGGATTTGCAGCATCAGCAAGGAGTACTCTTCCACGTACTCCCCAATGGACTTTGTTTGTTTCAACTCCTTCAACCGCTTGCGAGCGTCGTGCGCCACATTCTCCGGATAGAATTGGCGCTTTAACTCCCGTTGCAATTCTTCCCATGTGTCTATGGTGCAGGTACCCTTGCGAATCTCCTCGCTTTTCCTACGCCACCACAGAATTGCATGATCGAAAAGGTATAAAGTTGCGGTACTTAACTTGTGTTCGTCCCGCACGCCCATAGCGCCGAAATACCTCTCCATTTGCCAAAAGAAGTTGTCAAGCTCCTTGGCATCCCGTCTGCCGCTAAACTCCTTCGGTTTAGGGGCTTCGACCCTCGGTGCAGCCACCGCAGTTTGAGTAGCTACGCCATTAGCGACCGCTCGCTTGCACAACACCACATCCTCCTTGACATCTTCAAACCCCTTTCGTAGCTCTTCTACTTGGGCTTGAACTTTGTCCATGGTGTTGTAAACCTTCTCCTGAAAAGCCTTGATCCAGTCCCTTTGCTTGTCAGCATGCTCGTCAATGGAGCTTTCGATGAGGGAGCGCAGCTCATCACCTTGAGTATCGAGGCCTACCTCGACATTCTGGACTTGCTCCTCCAACTCCCCAAGGCGATCTGTTGCCTTGCTCACAGCACCACCGAGCCTCATAACCATGTCCCCTAGATCATGGTTCGGATCAACGAACTTTTCTGGCGAAATACTCCCATGTCTCCTAGCTTTGGGGTCTCTACCCTTCCCTTGAGTAATCCCCGATGTTCCAGCAACTTCCTTCACCATCTTCTTTGAACCGGCTCTGATACCACTTGTCACGACCCGATTTCTCGAAACCGTGCGGCCTTAGACACTTGCTAGTGCTAAGCAGCCTACAAGACCCCAATTAACCAAAGAAAGAGATGAAGAAGAAGCACACCAAGTGTTTGAGAGAATGCTCTCGTATTTTATTACTAAAGAGAGATTACAAAGCTATACAATTACAAGCTAAGAGTATTTCTACAATTTGGAGGATTGATTCTCAAATGAGAACTCCACCTATTTATAGCTAAAGCTATATACAATGGACGGTTAGGATTAACTCTAATCCAAGGGTCCAAATCTAAAGAGGAGAATATGCTAAGGAATATTCCAAAAGATGCCAACTACCAAAAGTATATCCAAAGGAATATGCCTTTTCTAGAAAACTCCCCCACCTACCACACACATGTGGCATTAACCCAAATCCATTGGGTCTTCTAGAATCTTCAACCCATGTAACACATCATGGGCCAAAACCCCTCTTGGTGGTCTTGTCGCGCGCCAAATACTCGAGTAATTGCTTGAGAATATTTGGGGCGTGACACTAGAGAAAGGGGTAAGCAAAGCATAAGTATTTGTTACTAATTTCTTGAATTGGTAAACTTGGATGTTGGGCAAAGTGCATGTGTGGGTGTGGGTGTGGATGCAGATGATTCTATGTTTTGACTTACAAGACGGAGAAAGAAAGTTTTGGCCTTTGGGAATTGCCTGCTTCAGAAGAAGTGAGAACTGGAGAGAGAGCTTGTATCGGAAGTTGCAGAGAGCACCATTTCAGTGTGTTAATAAACTGCTGTTATTTTCCCAAAAAGTCCTCCTCTGCTGGACAAAGGCCAGGTGTCATCATACTGGTTTTTTTTTTTTTTTTTGTGTTTACAAGTACTAAGAAAACTATTCTACTTTGGTAAATCAAAATTCACCCTCCAATTATTTAAATATTATTATTTGGTCCTTCATTCTTAGGTTATATGGTTAGATTAGCATAAATTTAGAATCAACTTACGACTTGATATATACGTGTGGAATGATTGACCTTCATAAGTACTAGAAAATTGAGGGATGATACAGGGTCGCAGGTAAAGCGAAATTGAAAAAAATAATAAAAATAAAAATAAGACAAACACAAGAGTTTACGTAATTCGACTTTTAACCTACGTCTACGGGCGAAAATAAAAAAATCTTTTCCTATTAGAAATTGAGAATACAAGTATTGTAGTGTTTTAACCTTACAATCCAAAACCCCAACACACCAAATTCTTTTAAATCACTTAAAAAATACACAAACTCTCTAACAAATTGAATTTTGGAATGAATCATAATAAATTGCTAAACTCTCCCATTTATAAGGAGAGTTTAACATGATGGACAGCCAAGAACTTGGTTGTCCACCATAACTTGGTTACTGGCACCATGTGCCAGCAATTATGTAGCTGCCACACGGTGCCAGCTACCAACAATTCTCCCACTTGGAGATTTAATTGAGAATCAATCAAGTTTTCACACCATTCTTTCTTCTTTGCCAAAGCCATGTTGCTTGTGTCTGCTAGGCTATGCAAGGATCTACACCATACAAACTTGTTGGTATTTATGGGCTTGGTCAACACATCTGCTAGGTTATTATCTGTATGAATTTTTTTCATATCCACACTTCCATCTTCTACCACTTCACGAACGAAGTGATATTGAACACCTATGTGCTTCGTTTATGAATAAAAAGCTGGATTCTTTGCAATGTGCAAGGCACTTTGACTGTCACAAAATAATTGAACTTTCTCTTGCTTGTGCCCGAACTCCTCTAGTAATCTTTGTATCCAAATTGCTTCCTTGCAAGCTTGTGTAGCTGCCATGTATTCTGCTTCTATAGTAGATAATGCCACAATAGTTTGCAATTTCGAAACCCAACTTACAGCTCTTCCCGCAAGTTTAAACACATAGCCAGTAGTGAATTTTCTTTTATCAAGGTCTCCTACAAAATCTGAATCCACATAGCACTTAACAATAAAATCTGATCCTCCGTAACATAAAGCAACATCTGAGGTACCCTTAATGTATCTAAGGATCCTCCTAACATAACCCCAATGCTCTCTACCAGGATTCGCCATATATCTACTAACTGCTCCCACTGTTTGTGCAATGTCTGGTCTGGTACAAATCATAGAAAACATTAAACTTCCCACTGCTGATGCATACGGTACTCGATACATCTCCTTCCTCTCTGCTTCTTTGCTAGGACACATCTTAGAGGATAACTTGAAATTAACAGGGAGTATGGTACTAATTGGCTTACAATCTTGCATGTTGAAGTGCTACAAAATTTTCTTTAAGTAGTTCTTTTGAGAAGGCCAAATATTCCTGTTATTTCTGTCTCGATGAATTTGCATCCCTAAAATCTTGTTTGCTGGTCCCAAGTCCTTCATATCAAATTCCCTAGCCAACTGTGCCTTCAATTCTTGGACTCGATCTTTGTTGGGGCCTGCCACCAACATGTCATCCACGTACAACAGCAAGATAATGAAATCATTATCATCTTCAAACCTTTTGTAGTATGTACAATGGTCTGAACTAAGTCTGTTGTATCCAAGGCTGATGACATAGGAATCAAATCTCTTATACCAACACCTCGGCGCCTGTTTGAAACCGTACAGAGATTTGTTCAACTTGTAAACCAAGTTCTCTTTTCTTTCTTCTTTAAAGCCTTCTGGTTGGAGCATATAAATTTCTTCTTCAAGTTCTCCATGAAGAAAAGCTATCTTCACATCTAGTTGCTCTAGATATAAGTCAAATGTAGCACACATTGCCAGAACTATTCTGACTGTCATGAGTCGAACCACAGGGGAAAATATCTCATTAAATTCAATACCTTCTTTTTTAGCATAACCTTTCACCACCAATCTCACACGATATCGCTCCACTTGGTCATTGCCATCCCGTTTGATCTTCTAGACCCATTTGTTACCAATGGCTTTTCTTCCATGTGGTAGTGCAACCAGCTCCCATGTTTTGTTCTTATACAAGGCTTCAATTTCTTCTTGCATTGCTGTCATCCATAGAGAAACATCTTGACTTTTAAAAGCCTCCTGGAAAGTTATTAGCTCTCCATCCTCTGTTAGAAGGTAGTATGCAACATGAGCCTCTATAACATACTCCGAGTGCCATGATGGTGGTCATCTCTCACGAGTTGATCGACGATCATCTGTAGCCTCAGACTCTACTGGTTCTTGTTCTTCATGCTCTGGTACTGCTTCAGAAGAATCTGAATCTTCTTGTACTTGATTATTTTCTATTTGTACCATTGTAGTCTCTGGATTTTCCTTCACTGTGTTATCATCTTTATCATTCCTTTGCAGTTTATATTCTGCAAATATCACATTTCTACTGATGACGACCTTATTGGTAGTGGGATCCCACAGGCGATACCCCTTGACTTCATCACCATATCCCAAGAAAAGGCATTTTCTGGATTTTAAATCTAGCTTCGTTGTTTCTTAGGGATTATACATCACGTACACAGGACTTCCAAATGTATGAAGGTGAGAATAATTAACTGGTTTCCCAATCCACATCTCCATCGGTGTTTTCAACTCCATTGCTGTTGATGGTGACCAATTTACCACATAACAAGCGGTTTTGACTGCTTCAGCCCAAAATGTCTTTGCTAAACCTGCAGTTCTCAACATAGCTCTTGTTCTCTCCAATAAGGTTCTGTTCATCCGCTCTGCTACTCCATTCTGCTGAGGCGTGTAAGCTGTGCTGAATTGCCGCTTGATGCCTTCTTATTGACAGAATGCAATAAAATCCTCACCAGTATATTCTCCTCCATTATCTGTCCTTAAACACTTGATCTTCTTTTTTGATTCAAGTTCTACCCGCGCTCTGAATATTCTGAAAGCTTCAAACATATATAACTTCTTCTTGATTGGATACACCCAACATCTCCTGGAGTAATCATCTATGAATGATACAAACTATCTCGCTCCTCCTAAGGACATCACCGGTGCTTGCCAAACATCAGAGTGGATCAATTCTAGAATTTCTTTACTTCTAGAACTGGATATGCTGAACTTTAATCAGTGCTGCTTACTTGTGACACAATGCTCACAGAAAGGTAAATGAACCGATTTGAGCCCAGGAAGTAAATTTTGATCAGAGAGAATCTTCAAACCTCGTTCTAATATATGGCTCAGTTTGCGATGCCACATTATTGTTGACTCTTCTACTGAACTAGTTAATGCAACAGACACATCTCCTTCCTATAGTGTTTCTCCATTAAGCACGTACAAATTTGCAGCAACCTTTTCTGTCTTCATTATTACAAGCGCGCCTTTAAAAATTTTCATTGTCCCATTTTCAATTTGGGTTTTACACCCAATGTTATCTAATTGTCCCAATGACAAAAGATTCTTCTTGAGGCCTTTTACATGTCGCACCTCCTGGATAATATGAATAGTACCATCGTACATTTTCATCTTGATGGATCTTATTCCAGCGATTTCTAAAGCATGATCGTTCCCCATATATACAGATCCTCCAGAGATAGGTTCATATTGATGGAACCATTCTCTCTTAGAGGTCATGTGCCATATAAATCCAGAATCTATGAGCCATACATCAAAGAACCATTTTTTACTTTCAACAACTATTGCTGCCTCGCTGTATAAAATTTCACCATCATCTGAGGTGCTTGTAATATTCCCTTGCGGTTTGTCCTCTGCACTTTTCTTCAATCCCCAGCAATCCTTCTTCAGATGGCCTTTCTTGCCACAATGGTAGCACTTGACATTCTTCTTACTTCTCGATTTTGGTCTACCATGATTTTGACTCCCACTGGGGCCACGTTCTGTTGATCTACCTCTCATCATTGTCAAAGCTTCTGCTTACTGTGAACATTCTTGTTTATCTTTTTTATTTTTCCGTCTTTGTTCTTCTCCCAGCACAGCAGCTGTAACATCATCGAAGACTAAGAAGTCCATTATGATATTATTTATCAAATTGATGATGAGTTGATCATACGAATCTGGTAGGGTTTGAAGTAAAATCTCCGCATGTTCACCTGCCTTTATTTTATGCCCCAAGGAAGTGAGTTGGGAAAATAGAGTATTTAACATATTGATGTGCTCTGTCACTGAAGTGGATTCTGCCATTCGAAGAGTATACAATCTCCTTTTTAAGAAGATCTTGTTATGCAAAGATTTGGCCTCATATAATTTTATGAGAGTATCCCAGATCTCTTTTGATGTCTTCTTTTTCGCCACACTGGATAACACATTATCAGCAAGTGCTGGATGTAGATCAGCAACTGCATTACTGTCAATCTCATTCCACTTGATATCATCAGTGATACCAGCGAGCCTTTCATCAATTGCTTCTAAGCACTTGTTTTTCCTTAAAATCGCCTTTATTTTCATTTTCCATAATATAAAATCACCTCAATTGAACTTCTCAACTTCGTATTTTGCCGCCATTGCTTTTCACCACGGATTGCTTTCTACTAGGATCAACTCCCACTGTTTCACATGAATAGTAACTATACGTATAAACAGTACTCATACGTATAAACAGTGACTGTATAGGTAAATAGTAACTGTATACGTGAATAGTGATCTCCTTCAACCAAAAACTCTGATACCACTTGTTAGGAAATTGAGGGGTGATGCAGGGTAGTAAGTGAAGCGAAATTGAGAAAAATAATGAAAATAAAAATAAGACAAACACAAAAATTTACGTGGTTCGGCTTTTAGCTTACGTCCACGGGTGAAAATAAAAGAATCTTTTACTATTAGAAATGGAGAATACAAGTATTGTAGTGTTTTAACCTTACAACCCAAAACTCCAATACACCCAATTCTTTCAAATCACTCAAAGAATATACAAACTCTCTAACAAATTGAATTTTGAAATAAATTGCTAAACTCTCTCATTTATAGGGAGAGTTTAGCATGGTGGACAGCTAAGAACTTGGTTGTCCACCATAACTTGGTTGCTGGCACACGGTGCCAGCTACCAACAATAAAGACACGATGTCTTAAAAGAGAAATTGTTACTTCTCATATTAACAGCAAAGGTGAGTCTAAGTGATATATATATATATATATATTGCATTCTTCTAACTGAATAGAAATGCTTTAGAATATATATATTTGCAATAAATCTTAAAACATGTTTGTGACAGTGAAGTATACAAGCGTAAAGCTTTCAAGTGATAATACTTATTTACCTTATTAGAGTTTATATCTTATTGAGTCATTGTTAATTTATTGATATTTTTTATTCTATCAATTTTTGTATTATAGCCGTAATATTTATGTATTACTTTTTTTCATATAAACTAAAGAATTAGTACTTAGAACTCTAATTTCTCTAATATAATATAAGAGCTTCAGTTCTAATTTATTTAACATGGTATCAGAACCAGATTAATTACATATCCAGATAATCTCATAGCCAATCTCTATTTTTCTTCTCTCCAACATTTAAAACTATTATCATTGCATTGTTACCACTAATCGCTATAGTTTGGCATCGGTTCGAGTGAATTGATTAACTGATCTAACCGAATAGAAAAATTTTGGTTCAGTTCCATTTGGATACGAGTATATAAACCGATCAGTTCAAATTTTAGCTGAACCAATCAATTTATTCAATTTTCGGTTCGGTCCAAACCACACCAAAATTTGAAATTTAAACTAATTAAATCTAGGAAAAATATTGTGTTTTGGTTCAAAAATATTATTTAAAAAAAGTGATATAATAAATAGGGAAAAGTGAAATTTTAAAAACTGAAAACACGATTTAGGGAAAACACTTTCTCTCTCATCTCTTGTCTTGTCTCTGGCTGTTGTCTCTTAATATAGAACACTACGTCTGCCTGCCACTATCAGATGTTAGCATTTCGTCTCGTCTATGACCAATGTCGGAAACACTAGCCCCAACTGTAGTTAAGTTATCTATTCTCTCTCTATCTATCTTGCATCTCTCTCCAATCTCCGCTGCATTCCATCGCCACACTGCATGCTACGCTGTCAATTTGTCACTCAACCCAACTTGCACAGTGCACTCACCCTAAGTTTTTTTTTTTTAATTTTGTAATTTGTTTTTCAAAATTTTATATTTTTGTTACTAAATAATACAGTGCCTTGTGGGAATTACTTAAACTAAACAATAATCAAGTCTTGTGGGAGTTTTTGCTTAATGTTTTTTTAATTTTTAATTCATTCCATTTGTTGTTATAGTTCAATTTATTTTTATGCATTATTAGTAAACAACTTTGCTGGGCTTCAATGGATGCAAAGCTCAATAAATCGGAATGGTAAAGTGAATTAGCTTAGATATTTTATACCAATAGGGTTCTTATGAGTTAAAAAGTTTGAGATTGATGTTTTTGTTCCTTCAAAAATTGAACTAGAGAACCAAACCCTGCCCAACTAAACTAAATTAGTTTGATTCGGGTCCAGTTCAATTAACAGTAACCGATTGGTTCCATTTTTATGAAACTAATCAGATCGAGCCTGAATCGAACCGAACCAAACTCGACAATTGCCTAGTCTTACCCATCACAGTTACATTATTTCTGCTAATGCCATTATTAACTATTTCTCACTGCCTACTGCTAATTGACACTGTTAGCTATGGCCACCTTCTTTAAATTAGCAAGCCGAGACCACCACTGACTCAAAATCATCAGCATTCCCTAGCTACCCACCACGCATTGCCATGTGCTGTTGGTCACCAAAAACGACCACCACCAAATCAGTTTCTTATCTTGCCACCATTGTTTTTTAGCAAGTGACTGTACAATGCTAGTCCATCTTATTAAGAAATGACCAACGATCTTAATGGCACTGAAATTGTGATGATTTTATTGAGATTTGTGCATATGTGCCATCTCTTTCGTGTATAAATATTTATTTTATGTTTATGCTATTATCATTTCATTATATCACTAATTATGATAAATATATGGTAAGATGCTTGTAATGTTTTAGACATTATATGATCTAAAAGAGTTCAGATCTGATCTAAAGGAGTTTAGATCAATGATAAGAGTTAGAAACGCTGAAAGTTATAAATGCTAAAAGTTAGCACTAATAAGAGTTACCAGGTTATAAGAGTTAGCGAAATCTAAAAGGCTAAAGCCTTGTCTAAAATGGGATAATGACCTAAGAATATATTAGCAATGACATAGTTGCAAAATAGTTGCAAATTGTGCTAAGAAATGTTGTTATGCAAGTATGTTCTTAGACTTTAAGTTCCTAATCTATCTTCACTAATACGGGTCTGTCAGTGAAGACCTTATAATATATAGATCGGTATATGTCTATATCTGGATGGTCTAGATGGTTAGTCTTGGCAGACCATGAGATTATTGAAATCTCTTACAAATATGGAAGAGGGGCCCATAGAGATACAAGTATTCAGTAAGGACTAAATATTGAACAGACTCATAAAGACCTCTAATAGACATCCCATAAAGCTGTCAATGGAGGGTCTTTCGAGTTGAGTAGTATTTGTGGTCCTTAGACCTGAGTGCCACGATAGACTTATGAGTGATCCACCATACTTTGGTTCTACACATGTCAGATACCTTTCATGGTCTGATGCTCATAGAGTCCGGTGTGTATAGATATGGGATCTATCAGCTTATTTGGGTGAGTAAAATATTCTGAAGCTCCAAGATTGTATTTCAGAAAGTCTTATGGCCATAAGCAGAAATACCCGAAAAATAGTTTTATCTTAAGGATAAATAATATCGTAAAAGTGTTTATGGACATTATTTGTTGAGATACAAATCTAAATATAAGTTTATGGTTGATTTATATCTCTACTCTTTTAGGATATCTATGATGGAAGGATTATACAAATATATTATAATCTCAACTTGTATAGTCTAATGCGCCATTTTGTAATTTCAGTAACATGTGTGTGGGACATTGTTCACGAATGATGAACTAGTTCCATATGAAAAACTGGGCATGGACTTAAAGAGTTTTATAATATGAAATGCACACGTTGTGCACCGAGGCAACATATTGGATTAAAGAATTTAATCCAAGAAATTTCAGTAAAGTAAAAATATGTTTCAAGGTTTCTTATGTTATGCACTTGTCAATACTTAAATGTAAAATACATTATTAGTTTGCAAGAGTTGTTAACCAATAAAAAATTGACAAGTGGCACAATTTTACTCCATGATTGATTTACCATGTGTTCACCTATTAACCTTACTTGGTAAATACTAATAAGGTAAATGTCATTATCCAAAAATAGTTTTGAATAATTAATAATCTATTAATAAATATATTATACTCTTTATATAAACATATTTTATTATTTTATATTGTTATCATTAATGTTTGCCATTAATCATAATGGTAGGACAATTGCAATAAATGGCAATTTCTTTTAATAATGGACTAAGCACTTGTTATTAATAATTTAAATTGTTGGCCACCTTGAGATGATTAAGTGGTATATTTGAGAAATGGTGTGACCACTTAATATTGTTAAATAAACATTTATTCAATTGCGATTGATTCATACGGATTGAATCAAATTGTTAGGAGCCTATACTTAATTGATTATTGAAGGAAATGGCAAACAAAAGTGAGTGGTGGGGAAGAACTATCATGAACCATCATTTACACAATACTAAATTGAAGAGTTCAATTTTAAAAGAGGAGAGTGTAGAATTCATGCAAGTGAGGAAATGAAAGAGTTGAGAGAATTTGTTAAGTGTTTTTCAAAGAGTTGAAAGAATTTGAAAAGGTCTTACCAAAAGGTTGTGTAGGAACAAATACAAAAGACACTTAATACTTCTTGTCTCTTGTAAGAAATTAAAAACATAAGAACCAATATTGTCTTAAGAGTTAAAACACCAATTGTTGGAAATTCGTGGCTGCTATTCTAGATTCACAATCCCACCCGTTTCAGTTGTGAACTAGAATTGTGCAACAAGACACTTCAAGGTGAGCTCAACAATTGAAGGTTAGAGTTCTTGAAGAATTGGAAAGCTATCTTCAAAGCTGGGTAGGTTATTTACTTGCAATTCATTTTATATGATACATATGAATATATATGAGATATATTTGTGCTTGAATGAACATACATGAGTATATGTGCTTGAGAATGCAATATAGTGTATAACATGTATGAATACTTTCGGTGCGTATTTATAATTTTTTAAAATTATACGTACCTCTACATATCACACACTAAATCCAATAGATTCGACATTGAACGTGCCCTTATGCACTACCCAACCATCTTGTCATTTACCATCGCTGACTCAATTTCCATTCATTCTCTATCCCATTTTCTCTCACGCCTTGTTCGATCTAGTACTATTCTATTCCTTATCATCAAAACTGTCAATCTACATAACTACCTTACTCGATTTACTTACCAAAATTTTAGAAGAGTCTCTTTGTAAATATTTCAAATTTGTCTTCGAGTCAGATTGCATACTTACTAAATAGTTGAGGACATATTGCAATTTATATAATTTATGGGTCAATATAAATATTTTAAAAGTTATAGGGTTATTTTAAAATTATCAATTTCTTTAGGATTCTATAATTTACTAACATATTTGGGGTGAATATAAAATTTCACATAAATCTAGGCAATTTTGTAATTTTCATAAAAATTAAGGGTAGATATATTGTTTCAAAATTATTAGGTAGATTTAGTTTTTAAAAATTATGTGGGCTTTTTTAGTATTTTTTGTACATTTCTAAGTTCAAGTTTAATGTTTTCCTGCACCATTGAATTTTCTTAAGGAGTTTTTAGTTGACAACTTTATTATTTTGGCTCAAGTAAATTTTGGGAGATTTTTAGTTTATTGGACAAAACTTTAGTGTTGCAACTCATCAGAAATTCTGATCTTTGGCAATTTTTAGTCTCTTCACTATTGCATATGGTTTCTTAATAACACTAACAAGTTTTTGTGTTTTTGCATTTTTTGGCTACAATTTTCGTATCAACGCACCTATACTCGTAACAAATATTTTAAGTTTCTCTATAAACATATTTGCATTCATAGTGGTTAACTTTCTCAACGCACTTATTAGTCTTTGACAACATTATCACTCTCTGACAATGTTAACTCTTTTGACAACGTTGTCTCCTCCAACAGTTGTTGCCTTTTCATACATGCCATTATAGATTTATTACTCAAAATTTTTTTTTTAGTTTGCTTTTTAGTTCAATTTATAAACTAAAGTTATTTTCCATATCTTGAGTTTGAGGGGAAGTATTAGAGTTAGTATCCCATTTAGTCATTGTTAGTTTAGGATATTTCTCATTCTATTAACTTTCATATTATAGTTTCTATGTATTAATTCTTTTATATGCTACAGATTTAATGCCTATATAAAGGCCATCTTTTGTAGTTATTATTTAGAGTAGATATATAAAAGCTCTAGTTTCTCTAACATGATATCAAAGCCTTAGTTCTAATTTATTTGACATACCTATTTGGGCACAAGATCTTATTGATGGAAATCAAAACTGATTTGACCTTATTATTTTACGATCAACAATTGATATGGTGTAATTATATAAAATATTTTATAATCCTAAACTTAATATTTGCTGAAATTATCCTAATAATTTGGCTATTTATGCATGTTATTGTTATTTTATAGGTTTAAAAGCTATCAGCACGAGAATATTGAAAACTAGATGCGAACTAAGTTGTTTGGGATAAAATTTTGAGAAGTGACCAAAATGATCAAAATGTAAACAGTGATTATGAATACTACTAGTGTACAATATATATGAACAGTATTGTTAGGTACTGTTCATCCAAAAACTAGGTCCCAATTCTAGAAAATTTCTAATTTTGATAAACAGTGCTAAACAATATGTATAAACAGTGTCTATGTACTGTTTTAATGAACAGTCCCAATTCTAGAAAATTTTTAGTTTTGATGAATAGTACCCTAAAACAAATACATATTCCATCATGATCGTCCCTCAAACCATAAGCATAGAGGTTATAGTTGTCATTTGTTCAAAAGGGTTAAAAAATTCTAAAATTGGAGGCATAGTGATTCGAAATGCTGCATAAAAAAAAAAGAGCAAAATTATATATATCTATATGCTTAAAAAAATGATAATAAGGAGCAACAAAGGAAGTTTCAAATTAAGTTTGAGAGTTTTCTTTGAAAATGAAATAAAGGGACCATAATGCTCAAAAGGAATTCATATTATCCTACCTTCATCCTATACATTACAAGCTTAATAAAATCTTATTTGAACCATAATCATGTTTGTTTCTACATTAGTGGAGAGTGATATGAAAAATAAGCCTATGGAGTGTATGTACAATAAATAAAAAAATTATATAGAGACAACATCTCTTCTTGTAGGCATAAACCATTATGGATGCATTTAACTGACAATAATGACTACACACACACAGAGAATAATCACTTGTTAGGTGAAATAAGCATAATGATTGGGCATATTGAATACGCACTGTATTTAAAGATTTTTTAGAGTTATAGATAATGCATTCTTTGAGAATAACTAGTAATCATCTGTTGACCCATAAATTTGTTTCTTGAATTTTATTTCATTTGTTTTTATCTTGTCTTTGCTCAAGGACGAGCAACTCTTAAGTTTGGGGGTATTTGATAGGGTGTAATTACATAAATATTTTATCATCCTAAACTAACATTTTGCTCAAATTATCCCAATAATTTGGCTATTTATGCATGTTAATGTTGTTTTATAAGTTTAAAAGCTATCAGCACGAGAATACTATAAATCGAATGCGAACTAAGCTGTTTAGGATAATAATCTGAGAAGGGACCAAAATGCTCAAAATGTAAACAATCATTATAAATAGTACCTATGTACAATACACGTGAACAGTTCATCTAGAAACCTAGATCTCGACGCCACAGCTCCTAATTCAAAAAAAAATTCAGTTTTGATGAACAGTGCCACACAGTATCTCTAAACATTACCGATGAACAATATTTATAAAGAGTGACTATTTTAGTGTTGATCACTATTCATCCAGAATATAAATTTTTGGAAAATATTACAGTAAATATTGACTTTATGAGGGTAAAGTTTGCCCTATTTCAATGCCCTAAGCCTATAAAATAATGACTATTGAGCCAAAACAAGGAAAAACAATATGATGAGAGATCAAAAACACCAATAAACAAGTCTTGAATCAAATTAAACATCAAAGAAGAGAGGATTCAATAGCAAGGATCAAAACAGAGCAATAGAATAGGGAACTTTCTTTTCTTTCCCTTTGTATTTGTTGTATGATGATTTCCTTTTAGTTTTTGATTGATTTTGGTTTCAAAACTCCTTTTATTATCATGGATTAATTTTATATAATTAAAATTAAGATTTGAACTGAATATGTAGCTTGGATTCGTTGTTTATCCTTATTAATTATGTCAATATTGAATTGTTCAATCTATTGAGTGTTTAATGATTCTAATTATATAACAATGTATTAGATTGATTCGGGAATCTTAATGAACTTGAAAAAGAGAATTTTGTGTTGGACATTAATAGATTGATGTATGATCATTATGTAAAAATATGAGTTCCATATGAGATAGAAATATACTCATATGGCATATATAACCATTTGTGAAACCTACTCCTAATGAATCTCAATTCAGTATAATTATCATAGGTATATAGATAATTGATTGATTAAGGTATAATCAATTGACCATCGAAATAGGCTTGTGAATGCATTTGAGTTTTTGATTAACAATTCATATTGATAAATTAAGGGTAACAAGTGAATTCAAGTATAGTATTGAGGGATAATTATAATCCTAGACATTTGATAATTAGAGTGTTTAAGATCATTTCCTTGTTGTCTCTATCAGTAATTTAATTAATTAGTTAATTTAGATATCAATTTATTGAAGTGCCAATAATTTGAATAAGAGTAGAAGAACACAATTTTAGTACTTAGCAAGTAGTAATAATAATTCATCTTAGGAATGATACTCTACTCATCGTATATTATTTATTACAGTAACGTATACTTATGTTAATTTATGTATACACAACAATAATCTTTGAATACTTATTCTATTAATTCATTAAAAATTATTTCAACTTTACACATGTTCCCAAGTGAAGTGTGCTTGCATGTATTTGATATTTGGATTACACTTTGCATTATCTTCATACCAATGTCATACTATGCTCTATTATGACTTGAGGGTGACTAAACTACCTTAAGCTTTAAAGTCACTTCTTCTTTCTCCCCCATTGGCAGGTGATGCGATATTCCTATATCTTATAATTGAGTAAAAAGTATACACCATCGTATGCAAGTAATAAAGGGACAAAAGAGTCAAATGTCGAACCCATAGGGATAATAAATTCTTTTTAACCAAGTACTAAAATTATGTCTTTCTAGTAATTATTTAGAAGAAAAAAAATCTAAGAATGAATTTAGAAAATATAAAAGCAAGAACACAATGTAAAGAGATATGAAAGATAGCAATATAGAGAAAGCCTAGGATTAATACTATTGCTTGATATATTTTCTAATGATCAATCTTCTAATATTTAATTCTCTTAGTTCTTATTATTGATCAAGACACCAATGTATTCACAAACCTCTCCTAAGGTCATGCAAGTATACCTAAATTTACCAAATACCTATATTCCTATAGTACTTGTAATAAATTAAGATTCGTTAAGAATAAGTCTTATTGATAATACATACCAATTAGGTATATTCTTATCCTAATTTGAAACTTACATATGCAACATTGAATGTTACTCTACAATCATGCATCAAATTACCTAGGTCTAAATATAATGATTCCTTTTCCGAGTTTATCAAAATATTACCAATTCATTCTCATATATTTTCCATATATATAGAAGCATTAAGAATAAGGAATTTGAAAAACAAAAAACTAAGTTTATTAATTATTAGAAAGATATGGCAATTAAGCACACATATTGAGTTCAAGTATTAACCCTAGAAAGAAAATTTAGTTCATGACTACAAGAGAATAGCGATAAAAATAATAAGAAAACACGATACAATTAAAGCAAACCGATATAGACGTCAAATTGCTCTTGATTGCGCTACCTAAAAAACTTTTGATACCGAAGAATGTCTTGAATTTTTCTCTATGGATGCTTCAATTATGTTCCTATTTCTCTCTAAGACTTGTGTTATGTGTCATATGGATGCTCTTAGATGTTATCTAAAGGCTAAGAACAAGTGGCCTTTTATAGGGATTGGTATGAGCTTGAAATCTCTAATTTTTGTCGGGTTAGGAATCGCATTATCATTGGGGTGCTATCACACTATAGCTGGCACTACATTGGAAAGGCCATATCACTAGAGCGATGAAGACATAGCGCTGGGGTGCTAAGCCGTCGCTGGCTGATGCTAAAGTGATAGGTTGCAACTTCAACAGGTCGTATTTTCTTTCTTTCTTTGTTTCGGCTTGGGTTCCAGTGCTGGAGCGAAAATCCTTGTGGCGTTGGGGCAACAGATCTATATTTTAAAAATTTTGTATTTTAACCATTTATAAATAAACAATAATATACATAAATAGCCATTTATTCTAATAAAATAATAAAATATCAAAATAGAAACATGAGAAAATATATGACAAATATGCCCTTATCAAATTCTCCCAAACTTGAACACTTACTTGTCCTTAAGTAATAAAATAAAATCAAGAGAGAAACAAAAGGTTTAAACTTGACTCAAATAATAAACAAAGAAAACAAAACAAAATATGCTTAGGTTAGTAAGAAGATCAAAATGTTTGTTTCTAAAGCTGTTTAAATGGCACAAATTCTTAAGGTAGATAAATAACTATTAACAATCTTAATTATCTTATTTTAGTCTCTCATTCTTCCTTAAAGATAATCATCATGTGTGTGTGTGCAAGCAATAAGCAATAACGAAAACCATACTTTGATTTACCTTATAATTTAGTTTGTACAAAAAATATGATGTCTCGGCATTTGATTTGTATAATGACACTTCCATAGGCTTGTCTTTTATACTACTCTCTACTAATGTAGAAAATCATATGTCTAGAAATCTATTTAGGACTTCTACTTAGCTTGTAATATAAGGCTAAGGTCAAGGTGGGATAAAAGAATAAACAATTTAGGTTCAAATCTTACCATGAACATTTAGACTTTACCTAGAAACCTCTTGATCCTTCTTTTCCCTGTATTATCTTTTCTCCCAAACTTATTGTTTTTCCCATCTTTTCAACCTTTATTTTTCAAAGAATTTTTTCTTTTTATTAAGTTGGGGATATTATTCTTTCTTTTTTTTTTAATATCCCCAAACTTAGATTGACAAATATCTCATAAACTTATTTTCTTATACCACTACAACCTTTCTTCTTTCAAGAGTATTTCTAAGCAAACACAAGGTTTATGGTGTTATGGGTAAATTTCTGAATAAATAAACTATAAGTTTTAGGCTTGTAATGTGGTTAAACCAAAGAATGGGTAATTAAGCTCAAAATAAGGTACTAGGGATAAATATACAATTAACGTAGGCTAGAAAGGCTCAATCGATCCAAAGATGGCCTAATGTCATTTTTCTATTCATGTGTTTCCTAGGATTTTACCTCAAGTGATAATTAAAGACAATTTCTAGAGTATCGGTCTTCGAGACTGTTGTGTACTCCCTAAAATATAGGTATCTCTAAGTAATAGTTATAACTATTCATACTTATAAAGTGCTAAAAAAGAATGGTGATTATAAATAAGGTCGAACTTGTTCCTAAACTTAGATAATCAAAATTTTCTCAAGTATCTATCATTTCATAGGGATTTGTAAAAATAAATTCCGCCATATATTTTATTTCTTATCATAAACTAATGAAGATCTTTAACAACCTAACAAAAAACTAATTAACTAAAAAAAATATAACCCACAAGAACAACCACTCAAATTATGCAATAAAACAAACACAAGAAAGTGTTTCCCACCCTTAAACTTAAATTAGACATTGTCTCCAATGTCAAAAAATAAAGAATTGAGAGTGCGAGACTTCCTTAGTAATTGAAATGTAAGCCTTGCAGCGTTGTTGTATGAATTCAGTCCTTTGTTCTAGATGCTTGCAAATGCTTATGTTGTCTTCCTTGAATGTTTGACTTGCTGATTTATTCCTAAAAATAAAAAAATAAAAAAAAATAACCAAATAGAAATTAAACAAAAATAAAAATTACTTGGGTTGCCTCCTAAGAGGGTCTGATTTAATGTCGTCAACTTAACGAGGCTTACATGCTATCTTGCTAACTTTCTTCTCTTTTGGCTTCCATATATTTACAATTAAACCTCGGGCAGTATCTTTTGTTGCATTCTCCTTGTATCTCTCTAGAAAGACTTTAATCTTAAACCAAAGACGTGGTTCTTCTTTTCTTTTCTCTTTGCTTGCTTCATCGAGATGTTGTTCCTTCTTTTTTCTTGTCTTCCTATGCTTCAATGCCCTTTTTCGGATGTGAGAATCCAATGTCTTTAAAGCTTTGGTTTGTTTGGCATTTGGGTGTACCACATTAATGCAGAATAATTCTCACTTTCAGTCGGTAACTTGATCTCATTAAAGACCTTAAAAGTGACCATTTTTTTTGTACCCTCATAGTCAACTCTCCTTTTTGCACATCAATGATTGTTATTCCAGTGGCTAGAAAGGGTTTTCCAAGGATGATAGGAATCTTCTTATCTTCTTCCATGTCCAGAACGATGAAATCAATAAAAAAGATGAGTTTATCAACTTTAAACAGTACATCTTCAATGACTCCCTTGAGATAGGCGAGAGAACGATCCGCCAGCTAGAGTGTGACATTTGTTGGTTTGGCTTTTCTCAGTCTTAATTTATTATAAATAAACAGTGGCATAAGATTGATGCTAGCTTCTAGATCACATAATACTTTTCTAAAATTGTAATTTCCAATTGAGCATGGTATGGTGAAGCTTCCACGATCTTTGAGCTTTAGAGGTAGCTTGTTTAGAAGGATGACGCTACACTCCTTCGTTATGGCCACAATCTCGAAGTGATATATTCTTCTCTTCTTTGATAGGATATCCTTCATGAATCTCATATAGCTCAACATTTGCTATAGTGTATCTGCAAAATGAAGATTAATATGTAATTTTTTAAAAACATCGAGAAATTTGAGAATTGCTTATCTAGTTTCTTCTTTTGCAGCCTTTGAGGAAATGGTAGAGGAGGAGTTAATGACTGCATGGTTTACTTCTGTGGGTTGCTATTGGTATCTTCTGCTGCGTTTTCACTTTTCTGTTCTTATGCTTGAATAGCAGTTTCTATGCTTTTCTATATTTTGACACATTTTTGTCTTGACTTCTTAGTTGCTGTAACCTTTGAGGAAAAGGTATAGGTGGTCTATATGGTTGTATGTCATCTTGCTGATCCACTGTTTCTTTCTCATTTGTCTTTGAAAGTTGTGGTTGAGGTGTGTTATCATGTAAGATATTATTACTTTTTAGGGAGTCGACTTGACACTGCTCAACATTTCCTCTTGGATTGACTTCGGTGTTATTTAGTAAGGTTCCTTGAGAGTGATTGTTTATTGTTGTAGCGAGTTGTCCTACTTGATGCTCTAAGGCTTTAAATAAAGCTGCTTGACTTCGAAGAAGTGCATCCATTTTCTCCTTGTATTGTAAGAACATGTCTTCTATGTCTGGCTTTTTCTCTTGCTAGGTTTGCAGTTAGAAGCCATGAGGAGCTTTGGAATGTTGTCCTTGATTTTTTTTGTTCCATGAGAAGTTAAGGTAATTCCTCCATCAAGGGTTGCAAAAATTTGAGTTGGGATATTGCGGTTGAAGTCCCCTATATATTGAGTAGCCTTTATGCAATGTCCATTGGCATGATTACTGTTGTTGGGGATCAAATTTATACAGGTGTATGCATGTGCAACTTTGTTTATTGTAAAAATACATATCTAGTACATATTTAACAAAACGGAACATTTAAAACATACAATAAACACATAAACATATATTAATCAAATTAATATATCGAAGGTAAAGTTGAGAAATTACCAACGTATAACGTTTTATACGTATTACTTTGGAGTCCACTTGGAGTCTCACTCGTTGACAGTTCTAGTTACTAACTTGGTGAGCTTGGTAAGTTAGAACAACAGCTCCTTAATTCAACACGGGATTAATCATTAACCCTTAAATGGTCGGTTCTTCTTTTCCTTTTCTTTCTCTCCCACGGTTGAAGAAAAGAATAGAAAGCAAAGAAATGGAAATGAAACAAGGAACAAAATGCAACATTTGCATTTCACACACCTGTTCGTGTTTCTAAACACACAAATATATATATATCTCTATTTGTTTTTAAAATAAATAATATTATATATTAAAATAATATAAATAAGCCACTAAAGGTAAAATTATAATAAATAATATTAAAAAATAATATGCATGACAACTATCATGTACTATTTATATTATATTATTAAAATATATAATATTATAAAATACTATATTTTAATAGAGATATTATAATTATTTAATAATTAAATAATCATAGTGTGAAATGATTATTTATATTATATTATTAAAATATATACTTGTGTATTTATATAGGTCCTACCAAATCTCACACATAGGTAAACTTAACCGAGGGTCCATAATGCACTACGCGTTATTTTATAATTAGTAAATAATAATTATTAACTAATTGTAGCATTTAACACTGTATTAAATAATTTAATCTACTACTCTCCTCCAGTGCACAACGAGTACACTCCATATCGTGGGACTCTCTAGGTCCACGCCTGATTTGTCAAATGGAACTATTCTGTAAGTCCATTAGTAATGCCTCACGCATACGTCATGAATATTACAAATTAGCGCGTTGAACCATACAAGTTAAGATTATAATACATATGTACAGTCCTTCCATTATATATATCTTGGATGTGCGGGAACATAGATCAACACCATCAAATTGCCATGTTCTCATCCATAAACCTATCTCCAAAATGGTATCTCATTGAACAATATACACAAACTCTTTGCCATATTGTTTATGTTAGGGTCAGTGCTTACGTGCCATCCCTGAATGTACATATACTTGTGTATTTATATAGGTTTACATTCCTATTAAATCGCTAATACCTATATATATGGTATGGTATTATGCATATAATGTTACAGACATTGTAGATCTAAAAGAGTTCAGATCAGATCTAAAAGAGTTTAGATAAGGGCTCATAGTTAGTCATGCTGAGACATATAATTGCTAAATGTTAGCACAGCTAAGTGTTAGCTGGTTATAATACTTAGCAGATCCAAAAGTTGGAGCCTTGTCTGTGATAAGACATAGACCTGGGAATATACCAGTAACTGTATAGTTGCAAGAATTGCAATCGGGTGCCAGAAAATGCAAGTTGCGCAAGTATATTCTTGAAACATTGTCCCTGATATATTTCTGCTGATGCGGGTTTGTCGGTGAATACCTTTATATATAGATCAACATATGTCGTACCTATAGGGTATAGATGGTCATTCCTAGCCGACTGTGAGCTTGGAACTCGTATTGACATATGGGTATCCAGTTAAGACTGGATATGGGACAGACTCACGAGGGCCTCCAATAGACATTTAATGTAAGCCATCAATAGAGGGTCCTCTCGCGTTGAGTAGTATACGTGGTCCTTTGACCTGAGTACTACGGTGGGCTTGTAAGTGATCCACCATACTTTGGTTCCACGCATGTCACAGACCTTTCATGATGTGACCGTTGGGTGTCATTAGGTATGGTCCGATATGCACAAATATGGGATCCGCCAGCTCCCATATGGAGTTTGATATTAAGATGCTTCGAGACTGTATTTCAGAAAGTCTTGTGGCCACAAACAATTATCCCAGAAAAGAGTTCCGCCAGGGTAGAACAATATGACAAATGAGTTTGCACATATTGTTCAGTGAGACACTAGTCTGAAGATAAGACATGGATGAACACTAGGGGATTTGACGGTGATAATCTATATTCCCGCACATCCAGGATATCATGACGGAAGGACTATACGTATGCGTTGTAACCTCAACTTGCATGGTTCAACGCGCTGATTTATATATCCATGACGTGTGCGTGGGGCATTGCTCACGGACTCGTGGAATAGTTTCATTTGACGAATCGGGCGTAGGACCTAGGGAGTCTCGCGATATGCAGTGTATTCGTTGTGTCAAACGGGTAAACTTGGTAACTATACATGAGGGGCAAAATGGTCATTTCACACTTTAATTATTTAATTGTTAAATAATCAAAATATTTCTCTTATTATATAATATAATATTTTATTATATTATATTATTTTATTATATTATATTATATTATATAATTAGATATTATATATATATTAATATTATATTTGGTTGCCAAATAGTTGACACCCATTACTAATTTTATATTATTATTATTATATATATTATATTATATAATATATTATTTTATTATTTTATTATACATATATAAAGTGAAGAGAGAAAGAAATGTTGGGGGGTGCTGTGTGATTCTGGGTAATTGTTGCCTGAGAGAAAAAGAGAAATGGAGGAGAGGAAGAAGAGAAGAAGATAGAAAGAAAAAAAAAAGAAGAAGAAAAAGAAGAAAAAAAAGGGGAAAAATGAAACTGTTTCATTTTTCTTTATCGTGTCTTAGAAGTAATTGAGAATTGCTTCAGCCTCCATTTCTTATCCTTTTAGAGAAAAGGATGTGAATATACACTCAACCATTTTGGAGATTAAGAGTTAATTTTGGGCTGAATATTGGGCTGCTGTTCTAGCTCACCAAGCCCACCGAGTTGGTGACTAGAACTGCACGCGAGTTGCTCTCCATGCAGAATCCAAACAAAATACATGTATGGCGTTACACGTTTTAGTGAGTTCTTTATTCTATAAATATATTAATACGATTAATATATTATATTTATTGTGTTTATTGCAAAATTTATACATTTTTGCTGCATTAGGCAATAGACACAATTACACATGCATACACCCACGTGTATAAGATCTGACGCCGAAAAATGGTATCAGAGGCATTTAAGTTGTATTTGGGTGTTGTTTTAGTGAATTGATGCAAAAGGCCTAATGTAAATGGCACGTTTCAAGTGTTGAAATATGTATGCCAAAAGGGAAGCACTGGGCATTGTAGCGCCAATGGTGACATTTTGCGTTGCGGCGGTATACTGTTCACTTGAAATGTATCACATGAACAGTTACTGTTCATGATACATTGGTGTTACTGTTCACAGATACAGTACGAAAGTTACTATTTATAGCTATAGTTTTTTTTAACAGTATTTAGAATAGTGTTTCAAAATTAATTTTACATGTGTAGATTTATGAGATGTAATGATAAAAGTTATCAGTCTACATTATAAATCAGGGTTTATGAGATGCAGTGATAAAGAGTTATTGATCTGGATTATAAACCAAGATTAATTTTTTCTATGTTGGTAACCACAATTGGAGCCCTGCTAAGGTGGGGGGGTTAGTTGTGCTTGCATAGAAAAATTAATTAAGTTGAGAATCACCCTTCCTAGGAGAATAGAGACCTGGAAACAAAATCTCTCTTAATCAGATTGAATAATATTATATTATAAGATAATATTTTATTCTGATCCGTTTTATCAATACGGTGTTAGACAAGTCACATCAGTCTTGTCTCAATATTGCTACAGCATGAGGATCTTGGTCGGTTGGGTTTGGACTATGCCGGTTAAACATGACATGAGGCAAATATATACGAAAGTATTGCCCAATATTGCTACAGCGTTAGGGTAGTATCGGTAGCATATATTTGATTATTGACAAGTTAATCTAGAATACACTTATCCAATATTGCTACAGCATGAGGATAAGGTGTATTTAGGATCAATGGGTAAGCATTGCATGAGATACAATTGACAAGTGTTATCTACCTGTTAGGTTTATAATGGCGAATATTGCTACAGCGTGAGGCCCGAGTAAATTCAGTGCCGCGGCATTCGGGTTCAATGCCGCGGCGCTCACTCTCTGGAAGTGGCACCCCGGCGCTCAAATCGAATGCCCCGACATTGTACTGTTCATACACTATAGAAATTTCACTATTCATTTGTATTGTTCATGTTTTGAGCATTTTAGTCCATTCTCTGATTTTTATCTCAAATAGCTTCATTTGCATCCGGTTTTCGGTATTTTTGCTCCGATAATGCTTAAACCTATAAAATAACATTAATATGTATAAATAGCCAAATTATTGGGATAAATTGAACAAATATCAAGTTAGGAAGATAAAATAGTTTATACAATTACGCCTTATCAAATACCCCCAAACTTAAATACTTGCTCGTCCTTGAGTAAGAAGGCGCACACACACAATACTAAAAATGAAAACAAATAATAAAAAGATATAAAACATTGTGTCGGCAAACAATTAGTAATTTGTCTCAAAAATTTCTCATGACTACTATCCTCAAGGAAATTCTCAACATCATAACCGTTAAACGTGTTAATCCAACACTTATTCATATCCACAAGTGACCTACTTGATGTGTGTGTGAATAGCTAAAATCATTAGTTACATGCACTCGGATTAGTTTATGCACATAAGACAATAAAATGGTCTTTATGAGATTTTTGCTTTTATTTAACCTCCATATGCTTATTTTTTGCATCACTCTCCACTAATGTAGGAACACACATAATCAAATATCAAATAGAACTTTAATTAGCTTATAATGCATGGCTAGGGTGAGGGTAGGATAAAATGGATCAATTTCGGCTCAACGTACACCATAAACATACATTCCTCTTGAGGTTACACAAACCTAACCATTATTTTCCACCTGATTTCCCCTAAACATATTTCTTTGATTCCCTAGCTATTTTGTTGCTCTTCTTTTCTTTTCGTTTCTTTTAAGCTAGGGGTATAGGAAACTCAATTTTTCTTTTTTTTTTTGGAATTATTTTTTTTATATGTATAAGTCACTATAACCCCAAACTTAAGTATTTCATAATTAAGCAACCAACATTTATAACCAAACCCATAACCCTTCTTTTAATCCATCCCTTTATCTTCAAAAGTTCACACAACTCACTAAAAGTAGTTTTATGCCAATGGCTCAATAGGTACTATGAAGGATAACAAAAATAAAGGCTACGGTAATGAGTTAGCAAGGAAAAATGATTAATCAGGCTCAACTGGGGTAACTAGGGGAAAAATATACATAGGTTGGCTTGAAAGGCTCAATCAATCCAAAAATGGCCTAAAATCATATCCCTAATTATGTATGCCCTAGGATTTTGCCTTGAGTGATGCTCAAACAAGTTCTAGCTTGTTTTTTACTATAATTATTCTTGTTGTGCATAAAAGTCTTTTAAGTAAGCATAAAACTAAATAATTCTAACTCTGTGCTCGAAATATCAAGTGGTCACAAAGTGAAGCTGAACTTGTCCTAGATTACCAAGCAAACAATCACAACATTCATTGTTTTCAAAAGAACATAGCATTTGAAATCATATTTCTATTTCATATCATTAACTACTAATCATTCAACCAACCCACAACTAAACACTAAAATGAAAGAAAACAAACAAAACAAAAAAACAATTATGCGAAACAAACAACTAAAAATAACAATTGTAATAAGTAAGCATAATCAACATGGAAATGAATATTTTCCTATCCTAAACTTAAAGTTGACATTGTCCACAATGGTTAAACTAGAAGTAAGTAAAAAGAAACTTCCCTTGTAAACAATGGTGTGATACTTGAATCGCAATGAGGAAGTTGTTGCTTGAGTTAGTGCTTAAAGCCATTGAGTGATGCTTTCCAATATATGAAATTTGAGGAGCCTTGTTGTCCACAACATGGGTTTTTGACCTGAAACTTCTCAGTGTTGAGGCTGCAACCTTAAGTTGCTGCCATATTTGGTTTGTCCCCAATTGTGAGCTCAATTTGGATGCATCATATTGGCTTTATTTCGGATTTCGTTTCCATGCCTTTATGAGATTCTGAATTATTGTTTCAACACACTGCAGAAAAGAAAAACAAACATTAAACAAAAATATTAAAATAAAAAAAATTGAAATGCACTTGGGGTGCCTCCCAATAAGCGCTTGATTTATTGTCACTAGCTAGACTTCTTCTGAGGTTGTGGTGGAAATTCTGCATTTTGGAGGCATTATGCCCAAGGAACACTCATCTTTTATCATTCTTCAATGTTCACTCAATGGTCTTGCCAATTCCTTTCCTTGATTTCCTTTCATTGAACTTGCTTGGTAAGAACCAAAATCTTGTTCGAAAGTGTGAACCTTGTTGATCTTCAACATAATAACCTCTTTGAATGCACCTTCAAAACAACCACAACAACCCAAACATAACAAAATTTAAAAGAAACAAAATGCCTAAATTAAAATCAAGTTACTTTACTATAATATTAGCAAAAACATCAAAATCAACATCCCTGGCAACGGCGCCAAAAACTTATTGTGTGATTTCTATAACACAAACTAACGCAAGTGCATGTATCGCAACAAGTAATAAAGTGATGTGTAGAGTATCGTTCCCACGAGGATTGTGTCCTAAATTAATGCTAAGTACTACGATGTTGGCAACCTAACTTTATCTAGGCTAATCTAAATGGCAGGATGAGTTATTGAATTAAAAGCAATTTAAAACTAATTAGCTAGATAAATTAAGGAAAATAGATATCTATGGCAATGAGGCTCTAGAGATTTGATTTCCCTCTATTGTTCGTATGGTCTTTGTCATTAGTAATCAACAACCAATTTATGCATTCATTAATCCAGGGTGTATGATTAATCTCATTCCATCTTCCGAGTTCGAATGAGATACTATGCATATATATTCAAGTTGATATGTCTATCTAACTTGTTTACATAGACATGCATTACGCAACCCTTAAACGATTACCCCAAGGATTAATTTCATTATCATTGTCACTTTATCAAATGAAATTCTAGATATAATGGCACACCCCAAAGCGTTTAGCCTGTTACGCTTATCAACCACTTTAAAAAGGAGAGCACCACATGTAACCTTAGGCATAATAGCACACCCCAACAAGTTTGCGTCTGTCACGCATTTAATCAAGCACTTGGAGTGCACCTCATGCAAATTCTAAGAAACATCATGATGATTACCTAAGTTCATTAGTCTCTCAACTTAACAAACTCAAAGCTATGCTTTTTAAGATAGACATATAGATTAAACTTTGTCAAGCACATAACCCAAATGTTTAATTCATCTAATCCATTTTTCAATGCAATTAGAAGCATGAAGTGCATAAAAAGCATAAACGAATAACACAAGATAACCATTAATCACATAGCAACTTCAACACATAATGTTCAATAAAGTTCCACTAAGGCCTAGAACCTACAATCTACAACAAAATGATAATCTTGCGATATGGTGAATTCTATATAATTGGGATCCTAAAGTATTGATTTCATTCTATTCTTCCTATGCTCTTCCTATTTAGCAAATTCGTTCAATTCATTAATCAAGAGCTTAAGACTAATCTCATTCCATCTTCTGAGTTCGAATGAGATACTATGCATACATAGTCAAGTTGATATGTCTATCTAATCTGTTATATATACACGCATTAAGCTACCCTTAAGCGACTACCCCAAGGATTAATTTCATTATCACTGTCACTTTATCAAATGAAATTCTAGACATAATGGCACACCCCCAAAAAGTTTGGCTTGTCACGCTTATCAAACACTTTAAAAAAGAGAGCACCACATGTAACCCTAGGCATAATAGCACACCTCAAAGAGTTTGCGCTTGTCACGCATTTAATCAAACACTTAGAGTGCACCTCATGCAAACCCTAAGGAAAACCAAGAAGATTACCTAGGTGTTATTGGCCTTTCAACTCAATAACAACCTAAAGCTATATTTCTCCCAAATCCTATAAATGGATCAATCTCTTCCAAGCATAATTCATACATTCACAACAACCAATTCATTTACCAATCAATTGGAAGCATTAAGCATAAGAAACATAAATGAATTACACGAATTTATACTAAATCATCCAAACATAATATAAATAAAACTACATCAATCCTTAGAATCAAGTTTAATCACATGAAAATCCAACCACAACTAAAATTATCCAACCATCCATAGATACATCTCATTAAAACATTATTCATAATTGAAATGACAACAAAGGATAAAAACAATGAAAAGGAAAGGGAAAACTGAATTTGGGGATGTCTTCAAGGTTTCAATCCTTCAAATGTCTTCAATGATGCACATGAAACCTTGGAGACATCATTTCTCCTCTTTAAATTTGAGCTCAAGCCTCCTCTTCCTTGCCAAATTTCGTGCTCTTCTCCCCCTCTTTTCTCCCTTTTTACTTGGCTCAACAATGAGTGTTTATATAGGTAGGGTTGCAAAAGAGGACAAAAATACCCTTAAAGAGTGCCCAGAATTCAGTGCCGCAGCATTCGGGTTCAATGCCGCAGCGCTCACTCTCTAAAAGTGGCGCCCCGGTGCTCAAATCGAATACCCCAACATTGCACTGTTCATGCATTATAGAAATTTCACTGTTCACTTGTATTGTTCATGTTTTGAGCATTTTAGTCCATTCTCTGATTTTCATCTCAAATAGCTTCATTCGCATCCAGTTTTTCGTATTTTTGCTCCAATAGTGCTTAAACCTATAAAACAACATTAATATGCATAAATAGCTAAATTATTGGGATAAATTGAACAAATATCAAGTCAGAAAGATAAAATAGTTTATATAATTACGCCTTATCAGTAGTATCGGTAGCATATATTTGATTATTGACAAGTTAATCTGGAATACACTTATCCAATATTGCTACAGCATGAGGATAAGGAGTATTTAGGATCAATGGGTAAGAGTTGTATGAGATGCAATTGACAAGTGTTGTCTACCTGTTGGATTTATAAAGACCAATATTGCTACAATATGAGGCCCGAATTACTCTGACCGATGAATGAATCTCAGAAGTGTTCTAGATTCAAAAAATTTTGAATTTATTATTGATAAGAGTTTGTCGTAAGGCAATTCTGATAACACCTCTAGAGGATTAAATAGAAATGGTATGGCCCTCTTTGTAAATGGTGCTTCACCTTTTATTCCAAGTACATTTAGTGAGACCAGATGTATGAAGAGAAGATGATGAGGCAGATACCCAGTATCAATCCTCAAAGGCAATATTTATCTAAAGATCAACAAGAGGGCGTGTAGGTAGAAAGTGTTTCCACTAAAGTAAGGTTGGGTATTGGAAATTCCCCTACCGTAGAAACTGTATAATAGTTAGAAAGACTCCCACAGGTTTGTGTTTAACAAACATAGACATTTCTAGAGCATAAGATACCAATTCAAGCTGGGTATGAGATACCGCACGTCCCTCTCATATCTGTAATATGTTGCAGGGATTGAGAGAGACTACAATGAAACAACTTGTAGAAGTAAAGTTGAGAGTAAGAAATGATGATTTCTTGTAGGTCCAAGTTGTTGGGCAGCTTAACTTACTTCTTGTATGTAATACAATAGTTGTATTACATAATAAGTATAATATTTTATTAGCTGTATGTCAGTTAATAAAAGGACATTATATACAATTCAAAATATCTGTAGATTGTAATCTTTTAATTATACGGAGCTGTGGTATATGTAAGTTTTGGTCATATAGGCGTGAGACGCTTATCCGTCTGGTTAAGGATGGTTGGATTCCTGATCTGACCATACAGACTTAACCAATTTATGAATAATGTATTCACAGAGATGACCAAATATACTAGAATGTACTTCACATCTTTTCGATTAGATCGAGGAAGTGAATACATCAATAGCAAGTTTTCTATTTGTTTAAGGAAGAATGAGATTCTCACTCATTATAGTCCTCCGGGTAATCCATAATATAATGATGTTTTGAAATAAGGAATTGAACTTTATTAGATATGGTCTGATTGATAATGAGTGTTACCGATCGATATCTGTAAGAATATGCTCCAAATATAGCTACTTATTTAGCAGAGTTCCATCACAAGCTGTTCCTTCATTTTGTATGAGATACAGAGAGGAAGGAAGCCGCATCTTAAATAAGTTAATACTTGGGTTGTCCTGCTTACGTAAAGAGTTACGCAGCAGGGTATCTTATTTTATAAGAGTTACTCAATAAGATAAACAACACCCAAGAGGTACAAGTATAGGTTCATTGAGTATCCTGAAAATTAAATAGGATACTAGTTCTGTGATTCAGAGAAGCGAAGTGTGTACGTTTCTCAGTATTCCGTTATTCTAGAGAAAGAGTTTCTCATGGGTCGTGGGAATCATAGAAAGATTAAACTTGGTGAAGTCATCTAGAAATCAATGAACCAAGGATGGAAACTCGGGCTCAATTAAACAGTGACCCTTTTAGCACACCTTTAAATGGGTCAGAAATGATGTCTAGGTCAATTTTTAGGTATGATTGATGCCTGAAGGTGAACTTAGAGTTTTCTTGGTAGAAGAAAATCATCCTTGACCTATAGCGAGTCAATGTTAAACATCAATTTGAGAAGCAGCACGAAGCCATGGAAATAAAATTGACTATATACATCAGAATAAATTTGAGACTTGGTTAAGCTACTTGTGGGAATTGTTCTCATTGATTGTAAAGGGTTTACAAAGGGGTAGTATGAACCAAATAGAAGGTAGAGACCTTTTAGGCCCTTTATTAGTTTTAAAAAGGTAATCCTCAGTGATCTGGCATCATCTAGGGGAAACCTTTGAACCAATATTGATGTTAAAGTCAATTAGTATTTTATTGGCTCTTGCAACATATTATGACTTTGAAGTTTGGCAGATGGATATAAGGAAGGTGTTCCAGAATGGATATCTCAAGTAAACAATATTCATGGAACAGCCTGAAGGTTTTACGTTCAGTCAGACTTCTGAGCTAGTGTGCATGAAAGGTCAGTGGGAGCACGACAGTCTTCTTGATGCTCTTTGTTGAAGACATACTGACCATTGGGAATGAAGTCAATATATTATAATCGGTTAGATGTAACTCATAGGTGTTTCTCCATAAAGGATTTATGAGATGCTTCCTTTATACTAGGTATAAAGCTTTATAGAGATAGAGCTAAGAAACTGATAGGACTCTCCTAAATTATTTCACATCAATAGCGTCTAAAGGGGTACAGTTAGTTAACTATAAGATAGTTAACATATCTAATAGACCTGGTGTTCATCTTTCGATGAGAGTGTCTCTTCAGATGGAAGATGAAAGAGTTAGAGTGTCTAACATACCAGATACATCATCTCTTCAGAGCTTGATGTATGCCATGATGTGTTTGAGACCTGAGATCTGTTTGGCTGTAAGAGTTACAAACTGAGTCCAGTATGATTCAGGTGACCACTATTTGATAGTAGTCAAATATATCCTAAGGTACCTTAGAGGTACAAATGATAAGTTTCTCAAATATGGAGAAAGTAACTTACAAATGAGAAGACGCACGGAGTCAAACTTTTAGTTTGACCTAGATGATAGAGAGTCTACATCTGGAAATGTGCTCATTCTCATTAGTACTAAGGGAGTTAGAATTACACTAAACTGAGATTCACTGCTAATTTAAATTGATGGAGCAGAAGTGGCAGTGAGGATTCGTAGCTTTGTCGTTGAACTTGGAAGAGTTCCAAGACAGATAGATTCTATCACATAAGTTTGTGGTAAACCAAGGCCATAGTACAAGCTAAGATGCTAAGAGCACACCAGTACTCTAATTATGAGGAGAGGAGTCTCATATAACTAGAGGGATCTTGGCTTTAAGAAGATGTGAGTATTTGTAGAAGTATTCTATAAATAATTTAGCGGACCCACTTTCTAAGGCCATGACTCTAATAGTGTTTATGAAACACGTAGAGTCAATATGTATGAGATGCCATTAGGAATGACGCTAGAGCAAGTGAGAGATTGTTATGGTCGGTGCTTACATGTCATTCCTGAATGTACATATACTTGTGTATTTATACAAGTGTACATTCCTATTAAATCGCTAATACCTATATATATGGTATTATGCATGTAACATTACAGACATTGTAGATCTGAAGGAGTTCGGATCAGATCTAAAAAAGTTTAGATAAGGGCTCATAGTTAGTCACGCTGAGATATATAATTGCCAAATATTAGCTGATTATAATACTCAGCAGATCCAAGATTTGGAGCCTTGTCTATGATGGGACATAGACTTGGGAATATACCATTAACTGTATAGTTGCAATCGGGTGCCAGAAAATGCAAGTTGAGCAAGTATGTTCTCGAATAATTGTCCCTGATCTATTTCTGCCAATGCGGGTCTGTCAATGGATACCTTTATATATAGATCAACATGTGTCGTACCTATAGGATATAGATAGTCGTTTCTAGCCGAGTGTGAGCTTGGAGCTCGTATTGACATATAGGTATCCAATTAGGACTGGATATGGGACAAACTCACGAGGGCCTCCGATAGACAATTAATTTAAGACGTCAACGGAGAGTCATCTCGAGTTGAGTAGTATACGTGGTCCTTTGACCTGAGTGCCATGGTGGGCTTGTAAGTGATCCACCATACTTTGGTTTCACGCATGTCGCAGACCTTTCATGGTGTGACCGCTGGGTGTCGCTGGGTATGGTCCGATGCTTATGGAGTCCGATGCATATAGATATGGGATCCGCCAGCTCCCATATGGAGTTTGATATTAAGATGCTTCGAGACTGTATCTTAGAAAGTCTTGTGGCCATAAGCAATCATCCTGGGAAAGAGTTCCTCCAGGGTAGAACAATATGGCAAAGGAGTTTGCACATATTGTTCAGTGAGATACTAGTCTGAAGATAAGATATGGATGAGCACTAGGGGATTTGACAGTGATAATCTATATCCTTGCACATCCAGGATATCATGACGGAAGGACTATACGTATGCGTTGTAACCTCAACTTACATGGTTCAACACACTGATTTGTATATTCGTGACGTATGCGTGGGGCATTGCTCACGGACTCGTGAAATAGTTTCATTTGACGAATCGAGCATAAGACCTAGGGAGTCCCGCGATATGGAGTGTACTCGTTGTGCACTGGGGCAGCGTGCCAGATTAAAGTGTTTAATCTAGCAATATTCAGCAATATCATGGGAATGCGTGCGTATCTGTATTTAAGTGTTAAATACAACAATTAGTAAATAATAATTATTTACTAATTGTATAATGACACGTGGCGCATTGTGGACCCTCAGTTGAGTTTACCCAAGTGCGAGTTTGGTGAGACCCACTAACGGGTAAACTTGGTAACTATACATGAGGGGCAAAATGGTCATTTCACACTTTAATTATTTAATAGTTAAATAATTAAAATATCTCTCTTATTATATTATATAATATTTTATTATTAGATATTATATATATTAATATTATATTTAGGTGCCAAATAGTTGGCACCCATTACTAATTTTATATTATTATTATATATATTATATTATTATATATATAAAGTGAAGAGAGAAAGAAATGTTGGGGGGTGCTGTGTGATTTTAGGCAATTGTTGCCCGAGAGAAATAGAGGAGAGGAAGAAGAGAAGAAGAAAGAAAGAAGAAAACAAAAAACAAAATGGGAAAAATAAAACTGTTTCATTTTTCTCTATCATGTCTTAGAAGTAATTGAGAATTGTTTCAGCTTTCATTTCTTATCCTTTTAGAAAAAAGGATATGAATACACACTCGGTCATTTTGGAGATTAAGAGTTAATTTCAGACTGAATATTGGGCTGCTGTTCTAGATCACCAAGCCCACCGAGTTGGTGACTACAACTACACACGAGTTGGTGACTTCAACTACACACGAGTTGCTCTCTATGTGGACTACGAAAAAATTCGTGTATGACGTTACACGTTTTGGTGAGTTCTTTATTCTATAAATATATTAATACGATTAATATATTGTATTTATTATGTTTATTGTAAAATTTATACATTTTCGTTGCCTTAGGCAATAGACACAATTGCACATGCATAAACCCACGTGTATAAAATCCATCGCCAATAATTTAACCCTGTAGAAACACCTTTTTGGGTTAGCTACTTATGGCCATAAGACTTTCCTGAGATACTATCTTGGAGCATCTGGATATATCACTCTCTATGAGAGCTGATGGATCCCATATCTGCACTCACTAGACTCCATGAGCATCGAACCATACCCAGCTACACCCAGCGGTCAGATTATGAAAGGTCTCTGACATACGTGGAACCAAAGCATGGTAGATCACTCACAAGCCCATTGTGGTGATCAGGTCAAAGGACCACGTATACTACTCAACTCGAAAGGACCTTCCATTAACGACAACATAGGATGTCTAATGGGGTCCTCATGAGTCTGTTCAGTACTCAGTCCTAACTGAATACCCGTATGCTTATACAATCTTCAAGATCCTGGTTAGCTAGGAACGACCAATTGTACCCTACATTTATTGACATACACTAATCTATATGAATTAAAGAGATCTACTAACAAACCTGCATTAGTAGAAATAGATCAGGAATAATTTATTTGAGAACATGCTTGCATAATGACACATCCTAGCAACCTATTGCAGCTCTTGCAACTATATCATTATAAGCATATTCTGAAGTCTTTATCCCGTTACAGACAATGTTCTAAATCTTGAAATATTTGCTAACTCTTAGCACCAATCTAAACTCCTTTAGACCATATCTGAACTCCTTTAGATAATACAGAGTCTGTAGCATAACAAGCATTAAACTATATTATTAAAAGGTAATTATTGATATAACAAAAATATAGTCTGTATAGATATCAAATATTTATACAAAAACTGGGATGACACATAGGCACAACCCTAATAATTACCTCTACAGATTTCGCAAGTGATTGCTCCAGTGCATTTGCAAAATGAAGATTAATATGTAATTTGTTAAAAATTTCAAAGAATTTGAAAAATTGCTTATCTAATTTTTACTTTTGTAGCCTTTGAGGAAATGGTGGTGGATGATGGTATGTTGGCTTTTTTGGTAGCTATACGTCATTTTCTTCTTTCCTTACTCTTCTTCATGTGTTTGTTGTGCTAAAGTGATGTTATTTTATAATTATATTTTGCTTCTTAATGTGACAGATTTACAGTGTTCTCCTTTTGGATTGACTTCAGTGTTGCTTAGTAAGGTTCCTGAAGAGCAACTATTTATTGTTAAACCCAATTGTCCTACTTGATTTTCCAAGGTTCAAAATGAAGCTGCCTAGCTTTGAAAGAATGCATTAGTTTTCTTTATGTATTGTAAGAACATTTCTTCTATATCTAGCTTTTTCTCTTGCTAGGTTTGCAGTTGGAAGCCAGGAGGAGATTTGGAATACTGGCCTTGATTGTTGTTCTATGAGAAGTTAGGGTGATTTCTCCATCTATAATTATAAAAATTTGAATTAAGGTTGTTGCGGTTAAAGTTTCCTACATATTGTGTTGTTTTCATGCATTTCCCATTAGCGTGGTTTTCTCTATAGAAATCACAAGTGATTGGCTAACTCTTGATGGCATTAACCCCTAAGTTGCTTAATTGTTTGGTCAAAAGGTTGACTTGGGCGGATAATGTCGTCAATGTGTCTACTTCATGTAGTCTAGCTATCTTTCTTGTGGTTGTTCTTTCTGTAGGACATTGATAGGAATTGGATGCCATTTCACCTAGTAAATCATAAGCTTCATCGGTAGATTTGTTCATGAGTGCTTCTCTAGCTACAACATCTACTATTGTTTTGAATTGACCGACCAATCCATTGTAGAATATTTGTACAATCAACCACTTCAGAACTTTGTGATAAGGACATTTTCTTTGCATATCTTTGTATCTCTCACATGCCTCATAAAGAGATTCTCTATCTAGTTGTAGGAATGCTGAAATGTCATTCCTCATCTTGGTAGTTTTAGCAGGTAGAAAGAATTTGACAAGGAACTTTTGTGCAAGATCATCTCATATATCAATGGATCTAGATGGAATGATAGCAGCTAGCTCTTTGCTTTGTCTCTCATGGAAAAGGGAAACAATTATAGTTGGATTGCATCATCGAACACCCTATTATAATTTAATGTGTCACATATCTATCTCAAAGGGGTTGATGATGTATATGTTTAGATCGTCATTGGGTAGTTCGCTAAATTGTACCAAATCCTTTAGCATTTGAATTGTGCTTAGCTTGATTTTGAAGTTGTTAGCTTGAACATTTGGTCTTTGAATGCTTGAATGGATTCCACTAACTAGGGGAACAACTGTTGACGTATTTTAGGGTGCATGCATGTGATTTTGTATATATTAAAAAAATTAAATACATGTATCATATACACGAATTTCGCAGTGGAATTAAACATGTAATCAACATATACATATGTACTTAAATTCTTAACAACTTAAGATTACATTAAACATACATTTGAAGACCTTCGATGAAGATTTCAAATCCCGATTTCTTTGCTCTAACTTTGAGCTCACCTTGAAGTGCACTTTTGTTCAATTCTAGTTCACAACAATCCAATGAGATTGTGAAGCTAGAATGGCAACAGTATAATCTCCAGCAATAAGGTTTGTATTACTTGAAAGAAAAATAAGAAGAATTTATTTTTTTTTCTCCTTTGGTTTTTCTCACAAGTCTTTGTTCAATGAAAAACTCTCTCAAAACCAACTCTTCTTTTTCCTCTCAACCTTTGCACTAAAATGGATTCACATACTTGTTAACACAAATAAAACCTAACCATTTTTAGTACTCTCAACACTTCACAAGTGCTCCACCAAAATTAGATTAAGTGGCCAACTACCAAAATAATTTTTTGTGGCCATTTTAATGGTCTAATAAAATTAACTATTAATCACAAAACGGTGCTCCACTTAATTTAATTTATGTTTCTCAAATTAGGTATGTCTTTCATTTAAGAATAAAATAACAAATAAATAAAATCATATTTTATTTATTTAAATAATATTTATTTAATTATTCAAAAACTATTTGAATAATTAATATTGACCTTATTTGATTTTACTAACATGGTTAATGGGTGAATTTATGGTAAAATAATTAATGGAATAAAATTTTGCCACTTGTTAACATCTAATTAGTTAATAACTCTTATCAGCTAATTAAATGATATACTTAATATTTAAGTCTAAACAAGTGTACAAATTCGAGCAACCCCAAAACATATTTTCGGTTTGGTGAAATTTCTAAGATGGAACTGTTCAATCTATTATGCTGCCCCAGTGCATAAAAAGTACACTTCATATTGTGAGACTTTCTAGGTCCACGCCTGAATTGTCTTATGGAACTCCTACATATGTTTATGAACGATGCCCCACACACACGTTATAGATATTACAAAGCGGCGTATTTGACCATACAAGTTGAGGTTATAACATATTCATATAATTCCTCCATCATTTATATCCGGGTAGAGCAGAGATATAGATCAACACCGTCAAATCTCCATATGCCCGACCAAAAGGCTTATCTCTAGAATTGTATTTCAATAAATAATATTCCCAAATACTTTTGTAATATTATTTATCCTTAGGGTTAAACTCTTTTCTCAGGAATTACTACTTATGGCCATAAGACTTTCTGAGATACAATCTATAGAGCATTATGATATAATACTCACTTAAATGAGCTGATGGATCCCATATCTATGTACACCGGACTCTATGAGTATCGGACCATATCCAACGACACCCAACGGTCAGACCATAAAAGGTTTTTGACATGTGTGGAACCAAAGTATACTGGATCACTCATAAGCCTACTATGGCACTCAGGTCAAAGGACTACGAATACTACTCAACTCGAAAGACCCTCTATTGACTGCTTATGGGATGTCTATTGGAGATCTTTGTGAGCCTGTTCAATATTTAGTCCTTACTGAATACATGTATCTCTGTATGAACTTCCACTAAACTCATAGTTTGCTAAGACTAACCATCTGAACCATCCAGATATAGACATACACCAATCTATATATTTATTAAGGTATTCACTAATAAACCAGCATCAGTAAAGATAGATCAGGAACATAATATTTGAGAACATATTTGCATAATGACATTTTCTAGTACTATTTACAACTCTTTGCAACTATGTCATTACTAATATATTCTTAGGTCTTTGTCCTATTTCTAACAATGCTCTAACTCTTTAGATATCGCTGACTCTTATAATCTGATAACTCTTATCAGTGCCAACTCTTAGTATTTATAACTCTCAACGTTGCTAATTCTTAGCACTGATCTAAACTCATTTAGACTATATCTAAACTCTTTCAGATGTATAATGTCTAAAACGTTACAAGCATCTTACCATATATAAAATATAATTAGCGATTTAATGAAATGATAACACTAGTATAAATATTAAACAAATATTCATACATAAAGGGATAGCACGTAAGCACAAATCCCAACAACTCCAACTTTCCTTAGTGGTCTTACTTCATTATTGGGTGCTATTGGTACTTGATTTTCCATGATATTGACTTGATTTTGCTCTCTTTTAATTATTCTTAAAGTTATTTTAATTTCTGGATCAAAAGCAATCAAGTTGTTTTAAGTTCTTCGAGAATAGGTATTATTCTTTTGTAGGGCAATAAATGCACTGATCAATGATATTCTCCTAATGACTTTGTAGGGGAATGGATGCATTGAGTAGTGAGATTCCTCTGATGGCTTTATAGGGGAATGCACTGAGTAATGAGATTCCCTTAATAGATTTGTAGGGGAATGGATGCACTAAGTAGTGAGATTCTCCTAATGGCTTTATAGAAGAATGGATGCACTGAGTATTGAGATTCCTCTGATTGTGTCATAAGGGAATGGATGCACTGAGTAGTGAGATTTCTCTATACTGGTTGTCCCTAGGCTTTATATGATGCAATTGTGTATTCATAGTGGCAATGAGACTAATCTTTTGAAGCTAATGTCAAATATGCATTTAATATTTAGCAACCTTTCGAAGAATGGGCACAGTTAGCCTGCTAATTGAACAGTTGCCCATTTTTAAAATTTGTGATGGAGTGGCATTATTCGGGGTAGTAGCACTAATCGAATGACTAAGGTGTGCTTTTTGAGGGAATACATCAATTCAAAGAGACATTTCACCTCTAGAGGTGTTCCAACTTTTAGATTTTGAGTCAATAGCTACAATTACTTCTGAGAACCATGTATATAAAGAAGTTATCTCTTTTATTCTACCACTTGAGTTTCTTTGACAGTTTTTAAGAGAAAGGTTTTATCGCCCTGAAATCCTTATGCATTTTGCAGTATGTTTTCATTCACTACTCTTCTTTTATTACAAAATTCTTGTGAAATTAATTATTTCGATGCTGACTTCCTTCTCTTATAATTGTTGTATTGGTATGTGTTTATGCTCAAAATGTAATGTGGTTATCGCAGTATAGATTAAGGTGTCAATCCCATGAGAAAGCTTTTGGCAAAATAGGTTGGTGAAGTAAAATATTAAAGCAGTAGTAAAGGAGAAAATTAATTAAGTTGATGAGATAGAATTGTTTATAAATTGAGAAAAATGTCTTATGATGATTTAAACAAGGCTTCGAGAATCACAATTTTGCTTTATAAATCTACTCTACACTTTGATTCAATGTTTATAACTCAATTGATAGTTTTACATCTAAACAATCAATCAAAAGATATATAAAATATAACACATTTGATAACACATGCATTTAATGTGACTAAACTCTTTTGCAAACATTAACACAAATCATGTTTATTTATACAAGTTATCTAAGATCAACAACATATCATTTTAACAATATTACAGTAAAAGATCAACTTGAATATCAAAAATTTATTGTCTTTACATGTTATCCAAGATCGACAATATATCAATTGACAATATTGCAGTAAACGATTAACATATAAAATAATGTAACCAATAACAATTATAATTCAACAAGAATCACATAAAGAAAGCATGACTGAAAATATATGAAACATGAGAATTATAACCTTTGGATTATAGAAAATAAAATAGATAAGAGTTTAAGCATAATCAAACTTACAAACATTTGTAGCTCTTGACAATGAATCAAAGCATAGAAGTAGATTTATTAAACACAAAAGTTCATCTTTTAGCCTTGTCAAGAACTCTAGCCTAGATTACAATACATGTTAATGAGAAAACAATAATAGAGAATTATCTAATGTTGAAAACATCCTAAGAGTGTCCTTATATAGGCAATGAATGGAAATATGTCAAGTGTGACATCAATCTTCAATAATTTAGGCCAACAACTTGTTCACCCCCTTACAACACCTTTTTGATAATATAAATGACCGCTGTAGCTTTTTTAGCCAACATGAACGTTGTAGCATTTTTTCTATTCTTTCCATAGGCACTAGGTTAATGCAAATTGGATGAGTATCCAATGGGATATGGGTAAAATTCTAAAGATACATCAGATTTAGGCCAATAACCCTTTCACCCACTTGCAAGACAATTTGGTCCATGATAAGGGCTGATTTAGACTTTACCATCAACATAATAGTTGTTGATAATTAAGTCAGTATTTTACATCTTTAAGAATTATACTAATTGGGTACATATTTTGTGAGATACAGTCCAAATACTTGAGTTAGGTCAAGCTGAGCAGAAGTTATAGCCCGATTCTATTATATCTCAATTTTTGGCCCATAATATGTTAGATTTGGCTTTTCAACTATTCTTCAAGTTTGTGTAAGATTGAGTCATGTTACTCCAGGTTCAAAAATTTCTTCATTTTAATTTCTACATTGAGAGTTATATGCATTTTACCTAAACCTGTGCAAATAACATTCATTAATCACAATTTAATGAGAACATTTTATTTCAAGCTAAAAATACAAAAATACTAAAATTAGTGACATTAAATGATGACTAAATCTCTTAAAAAATATGTATTTTCATGTGTTCATCACAGTCCCCAACCAGCTTATTGCTAGTCTCTAGCAATTCAAGCGTAAATAGAATATGCAAAACTACCTAAGTATTTCAAACAAAAAGTCAGTTTAAGATTACTATTGCTATTATGAATTTTTTAATTATAACTTTAAAAAATTGTGTGTATAGCCATCTTACCACAAACCACAATAGATATAATCTTGAGAATTTCTCCAAGTAAAAGTCTCAACTCCATATCCTCACAAGTGTATGACTGTTTAAAAGGTTAGGATTTCTCTCATAGAGTTGGAAAATAATTAAGCACTCAAGAAAAAGTCAATTTTAAGAACAGACATATAAACTAATATTGATCAAAAGATAAAAATATTAATTGTTTAGAAATCAATTATTCTTAACATGCACTAGCTTTAGGACTTCAATTGTCTTGTGATAATAATACAAATATAGCTTGGTGAGAAAATTGATTTACAAGATATTTGCTTTCTAAAATTGAATTAAGACTTTATTAAACTAATTTGATTCTTTTTTTTTAATATATATACATTTCTTTATATATATATATTTTTTTTTCCTTTTTTTTTCTAAGAATACAACGAAGCATTATAAAATAAAATAAAAAGTTTCTCACCAAAATATATTATAAACAAATGCAACCAACTTATCCCTTCATTCAAATAATATCAATCTAAACAAAAATTAACCAATTTAAATGATCAATAAAGGTTCATAAGCTGTTTTCTCAACCTTTTCACTTACTCACAAACGATATGTGAGATTAGAAAAATATATACTTAAACATAAGAATTCTCTTAGCTATATAAATTGAATCATTCATCTTACCGCAAGACTTAACATTGTGTTCAAAAATATTTTGGAAGTCATTCTTTAGTAACCTAAATAAAAGTAGTGACTCAACCTAAATAATTTTGAAATCATACCTAGGTAGAAAAGCAAATTCCTTTATACAAGAATTACCAAGACTACAAGCAATAAAAAACAATGCATGAAAGATAAACAAAATAACAACAAGTTAGTTAAAATGCGTTTCCAAAGTTAGAAATAAAACTCCTTACTCTGCCATTCTAATTTGACCTAGAATGCGTCTTAAGAGTTCAAGACTGAACTCTTTACTCTGCCATTTTAATCAAATGTCGAATCAATTTTTTTTTTTAATGCAACTTATGTCTACTATCCTCCCCCAAACCAGATGAAACATTGTCCTCAATTTTTAAATAGAAAGAGATAAAGTATAGGAAACATTACCTGAAATGTCAATTATTTGAAAGAAACAAACTTGAGAGACACTTAAGTAAATATAAACTAAAATGATGACGCTAATAAATAAATAAAACAAAGAAAAATTTACAAACGAAGTGTCAGATCCAATTTTCGCTTGTTAAGGCCCACTGACCAATCGATTCGAGTTACTGTTGGGTTAGGTTCGTAGGTAACTGTCAGTAATTTGTCAGTCAATTCATCCTTATTGGTGGCAGAAACAATGATCTGTCACGTCGAATGTGAAATAAAATTCTGCTCCACAGCTTGATCAAGAAAATAAAGCAAGCAATCAAAATAGTTATTAACATTCAACAAACCTATGGGTTTTCAGTGGATATTCAGCTGGGCTCAAAAGGTAATTTGAAAATTTTCTTCCAGGGTACCAAAACCACCTGGTAAATCAATAAAAGCATCTGCATTGTAAAGTATTTTAGTTATACCTTCATGCATGGATGAGACTCATAATTCTTCCCCTATTATTTTCCCAGTCAGGTTTTCCACGGCTAAAGTTGTAGGAATAATACCTAAAACTTGACTTCCTCCTAAATGTGCAGCTGTTGACACACACCTCATTAACCCAAGGTTACCCCCTTTATAAATCAAATGAATGTTTCTTGTAGCTAATGCTTTTTCTAGATTGTTTGCTGCTTCTACAAACACTTTATTTCCCCTAGGACTAGATCCACAAAATATACATATATTTCAGAATTGTCGAACTGGGGTTTCCTCTATATCTACACTCACCTTTATCTCAATATATGAAAATGAAGAAAATAAGGTATTGATTTATAGAGTACCAAATGATAACAATAATTGTGGTAATCCGATAATTTTTCAGAAGAGATTTAAAAATAAAACACAAAAATTTAAAGATAATGACCTACATGCATTATTTAACCAAAGGATTTGAATTTAAGACATCTATATGAGTAGCCCTACTATTCATAAAATAAAGTTTGAAATTAAAACACATGTATTTTACAGGTAGTTGTGATTATGGCTCACATCTTCCTCTGGTTTTACGTCCAGTAACGGCTTAAACGCCCTCTATGGGTCAGGGATAGGCTTCCCATTTAATTTTCATATAAATTGACAAACAAGGTCTTTTAGAGTCAGATTCCTGAGACTATACTGTTGATGTTCATTTTTTAATTTATTCTATAAATTGAGAAGTTCACATTGCACGAGCCCACAGGGATGCATCTCAATAGTCAATAGGATATCATCCAAATACTCCTTACTCAGTCCATCCTTAATGAACTAAATTTTGTCTTCTTGATTTCTAGATGCAAATTCTAAAAAACGACAACTCCGGTTACAATTCCATCAAGGACATTTATGACAAACTTGTAACCTCTTTGCTCGTCGTCTTTTAGCATAAGAGCTTCTTCCAAGACCAAGCATAAAAGAAACAAAATCATTTGCAGACTTACCAGATAATTGAACCTTGGCTTCAATTAACTAACGGATATCTACAGGGATATTACTCAACATCAATAGCCTTAGTCTTTCACACCGTGCTTTGTAAATCTTAAGTAGAGCATTTTGAGGCAATGAAGGAAAACATTTTTTAAGGTTGGCAAGAATGCAATCCATTTTGAAAGAAAGAAAAGAGATGAATACACAATTTGAGGGACAGTTTTTAGAAAATTGAGAAACCGACTTTAATAGTCATGGAGTATTGTATCCGTCACTTGACTAGAAAATAAAATCACACTGAAGAAAAAAAAAGAAAATAAAGTAAAATAAAATGTGAAAGAAAATAAAAGCAAAAATAAAAAGTCAAAAGATAAAATATAAAATATGGTACAGATAGATTGAACATAATCAAGCATGATATACAGGATCCACAAGAGGGATCTCGTCTAGGTACATAGAGTGGTCTACCTTTTCCACATAACTTTTCAACCGCTGTCCATTCACTTTAAAAGTTTGCCCATCAATGGGGTCCTCGATTTCGACAACACTATTAAGAAAAATGTGCCTTACCATAAATGGACCAGTCCATCGAGATCTCAACTTTTCAGGGTATAAATGCAATCAAGAATCATACAGATAGACCCATTGATTTGGCTCGAAGTATTTCCTTGAGATCTGTTTCTTATGAGCTACTTTTATTTTAGCTTTATAAATTCTAGAGTTGTCATATGCATCATTTCGCAGCTCTTCTATATCTGACAATTATAACTTTCTCTGAAGACCTGCAGCACTTAAATCAAAGTTAATGGCTTTAACGGCCCATAAGCTTTATGCTCTAGCTCAACAGGTAGAGCATAAACAAGTTGGTATAGAGACAATCATAAGGTGGTTTTGTATGTAGTGCGATATGCCCATAATGCATCAGAAAGGCGTAGAGACCAATCTTTGTGATTTAGGTTAACCATCTTTTCTAAAATCTGTTTAACCTCTCTGTTTGCTAGCTCGGCTTGTCCATTTGTCTGTGGATGGTATGCAGTGAAAATTTTGTGAAAAACACCATACCTGTGCATCAAAGCTTTAAAAGAACTGTTACAAAAATGTGTTTCTTGGTCACTAATGATGACACGTGATGTCTCGAGGTTTGATGGTTTTGGTCTATCTCTCTCTCGTGGCAACTCTTCAATGCCTGGCTTTCAAAACCGAGTCCCTTTATCTCGTGAGTTAAAAATACTAAACACATCAGTTGTTTCATCAGGATAACGCAATTCTTCAAAATCAAAATCAATGAGATTTTTTAAAGAATCAGAACCATGATTTTTATAAGCTTTCTCCGCTATAAGTGTGTCTATCATATATGAATGATAGCATTCGTCTTCTTCTCGTGGTTGCTTGTCAATATAAAAAATGTTCACCTCAAGAATCATATTCCCAAAAGATAATTTCATTAAACCATTTTCGCAATTAATAAAAGGGTTAGCAGTGGCAAGAAAAGGTCTCCCAAAAATAAGAGGGATTTTTGACTCTTTGTTAACAACAGAATGAATATCTAAAACAAGAAAATCAAAAGGATAGTAAAATTTATCAATTTGAAACAAAACATATTCTACTATTCTTCGTGGTTTCTTAATTGATCGGCTAGGTAATTGTAGGACTACAGATGTAGGTTTAATCTCACCAAATCCCAATTACAAGTAAATAGAATAAGGCATCAAATTTACACTTGCTCCTAGGTCCAACAACGCTTGACCAAATCCATGTGTCCTAATTTGGCAGGATATTGTGGGATATCCTGGGTTTATATACTTGGGTAGTGCCTTTTGTTCAATCACTGCACTTACCTGTTCTGCCAAAAATACAGTTATTTTTACATGGTATTTTCTTTTAATAGTGCATAGCTCCTTGATAACTTTGGCATAAGTTGGAACCTGCTTAATCAAATGCAACAAGGGAAAATTAATCTTAACTTGTTTTAAATGTTTCAAAATCTCACCTTGAATTTCTGAATTTTTCCCAATCGGTCAAAGAGCTTGAGGAAAAGGCACTGGAATTGAAAACTTATTTTCGGCTCTTTTTCCACTATGACCTCTTTTTCAATGGGGGCATCTTTACTACTCGTAGATGTGTTAGTTTCAAAAGTAGGCTTACTTGCAATCTTACTACTTCGAGTAGTAATGACATTGACTTCCTTGAGATTTTGTGCATCAGAAGTAGAAGCTTGTGCCATGAATTGTCCTTTTGGATTGGATTGAGGTTGAGATGGAAACTTACCTCGCTCTTGTACAGTTAAGGCACTGATTAGCTTTGTGATTTGACTCTTTATTTCTTTATTTTCGTCTATCACCTGAGCAAGAACTATTTCAAATTTTTTATTAGTCTTACTTTGTGCCTCTATAAATGCTTGTAATGTATACTCTAAAGGACTTCTAGTTGATCATGCATTATAGTGAAGTGTAACATAAGACTTATGTGCTTGTTGTTCTTGTTTCCAATGGTTGTTGGCTTATTTGTCAGATTTTCAACTACAGTTTGGGTGATTTTTTCAGCTAGGATTATAGGTTTCAGAATAGAAAGAATAAGATTTCTTGTACATCTATAGGGCATTACATTGTTCCTTATATATCCCTCTCATCTCACTATAAGTAGGGCAATCCTAAGCTAAGTGTTCCATTCCTCCACAGAAAAAACAGACATCGCGTGACTCAACCTTAGTAACCATGTGGGTGACCCTTCTATCTTTGGTTTTCAAGGCCTCTAACTCTCTAGTTAGGACCTCTAATTGGGCTTTGAGGCTATCCTCTTCCCTAAGATGGAAAACTCCACTGGGTCGTGACCTATTTGTGCTTTCAGTCATGCTGGGTCCAGTCCATGTATGGGCTTTTTCGGCTAAGTCATTAAGGAATTCTATGGCTTCCTCTGGATATTTGTGAAGGAACTCCCTATTACACATCATCTCAACAAATTAACGCTCTCTAATTGTGAGTCCGTTATAAAATAGCTAACCAAGTGCTAATTTTCATGCCAATTGTGAGGACATAGATTTAGCAACTCTTGAAACCTTTCCTATGGTTGATATAAGGTTTCACTGTCTTTTTGGGAGAATGAAGAAATTTATCTTTTCAGACCATTAGTTTTGTATTGTAGGAAGTATTAATTAAAAAATACTTGGGTTATTTCTGCCCAAGTTCCTATAGACCTCGGCCTCAAAAAATATAGCCAATTCTTTGCCTTGTCTTTCAAACAAAAAGGGAAAATTTTAAGCCTAACAGTGTCTATGGCTTCAGGTTGTCTATGGAAGGTGGCAATTACCTCTTCAAATTCCCTAACATGTACATAAGGATTTTCACTATCTAGACCATGAAAAGTGGGTAAAAGTTGTATCATTCCAAGTTTAAAATCCAAATGTGGTGTGTTAGATGAAAATATAATGCATAGTGGTGTGGCTGTGCGAGTAGGATGCAAGTAATCTTTTAGAGTCCTAACGGGGTTATCTTCGTGTTGGCTCATTGTGTTGGAATTACAAGATGAACTAGATGGTGAATTCTATTCCCTTACAAATTATGGTGATGGTTCTAATTCTACTTCTTTCACGAATCTTCCTCGTATGTCTCTAAGTTGATGCATACATCCTAACAATTTTTTTTATGAAAGAAATGCTCAAGGAAAATTAAGAAGTGAAATAATAGACAACAAGAAATAGAAATGAACTAGGTGGTAAGACCAATCATAAAATATAAATACAGTAAATAAACAAAAGATAATAAGCTATAAATTATGATAAAAAAGTATAATAAGTAAAATAAAAAAGTACTTTATTTATTTATTATACTTTATTTTCTTTAGTTAAATAAATAAAATAAAATACAATGAATAAATAAAGTACAATAAATAAATATAGTACAATAAATAAACTAAAGTGCAATAAATAAACTAAGTTAGGCGATAGAATCAGTCTTTAAAATAAGATAAAATACGACAAATTAAAAATAAGTAAAGTGTAGTAATAAATAAAAGAAAATAAAGTGCAAAGTACAATAAATAAATAAAAGAAAATAAGATAAGTTAGGCGGTAAAATCAGCTATTAAAATAAAATAAAATACGAGAAATTAACTAAAAATAATAAAGTGCAATAATAAATAAAAGAAAATAAACTACGTTAGGCGGTAGAACCAGCCATGAACAAAAAACTAAATTACAACAACAGAAATAAATTTAAAAACTAAAATTTTACAAAGAAAAAAAGTGTACAAAGTTACCGCTTTAGTATTGATAAACGCAACCGACTTTCGCTTAGTGTGCCTCCCTAGCAACAGCGCCAAATTTTGTTTATGCTCAAAATGTAATGCGGCTATCACAGTATAGATTGAGGTGTCGATCCCACGAGGAAGCTTTTGGCAACATAGGTTGGTGAAGTAAAATATTAAAGCAGTAGTAAAGGAGAAAATTCATTAAGTGGTTTAAGTAGATGAGATAGAATTGTCTATGAATTGAGGAAAATGTCTTATGATGATTTAAAGAAGGCTTCGAGAATCACAATTATACTTTATAAATTTACTCTACACTTTGATTCAATATTTATAACTCAATTGACAGTTTTATATCTAAACAATCAATCGAAAGATATGCAAAATATAGCACATTTGATAACATATGCATTTGATATGACTAAACTCTTTTGCAAACATTAACACAAATCATATTTATTTATACAAGTTATCTAAGATCGATAACATATCATTTTGACAATATTGCAGTAAAAGATCAACTTGAATACCAAACATTTATTGCCTTTACATGTTATCCAAGATCGACAATATATCAATTGACAATATTGCATTAAAAGATTAACAAATAAAACAATGTAACTAATAACAATTATAATTCAACAAGAATCACATAAAGAAAGCATGACTGAAAATATATGAAATATGAGAATTATAACCTTTGAATTATAGAAAATAAAATAGATAAGATTTTAAGCATAATCAAACTTACAAACATTTGTAGTTCTTGACAATGAATTAAAGCATAGAAGTATATTTATTAAACACAAAAGTTCATTTCTTAGCCTTGCCAAGAACTCTAGCCTAGATTATAATACATGTTAATAAGAAGAAAATAAGAGAGATTATCTAATGTTGAAAATGTCCTAAGAATGTCCTTATATAGGCAATGAATAGAAATATGTCAAGTGTGACATCAATCTTCAATAATTTAGGCTAATAACTTATTCACCTACTTACAGTACCTTTTTGATAATGTAAATGACCAATGTAGCTTTTTTAGCAAACATGAAAGTTGTAGTATTTTGTCTCTTCTTTCCATAGGCACTAGGTTCATGCAAATTAGAATAGTATCCAATGAGATATGGACAAAATTCCAAAGATACGTCAGATTTAGGCCAACAACCCTTTTACCCACTTGTAAGATAATTTGGTCCATGATAAGGGCTGATTTAGACTTTACCATCAATATAATCGTTATTTTAATTAAGTCAGTATTTTACAAATTCAAGACTTATACCAATTAGGTATTGATTTTATGAGATACGGTCTAAATACATGAGTTAGGTCAAGCTGAGCAAAAGTTGTAGCTCGATTCTGTTGTAGCCCGATTATATTTTATCTCACGTTTTGGCTCATAACATGTTGGATTTGGCTTTTCAACTGTTCTTCAAGTTTGTGTAAGATTTATTCATGTTACTCCAGGTTCAAAAATTTCTTCATTTTAATTTTTACATTGAGAGTTATGTCCATTTTACCTAAACCTAAGCAAATAACATTCATTAATCACAATTTAAGGAGAACACTTTATTTTAAGCTAAAAGTACAAAAATGCTAAAATTAGTGATATTAAATGGTGACTAAATCTCTTAATAAATATGCATTTTCATGTGTTCATCAATATGTTTCTAGATTTGTCCTTCAAGGCTTGAGTCCTCGACTTTGAGTGTTTGTTTAGTTAGTCTATCCAAACACGCTTTTGATAGGGTATACTTTCTATTTATTTAGGTGTGGAAATTGTGGGTTTAATGGATGATTCCCAAAACATATTTGATCACGAGTCTAGTCATTGTAATGAAGGCTTAGTTATTTGGAATAACTCAACTTGAGAAATGGATATTGAGAGTGCTCAAGAGGGTTGAAAACTCAAATTGAAAATGAGATGGTCTGTTCGAGGAAGGGATATAACAAAGTTACCAGAGGGTCTTAGTGATTTTGAATGGATGCTCAGTGGCATAATGCCCTCTCCATTGTTTTCGAGAGCAAGTAGGAACCTGTGAGGTAATAAGTTTTCTTCTTAGACAAGCAAATCTAAGAAGAAGAAAAATAAGTTTTATTCTTAGACCGAATATGAGGTAACTTTTGAATTGGATTGTCCACCTTATCATCCTTTAGGTACGTATGAGGTGGATCCTTTTAAACTAAGATGGCTACTTGACATTCTACAAGAAGTTACTTTAAGGGTTCCCCAAGATGATGAATATGTAAGAATATTATTGGCTGGGGAGGTAGCCTTTAATCTTCATTTTCTTCATTTTGCAGTTGAGGCTGCCTCTTCAGCCTGATTTTATGGATGTGTTAGCTTATTTAAACTTTTCATGTGCTAGCTAAATTTGAAATCTTAGAGGACCTAGTCAGCCTTTATATTATATGGCATAAGGCTACTTTTGGTGATCCGATTTTTTTAATCTTTAAAAGCTATATCAAATCATGGTGAACGTCAATAAGTAGAAAGGTTTTCATTACCTAACTGCTTATGATGGCTAGAAGACAATCGCCCTTCTTAAGGATTTTTCTTCGAATAACACTAGAGGAAAACACCTTTGGTTTTTTGCTAGTGGGGAATAAAGGTAAGAGGATGAGGGATTGTTTGTCTTCAGTAGTGTCCTTGAGTTTTTCCTAGGAGAGGTCCTTTATCTGTCATGTTCTTAAGTTGTGATGTCTTTGTTTTTTCTTATGCTTTTAACAATATTTATTCTTCTTTTCAGCTATATATTGGTTAGCCTAGCCCAATGTCATACCCCAAGGTTCTCAAGCATTTTCTCGAATACTTGGTGTTCGACAAAGCCTCCTAAAAGCAATATGGACCGTTAGACCAGTTTACGGGTCGGAGCTTCCAGAAGACCCACTAATATAGGTTAAGATTCGGGCTAAGCCCGTGACTTATTAGAGTTGCAAACCCTTATTTGGAAGGGGAATATTCTATAGCATATGTGATGACATCTAAGAATATTCTGTGGCATATTATTCCATCATGTATGTATACCGTTAAATTGTTGTATAGTATGCAGTTGATTATGTAGAGCTAGTAATATAAAAGGGGGACACCCTCAGTTGTACAAAGAATAATCTCATACCTTGTAATCTCTTCAGCAATATAGAGATTTTTTTCTAAAACATCTTGTGTGCTTGTTTTCTCATCTCTTCTTTATGTAGTATTTTATAGGCTGTTTAGCGCGCAATGTGTCTAAGGCAGCATGGTTCTTAAAAGGTCCGTTACATTTAGTATCAAAGCGGGTTCAAAAAATATAGGGACAAATGCTACAATATTGTCAGAGTTGATTGAAGAGAGGGGTAGGACCCCAAAGCTAAGAGGTAGGGCAGTGTACTTCATGACAAGTATGTTAATCTAGGCCATGAGTAAGGGAACATAGTGAAAACATTGTGGAAAAGGCGACAGATCATCTTGGAGAGCTAGAGCAACAAGTAAAGAAGCTCGAGGTAGGACTCGACGCTAAAGAGGATGAGCTGCGCTCCTTCATCGACACATCCATCAAGAGTTATACTGATCAACATTGTTATTGGGTGAAGGCTTTCTAAGAGAAGGTACATACTACCATGGAAAAATTTCAAGCCTAAGTAGATGAGTTGCATAGAGGGTTTGACATTATCAATGAGGATATGGTACTGTACAAGCGAGCAGTAGCACATGAGGCTGTTATTGCTCAATGAGCGCTAAGAATTGAGGCTCATAAGCTGAAGGAGTTTAGCAGTAAGCAAAACGCCAAGGAGCTCGATAACTACTTTCAGCAAATGGAAAGATACTTTGACGCTATGGGCATACAGGACAAAGACAAGGTAAATACCACAACCTTCTATTTTTTCGACCATGCAATTCTATAGTGATATAGCAAAAGTGAAGAGATACGCAAGGGTACCTGTACCATCAACACATGAGCAGAGTTACAATCGGAGTTGAAGCGCTAGTTTTATTTGGAGAATGTAGCCCATGACGCTCGAAAGCAGTTAAAGAAATTGAAGCAGACCAACTCTATCGGCGAATACTTGAAGGAGTACTCCCTGTTAATGCTCCAATATTAGCGAGTATGTGGAGTAGTATTCCGTAATATGAGTAAGGAGGACTTGCTATTCAATTTTCTTGATGGGTTACAAACATGAGCGTCCAATGAATTAAAGCGGCACGGGGTGACGAGAATATCTAACGCTTTTACATTGGTGGAAACTCTCGTGGATTACTGTAAGGGTGACTCAGGGAAGTCCAAGAATTCGAGACCCAATCATAGTAAAGGAGAAGGCACCAAGGAGTTTCATCTTTCTCCCCCTCATCCTCTGAAGGATGAGGATGAGAAAAGTAAGCCGCCTAAATAGGAAAAGTAGAAGTGCAATGACCACAGCGGTAATGGACTGAAGACAAACTACTTTCTTTGTGATGAGGATCATTGGGTCAAGGAATGTTCGAAGAAGAAGCTCTCAATGCAATGGTTATGGCACATAAAGCTTGAGAGCAAGGTCAACTAGGGTGTTTAAAGTTGCTCAACACGATGAAAGCTAAGCGGAGTGCTAGTACGAGAAAAGTGCTCATGTATATTGAAGCCTACATCAACTGTATAAAGTCTTAAGTGCTGATAGATACGGGTGCTTATGTGAAGATGAAGTGCTTGGGACTTTACATGGAGAAAGAAGAGGGATTCCTTAAGTCAGTAAACGTTGTGGCCAAACTACTGGATGGGGTGGTTCAAGGTGTCGATATCTACCTAGGAAAATGGCGGTGAGATAAAGTTCTCTGTAGCATCTCTTGATGATTTTGACGTGGTGCTAGGTATGAAGTTCTTGAGGTAGTACGATATGGTGTCGCTTCCTCGATATGATTATGTGTGCATCATGGATGAGGGACCCTATATGATACTGATGGTAGACAAGCCCAAATATGGGCAATCCTATCCGAATGCCAACACTAAATTCCTTTCTACCATTTGACTAATAGAAGTTACTAAGCATAAAAGAAAAGCACATCCAGCCATAGTTAGGGAGATGTATGATAAGGTGACAAGAGGTGAAAATAAGCTACCAATGGCGGTTACGGAAGTGCTCAGGGAGCACAAAAGGGTTATGCCAACTGTCATATCACAAAAGTAACCACAAATGGGTAAATTTGAGCATGGAGGGCCATACCAACTGTTTACGCTTCCAACTATAGCGCAGATGCCTCAACCAAAATTAAATAAGATGCGGAGGTAGCTTAAGGAGTTATCAGGTACGAGTATCATTTAGCAACTCAAAATGTCACATGGTGTGTGCTTTTAGCACAAGAAGTAGGGCAGAGACAAACAACGGCATGTCAAGCATTGTACGAAAGACTTGGTGATAGAGACAATGCTTCCACCACAGCAAAAATCCTCATGCTTACTTTACAAAGGCCTTGATCGTGGAGATAAAAGGCCAAAGTCTGTCCCCAAAGAGGCTGGTAATGTCTCGTAAAAGGTGGGGATACCTTCGAGACAGCATCCGATGTTTTCCAAGAGCTGTGGGAAGCTATATCGAGGGGGTATGGAAGATATAGAGCAGAAATGAGAACCTTTGGGGATTTTTACATGGGACAACAAAGGGGCAAAACTTATTTATGACAAACGGATGATACAGAATAAGAATCCACCACCAAGGCATGAGTACTTTGTCAAGTGAAAAAGGTTGCCCAATATTGGAGCACGCTGGGAATACGAGATCGCATAATGGTAGATTGAAGAATGAGGTGTGCAAGTTCTAATAAAGATGCGAAGAGGGTATCACATGAATTTAGTGAGGGAGAAGGTCACGCCCCAAGTGTTCTTAAGCATTACCTCGTACACTTGGTATGCGACAAAGCCTTCTAGAGGTAATATAGGTCGTTAGAGCTATTCGCAGGCCGGAGCTTCTAGAAAACCCACTGACATGGGTGAAGATCTAGGTTAAGCCCATGACTTATTAGGGTTGCAAACCCCTATTTGGAAGAGGAATATTCTATAGTATATGTGATGGCATCTAGAAATATTCTGTGGCATATTATTCTATCTTGTATATACACCATTAGATCATTGTATAGCATCTTAGATCCTAGCCATTGATTGTGTGAGCTAGTAGTATAAAACGGAGACACCCTCAATTGTACAAAGAATAATCTCATAGCTTGTAATTTCTTTAGCAATATAGTGAGCTTTTTCTGAAACACCTTGTGTGCGTGTTTTCTCATCTCTTCTTTGTGTTGTGTTTTTAGGCTGCTTAGCATACAGTGCTTCATATAAGGAACCTTAGAGGGCACTATTCTTGTTAGTGAACTACCTAACTCACTATTAGAGATAATTTCTTAAGTTTTAAAGTGCTTGAATATCTTATTTATTTTCGTTGGCTAATCTTTGTTTTTTTTTTTATAGATATAGGAGGATGTAAGAACTGTGCTCTCTCTAATGAGATCCCACTCTTATAGACTTGAAAAGACAAAAAGAACCTTATAAACTTGTTTAGCTTGGCACAAAGAGATTGAGCAAGAGTTCTAAGGGGGGAGTTAACTCGAAGGGCTCCTCTAGTGTCAAGAATAAGAGGTCAAATGGGGCCTCAAAAGCAAATAAGGGGATAAAGTCAGGCGAGGCTCCAACCCCTGCTCCCAATAGTTTAATGCCTCTTGGTGCAATTACACCACCCCTTCCTCCTTCGTTACTTTAACTGAACAGAGGCAGTCCAACAGTAGGGGTTTAGAGTGGGTCTTTAGGCTTAAGACTCTAACTAAGGTATAGGACAATGTCTCTTCATTCATCCGACCTCCACTTCTAAACAAAATGAGGTATAAACATTTGGTGCCTCTAATAAAATAGGCAAAACATATGGTGCCAAAGGAATGTGTTGCTCCTATACTAATGGGCAGTATGTCTCAATCTCTTTTCCATAGCTTAGGATGTATTTTGGAGGTAACTTTGTAACTTTTTCTTACTTCTCTTTGTGGTGCCTTTTCGTTTCACTAATTACTTGGTTCTTTGTTTTTGTAGAAGGTGTTAACCTTCACTAGTTACTGCAATACTCTCTATAAGGCAGTGACAACTAAGCAAAAGTTAACTGTGGTTAAGGCAGAGGTGGCCAGGTTAAAGGGAGCATTGAAGAAGGTTAAGAAGAAGATTGAAGGCTTTGAACCCGAGCTTAATAGATGCTCAGCCAGGGTAAACAATGTTAAGGCAAAGGCAACTGCTAAGATCGAATAGGCTCAGGTTAAGGCAGCAATAATGGAGAACAAAGTCTTATCCTTGAGTCTAAAAGGAATGAGCACGAGGCCTAGGTGGGTGATTTTTAAAATGAGAATGTTGGCCTCTTATAGAAAAATGAGAGGCTAGTAGGGAAGCTCGAAGCTTTAAAAGACCGGTTTACTAAAAACATTTTTGAGGCTTTAGGAAAAGTCGTGGGCCTGTTCAAGGACCATTATGTTGAATTGGACCTCTCTTAGCTAGACAAGCTACCTGTTGGCCAAAAGGAAGCTCAATAAGAGATCGAGGTCCCAGTTTCCTAGAAGATCAATGAGATCCTTCCCCACTTCTTGATGAGTCTATGCTAGTATTTGGGAGCATCCTCGAGCTAAGGATTTTCCCACTTTTGCTGTTACTATTATAGACTAGCCTCTTGCTCTTTAGACTTGGGCTTTCTTCCCCTTTTATTCCTCTATTATCCCTTATATACAATTTTCGATGTAAACAATTTTTTTTTTACTATTAGCAAAAAACTCTCGTCTTTTTCAAGCTCGTGTATCTTTGATCTTGCTTTATTGTATCATGTTCAATCTTGTATATACTTAATGTGTTTTTGGATATTCTAAATGAATTATGTTTGAACAAATAACTTGAACTTCTTGAATTTCTTTGTTTATATCTAAGGACTGCTCATGTTGCTCGATAAGGTTTTCACGATAGTGTTACACAATTTTAAGCCCTTAGAATTTTATCTTAACAAAAAATCTAAAAGTTATCTCAAGGGCTACCCTAAGAATCTCAACTTGCGGGGTTGTGGTGGCCTCGATTCTTGCCCTCATCGTTTGTTAATTAATTACATAGGGATGTTTAAAGCTTCTCTTTAGCTCTTTGAGGTCATATGATAAGGCCATTGGATACTTTAGGTAATCAGTTCACATTAAATGTGAATCCTTTTTAATCTTACACTTTTTTCATCAATCATATTTCAAAGGTAGCTTGGGTGACCCGGAGATTTTCCTAGTTCTTTGATCTTTTGGAAACCTTATAACTTTTAATTGTACTTGGCAGTTGAAAAGACAGCTTTAGGTACGACTCTACAAAGGCTATTGGATTTGATCTACGACTTAAATTTATATAATAATCTATAAGCCTATTTTGATTAAACTAAAATTTTATTTTTGATGCCCGCCTATTTTTAGTTTCCTCATATGGGAAGAAAGCTCTTGTATTTTTCCAGTAACCATAATTTTCTAATTCCAGTCATTATTTCATTAATAATTTACTTTTTCCAAACTTGTTCTCTGATACTAGTAAATCGTTGCTTTTGATGGTCACTCCCTTCTTTCTTTGCTCATTTTTTATACTTTTTTTGGATTCTTGGGTTTCTATAAATTCATACATACATTTCGTGTGTCTTTTAAATTATGGTTTCTTGCATGATGAGGATGGTTTGTCAACTATTCTTCATCTTCAAGTTGTAGTGATTGATTTTTTTTTTTGAAATCAAAGTATATTAATTTTCTTCTCTTTTTAGAAATATTGTCAACCCCAAGTCAATTTGGGCTTCATACTTTGACTGTCTAGACAAGAGTAGTAATCAAGATTGAGCTAAGTGATTATGAAAAAAAAGGAGGTTCATCTTGTTAGAATGAATAATTAAAGTGGTTAGCCTCAAAGGGAGCCTAGGGAAGGGAGTGAGTGTTTGTTTTCATCATTTACATTTTTTTATTATGGGTCTTTGATGTTGATCTAGCCTTTGTTTGTAATTTTATGGCTATGTAAGTCTATGACAATAGTAGAAAGTGTGTTCGACATAAATAGCACTCTACAAAGCCTATTGCTGAAGGTGCTACTAGAAACCAGCTTGTATATGATCAATGGGACATTACTAATCCTGCTATTTGGGGAGGTGCAAAGGCTTTGAGGACATCTGCTCAAAGGGTTCCTTTGGTGGCTGAGAAGAGAAATAAGTGCCAAGCTCCTCAGCTCTAACTTCATGTATTTCACCTTAATATGTAACTTTATGCCCTTTATGAGGTCGTCCCAAGGTCCTCGGTCTTATTGGAGTATGGCCTTACTATCTTAAGAGAGGAACTAATTGACTATGATGTTGTTTATAGGCTGGTAGCTAAAAATCTCCTACTTTCTCCTCAAGTAATTTAACCGTTATGTCTCGAAGTAAGTTCAAGCACCTTCTCTAACTTTTTGAGGAAAAGAAAAATATATTGGATTAGCTTATGGTTATTAGATGCTGGACTAAGATGCTTTTGCTTTTTTTCATTCTTCCTTTGTGAATGCAATAAAGGTAAGCTTTTTTTTTCTTCTTGCATTTATTTAAGTTAGATTCCCCTTATCTAATTGCCTTAATCTTGATTTTCCCTTTTTAGATGGTATATAACATGTTTATTTGTTGAAGAACTATCATTAATACATATATGAAGGTTTGAAGGCTTTAAGCCTTAAGAAGGATTTGGTCGAGGCGAGGCAAAGAACTAAACCAAACATAAGGATAGGGAGGTAAGAGTCTTGGATGGAAAGCTAAAAGAGATGGCCACTAAGACAGCCACAAATGAAAGTCAAGTTTCTAAGAGTGAGTGGTAAAATAAAGTTAGACATCATGAGGTTGCTAGAGGTAAGATATCTGTTAAAAGTAAGATCTCGAAGCTGATAAGGTAGAATACACTCCAAGAGGAACAAATGAATAATATAAAGATGTTGGCTGATGCTCTGAAGAACGAGTCTAATTATCTATGAGATAGGGTGTATATGAAAGTATGTTATTTTTATGGGTGCATGCATATGCAATGTATTCATCACATTAAAATATTTCACGTCTTACATACATATAACACAGCAAAATTGGAAATCTAATTTCCTAATGCAATAAACGCACTTAAATTAAGTTTTCATTACACTAATGAATTTAAGATTGAAAAAATCACCTTTTATGCCTTTAGAGATTTGTTCAAAGTAGAATCCACCTTAAAGCACACACGTCAATAATTTTATGACCCAATTAAGATGGGCTTGAGTCTCTAAAATAGTAGGTTCAATTTTCAACAAAATATGTTTAACTCTTAAACACAACCTTTGGTTAACTCTTTAACCAATTAATTAACTTGGTTCAAAATATCAAAGATGGTTTATGTTAAAACAACTCTTACTAAAAACAAAACCAAACTCTCTTGCTCATAACAATGTCGGCTAAGACTTGAAAGAAGAAGAAGAAAAATTATTTCAACACTTGAAACACGAAGATAATTTTTCATTTGTTTCAACATTTGAAACACCCAAACCAGACCTCGTCTTTCTCTCTCTTCCCCCCCCCCCTCCCTCTCTCCTTCAAAATGGTCGAACCAAAAAGGCTTCTTTACCTAGATGAAAATAATTATTTAAAAGCATTTTTCCCTCTTTAATATTGTCAACACACGGCAGCCCCATCACCATACTATAAGCCATGCCCTCTTGTTTCCCCTTTATTTAAATAATATGTTGACTTTACCATTACTAATAACAATTATATTATTTGTTTATTCAAAATAATTTTAAATAAACAATTGACTTTTGCTTGTCTTACAAGTAAGGTCATTTAAGTAATTTTAATTTTAAACAATGAGTGGCTCATATTGTACCACTTGTCATAATCTCATTAGTTAATAACTTTTGTCAACTAATTAATTGATGTACTTAACACTTATGTCTTGATAAGTGCACAACCCAAGAGATCCTAAAATAAATATTTAGTGTGTTAGAATTTTATGGATCAAATTATTTAATCCAGTTTGCTGCTCCAGTACATAATCAATACACTTTATATTATAGAACTCCCTAGGTCCACGCCTAATTTGTCATGTAGAACTCCTCTATGCGTCAATGAATTATGCCCATGCCCTACATACATGTTAAGGATATTACAAAGTGGCGTGTTAGACCATACAAGCTGAGATCATAACATATATGTATAATTCTTCTATCACCTATGTCCTGGAAGAGCAGAGACATAGATCATCACCGTCAAATATCTATTTCCTCATCTGTAAATTTATCTTCATATTCATATTTATGTAAAAGATATCCATAAACACTTTGTGATATTGTTTATTCCACAGAAAACTCTTTTTCAGGTTTTATTGCTTATGGCTATAAGACTTTTTGAAATACAATCTCGAAGCATCAAGATATATAACATAACTATGTGAGCTAACGGATCCCATATCTACGCATACCGGACTCTATGATCATCAGACCATACCGAGTAACACCCAATGATCAGACCATGAAAGGTCACTGACATGTGTAGAACTAAAGTATGGTGGATCACTCATAAACCCACTATGGCACTTAGGTCAAATGACCACGAATACACTCAACTCGAGAAGGCCTGCCATTGATGGCTTCATGGGATGTCTATTGAAGGTTCTTGTGAGTCCATTCAGTACCCAATTCTTATTGAATACTCACATACCTATACGAGCTTCTGTTAAGCTCATGGTCTACTAAGACTAACTATCTAGACCATTAGATATAAACATACACTGATCTATATAAAAGGGTTTCACCGATAAACTCGCATCGGCAAAGATAGATAAAAAATATAGTGTTTGTGAATAGACTGCATAATAACATTTCCTAGCATCATTTGCAACTCTTTGTAACTATGTCATTACTAATATATTCTCAGATCTTTGTTCCATTTTAAACAAGGCTCTAATTCTTTAAATTTTGCTAACATTTATAATGTGCTAACTTTTAGCACTTTTAACTCTTAGCGCTGCTAACTTTAGCATATGATCTAAAATCCTTTAGACTAGATCTATACTCCTTTAGATTATACAATATCTGATATATTACAAGCATCTTACCATGTAATAAATATAATTATCGATTTAATCAAACGACGATTGTATAAATATTATAAATAAATATTCATACATAATGAGATAGCACGTAAGTATAAATCTTAATAAACTTCCATTTGCATTAGTGTCATTCGTAATAATATCTAATACTCATCAACTCTATATGTTTCTCAAACACATTAAGAGTTAAGACTTTGTTAGTAGGTTAACTACATTATTCATAGAGTCTGCTTTATAAATTATTATATCTCTACTAACCAAGATCTCTCTAATTATGTGATATGTGCTCTTGACTCTTTAGCTTGAGCAATTTTCCTGTTATTATTACAAAATAATGAGATAGAATCCATTGAACTTGGGACTATTCTAAACTCGGCTACAAATTTAGGTATATATAGTGCTTCTTTCGCTACTTCTGAGGTTGCAATATATTCTGCATCTATGGTAGAATCAGTTGTAGATACCTACTTGGTGCTTTTCCAACTTATTGTAGCACCGTTGAAAATGAAAACATACCCAAACCAGACTAAAAGTTTGAATCTTTGTATCCTCTCACTTGTATGTAACTTCATATGTTAGAAAATTATTCTTTGTACCCTTAAGGTATTTCAGGACATGTTTCACTGCCATCCAATGGTTATCATGTGGATAAAACTGATACTGACTCATAACACTTATGGCTATACTAATGTTAGGTCTAGTACACATCATGGCATATATCAAGCTTTCAACAACTAATACATATAAGATGTTAGACATTCTAACTCTTTCATCTTCCCTCTGAAGACACATCTTCCTCGAAAGATGAATGCCATGTTTAAAAGGTACATAACTGTCTTATAGTTATTGAAACTGTAGCTTTTCAAAACACTATCTATGTACGATGATTAGAGGAGTTCCATCAGCTTCCTAGCTCTATCTCTATAAAGCTTTATACTCAATGTATAAGAAGTCTCTCCCAAATCCTTCATAGATAAGTTCTTACTTAGATAGATCTTGACTGACTGTAAAATACTAATATCATTCTCAATGATCAATATGTCATCCATATAGAGAACCAAAAAGATTATCATACTTACACTGACTTTTTTGTACACATATATTTCTTCTTCATTTTTGTTGAAACTAGACCTTATCTCACCAATACGAAGATTTCAACTTCAAAAGGCTTACTTAAATCTATAAATAGACTTCTTTAGTTTGCATACTAGACCTAAAGTTAGACTGAATGCAAAACTTTCAAGTTATTCCATGTATATATCTTCCTCAAGATATACATTCAGGAATGCCTTCTTTACATCCATCTGCCAAATTTCAAAATTATAATATGCTGCAATTGCCAATAAATTATAATTGACTTAAGCATTGTTACTGGTTAAAAAGTTACCTAATAATTGATTCCAAATCGTTGAGTATAACCTTTCGCTACCAGTCGGGCTTCAAAGGTCTTTACCTTCCCATCGAGCCTATACTTCTGCTTGTAGATCTATTTATAATCGATAGAAACTATTCCTTTGAGAAGCTCAACTAAGTCACCGCCTTAAATGTGATGCATTGAGTCAATTTTGAATTTTATGGCATCTTGCCATTTTTTCGAATTGATGTCTAAAATTTCCTTTCTATAAGTCAAAAGATTATTTTTTTCAACTAAGAAAACACCAAGGGCACTTTTAGGTATAAAACAATACCTACTAAGTGGCCTTGATCTCCTTTTCGACCTACATAGAGGGTATGTCAAAGGTATTCCACTCGATTGAGCCTGATATTCCATCATTAGTTCATCTATTTCTTGATTGATGATGTATGTAATAATAGAAAGCCAAGTGTACACTATCATATCAATTAATATAAGATTTAAGTCTAAATATTATTCCCACAAGGACTTATATAATTTATTTCTTTGAATCAAGTACTAAAATTAATTCTTCTTACTTTTATCTAGATAAATCAAAATATGAATTTTAACTAAGTAACCTAATTCTTTCAAATTAAACCTATTATTAATCAAAAGCAACAAGAGTCAAATTCACTAATCAAGGGGAATCTAGGGTTTTGACTTATTCTTTTTTTTTCATTAAACTTATTAACCTCTTAATTAATTCTTTAATACAAATTGATTGGCTAAACTCTAATCTCATCACAAACCTTTATCACTGGTCAAGTGACTATATTATACCTAACAATTACCTATATGTCTATAATAATTCGAATATAATTTAATTTATTAAGAACAGGTCTAAATCAAATGATATATGCCATCTAGGTATATTTCTATCTTACATAGAATTCATAGTTATCAGCCTATGATCATGCATCAAACTATTCTAGGCTAACCACATAAGTCCCGTTGTTAAGTTCATCATAGTTCCTTAATCTTTCAAAATATTGGTAAGATATAATGAAATCAATAAACATAAAATAGAATGAATCAATTGTTGTATTAAGTTTATAAACTAAAAGTCAATAAAATCCAACAACATATTAGGTTTAATAGTCTAACCCTAGATACAAAATATTTAGCTCATTACAAATGCAAGAGTATAAAAGCAATTAAACAAAAACTTTATGGACAAGATCATATTGATAAGAACAGAGAAGAAAAACTAATCAAAAAGACACATTTAGTTTCTTTTTTCTCTATCTTAACTTAAAGCTTAAATCTTGATCTTAAATCCTGAATTCTTGGCTTTGTTCTCTTCTTTTGTTCTATGCATTATTTCCCTAAGTCTTTCCTTTGATCAAGTCTATATTTTGGATTAGAAAATAGTGCTTTTATAGGTCTTAAAAACCTTAGGGTCGATGGGCTTCGAATCCAAGTCGAAATATGACATTTGCGGAGGTATTTTACTTGTCACATGGGATCTGTGGCACTGGAAGTTGAGCGCTGTGGCACACAAACCTGGAAATTATTGGCATGAAGATCTCCATAGACACTGCAATGCTTAGCTTTTTGCCTAGGATGCCGTAGCGTCCAGCCTTAGGCATCACAGTGCCTAAGCTTGCACTTTGGGTTTCTCGTATTTTTTGCCGTATTTGCTTCATTTCTTTTGCCCTTGAGTTGTCCTAATTCTTTATATTTTAACTCGTATACCTATTTATGATATAAAAAAAACACAAATAGATAGCCAAAATATTCTTAACTTAAAGCAAAACCTAAGTTCAAAGTGATAAATATAATAGTGCATTTACACCCCTATCAAATACCCCCAAACTTAAGACTTTGTTCATCCTCGAGCAAAAAATAAATAAATATTCACAACTTGTTATTGACTCTAAATAAAAAATCAAAACTAAAAACATGCTTGGTTGATTAGATGACTAAAATCATTGTCTTAAAGGCTGTTTAAAATGGCACAAGTCTTTTCAGAACTCAATAAACATCTTTCAACAATTCATCATATCATTCATCAAGTTCTTCATTATCCCTTTTAATCGATCACTTGTGTATGTTTGTAATAAGCAAGTAAATAATCAATGAAACATAGCTTGTAACATAAGACTGTGGTTAAGATGGGATATAAGGATATATAAATTAAGTTCAAATCTTACCATGAACACTTAGACTTTACTTAGAAACCTCTTGATTCCTTCTTCTTTAATTTATCTTCTTTCCAAAATTTATGATATTTCCATCTTTCTTTTAATCACTCTTAGTTAAAGAATTTCTTCTTTTTCTTAAGCTAAGGGTATAATGAATTTATAGACTTTTATATATATATATATATAAATACCTATAAACTTATATTGTTAAGTACTTTCAAAACGTATTGCTTTCCTCTTCAGTACCCTTTTCTCATTCATCCACAAATTTTTTTCTTTTAAGAATATTTCTAAGTAAACTCAAGGTTTATAGTGTTATAGGTTAATTTATGATAAATAAACTTAAAGTTTTAAGGCTTGTAATGTGGTTAAATAGAAGAAAAAAAATAGGTATTTAGGCTCAAAATGGGTCATTAGTGATAAATATACATATATATATATATATATATATAGATACCTCTAAACTTAGATTGTTAAGTACTTTCAAAACTTATTGCTTTCCTCTTCAGTACCCTTTTCTCATTCATCCACAACTTTTTTTCCTTTTAAGAATATTTTTAATTAAACTCAAGGTTTATAGTGTTATAGGTTAATTTATGATGAATAAACTTAAAGTTTTGAGTCTTGTAATGTGGTTAAATAGAAAAAATGGGTATTTAGGCTCAAAATGGGTCATTAATGATAAATATACATATAGGGTAGGCTAGAAAGTCTCAATCGGTCCATAGATGGCCTAAAATCATTTTTCTATTCATGTGTTTCTTAAAAGTTCACCTCAAGTAGTAATCAATTAAGCTCTAGAGTGATGGTCATCGAGACTGTGGTGTACTACTTAAGCAAAAAGTATCTCTAATAGAAAAAAAATTCAACTAATACATGTTTATCTCAATGTGCTCAAGAATAAGTAATCAAAAATAAGTTTGAATTCAATTCAAGATTCTTGATATAAGAATTATATCATGTGCCTATTATTTTCTAGGGACTTGTAAAAATAAATTCAGTCACTATTCTATTTCTTATCATAGACTAATGATCATCATCTCAACCAAAACTAGGCAACTAAAAAAAAATTAACCCACAACTCAACCAATCAATTCATGCAGCAAAAATAAATATAAAAAAATGTGTTTTCCATCTCCAAATTTAAATTAGACATTGTCCCCAATGTAAAAGAAAAAAGAATTGAGAATAAGTAAGAGGCTTCCCTAGTAAGTGAAGTTAAAGCATTGCAGCATTATTATCTCTCTTGGATGTGACTGTGGTTTCCTTTACTCTCAACGCTTACAAATGCTTGTGTTGCTTTCTTTGAATGCTTGACTTACTGTTTTGTTCTTATAAGAAACGAAATTAAAGTAACTAAAACTAAAACTAAAGCAAATTTAAAATAAAAATTACTTGGGTTACCTTTTAAGAAGCGCTTGATTTAACGTCATTAGCTTAATAGGGCTTCTTTCATTCTTATGGAGGATCAAAGTGATGGTGGAGGCATCCTTGTATATGATCTTATAGGCTTTCCTTTCTTTCAACTTCTATATCTTTGGAATTAATTCTTAGGCAATAGTTTTTGCCTCATTCTCCTTACGCTTCTCCAAAATGACTTTTATCTTAGACTGTGAAAGTGAGTCTCTTGTGTCCTTCTCTTTGATCCTTTCATCGCACTACTACTCATCTTCTTCTTTCTTTTCCTTCTATATTTTAATTCGTTCTTTTAGAAGTGAGGATCTAAAGTCTTAATGTCTTTGAGCTACTTGGCATTTGGATACACCATATTAATGCTGAAACAGATGAGAATCAAATTGTCAAAACTTCACAAAATCTGTTAAGCATTAATGGGGGTTCAATGACAATAGCAAGAGCCAAAAAAAATAATGAAGCAATAAATGGGCTAATTGATGATATCTCAAATCAAGTTTTTTTCAAGACACTAATCCTCTAGAATTGAGTATTCAAGATAATCAATGCTACCAATGTATTGACAGAAAAGTGAAAGGCTCAAAGTAAGGGCAATTTTTGAATTCTAAGTTTTACATCACATGTTACTAAACTTTCTAGAGACAGTTAAGAAGGAAAGTTAGACACTTAGTAAGGGAAGCTTGACATCTTTACTAGAATTGAAGACTTTAGTTAATAAGAAAAGTCTAATAATAGGTAAAGCTTGACATCTTTGCTAGAACTGAAGAGTTTTATTTTCAAATCAAGACTTAGGAACATGTTTATTGAATTAGTATAACTTATGTTTGAATTTTTTAATTGTAATTGTTGTGTTAGCTATAATTATGGACTTTTTGGTGTAAGGGTAGTTGTAAGTTTGTTGTATTATATGCATTTTTAGACTTTGAGTGTGAAGATAGTTGTAAGTTTAAAATTTAAGCTTTAAAGTTGTAACTTGACATCCCATGTGGTCTTTATAAGTACTATAGGGATTGAGAGTAGAAGAAAATAGAATTTATGAAATAACATTGTGAGAATTTTTCTCTTAAGTTCTTCAGAGAACTTTTATTAGAACTTATTAAGATTTCATCTTGTGGTATTCTTCTAGACTTATCACTCACAACTTCTAATCCATCTTGAGTGTGGTGTCTGCAATTTCTTATACTCTAGTTCTTATCTTTTTATAGATAACGGGTCAAGGTCTTTGTTTTGGTTAATCTAAAAATTTGATTTAGAATGATCCTTGGGCAAAGAACTTTATTGAGCATCGGGTCTCACTTTTCTTTGTGAGGTTTACATCAAAACTAGTCTTCACACTCGGATGGTAACTTGATCTTTTTGAAGACTTTGAATATGATAGTGTTCTTTTGCACTCTTATGGCTAACTTTCATTTTGTACATCTATGATCGTTCGTTTGGTGGCTAGGAATGGTCTTCTGAGGATAATGGAAATCTCTTTGTCTTCCTCTATGTCTAGAATAATAAAATATGCAGGGAAGATAAACTTGTCCACCTTTACTAATATGTCCTTTAAGATTTCTTTCGAATAGGCGAAGATCGATCAGCAAGTAAGAGTGTGATGTTGATAGGCCTTGCTTCTCTTAAACTTAACTTGTTAAAGACATAGAAGGGCATGAGGTTAATACTTGCTCCTAGATCGCATAAAGCTTTTCTAAGGTGATGATTGCGAATGGAGTACAAAATTGTAAAGTTTTTAGGATCTTTGAGCTTAGGAAGCAACTTCTTCTGAAGAATGATGCTACATTCCTCTGTCAACACTACAGTTTCATAATCCTTTAATCTTTTCTTCTTTGAAATGATGCTTTTTATGAATTTAACATAGCTAAGTATTTGTACAAGCGCAACTGCAAAAGGAAGATTAAAAATTTAAAGAAATTTAAAAAATTGCTTATCTAGTTTCTTCTTTTGTAGCCTTTGAAGAAAAGGTGGAGGTGGAGTTAAATGTTGATTCTGCATATTACTACTGATATTTCTGCTAGATTTTCACTTTTCTACATTTCAAGATTTTTCTGCACTTGTATACCACATTCTGCACTTTACTTTACTGAAATTTTGCATTTTTTTTTTGTGTTCTACACTATTTTTTAGACTGGTTTGTTGTTAATTTTCTGTTTTAGCACTTGGTTTACCCCTCCACAGCCTTTAAGAAAAAGGTATGAGTGGTCTATAAAGTTGCACTTTATCTTACTGTACCACATTTTCCTTCTCCTTCCTCTTTAAAAGTGGTGGTTGAGGTGTGTTGCCATGTAAGACCTTACCACTTCTTAAAGAAATAACTTGGCCTTATTCTACATTTATTTTTGGATGGGTTTCGATGTGACTTGGTAAAGGTCCTTGAGGCCGCATGTTGATTGCAGCAGCAAGTTGTCCCATTTGAACCTCCAAATTCTTCAAAGTTATTGGCGTCGTTAGACTTCATGTAATGCATACGAATATTTTCCAAGGATGGCTTCTTCTCTTGCGGTAGTTAGAATCTGTAAGAGTGTGTGGAATCCACCAACTCCTTGGTCTATTAGCTAGATGACACCTCAGAGCCACTAGAGTCCCACCTTACAATTCTGAGGTTACCTGCACCCCCAAGGTTTCAAACCCTCACCCCCATCTCCATGGAGGATTTATAGGCCTTTAGAGGTTCGTCCTTGTACCCATCAGGTTGGCCTTTGTTGGGATTTGTGCTTACATGTCAACCCTTCATGTATGAATATTTTTTTAATATTTATACTAGTATTATCATTTCATTAAATCGCTAATTATATTTTATATATGGTAAGATGTTTGTAACATTTCAGATATTGTACGATCTGAAAGAGTTCATATCCGGTCTAAATGAGTTTATATCAGTGCTAAGAATTAGCAACGCTGGGAGTTATAAATGTTAATAGTTGGCACTAATAAGAGTTATCAGGTTATAAGAGTCAGCGATATCTAAAGAGTTAGAGCCTTGTCTGAAATGAGACAAAGACCTAAGAATATATTAGTAATGACGTAGTTGCAAATAGTTGTAAATAGTGCTAAGAAATGTCATTATGCAAATATGTTCTCAAATATTATGTTCCTGATCTATCTTCACTGATGTTGGTCTGTCAATGAAAACCTCAATAAATATATAGATTAGTGTATGTCTATATCTGGATGGTTCAGATGGTTAGTCTCAGCAAACCACGAGTTTAGTAGAAGCTCGTATAGAGATACAGGTATTCAGTAAGAACTGAATACTGAACAGACTCACAGAGATCTCCGATAGACATCCTATAAAGCCGTCAATGGAGGGTCTTTCGAGTTGAGTAGTATTCGTGGTCCTTTGACTTGAGTACCACGGTGGGCTTGTGAGTGATCCACCATACTTTTGTTCCACACATGTCAGAAACCTTTCATGGTCTGACCACTGAGTGTCGTTGGATATGGTTCGATGCTCATAAAGTCCCGTATACATAGATATGGGATCCATCAGCTCATTTAGGTGAGTATTATATCCTAATGCTCTAAAGATTGTATCTCAGAAAGTCTTATGGCCATAAGTAGTAATTCCTGAGAAAAGAGTTTAACCCTGGAGATAAATAATATTACAAAAGTATTTGGAAATATCATTTATTGAAATACAATTCTAGAGATAAGCTTTTGGTCGGGCATATAAAGATTTGATGGTGATGATCTATATCTCTGCTACACCCGGATATAAATGATGGAGGGATTATATGAATATGTTATAACCTCAACTTGTATGGTCTAACCCTCCGCTTTGTAAAATCCATAATGTGTGTGTGTGGCATTGTTCACGAACATAAGGAAGAGTTTTCATATGACAATTCGAGCATGGACCTAGAGAGTCTCACAATATGAAGTGTACTCATTGTGCACTGGGGCAGCATAATGGATTAAACAGTTCCATCCTAGAAATTCTAGCAAACCGAAAAATATGTTTTAGGGTTCCTCGGGTTATGCACTTATTTAGACTTAAATGTTAAGTATATCATTTAATTAGTTGACAAGAGTTATTAACTAATTAGATGTTAACAAGTGGCACAATTTTATTCCATGAATTCACCCATTAACCATGTTAGTAAAATCAAATAAGGTATATTAATTATTCAAATAGTTTTTGAATAATTAAATAAATAAAATTTAAATAAATAAAATATGATTTTATTTATTTGTTATTTTATTCCTAATTGGAAGACATAACTAATTTGATAAACATAAATTAAATTAAGCGGAGCACTTGTGAAGTATTGAGAGCACTAAAAATTATTTTAGTAGTTGGCCACTTAATCTAATTTTGGTGGAGCACTTGTGAAGTATTTAGAGCACTAAAAATGGTTGGCTTTCATTTTGTGTTAACAAGTGTGTGAATCAATTTTCGTATAAGAGTTGAGAGGAAAAAGATGAGTTGGTTTTGAAAGAGCTTTTCATTGAACAAAGACTTGTGAGAAAAACTAAAGGAGAAAGAAAAATAAATTCTTCTTATTTTTCTTTCAAGTAATACAAACCTTGTTGCTGGAGATTATATTGCTACTATTCTAGCTTCACAATCCCATTAGATTGTTGTGAACTAGAATTGAACAAAAGTGCACTTCAAGGTGAGTCAAAGTTGGAGCAAAGAAATCCGGATTTGAAATCTTTATCGAAGGTCTTCAAAGGTATGTTTTATGTATTCTTAAGTTTTTAAGAATTTAAGTATATGTGTATATGTTGATTACATGTTTAATTCCATAGCGAAATTCGTATATATGATACATGTATTTAATTTTTTAATATATACATAATCACATGCATACACCCTAAAATACGTCAACAGAATCTTAGGGGATTCAATGGCCTAGATGTCTCCTCTTGATTGTTATGTTAAGAGAAGTTTTGATGATCTTTCCACCCCAGATTGTAGAAGTTTGATTGTGGGTTATGCTACTATCGGTTAAAATTGCCTATATAATTTATTGATTTCATGCATTGCCAATGCATGTGGTTATTACCACAAAAGTCACATGTTACTTGTTGATTTTTTACAGCGTTCAATGCATCAAACTTTTTAGATAACATATTGATTTGTGCCACCAATGCATTGAATGCATCAATCTCATATACACCGATAACTCTTTTAGGTGTAACTCTCTCACTTGGCCATAAGTAACTGTTTGACGCCATCTCCTCTAGTAGATCATAAGCCTTATCTGTAGACTTATTCATCAAAGCTCCTTAGCAACAGCATTTACAATTGTCCTCAAATGACCTACTAGTTCATTATAGAATGTATAGACTAATTGTAATACCCCAAAAATTTTATTTATTTTGATTGAATTTATTAGTCAAAAGAAATGGAAGAATTTGATTGGTTGAATAAGTGTAGTATGGTATAAGTGTTTGCATGGAATTAAAACCTATGCTATTAAAACTTTTCCAACATTTGGACCAATAGAATTTTGCCAACATTGTTAAATGGAATTTACTAGAATTAGTTAGATTTAAACTAGATTTTTTATTTAGTTTAGTTATGAATAGTGTTTGAAATTTTTGAACCAATCAAATGCCACCATTTTTAACCAATGGCATTTTTGTAATTTTGAGTTTAGTTAGGGGTATTTTTGAAAAGAAAAATAAAGGCTATAAAAGGGGGAATAGTATTGAAAAATTTAGAGAAAACAACACCTTTGGCCGTCCCCTCCCTTTTACATTTTCTCTCCATTTTTCTTTTATCTCCCTTTAAATTCAACAATTCTCAATACTTCCATTAGTAAATTAAGCCTCCAAATCCTTAATTAAAGCCTTCTTCATCAAGTTTCAAGGATCAATTTTAAGGTATAAGGTGTTATTCAAGGTGAGTTGATTCTAAAAAATCTATTGAATATGAATTTGGGGTTTCAAGGGTAAATAGATTAAGTAGCCATGTAGAATTAGTGAATTATGCTTTTAATTTGGTAAATTAAAAATTTATTCATTATTTGTGTATTTTGGCAAATGAAGGTGAAAGCTTGGCCAAGGATAGCCAATGGAAGGAGAAGGAGAAGATGTGAGTCAAGTGGAGGAATTAAGCTTATAAGGTTGGTGTACACATTAGTTTGAAACTTAAATTCCTACCTTAGGAAATTTAGTGTATATTTATGTATTTTATTAATATGATGGATGAGTATGTTGAACTATGGCATTGAATTGATATTTATATTGTTTTTAAATGTATTAAATATGTTTTGAGTATTGGATATTAATTGGTAGTCAAAATTGAAAAGAAAAGAAAAATTGGGCATAAATATGAATTTTGAGAAAATTGGACTTATATGAAAAATTCTGGACTAAATTGTAAATATTTAAAAATTTTGTCTTTATGTGTATTAGTCTAGAATTAAAACTTATATGACTTATTAAAGAAATTTGGGCCTAATGGCAAATTTTGGAACAAATGGGCCTATAAGTGAAAAATTAGAAAATTTTGGGTTGAATTGTTAAATCTGGAAAATTTGAAACTTATTTGGGTATTTCTGAATATTCTGGACCTATATGAAAAAATTTGGAACATTTGGGCTTATGTATAAAAATTTAGAACATTTTAGGCATAAAGGTGAATGGTAAATTTTTTTGGGCCTATTGGTAATAATAAAAAAAATATTTGTGTCTAAATATGAATAATCAGAAAATTTGAGTAAACATGAATTTGTATAATAATTTAGTTTAATAATAATAAATTTGTGTTAAAATATTCTTTTAAAAGAAAAATAATGTATTAATAATACTATTGAGAAGCCCTAAGTAAACCTGAACATTGGTAGGGGAGGATTGGTAGTTAGCATGCCAATAGGGTATTATAGCAGTACTGCGTTGTTTGCTTGTCCGATGACACTACTCTGTGTATCTGATCTGTTATCTATTCTGATCTGTTCTGGATCCGGTGGGTAGTCACCGAGTGGCCGATGCCGAATCATTATCTGATATTTGTTAGCCCATTAGCCAATCGTGGTATCGTGTCAGTGTTTATTTTGGGTGCCTACTTGGATTAATTATAAATATGATATTTGTATATATATATATATATATATATATATTTGATTAATTGAAATGAGAAATCGAATAATGTTTTGGTTTAATGAATTGATTAATTGATAAATTTTGATTTATTATGATATACGGAGAAAATTTGGTTATTACTAAAAATTTCATTGTTTATATATATGGTTTATTGCAAAAAGGTAATAAAATTATATTATACTGTTTCATCTTTTGTGTACACCCACTAAGCTGTTGTGCTTAGCGCGTTGGATTTACCATGCGCAGGTAGTAGAGTTGCCATCACTAAAGACTGAAGAGTAAATCTTTCTGCAGCTGCTCAGAGTCGCTCACATCCTCTCTCTATATATAATTATTTTTTGTAGATATTTTGTTGTCTATAGACTATTGTATATTATATTATGGGCATTAAGTGTATGTGCATATATATATGTATTATTCAGAACTGTCTCTTTTAAAACCATGATATATGATATATATATATATATATATTGATAATATACTGGATGTGAAATAGTTTTGTAAAGGTTTGATATATTTATATTGCAATATGAGTTGTGAATATTTGCTGAAAGACAAATATGGAAATTGGTTAAGAATGGATATTGAAATTTTGGGAGTGTTTCTTTTGTTACAAGTAGTGTAAAAATCCAAAATTTAGGGGAGACTCTGTCAGTTTTTCTCCGTAAATGTTTATAAAATAAAAATTATTTTGTTGAAGTTTGAATAATCATTATAGTTGTTTTTATTCGATGCTATCATAGCACCCCCTGATCTCGTGTCTCGATGAGAGGCGAGTGAGGAAGGTGTTACACTAATAGCCATTTAAGGACTCCATGGTGAGGACACATTTCTAGGCCTAATTTCTCTTCAATCTATTGTTGAGGTTGTGATGGTATATTACGAGGGTCCATCCAATCTAAATTATAAAAGTTAGTGTAAGGATTATGCTATTGTTCTTGATAGTTTAACATGTAGTACGTAGCATCTATGCATCGACCATTTAGATGGTTCCTACCACAGAAATCACAAATGATGGGTTATCTCTTCACAGGTAAGCTCCAATGGCATTGATTTTATTTTTTATCAATAAGTTGATTTGTGCAGTTAGTGAGATAAGTGTCCCTTTATTATGTATGCATGTGATCTTTCTTGGGATTGTTCTCTCTACTGGCTATTGATAACTGTTAGATGTCATCTCCTCAAGTAGATTATATGCATTGTCAGTTGACTTGTTCATTAGTGCTCCCTCTGCTGCAAATCTATTATAGTCCTTAATTGTCCTATTAAGCCATTATAAAATGTCCGCACAAGTAATAACTTTGGAATCCCATGATGCAGACATCTCCTTAGCATATTTTTATATCACCCACATGCTTTATAAAGTGTTTCTGAGTCATACTGTATGAAATAAGTGATATCATTCCTTATATTTGCTGTCTTGGCTGGTGAAAAAAATTTGGATAGGAATTTCTAGGCCAAGTCATCCTATGCTGAAATTGATCTTGATGGTGGTGACAATAACCAACTCTTCACCTTGCCTTGAAGTGAAAAAAGAAATAGTCGTAACCGTACTACATCGTTTGAGACTATTTTATTTGAACAAATCACAAACCTATAAAAAATTTATAATATGTTCATTTGGATCATCATTTTAAAGTCCACTAAATTGAACTGAGTCTTTCAACATCTGGATTATTCCCAACTAAATTTCAATATAATTAATGTTTATTGTTGGTCAGCATATACTGAGTTGAATGCTACTAATCATTGGGATTGAATAGTCTTTTAAAGATCTATATTCTACTGCTTGCTGGTGAATTTGATAAGTCATGATGTATATTTGAATGGTAATCTAAAAATTAAAAATAAAAATAAAAAGAATTGAAAAGTAACAAAACAAAAATATAAATAAAAGAAAAGGGACTATGTAAAATAAAATAAAAGTTTTGAAGTAAAAACAAGAAAATTTTGTATTAATATTGGCGAAAATAAAATATTATCCCAAGAAAATATACTAAAACTTGTGTGTTTTCTAGTACAAAATTAAACGCAAGTATACACTATCATAAATAAGTAATAAATGGACTATAAGTCAGATATCGAACTTACAAGGATAATTTTTATTTTCTACCAAGTACTAAAATTATATCTTTCAAGTAATAATTCAAAAAAAAATCTTTAATTGTAATTATTTAAATAAACTAAATAAAGTGTAAAAAATAAATGGCACAACTTCAATAAATCAAGAAAATAACAATATAGAGAAAACTTATGGTTAAGTACTATCTTTTAATATGTTTTCTAAAGATTAATCTTTTGATATTTATATCCCTTAATTCTTATTATTGGTCAAGACACTAATATATTCACAAGCTTCTCTCAAGGTCAGGTAAGTATATCTCAATTCACCAAATACCTATATCTCTATAATGATTGTAATAAATTAAAATTCATTAAGAACAAGTCTTATTGATCATACATGCCAATTAAGTATATCTCTATCCTAAATTAGAGCTTGTAGATTTTTCGACAATCATGTATAAAATTATTAAGATCTAAATACAATGATGCCTCTCTTGCGTTTGTCAAAGTATTACCAATTCAATCATAATATTGATTAGATATAATGAAGTATTAAAAATAAAGAATTGAATTCAAATAAATATTAAAAAGATCCAATAATTAAGTATAAATATTGAGTTCAAATAATAACCGTAGAAAATAAATTTAACTCATGATGAAATAAAAAGTTCTAGAACTTATCAAGAATAATATCATAAAAATCATAAAAAACTAAAAAGATAAAAAGTTGAAGAGATAAACTAATTTTGTTGCAGTTTTAAATCTTCTAGTCTTCTTATTCTTCCAAAATTACTCTTTCTCTTTCTTCTTCTTTCTCTTGTTTCTCTTCTCTCTTCTTCTTCTCTTTATCTTCTTGATTGTTGAATTAAGCTTTTTGGTCTTCTATTTATAGGCTTATATCTTTAAATTAGGGTAAAAAAATTAAATATAAATCAGACTAAGACATTCTTTTTTTCTTTTTATGCAATTGCTATTCATGCGTACTGTTCACGAGTACTATTCACACGATATTGCAGCAAAATATTTTGAGCGCTGAGGCACTCAAGACACTGAAATTTTCGTTAGGGGTGATATTGTTCACGCTGCAGCAATTTTACAATAACAAATCACTGTTCATGGTTTTATTGTAGCGATTTTCGTAGCAAATTTGATATTTTGCCTTGTTTTCTTTAGATTTTTGTCCTAAATAATTCCATTAACTTTAAACCTATAAAATAACAATAAAAGTCTAATATTCTTATTAAGATGTGTAATTAATCAAGTTAAAGGAGTGAAAATAATATATACAATTTAAGTTTATCCTCTACCTACCCATTCGTTTTCAAGTGAGCAAATGAGGCAAATAAGAGCTATATTTCAAGCTATTTATAGAAATATTTAAAGCTTTTGCTTGCCGTGGTCTGTAAAGATGGTGTGTGGTACTCTAAACTTATAAATAAGTTTTTTTCATACAAAGTCTCTTGCTTTTTTGGTATTGATGCTTGTCAAGGTCTCAGCTTCTATCCACTTAGTAAAGTAATCGATAATAATGATATCGTATTTTGCTAAGCCTCTTCCTTAGGGTAATCAACAATAATCGATCAGGTTGAGTCCCTATTGTGTAAAAGTCTAAGGATTAATTATTGTTTTCAATTTTTCTAGTAGAACATGAATATTGTTAGTATATCTCTAGCATGCATCAATTTCTTGACTTGTTCCTTTGTATCCTATAGTGTGGTAGGCCAGTAATAACCTATCTTGAAAGGCTTTTGAGCCAAACTCTCAACTCTAAAGTAATTTTCACAAATCCCTTTGTGAATTTTGTGAAACAAGTATTTGGCCTCTTCGAGTGTTAGACACCTCAGGTATAGAAGAAAATGTCCTTGTCAATAAAAGACGCCGTCAATAAGGGTGTATCAAACTAATATGTACCTCTACTAACGTACTTTGAGCTTATCTTATGGTAGCTTTCCATTTTCAATGTATTCTTAAATAAAATCATCTAACTTAAGCATAAATCAATCTACATAACCTCTTCAGTCTTAGTCTCTCTAATGCTAAGTTTAGGAATGAACTCGAAGGGCATAGATCGTGGTCTTCGAGCTTCATCAATTGAAGCTTTTCGTGCTAATATGTATGCCTTGTGATATTTTACCTTTGGTATCTACTGGATTTTGACTTCCTTAAACTATTTTATATATTCATTGACCTTCTAAAGATAGGTGACCATGTGATCTTCTCATACCTCAAAACCTTTATTAACTTGGTTAACAATAAGTTGTGAGTTGCTTTTGACCAGGACTCTCTTGGCAATGAGTAATTAGGCAACTCTTAATCTAACTAGAAGGGCCTCAAATAGCAAGACCTTATACTTGACTTTGTTGTTTGAGGTTGGGAAGTTGAATATGACCATATAATTGAGCTTCACATTTTCTAGACTGACAAGGATAATGCTAACTCCACATCCCTTAGAGTTGGAAGCTCCATCATGAAAAGTATGCAAGTTAAGGCAAGGGTTTTGTCATTAGTTTATATATTTAAAGGCTCTTCACAATAAGTTTTTGGTACAGCCTCGTCTCTGTAGGTATATTATACAACGAATTTTGCGAAAGCCTATCCCTTGATGGCTACCCTTAGTTTAAACTTAATGTTAAATTCATTGAGCTCGATCGTTCATTTAATTAGATACTTGAAAAGTTCAGGCTTGTAGAAGATCTATCTTAGCAGTTACTTGGTGAAGAAACTATAATGTGGCCTTGAAAGTACAGTCTTAATTCTTTTTTTTGATATAACTAGTGCCAATGCAAGCTTTTCTATCATGGGTAACGGGTCTCCGGGTCTGTAAAGGATTTACTAGTAAAGTATCCAAGTCTTTGGACTCTTTTCTTCCTCTTTGACCAATACTATGCTTACTACTCATGCCGAGACCCTTAAGTATATTACCATTTGATCCCTGGTTTTTTGTACGGTGAGGTGAAGTGGTTAGGCCAAGTATGCCTTTAGCTTCTGAAAAGGCTCCTTACCTTGAGGGGTCGACCATATTTTCTTTTTGCTCTTGATTTTTTAAAAAAATTCAAAGCATTTATTAATAGCTCTAGAGATAAATTAGTTAAGAGTAGTTATTTCGCCTGTTAGCCTTTGTATTTCTTTAACAATACTCGGGGACTTCATTTTGAAGATTACTTAGATCTTGTCTGGATCCCTCTTAGATTTGCCAAAAATCCCAAGTATTTTTCCTTATTCGACTTTCAAAGACACATTTTTCAAGGTTTAACTTCATATGATGTTTTCCCAATATCTCGAAGGTCTTTCTTAGGAGTCCATGTGGTCCTTAAATCATATTAACTTTGCAATCATATCATCCACGTATACCTCCACGCTCTTTTGAATAAGTGGTTTGAATATTTTTTTTACGACTGTATTTTTAATCCTAATAGCATGACCTTGTAATAGTAAGTTCCCTAATAAATAATGAATTATGTCTTTTATTGATAAAAAAGGAACATTTTAATTTGGTTGTATCTTGAGAAAGCATCTATAAAGTTAAGGAGAGTGTACATAGACATAGAGTCTACCAATTGGTTTATCTTTAAAAGTGGAAAGCTATTTGTGGGGTAGGCTTTGTTCAAATCTATGAAGTCTACACACATTTTTTACTTTCAGTTGGTTTTCTTGACCATCATTACATTAGTTAACTATTAACTATTCTAGATAATGGACTTCTCAAATGAATCCTGCTACTATATTATAGTCTTGACATACGGCTTCTCTTCAAGAGATATGAGTAAGCTAACAACCCCCTAATTACATGGCATATATATCCCCAAATCTATATAATGGTGTCTGTATTTTATCTATTTTCAAGTTCTTGATATTAAGCTCATCAAGTGTCTCCTTGAATATTATATCCATTAAGCTCTTTATGTTGATAAGGAGCTCAGTTTACCTCTATTCTAATTATCTGGATGGTTAAGACTGATGCATCATTATATAGGTAAATGACTCCTCTTGTATCCTCCTCAGTAAACATCATAAAGACTACCTGGACTCATGGCTTCTTGATGGCTGTGTTGTATATCACCCAGTATCCCACCAATAAATACCAAAAGTAGTTTTTTCTTTATCTATTTGAATCTTCAGCAAGCATAAGGCCTCTAAAGATTATAATGGTCGTTTCTTGTCATGGATAGTTCTTAGCTTCTAGGTTCTTGTTAGGCCAAGTTTTGTTTATTCCAGGTCGACTTTGAATTCTTTTAAGTACCCATTCTACATTAAACAATCCACATGATGCTTCAAAGATGGGCACATGTTGGTACTGTGGCTATGGTCTTAGTGGTATTCATATATTTTATCCTTGTTTCATTATTTGGGTAAGGTTGTGAAGGCATTTGGCTTCTCGAGCAAGTCTTTCCCTTTGATGATTTTGAACACTACTACCAATGAAATGGTTGGAGGAATATACTTTTTCTTCTAAACTTTGGCTACTCTAGAGAAAGAACTCTTCATCTAATTCCCTATATTTTTCCTCAAGGTTGGTCCCTCCAAGGATATTTTATAACTCTTGCCAATATTTTGTCTCTTCGTTATCGAGCCATTCTTTTCTCAAGAGATTTTTTAGACTTGTGACCCCATATTTTTCCTTTAAGTGTTTGCTTTAGTTAGTCTCTTCGTCGTCTCATCTTTTTTAATCTTTATGTATTAAGGAGCTTGTTTATAAGCAACTGCATGGTTATACTATAACCATTTCAGCTTTAATCTTATTTTTAGGGCTTTTAATGCCATCTATAGATCAAATGCCCTAAGCTAAATTACCTATCAGTAGAACCATCCCATGAAACTTCATAAACTTTTAGTCTGATCCTATTTGAGTTATCACAGTTATTAAAGATCTTTAGCCTTCTCGTAAACTTTTTAAAAGTACTAAATAAACTTTTTAGTTAGTTCGATGTAAGAAGAGATATTTGTCTTAAACTTCAGTACCAGAGGTGGGCCTTTCCATCTAGGTTCATATGGAATAAGTGGCATATTTATCAGCCTAATAATTGATAATAAATTAGTTACATGGTCGACGTAATGGCGTGGTTTGACTTACCTCTATAAATTGGTAAGCTTATTAGTTTAAAGCCTACGGTAATTCTATATCTCTGAGTATGAGATGAGACCTTCTTTCTCGCTCAGATGCTCTTGGGGGAGGAAGTTTCTACCTTACACTATTCTCGAGGAGTTGGCAAACTGCTCATTTATACTTAGAATATTTTCTTCCAAAGAATTTATCAGCTTCGGTGTTAAGCTCCACTGCTTGTCGCGTTCCCTAATCTTGTTTAATATTTTTCTCACATCCTTCTTAACTCTACTATTTTCTCGATTCCTGTTTAATATTTCTCTAGCGTCATCTTTAATTTTGCTTTCCATTCTATGCTTGTTTAGGATCTGTTAGGCGTCTCCTTCAATTCTGCAACCTTTTCTACACATGTTCAAGATCTTTATGGCATCTCGTACACTTTTGTTTTCTCTTCTAAGTTCATCTAGTAAACTTTAAGTGTCATTTTTACACAAATTGTTCTTGTTCAAGTTGATACCTCATGTTTGTCTTAAAAGGTTTGGGTTGCCAACTTTTGATTGGACAGGAATATGGTTGCAATTTTCTTAATGTGACCTCCTACTCGATGGGTAGCTCTATTCTTCGGATGACCCTACTAGAATCCCTTCCCCTTTTTATTCTTAGGTGAACTGATGAGGGTTTTTCTTCCCCTAGCTAGAAGGGTGCTCCTCAAATCTAGAAGGTTATATTGTGGTTTAGTGATCTGTTTAGGTTCTTATAATCCTTCTAAGTTTTTACACTTCTCTAGTACAGTGACCATCAAGTTTTTTAACTCATCTCTATCTTGCCAAAATTTGCTCAATTCTTATTCTAGTGGCTCTCTCCAAGCTAGTGATTATCCATTGTTAACTGACATGTATATATACAAAACCGTAAGTGCATGGATTATGATCAAATAATAAGTAATAAATAGAGTATCGTTTCACGAAGATTGTTCTCTTAATGCCAATTACTATAGGTTATTACAACTTAATTTTATCTAGGCTACCTTAATTTTAAGTTAATTGTGAAAAATAAAAATAAATTAAATTAAATAAATAAACAATCTTACAAGATAGGGAATTTATAAATAAAAAATGGATCATAGGGTCTTGATTTCACTCTATTCTTTCTATGTTCTTTATGTTTAGCAATTATTAACAAACTCCATTCAATTCATTAATTAAAGGGTTAAGAATAACCTCATTACCTTTTCCAAGGGTTAAATGATATCCTATGCATACATATTCAAGTTGTATCCTTATCTAACTTTTCTATCTACACGTTCATTTAGCAACCTTTAAATTGATTACCCAAGTGCTATTGACTTTCTAAACTTAATAACAATTGAAGTTATTTCTCAAATTTGATAAATGAGACAATCTCTCCCAAGCATTAAAGCCCATAATTCTAAAATAGCTAATTCATTTCCCAACAAATTAGAGGCATTAAGCATAGAAAAACATAAATGAAATATACTTAACCTTGTTAATACTTAATTAAGCAATCCAAACATAATATCAATAGAGCTACATCAAGCTCTAGAATGAAAGTTTAACCAAACATAGATACACTTATAGCTAAAATCATCAAGAAATAATAGTTGTAAACATGTCTAAAATAATATTCATAAATATAAACTTCAATTCAAAAATTGAAAAGAAAAAATGAAGAAAAACTCTTGTGAAGATATCTTCAAAGTTTGAATCCTTCAAGAATCTTTTGAAAATGGTTGTTTATCCTAGGGTGCATGCATATAGGTAATGTGTTCATCATTACATAATCATGCATCATATACATTTTACAGTGAAGGTTTGAAAATCTAATTTTCTAAGTGATAAACACAATAAATTTTTCATAAATGAAATTACAAGAATTTGTAGAGAATCATTTTGACAAGCCTTTAGAATTTATGCTACCAAAGCTCTCACCATGAAGTGAATTCTTTCTCAATTCTAGTACCTAACTCGGTGAACTTGGCTAGTGATGTGATATTTTTATATCTTAAAATTAAGTGCAAGTATACATTATCGTATACAAGTAATAAGGGAACTTAATAAGTCGGATGTCGAACCCACAGGGATAATTTCTACGTTTTAACCAAGTATTAAAATTATGTCTTTCTAATAATTATTCAGAAAAATAAAAATCTAAGAATGACTGTAAAAAATATAGAAGCAAAAACACAAGGTAAAGAGAATTAGGTGATAGCAATATAGAGAAAACTTATGATTAATACTATCCATCAATATGCTTTCTAATGATTAATCTCTAATATTTAACTCCCTTAGTCTTTGTTATTGATCAAGACACTAATGTATTCGCAAGCCTCTTCCAATGTCATGCATGTATACCTTAATTTATCAAATACCTGTATTCTTATAGTACTTGTAATAAATTAAGATTCATTAAAATTAGGTCTTATTGATCATACAAGCCAATTAGGTATATTCCTATCCTAAATTAAAACTTGCATATGCAACATTGAATGTTACTCTACAATTATGCATCAAATTACTTAGGTCTGAATATAATGATTCCTCTTCTATGTTTATCAAAATATTACCAATTCATTCACCATATATTGGCCAGATATATTGAAGCATTACGATCAAGTAATTTGAATATCAAAGAATTAAGTTTATTAAATATTAAAAAGACATAGCAATTAAGCACACATATTGAGTTCAAGTATTAACCCTATAAAATAAATTTAGCTCATGGCTGTAAGAGAACAACAGTAAAAATAATAATAAATTATGATACAATCAATAGCAAACAGATATAGACGTCGAATTTGTCTTGATTGCGCTGCCTAAGAACTCTTGATGCCGAAGATGTTAACGTATTTTAGGGTGTATGCATGTGATTGTGTACATATTAAAAAATTAAAATTATGCATCATATACATGAATTTGACAGCAGAATTTATCAAGTAATCAACATATACACATGTAGTTCAATTCTTAACAACTTAATAAGATAGAAAACATACCTTTGAAGACTTCCGATGAAGATTTTGAATTTCGGATATCTTTGCTCCAATTTTGAGCTCACCTTGAAGTGTACTTTTGTCCAATTCTAGTTCACAACAATCCGGTGGGATTGTGAAGCTAGAATAGAAGCAGTATGATCTCCAGCAAAAAGGTTTTGATTCTAGAAAGAAAAATATGAAGGATTTATTTTCTTTCTCTTTTGGTTTTTCTCACAAGTTTTTGTTCATTGAAAAACTCTCTCAAAACCAACTCTTCTTTTTCCTCTCAACCCTTGAACGAATTTTCATTCACTCTCTTGTTAACACACTTGAAACTCAACCATTTTTAGTGGTTCCAACAACTTCACAAGTGCTCCACCAAAATTAGATTAAGTGGCCAACTACCAAAACAATTTTTGGTGGCCATTTTAATGGTCTAATAAATTTAACCATTAATCATAAAATGGTGCTCCACTAAATTTAGTTTATGTTTCTCAAATTAGGTATGTCTTCCATTTAGGAATAAAATAATAAATAAATAAAATTATATTTTATTTAAATGATTTTATTTATTTAAATAACATTTATTTAATTATTCAAAAACTATTTGAATAATTAATATTTACCTTATTTGATTTTACTAACATGGTAAATGGTTGAATTCATGGTAAAAATAAAATTGTGCCACTTGTTAATATCTAATTAGTTAATAACTCTTGTCAACTAATTAAATAATATACTTAATATTTAAGTTTAAACAAGTGCATAACCCGAGGAACCCTGAAATATATTTTTGGTTTGCTGGAATTTCTAGGATAGAACTGTTCAATCCATTATGCTGCCCCAGTGCACAACGAGTACACTTCATATTGTGAGACTCTCTAGGTCCACGCCTGAATTGTTATATAGAACTCCTCCATATGTCCGTGAACGATGCCCTACACACACGTTACGGATATTACAAAGCGACGTGTTAGACCATACAAGTTAAGGTTATAACATATTCATATAATCCCTCCATCATTTATATTCGAGTAGAGCAGAGATATAGATCAATACCGTCAAATCTCCATATGCCCGACTGAAAGCTTATCTCTAGAATTGTATTTCAATAAATAATATTCCCAAATACTTTTGTAATATTATTTATCCCTAGGGTTAAACTCTTTTCCCGGGAATTATTGCTTATGGCCATAAGACTTTTTGAAATACAATCTATAGAGTATTAGGATATAATACTCACCCAAATGAGCTGATGGATCTTATATCTATGCACACCGGACTTCATGAGCATTGGACCATACCCAGCGACACCCAGCGGTCAGACCATGAAAGGTTTCTGACATGTGTGGAACCAAAGTATGGTGGATCACTCACAAGCCCACCGTGACACTCAGGTCAAAGGACCACGAATACTATTCAACTCAAAAGATCTCCAATTGACGGCTTTATGGGATGTCTATTGGAGATCTTTGTGAGTCTGTTTAGTATTCAGTCCTTACTGAATACTTGTATCTCTATACGAGCTTCCACTAAACTCACGGTTTGCTAAGAATAACCATCTAGACCATCCAGATATAGATATACACCAATCTATATATTTGTTAAGGTATTCACTGACAGACCTACATCAGTGAAGATAGATCAAGAACATAATATTTGAGAACATATTTGCATAATGACATTTCCTAACACTATTTGTAACTCTTTACAATTATATCATTACTAATATATTCTTAGGTCTTTGTCCCATTTCAGACAAGGCTCTAACTCTTTAGATATTACTGACTCTTATAACTTGGTAACTCTTATCAGTGACAACTCTTAACATTTATAACTCTCAACGTTGTTAATTCTTAGCACTGATCTAAACTCATTTAGACCAGATATGAACTCTTTCAGATCGTACAATGTCTGAAACATTACAAGCATCTTACCATATATAAATATAATTAGCGATTTATTAAAATAATAACACTAGTATAAATATTAAACAAATATTTATACATAATGGGATAGCACGTAAGCACAAATCCCAACAGAAGAATGCCTTGAATCTCTCTCTAAGGTTGCTTCAATTAAACTCCTATTACTCTCTAACACTTGTGCTTTGTATTCTTGGTGTTCTAGAATTGCTTTTGGTTACTGTAGGTTGGTTTTTTAACGTCTGAGGTCAAGTGGCCTTTTATAGGGATTGATATAAGCTTGAAAATCTCAATTCTGGTCGGACTGGGACTCGTACTACCATTGGAGCGCTATGCTACTGGTGCTGGGTAAATGATCCTGCCAACGTCAATTGGTCGATGTGTCATGATGGCAAAGAGATAGATGGCACAGAGTTTGGTAATGTCACTAGTGTGAGAAATCGGCATGAGTCTTGCTGCAAGGAAGCTGTACTAGGCTTTGACTTCTAAATGCATATGGCGAGACATGAATGTCATAGGTAAATCGTTGATTACATGCCATTGTGTACCCAGTGTACATAAGGTAGTAATGACCTCCTCGTAGTTTGGGTGATTTTTGAGTTCTACCATATTGTCTTCAATCTTTGTTGGTAAACCAAAATGAGCATTAATCATTGTTGGATCAAATGCTACTCTCTTGCCACGAACAAATACCTACCCATAGTTGTCTAGTTCACTTGCATTGGCGTAGAACTCTTGTACAATAGGAATTATGTTGTGCCCTGGTTGTGTGTAGAATTATTTTCAATGACGTTCTCGGATCATGTCCCCAGTACTTGAAATATTTAAGTTTTCTAGATCAAAACCTCTTTCTGCAATAAATTCCTTTTTGAGAACCATATTTGTATATTGGGCTTGTGTTTTGGTGGAGGTAAACCGAGTAAGATCGTAGGCACTGCTGCTGCTTGCTGTAGTACGTTGCTTTTTTGGAGCCATAGATTGTTCTTGCTAAGACTGAATCACAAATAAAACAGTAGGTGAAAAATTATAAGGAAATTGGTGTGGGACTTGTACCTGTTTAATGTCCTTTTTATTTTTGAATCCATCGTAGCGTTATTGCGATGCGCTTTGTATCGCACCAGCACCGTGTGTCGCTAAGGCGATAATCTCTTCGTCGCTCCAGCTGTTCCAGCAAGGGTTTAACACCTTAAATCCTAGTTTAACTCTTAAACTAATTACTTAACACCTTAAGCTATAACCCAACACTTGAGCTATTTTTGATTAAGTAATGAAGTTGTTCTAAATTGTTCAAAACTTGAAGTATTTAAAACAAACTTCATATGCTCCCATGGTCAGCTTAAAGTAAAGAGAATAATGAAGATAATGTGTTTAAACACTTTGAACTAACTAAGCAACTTTTAGTCTCTCTCTCTCGCACTTGGTAGCCGAACCAAAAGTAAAACAAATTGGGATTATTACTTCATTATATAAGCAATAATTTGCTTTAACAATTGTATGACAAAAGCCACGATCCCACATAGTATGGTATGGCTTAATATTTTTATTTGCTTTTGAATTGTTAATTCTTCAATCAAATTAAAAAATTATAAAGGAAATGTGCTTAAAATGGTTAGAATGAACTTAGCCAAATTTCATATCCAAGTGAAGAAATAATTTCTCCACTTTGGTAAATGTGTTTGGCCCTACCAATGCCATGCCCATACTTTTATGTTTTATGATTATTTAAACAATTTAAATAATTAAACATATGCATTCTTAATTCACAATTGTAAGCCATTCATTTGTTTCATTTAATATTTTAATCAAATTAAAATATGTCAACAAATGCTTATTAATAAATCAATGTTTGACTTTCAATAATAATAACAAATATTATTATTATTATTTTATTTTAAAAATAATTTTACTTGTCCAACACGTAATGTCATTTTGGTAATTTTTAAGTCAAGCAATAATTGGCCTACAATGTGTCACATGTCATCATCCTATTAGTCAACAACTATTGTTAACTAATTGATGAATTTAACACTTAAGTCTTCACACGTATACATCCAGATGGATACTGAAGCAAATGTCTGGTCTGCTGAAATTTATTAGATTGAATTATTCAATCTGGTATGCTACCCTAGTACACAATGAGTACACTTAATATTGCGGGACTCTCTAAATCCACGACCGCTTTTCAAACAAAACTGTTTCACGACTCCGTGATTAACACCCCAAGCACACATCACGGATATTATAAATTAGCGCGTTAGACCATACACGTTGAGGTCATAGCACATACGTATAATCATTCTGCCATTTATATCTTAGAAGAGCGAGGATATAGATTATCATCGTCAAATTCTCACATGTTCATCCGTAAACTCATCTCTAGAAACGTATCTCGATAAACAATATACACAAATACATTTGCGATATTGTTTGACCCTATTGAAAACTTTTTTTTCGGGTTTATTGCTTATAGCCATAAGACTTTCTGAGATACAGTCTCGAAGTATCCAGATATACAACTCACCCATGTGAGCTGACAGATCCCATATCTATGCACACCAGACTCTATGAGCATCAGACCATACGCAGCGAGACGTAGCGGCTAGGCCATAAAAGGTCTTTAACATACGTGGAACCAAAACATAAAGAGTTAGAATTTTGTCTAAAATAGGACAAATATCTGGGAATATACTAACAATAACATAGTTACAAATAGTTACAAGAGTTGCTAGGAAATGTCATTGTGTAAGTATGTTCTTAAATTATATGTTCTTGATCTATTTCCACCGACGCAAGGTCTGTCGAGTGGAACTGATTTATATAGATCAATGTATGTCTATATCTAGATGGTCTAGATGATTAATCTTAACATATATGAGCTTAGTGGAAGCTTGTATATATATATATACAAGTATTTAGTAAAAACTAGATACTGAATTGACTCAAAAAAGACCTCCAATAGATATCTCATAAAACTGTCAATGGAAGATCTTCTCGAGTTGAATGGTATTCGTAGTCCTTTGACCTAGTACCATGGTAGGCTTGTGAGTGATCCACCATACTTAGGTTCCACACATGTCAGAGACCTTTCATAGTCTAACCACTCGGTGTTGTTGGGTATGGTTCGCCACTTATGGAGTCCAATGTATGTAGACATCGCATCGTCAGCTCATATGGGTGAGTTAAATATCTAGATGCTTTAAGGTTGTGTATTCTAGGAAGTCTTATGGCCATAAGCATTAAACCCGAAAAAAGAGTTTCCTATGGTATAAACAATATCGTAAAAGAGTTTGCAGATATTATTTATCAGAATACGAATCGAAGAGATAAGTTTATGGTTGAGCAATATGGGACTTAACGGTGTTGATCTATATCTTCACTCTTCTAGGATATTATGATGGAGGAATTGTACAAATATGGATTAACCTTAACTTGTATAGTTCAACTCGCCATTTTTGTATTATCCATAACCTGTATGTGTGGGGCATTGGTTATGGACTTACAGAAATATTCGGTGAGATAAAATGGGTATGAATTTAGGGAGTCTCACTATATGAAGTGTACTCGTTGAACACGTGGGTAGTGCACCTGATCAAATTGTTTAATCTGGAAAGTTTTCAAAAAATATATATTTATTTTAGAGTCTCTCGGGGAATAGTTAAGATTTAAGTGTTAAATTTAAAATTATATCAAGTGAGACTTAACACTTTTCTCTACCTAGTGTATGCCTCAAATTATGTCAATAATTTGTAAGGGGCACTGATTTGGGCATTGATAAATATAGTAATGACACAATTGTTATTTCATTATATATATATATTATTCTACTATTTTTGTATTAAAATGAATTTGATTCTTTACTTTAAGAATTCAAATGTCATTTGTTGTTTTCATTTCATTGGCTTATTAAAAGTAAATACATACATGTTTATTTTTTATTGGCCAAAAGAAAAGCTTTATAATGAAAGCAAACGGTGGCATCGTTTTGAACAAATAGTACCACTAATTGCTTCTAAAACCTAGCCACCAAATTTGAATAATTCAGTAGGCTTTTCCTTTCCTTTGTTACCTTTTATAAATTATAAGCATTCTTTAATTGATTGGCTAAGATTGGTGGCTCATTTAGCTATATATAGTGGCCGAATTCATTTGTTATGGGTAGAATGAATTATGAATTTAATTGAAATGCAAATGAATTGATATGGGTAAGTAAGTGAAATTACTTGTGTAAACTGAATTCATTTTGTAATGCTTTTGGAATGTTAAAGAGTTAACATTATACAGAAGCAATTAAATATTTTCAATTAAAGAGATAAACTAGAAGCAAAAGTTGCTTCAAGTAGTTTCAAATAGACAAAATTTTAGGGAACAGAAGACTAGGTCATTTGATCTGCTGTCAACACTATAGCTTTGATGACTTGGGGCTGAGGCCTAACCTCGATTTAGGCTAGGGTGCGGCTTGGTTAGGTGGGGCCACGGCTTAGGGGTGCTAGATGAGCTAAGGTCGCGGCTTAAATGTGTTGCCTCTTCTTTCCATTCTTACTCTAAGGTCATGGCTTCAGATCTTTAGTTGTGACTTGGATTGTAAAATGACTATTTTGCCATTTTTTTTTCTTCATCTTTGCTCTTTTTATTGCTTTGTTTTGTTGAAACCAACAAAATAACAATAACATGCATGAAAAGCCATATATTCATACTCATGATAAGTAATTATCAAGTTATCAAGTTAGGTGGGGCCACGACTTAGGGGTGCTAGATGAGCTAGGGTCGCGGCTTAAATGTGTTGCCTCTTCTTTTCATTCTTACTCTAGGGTCATGGCTTGAGATCTTTAGTTGTGACTTGGATTGTAAAATGACTATTTTGCCATTTTTTCTTCATTTTTGCTCTTTTTATTGCTTTATTTTGTTGAAACCAACAAAATAACAATAACATGCATGAAAAGCCATATATTTATACTCATAATAAGTAATTATCAAGTTATCAAAGTTAAAATATCATAAATAAAATCACTCATCATCTATCTTAGGATGGTATATTGTTATTTTGTACTTCTATGGATCTTTCTTGATTCTATGAACCAATATTCCCATCAATTCGTGAATTTTGTCAACTATTTTGAGCAGCCATAGAGCAAGTATTTACTGTTTTTAAATGCATGTTCCTTATGATTTATCTTTTTAATACCTTTTTGTTTGCTTTCCATAAATAACGTCAAACTGTTGACCTAAAAATTTCATCGACTCCTAGATTAACGAGTTGAATTTGTTTCTTCTAGAAACAATAATCAAACTTTAAGAGGAACTAGACTAGATTAGTCTGGTCCAAGGATGCTTAGCTTAATGAGAATCCTATAACTAAAGAAGATGATAAGGCTACATCGAAAGGTTTTTCAGTGTTGACACTTTGATTCTTAAGTCAGTAACAATCGAAAAAATAAGAAAATAATTAGAGCAAAAAGAAGAGCGATAAATAAATAAATAAAAAAAGAGATTTTTACTAAGAGTTTGAGGGCAAAAAGAGCCTTGAGCTTATAGAAATAATCTACGCGTGTAAATGTGACCGCTAATTTCAATATGTAGAAATTGATCTTTATGATGATTCTAAACTCAACAATTTGGTCCCTTTTATAGGGTTATATTGTGAGCATAATGTATAATTGTAGAATTCTACTAGAGTTGAAAATCATTAAGACTTTCTCTTCTCGGACTAATTTATTAGAGTTTTATCCAAATAGGGTTAAACTTTTCTTACCCGTGTAGGACTCATACTGAGATTATTAGAGTCGTATTTATAAAAGGTATATTGAGTTCGTGATTCTCAATGGTAAGTTTATTTTAGGATGCTTATGTATGACTAGGCTGGTTGATTAGTTCGAGGAGGATACCTAATAATCGAGGATGATGCTGGCGAAGTAAGGACTACATACATACATGAGAATATCTACGTACCCTTTTAATGTCTAGATTTAGGCTCATGGGTTTGCTCTCTATAAGCTACAATAGATGATTTAGGTTTTATAGTGATTGGACTTATGGGCTGAAATTTAGGAGAGAACACAAATTTTTTATTAAAAAAAGGTTGAACTCCAACATCATAATTTCAAACCAAAGTTCTCTCCAACAAGATGTGATCCCTAAGCCTCTCATATAATCATAGAAAATAAATATTACAAATTGAACCAACTAATTCGCACTAGAATAAAATCAAAATTAAACTTGGTTAGAAGAACAAGGAATTTGAAAGATAACATTAGGGCTTAGGGGCCAAGTGGCAATTATCCAATAATAATTGCAAAAACAAAAGTGAAAAAATGGGCTCTAATAGCTTACTAAAGGCCCGTTGGTTAGGCTTTTAAATAAAATATTTAAAAGTAGAATTTTTAAAAATAATACTTTTAAAAAAAAATTATTAATCATTTCACTACCAAAAAAATATGTTTTTTTGACCAAATCTTTCAATTGCTATTAAAATTGTTCGTTGATATAACTTTTTCTAACTAAAAAACTTAAGCTATCGAAAAAGAGAAAAAAATTGTGTTATGCAATTGTAAGGGCTAATTATCCGTTGAAACAAATGTTGATATTTGGTCTTTGATGATCATATTTTAGCAGAAATTATCGACACTAATATTAGTTTCAATAGTCATAAGTGATAGTTGAAAATGTACTATTATTTTCTACTAAATTGTTGTTCTAGTCGATATATTTTTTTTATTTTGCTAGCGTTTTTTATTTGATGGTAACAAATTATTAATTTCAACAAAATACACTTACGATTGCAAATTTGGTAAAATTTAATTAATTTTTTAACAACATTTATCATCTATTGAAAATAATATTTATATTTTCAATTGCATTTTTATGCACTTGTTAATGTAATTTTTTTTCCAACTAAACGATAATATAATCATAAATAATTGTTAAAAGTTTTAATTTTTTGGTAGTAAAATTTGATGCCATATTTTTGTTTTTAATAATTATAAATTACAATCAAAAGTGTAACTTTTTTTTTTACCAATGATTTAAACCGTCAAAAATATGTAATATGTATAATGTTATTAACTTATAATTGAAATAATAATTGATGTAGGTGAAAATAAATGATACTTTCAATTATTTTTTTAGCTTATCATTAATTACCTTTTTTAATGATGGAAATTTGCAATAAAAAGTACTTAAATATATATTTTATTTATTTTTAATCATACATGAACTAAAATGAACCTTTTAATCATACGAAAATAACCTTTTAAATTTTTAAAAATTCTTTTTTAATTATAACTAAATATCACAAAAATAATTTAAAAAAATATTTAATATTAAAAATGTTCTTTCGATTAACAGAAAAACCCAATGCATTTAAGAATCTCTTAAATCCCTTTGATCCAAGAACAATCAACCAAAAAGTCAATAAGGCTATTTTCGGAATTGCAATTGCATAAGACAGCTATGTTCTGTACGGGCCGCCAATTTCGGCCAACGATTACCCGTTTACCCTCTCTCGCGGGCTTTAAAATTGCCGGGTGGCGATTACCAGGGGAAGCGCACATTAGCAGTCAGTAACAGAGATTCACTATCGTGTACTCAATGTCACAAGAAAATACGCGCCTATAGATCCTTCTTGAAGATCGAGAAATTAAATCGTAAAGAAGAGAGGAGAGAGATTAATAGAGTTGTCTGAGTTGACTCGGTAGCATAGCGAGTGGGGATGGAGGGCGAGCCGACTCGATTAATGCTGGCGGTGAATGAGTCGACGATAAAAGGTTACCCGCACGCGTCGATAAGCAGCAGAGGAGCGTTCGAGTGGACGGTGCAAAAGATCGTTCGCTCTAACACTTTGGGCTTCAGACTTCTCTTCCTTCACGTCCAAGTTCTCGACGAAGACGGTTTTATCTCTCTCTTTTTCTCACTTTCTCTATCTATCGTACAATTTATACACTTATGTGAATGTGTATTTGCTTACGTGGCGTTGTGATTAGGGTTCGCGGATGTTAGTATAGTATGTGTTTGTGTGTTCGTGAACTTATACTCGTTTGGTGTGATTGCTAATTAGTAAACCAATGGGATAAACTAGATTGTAAATTTGATGGATCACTGGTTGTTACTTGTTTTAGATGGTTGTTGTTATCGGGCCTCTTTGTTTTTGAGAAAATAAGAATGAATGGAGTAATTTTAGCTAGGCCTAGACAAGTTTTGTGGTGTTTAAGTAAATTGATTTAATCACTGAGTTGTATTTGTGGTATGGTTTTCTGTTCTTTTGCGAGATTTTTTGGCAGAAATAGAAGGTCAACCATCTCTTTAGTGTTAATCACTAATAACTATATGTTGGTTTAAGGAAACTAAGAACCTCCTTTCTGTAATTATGTTAGTATTTGGGTTTATGATTTTCATTTGCAAGTGCAAATGTATACGTTATCAGCTAACAAAGATTGTAGTTTATGTGGATACATATATTCAATTTGTTAATGCCAAAAAGAAAATTGAACCCTGTGTTTGGAAGATTAGGCTTGATTGAGTTCTGGTGAGCCTTGCTTACTAGGTTCATCTCATTAACTATTTTGTAACTGCATGTGCCATGCCAATGTAGACTTTTAACTCCATTATGCTCAAAGTCTAAACTGCACGAACCATTTAAGTTCATGTTCCAACACAGACCAAAGCCAGATTAGTAAGTTTTCACTCGCTTTGAACTACAGAATGGTTAGTGTAAGTTTGCTAGACAAAAGATCTATCGTTGTTTTTGGTGCTCGGTAAAATTGAGAGAGAATTTTGGTAGAAAAGTCCACCTCTAATATGCACTCATTTATTTTTCTCTCTCGCTTTGGGTACATAGGAATTTTTTAATTCGGAAGACCAACTAAAATTTGTATGTGTTATAATGTACACACTAAATAACATTATTCTTTTTGGTTTGAAGATCCATTCACGCAATTCTTATGTTTGATGAACCTAATTAAGATATTATTCCATATGAGTTTGCGTGTGTTTATAGTCGATTGATACATACTCTTTCTTCCAATGGCAGAGGTGGTGTAATATAGTCTTCAAGTTATCGTGTTTTTGTGTTGTATTTTGAGCAGGCACGGTTTGTCTTATAGCACCCGAAGTCTTGTTATAGTAAATCTATGGATCTTATTTATTATTTTTCTTGTTATTTGCTTTTGTTTCCAAACTATTTACCTAAATGTATTTTTCATCAAGAAAGTCAGTGTACTTTCTGTTAGGGGTGTGTGAGAGTGTGTGCATAGGAGTAGTGAAATGCGAATGCGTGTCACATAACATACAGTGGAAGCATAATCAGTGCATTTCAAAACTATATTTTCTTAGGCAATTCTATTAATAATAGAAAATATTACTTTGATTAGCTATTGGTGTTGTTGGACAAATAGAGCTCAGAGTCTCACCTTGAAGTATACTCTCGAACAATTTTAGGTCTTGACTACGATGGGCTCAGAACGTTAGAATGGTAGCTTTGGATAAGCATAATTTGATTTTAGCACCTTATGGGAAGGACACATGTTGAATTCTAAGTGTTAGAATTCAACATGTCAAAGCTTTGTAAGGCACTCGTAAGTGTGTTCCATAATTGTCCACTTTGCTTATTTAATTAAAGCTTAATGGTTGAGCTTTAGTTAAAAAATTGACAAATGTTGGACACTTGTCATTGGTGGAAAATTATTTGGATACTTGTCATGGTAGTGATTATTTTAACAAAGTTTAATAGTTAGACTTTGTTTAAGACTTTAACAAGTCATTGGACACTTGACTTGTTGGTTATTTTTTCATGGACATTTGTCCATTTACAAAAGTCAAAACAAAAAAAATTTGCATAAGGGTTATGCAAAACTGAGAGATTTAAATGGAATTCGGCCCTTTTTGGTTTTTTATAATAAAATGCTTTTGGCTTAAGTCAAGTGTGACTTGAGAAAAAAGCCGAGAGAGAGAGTGAAAAGTCTAATAACTCCCATTTTCTTTAGTGTCATTGACCATAGTATCTAATACTCATTGACTATAAATGTTTTAAAAATACATCAAGAGTTAAGGCCTTAATAAGTGGGTTTGCTACATTATCACTAGAATTTACTCTAGATACTATTACATTTCCTCTAGTCAAGATCTCTTTAATTATATGGTACTTTCGTTCCATATGTTTAGACTTCTGGTGCGCCCTGAGCTCCTTTACTTGAGCAACTGCCCTGTTGTTACCGCAGTATAGTGGGATAGGATTCACTATATTTGTAATTGCTCCTAATTCTACAACAAATTTGCGTATCCACACTGCTTCCTTTGCAATTTTAAAAACCGCAATGTATTCTACCTCTATGGTAGAATAAGCTGTGGATCCTTGTTTTGCACTCTTCCAACTAATAGCGTTACCATTGAGAAGAAACACCTAACTAAATGTAGACTTTCTATCATCTGTATTAGACTAGAAGTCTGAATTAGTATATCCTCTCACCTGTAAGTCACTCTTTTAATAAATCAAAAATTTATCCTATGTACCCTTAAGGTATCTCAGAATATGTTTCGTTTTCTGGATTAGACTAATATCAGGTTGTAACATTTATAGTCATGCTGATGTTAGGTCTTATACATAACTTGGTATATATTATGCTATTGACAGCTGATACATAAGGTATGTTAGACATTCTAATTTTTTTATCTTTCTTTTGAGGACACATTTTTTTAGAAAGATGAATGTCATGTCTGAAAAGTATATTAATTATTTTCAGTTATTAAAGCTATACCTTTGGAAAACGCTATTTATGTACGAGGATTAGAAGAGTCCTATTAGCCTCCTTACTCTCTCTTTATAAAGTTTTATACCTAGTATGAAAAAAGCCTCTCCTAAATCATTCATGGAGAAGTTTTATTGAAATAACTTTTGACCGACTGCAACATACTAGTATTGTTTCAGATAAAGAGTATGTCATCCATATAGAGTACTAAAAAGATAATCATATTCCCATTAACCTTATACACACACGCTCTCTTCGTTTTTGATAAAATCAGACCCTCTGAGTACATCATCAAAACGAAGATTGCAGTTTCAGGAGGCCTGTTTAAGTTCATAAATGGACTTCTTCAGTCTGCACATTAGATTAAAAGTTAGGCTGGATGTAAAATTTTCAGGTTGTTCCATGTATATCTTTTCCTCGAGATATCTATTCAGAAAAGCCATCTTTACATTCATCTGCCATATTTCATAAATATAATATGCATCAATATCCAATAAAGTTCGGATTGACTTTAGCATGGCTATTGGTGAAAATGTATACTTATAATTTATTCTAGATTTTTTAGTATAACTTTTTGCCACCTGTCGGGCTTTGTAAGTACCTTTTCATCGAGTCCACGCTTCCACTTCTAAACCCATTTACAACTTATATGAACAATTTCTTCAGAAAGCACAATCAAGTCCCAGACTTGATTGTTATGCATAGAATCAATCTCGAATTTTATGTCGTCTTGCCATTTTTTCGAATTGATGCCCAACATCGCTAATCTATAAGTCAAAAAACCATTTTCTTTAATTAAGAAAATATCAAAGGCACCTTTAGGCATCATACTATACCTATCAGGTGACCTCGAGATTTTTTCCAACCTATGGGAAGGGTGTGTTAAAGGTGTTTCACTTGGTTGAACCTGAGGTTCCATCATTGGTTTACCATGTTGATTGAGTTCATCAAGTTCAATCTTTCTATATGATCCAATAGAAATTGGTTTTCTATAAAGTTGGTGTAACGAGTAACAAACACATTTTATTTGTCAGGATCATAGAACTGATATCTCATAAAGTATTTAAGATATTCAATATCTCTTGGGTGCAAGTTTATCCTACTACATAACCTTTACGTAATTAGGATAGTCTCAAATCTTAATATACTTAAGACTTGGTTTTCTCTTAGTTCATATCTTATATGGAGTGGTAAGAACAATCCTTGATAGAACTCTATTCAACAAGTGAGCGGCAGTTTGTAGAGCATAACCCCAAATATATTCAAGAAGATCAGTAAAGCTCACCATTCTTGGTCGTTGGCCGTTATGTGTGGATTCAAGGGTACGAGAAGAGGGACACTTTTTGCTGTTCAAATTACAACAGGAAATGTTATTCGGGCAGTAGTAGATCAAGGTATGCAACGAGTCGATCGGACCATATCTAATAAAGTTTGATTCATTCTCTCTAAAACACCATTGTGTTGAGGAGTACTTAGAGGACTATATTGAACGAGAATTCCATTTTCCTTCAAACAATTAATGAATTCATTGTTCATATATTCACTGTCTCGATTTGATCGAAAGCATTTAATAAACTTATCGGTTTATTTCTTTACCTCTAGTTGAAACTTTTTGAACACTTTAAACATTTCTGACTTGTGTTTCTCATGAAACACATCTATATCATGACAAATCATCGACAAATATCACGAAGTATCAAAACCTTACCCATGGTAGTGTGATTTATTGGACTACATATATTGCTATGTACTAATTGCAACAAATCAGGGGATCGGTAACCTATACCAACAAAAGGAAACTTTGAATGCAAGATTCGCAAATTGGATAAGGCTTTATAATAAGATTAAGTATCTGACCATCTTTAACCAGGCGGGTTAGGTATATCATGCCTATATGACCTAATCACATATGCTATAATTCAGTATCATTCAAAGTCTCCAAATTTTTTCTCTTCTTATTTACTTATACATTCAAGACATTTTTTGTTATATCTAAAATACAATAGTCATTCATCAACTGACAATCAGTTAGCAAAATATTCCTTATCATATAAATACAAAGAATTGTTTCTAATATGTATATGATAATCCTTCCTGTCTAGTACAGAAAAGGATATGATTTGTCTAATAATGTTTGACAAAAAATAACAATTATACAACAAAATAGTTTTGCTAGAAGAGAGAAGTAGCTCAAAAGTTCCAATAGCTTCAACCTTCAGGAAATCTTTATTTTTCACACGAAGTTGTGCCTTTCCACGTGATAGCTGTCTAGTTTTTTTCAGACCCCGCGACATATTGCAAATGTAAGAAGGATAGGCGATATCTAATACCTAACCAATTCTAGTGTCAAAAGCCAATGAAATGTTTATAATAGGGTTCTTTTTTAATGTGGTAAGGTACTTCGAAAAATTATGTTTCTAATGTCCATCCTCGCCGCAATGGAAATACTTTCCTTTGCCTTTATTCTTATTCTGTGCTTTGGGTACATCACCTCTATGAGGACTAATAGATAGTATTTATTTCATCTTCTTCTTGACCTTATACTTTTCAGAAGTCTTCGATGTAGAAGATGAAGCACCCTACACATAGTGGGCTGAACCCCTTTTGTTCATGTACTCTTGAGCTATCTTCTGATTAATCACGTATCCAAGTTTCTTCAAATCCAGAACAATTTTGAGATTCATCAGCCAATTAGAATGATTCTTAACACCTGTCAGATTAAATGCACACCAACAGATTGCTTGTAGTCATTTTATCTTCAAAAGACAAAAGAAGAGATATTAGCGGAACATTTTAAATCGTTAAAACGTTTTAGATCATGGATATAATAACTTATACGTTTTCAATCTAAAGATGCCCTCCCACTGCATTACATTTTCCCTTTATTCCCTCGAATAGCAGAAACAAAAGTTAAAAGTAGACCCAATCAAAATTTACTCCAATCTCACAATTTAGTGATATTGGTCTTTATAAACCTAAAAGGTAGACAATTCTTGTCAATTGCATCTCGTGCAACTTTTAACACTAGTCTTAAACATATTTTATCCTCACACTTTAGTGATATTGGGTAAATGTATTCTAAATTAACTTCTTAATTATCAAAATATAAGTTACTGATACTACTCTTACACTTTAGCAATATTAAGCAATATGTTTGCTTAAATTTGTCATATCTAATGTTTAACTGATATAGTCCAAACCACTCTAACCAGTCCCTTACACTTTAGCAATATTGGGAATGATGAGGTAATATGTTTAACACCATATCGATAAGACGGACTATGCATAACATTTTCGAAGAATGAAATACATATATGATTCTGAGAGATTTTAAGCTTATTCGCATCTCATGAGGATAAATTTCTCAAACACTCATTTGTTTTATACAAACACAACTAACCCTACTAGTAAGGCTCCCATTGTAATTAACAATGGAAACATCATTGGATTAATTAACAATATATTAGGCATGATATAAACATTAAATACATTGAAAATAAAAGAAAAGTGAAATCCATGAACGCCCAGGCGCTAGGAATTTCACTGCCTCAACGGTAAATCCAGTGTCTTCAGCGCCACACAACCACCGCCTTAGTGTTCACCAAATAAAGACCTAGCGTCACAACGTCAACTCTTGAAGTCACGACGCTTATTGTTTGGGCCTTGATGTCAAACATCACAAATTCAATCCATTCTCTAACAATATACAACTCTTATGTTACACTCAACACACAAAATGCTCTAATACTAATTTGTTAGGGGTGTGTGAGATTGTGTGGGTAGTGAAATGCGAATGTGTGTCGTACAACATACAGTGGCAACATAATTATTGAATTTCAAAATCACATGTTCTTAGACAATTCTATCAATAATAGAAAATATATCTTGAATGAACAGTTGGTGCTGTTGGACATATGGAGCTCAGAGTCTCACCTTGAAGTATGCTCTTGAACAATTTTAGGTCCTGACTGTGGTGGACTCATAACGCTAGAGTGGTAGCTTGAGATTTGCTGGATTTGGTCTTGTGTAGTAAGCTCTTTAAGCCTTTTTTCACTCTTTTTGGGCTTTTTTCTCAAGTCACACTTGATTTAAGCTAAAAGCATTTCATTGTAACAAAACCAAAAAAGGCCAAATTCCATTGCATAACCGTTATAAAAATTTTTTTTTTTTTACTTTTGTAAATGGACAAATGTCTATGTAGCTAACAAGACAAGTGTTCAATAACTTATCAAAATCTTAAACAAAACTTAACTTTTAAGCTTTGTCAAAATAATCACTACTATGACAAGTGTCCGAATAACTAAAGCATAACTATTAAGCTTAATTAAATAATCAAAGTAGACAATTATGGAGCCACTAATTTGGTGCCTTACAAAAGTTTTGACGTGTCGGATTTTAACACTTAGAATTTGACACGTGTTCTTCTTAAAAGGTGCTAAAATCAAATCTTGCTTGTTCGAAATTTTTTCAAATCGAATTCTTTGACCTAATCAGCTACCTTAGTGCTCAACGAGTGGATTTCATATTGTAAGATTATCTAGGTTCACACCTGTTTGTCTTATGCAATATTTTCATAAGTCCGTAAACACTGTCCTACTTTCATGTCACGAATACAATAAAACGATGCATATAACTATATAAGTTGAGGTTAATTATATTCATATAGTCTCACCGTCACCTATATCGTAGAAACTTAGACAGATCTATTCTGTTAAGTCGCTATGCTCGACCATGAATTTATCTTTAAATTTATATTTTGATAAACAACACTTACAAACTCCTTTGCAATATTGTTTTACCTTACGAAAACTCTCTTTTGGGTAATGCTTATGGCTATAAGACTTTTTAAAATATAATCTCGGACATTAGGATATACGGCACACTCATATAAGTTGACGGATCTCATATCTACGCACATCAGACTCTATGAGTATTGAATCATACCCAACAATATTCAAATGTCAGACCATGAAAGATCTCTGACATGTGTGGAATTTAAGCATAGTGGATCACTCATAAGCCCACTTTAGCGCTCAGGTTAAAGATCAACAAATATGAAACTTGAGAAGAACATTAATTGACAGTTTTATGAGATGTCTATTGGAGGTTTTTGTAAGACAACTCAGTACTTAGTCCTAATTGAATACTTGCATATCTATACGAGCTTCCATTAAACTCACGATCTATTAAGATTAATCGTCTGAACAATCCAATTATAGGCATACACTGATCTTTAAGATTTATCAATCGACTCGTGTCGATAAACATTTATCAGAAACGATGTTTTTTAAAATATATTGTATAATAATATTTTCTAACACTATTTGTAACTCCTTACAACTATTTTATCGCAATAAACTAGAAATATGCATTGTATAAATATCAATAAATATTTATACAAAAATGAAATGGCACGTAAGTATCATCTCTAACATTTTTTCTGCATTGCATGCAATTTCTATTTCTCTTTGGTGATGTTATACTTCATCAAATATGAAGGATACAACTTAACCTATTGTCACTTTTTATATAGGCTTTGATGATATGGATAGTATATATGCATCTTCTGAAGATTTCAAAAACATACAGCACAGGGACAGGGTTAGAGGGCTTCATCTGCTAGAGTATTTTGTCAACAGATGTCATGAGATTGGGGTACATGGATTATTTCTTAATGTTTTCACCTTTCTCCACTTCTCTCTGACACATGCAAAACACACAAAAGAAAGACATGTACTCTTGTATTCTGTCTGTCAAAGGTGGAGCAAATATTTTGGGGGCAATTTGAAGTTGTTGCATCCTCACTATCCTTTTCTTCTCTTTTATATGCATATTTATGGTCTATTTACTCAAATACTTTAGGTTGCTTGTGAAGCATGGATCAAGAAAGGGGATCCCAAAGAAGTAATCTGCCATGAAGTGCAACGAGTCCATCCAGATCTGTTGGTCGTGGGAAGTCGGGGACTTGGCCCTTTCCAGAGGTATGCATATTCCTTTTGTTCAAAAAGCATGAACTGTGTAGTTGATGTAAATGCAATAATGTCAAGACTCAATCTAGGTTCTTTTTGTCATTCTAAAATATTGGATATAAACATAATTTTATTTGATTATTTCATGACCGTGCTTGTGGTTTTGGAAGAATCATAATGGCTACTTGTAAGCAGAAGGCACCATTCTCAGTATGTAGGAATTTATTCTTGTCAACCTGATTTTGCAGGGTTTTTGTCGGAACTGTGAGTGAGTTTTGTGTGAAGCATGCTGAGTGTCCTGTTATTACTATTAAACGCAGGGCAGATGAAGCGCCTCAGGACCCTGTTGATGACTGAATAGATTTGTGTTTTGGTTTTGTTAGTTCTGTTGATAAACTTTGGACCTCTAGAGATCAGTGGGAGGGAACTCAAATGTATTGCTTGAGACCACACTGAATTTGTTGAGAACTTATATTGGTAGAAGAATATGTTTTGTCTACTTAAGTTAAATGTGCTTTAGCGATTACAAGTGACGGTAGAATCTTGTTGAATTTGAAGTTATAGCTACTGTAGCCCTACTTGTCCTGTACTGATAGTATTATGATTGCACAAGTTTGTTCGTATGCTGCAGAAAACCAAGAATAACTGTTCGGGTAGGATTGAGCACATAATCTCCAATGTAATAGGTTTGAGTAGAATACCTTGTGCTGTATGTTATAATTGATCTTCGCCAGTAAGAATATTTGGTTAATTGTTCAAGGAAACCAGCAAATTTCTAAACATGATAGTGGTTAGGCCTTTAAAATCAAACATAAGATTGGGTGATTTCACCCTGAGCCAATATCGTTGAATGAATTAATCTGATCATTTCTTTCGGGTGGAAATGTTGTTCTCAATCAACTGAGCGCTTGGGTAGAGCAGAAAAGTGGTAACCGCTAGGCCAACTGGTTGCCCCTCATAACGTCACACGACAGGCAAAAAATTCATAACGAAATGATTATAGCAGAGAACCAATTTGAATATCCTAATACATAGCAGCACAATATTACTATGACCCTTCCAGCGAGAATTTTCCTTCATAATCATTGGTAATTGCGTTTGCACTCTTCATTTTCTCGATATTGGTGTTGAAATTTAAGCCCGTCTGAACTCGCAGGCATAGAATTCATATTTTTAAGACATTAAACGCTACGTTGTTGATTTTACAGTTATAATACAACATGCGACATCCTACAAATTTGAATTTGGCTTCTAAAAGAGGGAAAAACATACCTGTCCCTCCAGCACGATTCATTTCACATGCCTCTCTTGCATCTATATAAACGGAAAACATAAATAACTATTATAACTCAAGTGTATGGCTAGACGCCTCTCTTGTATCTAGCCAGTTCATTTTGTATGCAATCTGCAATCTTGTTACCGCTTGAAACTCAAATTGAAGGTCAGTCACTAGATTTAGTAATTCAGAAAGTGAGTAAGTTCTGTCTACCCAATCTGGCCTAGCCACTGGCTGCAGTTCAAATCTTTAAGCTTGAAAAAGTATAATGCAATACTAAGAACAAAATGGACTACCCACCCACAGACAAGAAAATATAGAATACCCCTCGCCATAAGTAAACAGGCGTGATTTCATAAAAGTTCTGCTCTACAGACTATAATACCAAGTTTTCAAATATGACCAAAGTAACTAAGTTCGTACAAAATAATTCTTCCATTGCAGTATATATCCAAACATTGCAGACTGGAAGAGATGCAAACACTAAATTGTAAACTGTGTAGGGAACCATATGAACTGCTGATAACTACAAGTAAAGCACGCCTCTGTATCATCCTGTCAACTCCTACAGATACAAGACAGTACTCTTACTCCTACATCTATACAAAAACCTAAAGAGTAAGTAATTAATACCATATTTACACCTATAAGCATTTATATAAAAGTAAATAATAAGAGTGTAAAGCAGAAAGCAACTTATTTTGCTGCATTTCTGCAACTTGTTGCATCCCCAATTTAAGACAAAGAAGATCCCTCCACCATTTTTACCTTTTCTAGTAAGTCTTTAACATCACCCTCTAATTTGGATTTCAACTCTGGGGACATCTTCCCTCCTGAGTTCTCCAACACTGAGGCAACCATCTCGAGTTTCTGCTTTATGTAATTAAAAGGTGATGCCCTACCAACAGATGATTTTGAGGCAGATTCCTTTTCCAGGGTCTTGCCTCCCTTCTTAGGCAGAGAAGGTTTTGCAATTGGTATCTCCTTAAGTTTCCGCATCTTGAAAGTAGATGAAGAATTCCGGAGCTGAAAATTTGCTTTGGCAGCTCCAAAAGGACTAGCCAATTGAGAACTCTTGAAGGCTTCTTCTGCATCAGAGCTCCTTAAAAAGACAACACGAGCACAATAATTATTATAGAACATTTCTGTTTCTTCTTCATTCAGAGATCCAAACTTGCTATATATTTTGATAAGGTCATTTTTTGAAGGCAAAGAAGATCCAGGTCCAAACATCACAAAGAGGGATGCAGGTGAAGCTTTCTCAGCTGTTTCCTTATCATTTGTATTAACATCAAAAGCTGCTTTCCTGTCAGTTTCTGTATCTCTTCTCTTCTTATCTTGTGGCCTTGCAGCTTGCTTGAGTTTACGGTTATCCAACTTCTCTTGCCAATCAGTCCTTCTGTCTTTTGCCTTCATATCTGGTGTCCTGGCTGCTTGCTTATGTACAGGCTTACCCAATTTTCCTTCATCATCTTTGATTCTTCATTCTTTTTTATCCTTGTTCTTTGAGATCTTTGTTCAGAAGACTTTAGATCACTCTGATTTTGGTGTTTTGCCGACAAGCCAGGTTCAGAGTCTCTAGTCTTTCTTTTTCTACCAGACTGAATTCTGTTGAATATTTTATAGTTGCATCCATTGCAATATACTGAACTTCTAAAAATTGAAAGAAATCCCCCAACCAGATCAAGAGAATTATTCTTCTCCAGAGAATTTAAATCAACAGCCGTGGACCGGATACCAGATAGTACTTCATTAGCAGATGCCTTAACCTTCTTTGTATCACTAGTTGTACTCTCATCTAGTTTCAGTGCTTCAGTAATTGAGTTATAGGATATCTCATGTCCTGCGCCAGCATCTTTTTTCTTTAGCACCTCATCACTACACAACAAAAACGGACGAGACTCAGACCCATTAAGATTGACAGAATCTGTAGTTCGCTCTGCCAACAGAGCCTCACTGGAAACTTTCACGGTTTCCGCATCAATGTCCATTCTCTGCCTCCCATTTATACTTGTATAAGGAGGGGACAAGTACTTGCTCTTCTTCCTTTCCCTTGTCAAAAAGCCCTTCTCAATTTGTTCTTCGGCCTCACCTCTACCCCTTCCAAATTTCTTCCTTTTTCCAGACCCATGGCTGGCGTTAGTTTCTTTTTTGCTTCGACCATGATTTTCAATTTGTGAACCTTTATTCTTCATCTTCTTCTCCCTTGACAAAAGAACCTTCTTCTTTTCTTCCTTGGCCATGCTACCATTCCTTTCAACACTAGGAATTTCAGCAAGAGTTTTTTGTAAAAGCTTGATCACTCTCCTCCTCTTCGGTTTAGAACTCAAAATATTCGCACCATTAGCTTCATCATTGCTTTTCCTCTTCTTCATCGAAGATAGCATCACTGGATTTTCTAAGCCTGTTCCCACTTTTGTCACATCTTCCGCCACATTCTTCGACTGAGTATTCACATACCTTTCCATAATTTCTGCAATGCTTTTCTGTTTTCTTCTCTGGTTCTGTCCATTCTCTGAATCCTCGAAGCACTTCTGCAGCAAGGATTGATTGGTTTCTTCTTCAACAGGCCCTTGGATAGGGAACTCTGCATCACAACTTAAGTCGAATACACTATCTTGGTCTTTGTCTTCGAGGCCTTGAATTGGCTGAGGTTCATGGTACAAAGCCAACTGATAGCCCCCTTTCACACAATAAAACGCTGACAGCCAGCACTTTAACTCAGTGAATTCAAGCATATTGTTAATGGAAACAACAAGTGCAACATGTTTCAGCTCAGTCAGACATTCTGCTGGTCCAAAGAGATAGTTCCAAAGCTTTGAAATCCCACCTTCAGGGAGAAGAACCCCGGGCCTGATTCCACTATTCCTTGCCAATGGTCTAGCAAGCCCAATTAAACTCTCTTTTGGTACACAAGGACAAGTCATCTTCAGTTCCACAAGTCTACCAATTTCATCCACCGCCTTCTGCACAGCATTGACAAAGCTCTTTGAGCTACTCTGCCTCGACATCTCCTCAAAATTCTTCTCAAAAGGCTTTAACTGAGTTGGATGGCACCAAGCAAAAGTTCCATCAAAATATGCCACAAGAAGCCTATCCCTACGTTTCAGCCTCAATGCATAATCTGATGCATCTGATGAATCATTAATCTGCCCAGGCCACCATGGATAACTTTTAATCTTACTCCATACAAAATCACCCACACAGAACTCATACTCTCCATCACTAGAATCCTCTTCCTCCCTATCTTTACTGTCACTCATCTCCCCAATTTTTACATCTGGATTTTCCCTATTTTCATTCAAAGAGCCACCATTGTGCCTCTCGTTAAAATTACCACTATCTTCTCTACCCATTTCACTACTAACGTCCACAAGAAGTGAAATACCGTCGTTAGTGCCAATATCATCATCACCTGCCACCTCATTTTCAGCATCATTAAAAGAATCTGATTCTTGAAAATTCTCAATATCATCTCCATTTTTAACCTCATTTTCAGCCTCAGCAACCTGATTCTCAACCACTGGAACAACCTCACCTTCCAAATTATCACCACCTAATTCTTCCTTCCCATTTGTAAAAACCCCAACCCCATTTTCTTTGTTATTTTCAACTGAACCCGCAAAAAGATAAGTCCTTGAACGTTCTTTCACAGTTTTAACATCTGGGTTCTTCGATTTTGATTGCTCCAGTAGCTCTTTGCTAGCCTTGTCCAGTTTTCCGGCAAAATACTAAACTTCCTCGAGAAAATCGGCTTCCCACGTAAAACTTTATTCCCACTACTAAATCAAAACAAGTACAAAATGAACAAAAACAGGCGTTAAAATCAACATACTCAAGCTAGGCCCTAGGGTTTTGCTTTCTTGGGGTCTAATGCTAAACTACCAAAATTACACGATAGTGTCACGGACTGTTTTCGAATCGTACAGTCTTAGACGCATTGCATGCTAAGCAGTTTAGAAAATCACACAAAGAGAAGAGAAAAGAAATACACTAAGTGTTTGCACGAATGCTCTCTATATTGCTAAAGAGAAAACAAAGTTATGAGATGAATTATACAAGTGAGGGTCTCTCCCTTTTATAGTATCAGTCTTATACAATTAATGGCTAAAATCTATTTGATCTAACGGTATATATATAAGATGGGATAATATTCCTTAGAATATTCCTAGATGTCATTCTATCTCTTTTAGATAGTAAGTATGCTCTAAAATATTCCTAGATGTCATTCTACCTTAATTAGAGTTCTAATTAAGGTGAACTATTCTAATAAGTCATGGGCTTGGCCCGGTTCTTCACCCATGTCAGCTGGTCTTTTAGAAGCTCCGACCCGCGATCCATTCCAACAGCCCATATAACCTCTAGGAGGCTTTGTCGCATACCAAGTGTTCGAGGAAATGCTTGAGAACACTTGGGGCGTGACATTCTCCCCCACCAAATTCACGTGACACCCTCGTCGCGTCTTCGTTGAAAATTGCGCACCTCGTTCTTCAATCTGCCACTGTGCGCTCTCGAATTTCTGGCGTGCACCAATATCGGGTACCCTTTTTCACTTGACAACGTACTCATGCCGTAGAGGTGGATTTCTTCTCTGTACCGCCCGTCCGCCTTAACTGAGTTTCACTCCATTGTCGTCCCATGTGAAAATCCCTAAAGATCCCTGTTTCTGCTCCATGTCTTCCATACCCCCTCGGTATAGCTTCAAATAGCTCTCGGAAGGCAACGGATGTAGCTGCTGTCTCGAAGGTTTCCCCACCTTATGCGAGATGTTGACAACCCTCTTGGCAACAGAAAATGGCCCCTCGTCCCCGCGATCAAGGCCCTTGTGAAGTAGGCGTGCTGACTTGCGTTGTGGTGAAAGTATCGTCTCCATCACAAAGTTTCCCGCACTAAGCTTGACAGGCCGCTGCTTGTCTTTGACCCACTCCTTGTATTGCACATTATGTAACGTCTTAGACTTTTGGATGATACCCGCATCTAACAACTCCTCGAGCTGTCCCTGCAACTCTGTCATCTCCAATGGAGGCGTTTGCACCATAGTTGGAAGCGTAATCTCCAGCTCTAACCTTTTCCCATGCTCGGTATGACCTTGATGTGGCTGCACCTGTGGTATGTCAGTTGGCACGACCCTCTTGTACTCCTCAAGTACTTCCGCAACCCCCGTTGGTAGCTTAGCCTCGCCCCTTGTCGCTTTATCATCCATCCCTCTCACTGTGGCTGGATGTGATTCTCCTTTATGCTCAGCAACTCCCATAAGTTGAATGGCGGAAAGGATTTTAGTGTTGACTTTCGGCTGAGATTGCCTACCCTTGGGCTTGTCTACTGTCGGTATCATGTAAGGCACTCCTTGCATGATGCACACATAGTCGTGTCGAGGAAGCGGCACCACGTCGTACTGCCTCAAGAACTCCATACCTAACACCACATCGAAATCATCAAAAGGTGCTACAGAGAAATTTACCTCGCCGTGCCATTTGCCCAGGTGAATATCGACCCCTCGAACCACCCTATCTAGTGGCTTGGCCATAGCATTCACTGATTTGAGGAACCCCTCCTCTTTCTCTACATAAAGTCCCAAGCGCCTCGCCTCCGCACGCTTGATGAAATTGTGCGTCGCGCCTGTATCTATCAGCACTTGAGTCTTTATGCAGTTGATGTAGGCTTCAACATACATGAGCGCCTTTCCCGTTGGCGCGCTGGTACGCCGCTTGGCTTTCATCGTGTTGAGCAGCTGCAAACACCCCCATTTGACCCTGCTCGCAAGCCTCATGCGCCGTAACCATGGCGTTGATAGCCTTCTTTATCGGGCAGTCTTTAACCCAGTGATCCCCATCGCAAAGGAAGCAGCTTGTCTTTGGTCCATTCCCTCTATGACCGTTGCGCTTCTGCTTTTCCCATTTGGGCGGCTTACTTATCTCCTCCTCATCCTCCGGAGGTTGAAGTTCCTTGGCATCCCCACCTTTGCTGTGATTGGGTCTCGAATACTTGGACTTTTCCGAATCACCCTTGCGGTAATCCATGAGCGTTTCTGCCAGTGTTAGAGCGTCGGATATTCTGGTCACCCCGCACCGCTTTAACTCATTGCACGCCCATGTCTGCAACCCATCTAGGAAATTAAACAGCAAGTCCTCCTCGCTCATGTTGGGAATCTGGAGCATTAACAGGGAGTACTCCTCGACGTACTCGCTGATGGACTTGGTCTGCTTCAATTCCTTCAACCGCTTTCAAGCATCGTGCGCCACATTCTCCGGATAGAACTGGCACTTCAGCTCCCGCTGTAATTCTGCCCAGGTGTTGATTGTACAGGTACCCTTACGTATCTCTTCGCTTTTCCTGCGCCACCATAGAATTGCATGGTCGGAAAGATATAAGGTCGCGGTATTTACCTTGTCTTCGTCCCGCACGCCCATGGCGTCGAAGTATCTTTCCATCTGCCAAAATAGTTATCTAGCTCCTTGGCGTTCCGCTTGCCGCTGAACTCCTTTGATTTAGAAGCCTCAACTCTTGGCGCCCCTTGAGCAGCAACAGACCCATTCGCCACTGCTCGCTTGCACAGCACTACATCCTCTTTGACAGCTTCAAACCCTCTACGCAGCTCCTCCACTTGAGCTTGAACTTTATCAAAGTTGGCGTATACCTTCTCCTGAAAATCCTTGATCCAGTCACGCTACTGATCAGCGTAACTCTCGATGGATGTGTTGATGAGGGTGCGCAGCTCATCCCCTTGAGTGTCGAGTCCCGCCTCAATCTTCTCTACTTGCTGCTCCAACTCCCCAAGACGATCCGTCGCCTTTTCCACAGCGTCACCGAGTGTTTTCACCATGGTCCCGAACTCATGAACTGGATCGACGGACTTGTCACGAGGTCCACTACCGTGCCTCTTAGCTTTGGGATTCCGACCCCTCTCTTCAGTCAACTTTGATGGTACGCCGTCTTTCTCCATCTCTGAACCTGCTCTGATACCAACTGTCACGGACTGTTTTCGAACCGTACGGCCTTAGATGCGTTGCGTGCTAAGCAGCCTAAAAAACCACACAAAGAGAAGAGAAAAGAAGTACATCAAGTGTTTGCACGAATGCTCTCTATATTACTGAAGAGAAAACAAAGCTATGAGATGAATTATACAAGTGAGGGTCTTCCCCTTTTATAGTAGCAGCCCTATATAATCAATGGCTGAGATCTATTTGATCTAACGGTGTATATACAAGATGGGATAATATTCCTAAAAATATTCCTAAATGCCATTCTATCTCTTATAGATGGATAAGTATGCTCTAGAATATTTCTAAATGTCATTCTATCTTAATTATAGTTCTAATTAAGGTGAACTACTCTAATAAGTCACGGGCTTGGCCCGGTTCTTCACCCATGTCAGCGGGTCTTCTAGAAGCTCCGGCCCGCGATCCATTCCAGCAGCCCATATAACCTCTAGAAGGCTTTATCGCGCACCAAGTGTTCGAAGAAATGCTTGAGAACACTTGGAGCGTGACACTAGGCACTTCTTGTAATATTAAAATAAAGTGATTAGAAATATAAAAAAAAAGAATATTTTCGTTATCATTATATAAATTAAAGATGCTATAAATCAAAAGATGCTATAAATCAAAAGGAAAAAAATACCTGAACAAGAAAATGACGAGCTTTCGAAGTTGTGCAATTAAAAGTGATTCTCTTCTCTCTCTAATCCATTTTTTAGGAATATGACAAGTGAGAAATGAAAAGACAAAGATATGATTTGAAATTTGCACGGAAAATACAAAGCTGGATGAAATGAAAAATCTACTTCCAAAATTTTACCTGAACTTACTTTGCATTTTGCAAGAGGGTGAGAATTAGGGTTCTTACAACTCCCAGGCGGTTACATATGTTAAAAAAAAAAAAGAAAACAAAAACAGTTGGAAAGGTCAGGTCCCGTTTTGTTTATGACAGCTGATACTTAAGGATAATCGTAGACGGAGCGAGTGTAAATTTTAAACTACTCACCTTTTATTTGACCGTATTGGCGCCATGTTATGTCGTTTGTTTTGGTTGACGGTGTGGGCGGTTTATGCGGCGAGTGTTGTAGATTTATAATGGCGCGATGATGGTAGTGGGTTCACAATCACGAAAGCTCAAAAGGCGGTCGTACTTAAAATAAAGTGCAATTCCGTTACCTATTATTGACACGTGTCTTTTGATGTGTACGGTGGACAAATGGTTACCGTACAAAAAATAAAACGATGATTCCGGCTCGACCACATAATCAAAACTGCGTCGTCCTACTCAAAAAAAAACTTTGAATAGACTCTTATAGAGTTAGAGATGCGACTTTGGGACGGAACTTTGTATTTTCTATGTTAGCAGCATTCTTAGTATTAGAGACATTAGATTAGATTTATATTATTGCAACGACAAATGCATATATTTCGGTCTTGTAATGTGACGAACTCACGTTGAGATACTGATAAGCATATGGATGAATCTTTAACTTATAAAATAATATAATCAATAATGCTAAATATTTTAAATTTTAAATAATATATCAATTAATTATTAAATAATTAATTTTAATAATTTTTAAAATTATTCATTATACCATTTTTTTACTCAATAATAATTTGACACTTCTTTTAAAATTTAAAATATACTTTAAGAAATATAACATTACTATTATATAATACCATAATAAGCCTTTTTTGAATTCAAAATAAGCAACATATCATAATAGCTCCCCAACAATTATACCACGCATCTCAACGAAATTGTCAAAATAGATTGATATATATATATATATGTGTGTATTTTATTATATTATTATTTTTAAATCAATGTATTATTATATTTTAAAATTATATAATTGAAGTGTTTGGTAATTATTATTTGTTGGGAGAATTGCAATACATGGCCTACTCCTAGTGGCCCACTTAGGCCCTCAACCTCAATTTTTTTAAAAAGCCATTCAATTTAATTTAAGACTTTTCAATCAAATTTATGTATTCGAGATTTATTAATCTTTATCTTTTAAGTTATAGTACTTGTTAGGTATGGCCTATTTAAAAATTCATATCACTACTCAATTTTATAGTTAGAAGACAAGTAAACATGATTAGATTATCTTTTACGCATTATTAAGTCTCACAATTGATGTACACATCAATAAAGCTTAGTTACTCTCCAAGTCATTATTGTATCTAGTGAAAACTTTGTAAGAGGCCTCTTTGCTAAACAATTGGAAGAAATGATAAGGTCTTAAAAAATGAAATCTTGAAGGGCCACTGCCACGTTAGTACGTTATAGAGCTTTATCCACTTGTTGATAAAAAAGAAAAGCTTGTTTGGGTTAGGTGAAGTGGATCACACTCATTCAAGTTTAGGAGCCAACACATATAGCTTGTTTATCCTAAAGGCCGATTCTCCCATAAAGTAAAAAATCTAAAAATCTTTATACTCTAAATTTTTTAAAGTATAATTATTAAAGTGTCCTCAATTTTATCGTTTTGACTCAGAATTAAGGATTAAATAAGAAATAATTTTTTTCTTCTCTTAAAATTTTTTTTAAGATTAAAATTTTAAGAAATATTTTATCATTGAACAACTACCTTACTTGAATGTCAGAGGGCCATCATCGGTTATCTCATCAATACTTACCACTAACCTAATATTTTTTTAATATTTCTACATGGCGCAACAGCTCTATACCTTACCCAATTAGTTCTTACCAAATTTTCAACTCAATACTAAATCTTTCACTATATATCATTCAGCCCAATTTCATCTCTTGACATATACAAGTCCTTTTATTCAACAAATTTTAGTATTTAAAGAAACCTCACAGGCCCGACCAAACTTGGCCCCAAATATAATTTTATTTATAATTAACTATTTATCAAACAACTACCTAACTACATTTTGCAACATACAACTATATTTCACAATCACAATATCGTTATAATAAATAAACTCAAAAATAAAATAAACTCAAAAATAAAATAAACCCAAAAATCAGTCACCGTGAAAAGCACAATGAAGTGGAGTGCTAGAGACTTACATGTAAAGTAAGCTTAAACATTTTTAACAGGTGGGTTCAACACATCACATCAATGAGTGTAGAGAGTAATAAACTTTAAGTTTATAAGAACATAAATTTCATATCATTTAACATAGTAATGTTTAAAGTCGATGGAAAGTGTACATTTACATAGTATAAGCTTTAAAGAAAATAATTTTTTTTTTAAAAAAAAAAAGAGAAATGACTGACGAACCTTTGAAGTATAATAAAAATGATAAATGTACCTTTATTTGAAAATAAGTCACATCTTTATTCCTATTTATTAGAATTTGTATTTAAATTGTAATTAATTATCATTAACTTTATTAAATAACTCATTTGCCCTCAATAAGCAGTGACTAGTATTAATGGTTGATATTGAATAATTATTGATTGATATTGATTGATTGTTGATCGGTATTGATCGATAATTAATTAGTATTAACTAATTATTAATTGATAGAGTATTTGCTCATCTCAAATATTATAAGACTTTAATTTTTATGATCTGTTTGATGATGAGATTATCTTTACAAATTAACATATGTAAAAAAGTTATTTGACGGTAATATTATAGAGTCGTTAATTTTCTTGCTAATTTTAGAAATTTTTTAATGTTTTATTAGTAAAAATAATTTTATTATCATTTAGATTACAAAATTTGAAGTTTAATAATGTTTATAGGAAGTTGATACAATATCAATCAACATTGATCAACACTAATTAACGGTTGGTCACTATCTATGAAAAGTAAATAGTAATTTAATAAAACTAATTACAGTTAACTTCAATTTTAATAAAAAAAAAAAAGTTAATAAATGAAAATATATACGTTACTTATTTCAAAATAAAAAATGTGTTTATCATTTTTATTATATTTTGAAGCTCGTCGATCATTTTCTCAAAAGAAAATGTTAATTATGTATTCATGGAGAAAACGACCATTATCCCCTATAATTTCAGCTAATGTTCACTTATCCTCATGTGATTTTAAAAATGATCAAAACCCTTATTATCATTAGGAATATTCTGTTATCTTTTAACACTTTACATAATTTTATAATTTTATCTTTAATAATATACGACTTTATAATTTTACCCTTAAAGATTTGAGAATAAAATAAAACATTGAGTTTGAGGGGAATTAAGCCCTTGACCTCCAAGGGTTATGAATCTTCACTATTTGGCCAAATTTATAATTAATAAAAATTTTATGAAGATTAATATATAACCCTATATAAATTAGATTAATTATAAATCATAAATTAAATAAATTTTGGAACAAAAAAATAAAAACTAATAATAAGTGTAAAATATTTTAACAGACAATAAATTCAATTAAGGTATGCATAACAAAATTTATTTTCATCAAATTTTAAATTAAAATAAATTACTATAAATAATGATAAATTCTTATATACTCTCAAATGAGTTTAATTAATTATTACAATGACTAATAAATTTTTTATGTTATATCATAGGTAAAAAAATGATAATTGATGACTAAATATAGAAAATAATTTTTTTGTACTTTTGTTAGGAAAATATTTTTTATAATTAATTTAATTATTAATACTTTTTTATTTTGTTTCAATTAATTTAAGAATAATTAGAAGATGTTTATAATTAGTTTCTAAAAAAAGTTTATTTTTTTGTAAGTTTACTTGAATTAAACGTTATTCAAAATACTTTTAGACGTAATATTATTTATGATTTTGAGTACCAATATCTTATTAACTTATAACTAATAATTCATCTAATTATTTATTGGGTATATATATTAGTCTTCATAAAATATTTATTAATTATAAATTTGGTCAAGTGTTGAAGTTTTATTACCTTTATTTTAAAGGTTATAGAGATTTAAATTCTCTCAAATTTAATTTTTTATTTTGTTCTTAAATTTTTAAGAGTAAATCATCTAAGTCATATATTATTAAAAGTAAAATTATAAAATTATATAAAATATTAAAAAATAATAGAATATAAAAGAGTTTTAATCGTTTTAAAAATTATAAGAGAATAAGTGAAAGAATAACTGAAACCATAGGAGAGTAATAATGGTCGTTTTTTCTGTATTCATTCAACGACGTCCTAAATCTATTTAAGCCATTTTTAAGGAGGCGAAGGGTCAAATTTTGAGTAATGTGAGAGGGAGAGTTTCTGCTAGTCATCAAATCCGAATTTGAAGGAATGGACTGAATGGCTCATCGATTTCAATTTCAGTTAGGTAGCAAATGCGCCATTATTTGGCCAAATTATAGCACAAGACACGAGGGTTATCCTTTTCTTCAATACCAAGAGATGGAGATGCCCACAAGAAATAGGAATAAACTGTTAATTAAAAGATAGCGAAATATTTTAAATTTTAAGTTTTTTATTGATGTATTAAATATATTAGATGATAAAATAATATAATTTTAAATAATAAAATAGAATAATTTTTAAAATGATTTATTGTATTATTTTAATATTTAATAATAATTTAATACATTATTTAAAATAAAAATTTTAAGATACCATTGAAAAAAGTAACATTATTCTAAAAAATAAAATATTTTATTTTTCAAAAGAACTATCCTACTGACTCTTTAATTTTAAGCTTAAACAATAGAATAATGCAGTATTTTTTAAATAGTTATCCAAATTTTTTTATTATTTCAAATAATTATTAGGTGATAAAATTATTAATGAGTAATTTTTGAATTTACACAATTTTATCATTCAATACACTTTAATTTAGTGTAAAGAATTTAAAGAATCATTTAAAAAGTATAACATTACTCTAAATAATAATAATAAGCACCTTCTTTTCTAAATTTTGTCTTGTTTAAAAATTTGACGATCTTGTGATTATGGTGATAGTAATATTATACGGTCAGATTTAATGGTCTTCTTTTTCTTTACCAACTTTAAGAATACATTATTTGGGCACCTAAGTTAGTAAAGAGCTTTCCCACTAATTTTGTGAAAACCAAATAGTTCCCACGTAAGTTCTGTTTCATAAAAACTGCATTAGGAGAATTGAGTTACAAAAATTTACTCAAAACTTTGAATGTTAAGTTGCAAACTTGGTTGATGATTGAAAAATATTGGCGCATACCAAAGGGTGTGCCCCAAAAATGCACGAGTGAAGACCATTAAACACTTTAAGAAATTGAAACGTTTCTTTTTGTAGGAGACGACAATTGTAGTGGTTCATACCTCATGAAGTCGATGATTCAAGTGTTTACAGGAGTTGCATTTGTTTGGGTTGAAACTCAAGCTATGCGGGAATTAAGCAAGAAGATTAAGGGCGTAACAGTTGGCATTTGGCAAGTGTTCATGGTTCATGAGGATGCCATACCAACTAGAGAATTTGCAAAATAAAATTTTAAAAAAAGGTTGACTACTATTTTATTCAGTTCTCGATTGTATGTAAAGCGTTTGAAGATTTGTTTGTTACTGTTGGAGAAAAAGTTTTGAAATTTTTTTAAATAGTTAATAAGTTATAAATTATTAATATAGTTTTGAATATTGTAGGTTATATATTATAAATTAATATATATTATACAGTGATTACAAAATTTAAATAAGCCATTAAACTTAATTTTAACATTTGAGAGTTACAAAATTTATTTATAATATTGTGATTATTATAGGAGTTATAATATTTATATGATATTATTATTTGAGGGTTTTATATATTAAATTATACTTATTAAATATTAGAATTAATAAGAGTTACAAAATAGTTAAAATTATAATTAATATTGATATTAATACCTTAATCTTTATTTACCACTATATAAAATGATGCTAATCATTCTTTAGAGATAGTGTATAAAAATAAAAAAGAGAAGAGAAAGTGGCTTTGGTGGTGTGTGTAAAAGTGAAGAAGAAGAAAAGAAAAGTGAGAAGTATATTATGTTATACACTATTTTAAATTATATATTTTTATATTGAGTTTTGAGCAATTATGACAAAGAGAACTTGGTATGATCTTTCGATGATCGTGCTCATTAAGGAGAGCGGTTGTGATCATAGGGTTGAATCTTAGAGCCATATAAATCCATCACTACTCGCAGGAAGGGAGGACTATTTGGCTTGAGGATAGTACTATTAGCATGCCTCTTTTATGCTCAAGTTAGGTTTGATTTTTCTTTACTCACTATTTTTCTTTTATATGTATTGTTAATATGCTCAATCTTTTATATATGACAATAAATAATACAAAGTAGATTGTAATAATATATAAAATAAATATGCCCATCAATCTAAATCCAAATAGTTTTTCATAACACATAAATATGTTTTGTTAATTGTGATTTTTTTTTAATTGTTGGTCATACATTTATATTGTTGATGTTTTCCAATTGTGAAATATTTTAATCCCATATCTAATTCTGATGTATATATGGTATTCAAATCAAGAAATGGCATTCTTAAAGAAATTATTTGATGTGTTAAATTGTTGATTTTTTTATGTATATATTAGTATTGTTTATACAACAACTATATTGCTAATAGAGGGTTATATTTAATTTTTCTACTAGTATCATTTGTTTTGGTAATTCTGTCTATCCTCTAACTTGTAAGTTATTATCTCCATAAATCAGAAACTTTTCCTTTGTACCCTTAAGGTATTTCAGCACATGTTTGACTGCCATCCAATAACTATCACCTGTATCAAATTGGTATCACCTAATAACACTTACAGTTATACTGACGTTAGGTCTCATACACATTATAGCATACATAAGCTTCCAACAGCTGATGCATATAGTATGTTAGACATTCTAACTCTTTCATCTTATGTCTGAGGAGACATTCTCCTCGAAAGATGGATACCATGTCTGAAAGGTACACTAGCTATCTTACAGAATTACATGGTTAATATTTTATTTTTTTAACCTTTTCATTTAACTAACTAAAAACTCATGATTTTGATGTTAGAATTCTAAAACATTTAAAAATTATTACCCTAGATTTTGGGATCAACCCCAATTCTAAAAAGGAGGGTGGGTGGTTTTATCTCTAAAATTAAAAAGAAAAATTATTAAATTAATGACGGGGATTTGTGCATTTAATTTGATAAATTAGAATTTTATTCATTATTTGTGTATTTCGGCAAAAATTAAGGTCAAAGCTTGGCCAAGGATAGCCAAGGGAAGGAGAAGAAGAAGAAGTGAGTCACAAGTGGAGGAATTAAGCATATAAGATTGGTGTACACTTTAGATTGAAACTTAAATTTTTACTTTAGGGAATTTAGTGTATATTTATGTGATTAAATAATATGATGGATGAATATGTTGAACTATGGTATTGAATTGATAATTATATTATTTCTAAATGAATTAAATATGTTTTGAACATTGAATATTAAATGGTGGTCAAAATTGAAAAAACATTGGGCATAAATATGAATTTTGAGAAAAATAGGACTTATATGAAAATTCTAAAAAAAATGGACTAATATGTAAATATTTAAAAATTTTAGGTCTTTATGTGAATTATTATGGAATTAGAACTTATATATGACTTATTGAAGACATTGGGGCCTAATTGCAAAATTTTGAAACATTTGGGCCTATAAGTGAAAAATTAGAAAATTTTGGGCTTAATTATTAAATCTATAATAAAAAATCTAGAACTTATTTGGGTATTTTGAATATTCTGGACCTAAATGGAAATTTTTAGAACATTTGGGTTCATGTGTAAAATTTTAAAAACTTTTGGGCATAAAGGTGAATAGTTAAAAAATTTAGGCCTATATGTAATAATGAAAAATAATTTGTCTAAATATAAATAATCATAAAAATTGAGTAAATGTGAATTTATATAATAATAATAATAATAATAAATTTGTGTTGGAATGAATTTAAAAGAATATAATGTATTAAAATATTATCGAGACGCCTTAAGTAAATCTGAACATTAGTATAGGAGGATTGATAGTTGTCATGCCAATAGAGTATTATAGCAATACTGCACTGTTTGCTTGTCTGATGATACCGCTTTGTGTATCTGATCTATTATTTGTTTTGATTTGTTCTGAATCCGGTGAGTAGTCACCGAGTGACCGATGCCGAATTACTATCTGATATCTATTAGCCCGTTAGCCAATCTATGATATTGTGTTAGTGTTTATTTTGGGCGCCTACTAGGATTAATTGTAATTTATTAAAATATTTAATAAATGGATTAATTAAATTATAAATATGATATGTGTGTATATATATATATATATATATTTTATTAATTAAAATGAGAAATTGAATAATATTTTGGTTTAATGAATTGATTAATTGATAAATTTTGATTTATTATATTATATGGCGAAATTGGTTATTATTAAAAATTTTATTGTTTATATATATGGTTTATTTGCAAAAAGATAATAAAAAATTATTATAGTGTTTTAACTTTTATGTACACCCACTAAGCTGTTGTGCTTAGCGCGTTGAATTTACCATGCGCAGGTAGTAGAGTTACCATCCCTAAAGACTGAAGAGTGAATCTTCTTACAGCAACTCAGAGTCGCTCACATCCTCTATATACATATATTTATATTTGATAGATATTTTATTTGTTGTATATTATATTATGGACATTATTTGTATGTACGTGTATATATGTATTTTCTTAGAATTATTTTATTTAAAACTATGATGATATATGATATTTGTTTTGATAATATGTTGGATTTGAATTAGTTTGATGAAGGTTTGATGTATTTAAATTGTAATATAAGTTGTGGATATTTGTTGGAAAAATAAAAAATTGAGAATTGAAAATAAGATTGAGAGTTTTTTTTTTTGGTCACATATAGTGTAAAGTCCAATTTTTAAGGGAGAGTATGCCAGTTTTCCCCATAAATGTTTATTTCATAAAAAAAAACATTTAAGTATATTTTTGGTAAGTTTGAATAATTGTTTATTATTGTTTGTGTCTGATACTATCATAGCAGCAATTGAATTTTCAGCAACAAGGTTTTTGTTTCTTAAAAGAAAAATAAGAGGAATTTATTTTTCTTTCTTTTTAGTTTTTCTCACAACACTTTGTTTAAAGAAAAACTCTTAAAAATAAACTCTCTTCAATGTCCTCTCTCCCTTGCATGATTTTTGCTTCACCAATCTTAATCAAAATGAATTCCAACCATTTTTGGTGCTCTAAGCACTTCACAGTGCTCCACCAAAATTAGGTTACGTAGCCAACTACCAAAAACTATTTTTGGTGGCCATTTTTAATGGTCTAAAATAAATGAACTATTAATTATTACAAATGATGCTCCACTTAATATAATTTATATTTCTTAAATTAAGTATATCTTCCATTTAGCAATAAATGACAAATAAATAAAAATCATATTTATTTATTTAAATAATATTTATTTAATTATTCAAAAACTTTTTGAATAATTAATATTTACCTTATTTAATTTTACTAACATAGTTAATGGGTGAATTTATAGTGAAACAATTCATAGAACAAAATTGTGCCACTTGTTAACATTTAATTGTTAGGATCGGTGCTTACGTGCCATCCCTGACTGTACATATACTTTTGTATTTATATAAATGTACATTCTCATTAAATCGCTAATACCTATTTATATGGTACTATGCAATGTAACATTACAGACATTGTATGATCTGAAGGAATTCAGATCAGATTTAAATGAGTTTAGATAATGACTCATAGTTAGCCATGCTAAGAGTTATAAATGCTAAATATTAGCATAGTTAAGTGTTAGCTGGTTATAATACTCAGCCAAGATCCAAGAGTTGGAGCCTTATTTGTAATGGGATATAGACTTGGGAATATACTAGTAACTGTATAGTTGTAAGAGTTGCAATTGGGTACTAGAAAATGTTAGTTGCGTAAGTATGTTCTCAAATAATTATCTCTAATCTATTTCTGCTGATGCGGGTCTATCGGTAGATACTTTTATATAGATCAGCATATGTCGTACCTATATGGTATAGATGGTCATTCCTAGCCGACCATGAGCTTGGAGCTCGTATTGACATAAGGGTATCTAATTAGAACTGGATATAGGATAGACTCATGAGGGCCTCCGATAGACACCTTATGTAAACCATCAACAGAGGGTCTTCTTGAGTTGAGTAGTATACGTGGTCCTCCTTTGACCTGAGTGCCACGGTGCGCTTGTAAGTGATCCACCATACTTTGGTTCCACACATGTCATAGACTTTTCATAGTGTGATCGCTGGGTATCGTTCAATGCTAATGATATAGCCTTGAGGCCTATGCCCCCTTACGCCGTAGTGCCAGCCTTCTAGTGCTGCAGGGTTGAAGGTCAATACCTCTAACGCCGCGGCACCAAGTATGAACGCCACGGTGTTCTAGCAACTTATTACAAGTAATCTTGCATTTCAACACTTAAAATGTACCATTTGAGTCTTGAAACCAATCCAAACACATATTCAACATTCAAAAACACTAAAATCAACAAAAGATATGCTCTAATACCAATTGAAAGTGTTGATTAATCTACGGTGTATACATGTAGTATATGTGTTCATATAGCATACATACGCATCAAATACATGCATATACGCATCAAATACATTGTGAAAGTTCAAAATAATATTATGAACACAATATAAGGCATTTAATCACATTAAATGGAGATTAAAAAATTTACCTTTGAAGCCTTTGAATTAAAATATTGTGAGTTCGCCTGAAATAGAACTCGTTGACAGTTCTAGTGATCAACGGGGTAGGATTGACCAACTAGACAGTAACCTTAAATCCAACAAGTGGGTTCAACTCCTTAAACCCAAGATTAACACCTTTAATCTAAATTTCAACTCTTGAACTATCAATACATTTATAAAAGCAATAAACATTTTGTGCTAATTTAACATTTTGAACAACAAAATATTTCAACCATTGCTTATTTTTCAATCAATTGAGAAAAAAGATTGATAAGGATGAAGTTGTTCTTTGTTTTCTAAACTTTAACTCTTAAAACTAAAACTAAACAAAACTTCTTTCACTCTTCAATTGAATGGCCAACCACCATATATAACATATATATATATATATATATATATATATGAATGAAATGGTTTGCTTTTTGATTATCATATATTTGTTTCATTTAATGGTTTATTTAACCAATCAAAGTTAACTTTTAACTTAAGCTTAGTTAAGTAAACTTAACCCTTAAGATTAGTTGGATATTTAGGTCTTTAACCTAATTATGGTTAACTAACTTAACCCTAATTTAGTTTACTAAATATTTTAATTTAACTTTAACTATTTGGTTAACAATTTTGATTATTTATTTAACAAATAAATAAATAAATATTTTAATTATTTAACAACTAAATAATTAATTAAGAAATATTACCCTAAGCCCTCATTTATTTCAAAGTGGGTTCCACCAAACCCACACTTGAGTTAACTTAACCGATGACTCACTATGCGCTACGTGTCATCATTTAATTGATCAACAATAATTGTTATCCAATTAATTATACTTAACACTTAAGTATTGACATATACGCATCTCGAGAGTTCTTGAAACAAATATTCAGTTTTACTGGATTAAACTATTCAATCCGATATACTGTCTCAGTGCACAACGAGTATACTTCATATTGCGAGACTCCTTAGGTCCATGCCCGATTCGTCAAATGAAACTATTGCTTAAGTCTATGATTGACGCCCTACGCACACGTCATGGATATTGCAATCAACGCGTAAGACCATACAAGTTGAGGTCAGAATGCATATGTATAATCTTTCCGTCACTAATACCTTAGTTGAGCGAGGATATAGATCAGCATCTTCAAATTTCTATATGCTCATCCATAATCTTATCTCCAGATTCATATTCGATGAACAATATAAACAAACACTTTTATTATATTGTTTAACCCAGTAGAAAACTTATTTCCTGGGTTTATTGCTTATGGCTGTAAAAATTTCTAAGATACAATCTCGAACCATCGGATATACAATCCACCTATGTGAGCTGACGGATCCCGTTTCTATACACACCGAACTCCATGAACATCATCTAGCGACATATAGCGATCAAACTATGGAAGGTCTCTGATATTCGTGAAACCAAAGTATGGTGGATCACCCACAAGTCCACCGTAGCGCTTGATAGAGGTTTATTAAGTCTAATATTTTTATCTTCTAAACTTAATATTTGTTTGTAGACATTAAGATTATTTGGTTTTTGGTGTATTTTATTATTATTTTTGTAAGTTTGGAGTTAATGAAGTAAATAGGGTCAAAACTATAATAAAAATAAGCCAAAAACATCAAATTGCTACAATACCTACTATAGTGAATTGCTACAATAATTAGATACAGTAATATGCTATAATACTTAGTGCTGCAGCACCCAAATTGGTGAATAGCGCGTGAACATTATTTTGCTACAGTACTTGTGAATAGTAATCCTAACCTGACTTATAAGAATTCACAGTACAAAATTAGAGATCAAAGCCAAAGATTGAAGAATCAAGATCAAGATTCAAGCTTCAAGTCAAGAAAAATGAGAAGCACATCAAATAGTCACTTTGATTAGTTTTTCTACTATTTTTTTAATCATTATATCCTTGTTCTTGTTGATTTTTATGAATTGGTTGGATACTTTTGGTTTTGTGATAGGCTAAATTGTTCATCTAGGGTTAGACTATGTGAACCTATTATGGATTTGGATTTTGTTAATTCTTAGTTTATGAACTTGATACATTCAATTGATTCATTCTATCTTGTGTTTAATGCTTTCATTATTCCTGATCAATATTTTGAATGATTAAGGAACCATGATGAACTCGACGGAGGGATTCATATGTTTAGCCTAGGATAGTTTCATGCATGATCATTAGGTAACAACTATGAATTTTATCTAGGATAGACATATACATAGGTGGCATGTATAACATAATTTAGACTTGATCTTAATGAATTACATTCTGATTTGATTACCATAGACATATAAGCGATTGTTATAATGTGTAATATAATCACTTGACCATCGACAGAGATTTGTGATGAGATTAGTGTCTAAGCTAACAATTGGTATTAAGAGATTAACTAAGAGGTTAATAAATCTGAAGAAATATTAGGGGACGAGTCAAAATTCTAGATTATCTTTATTTGTAAATTCTACCATTTGCTTTTATTTAGTTTAATTGATAGAGTCCGATTAGTTAATTAAAGTGAAAATTGTGGTTCTCTGAATAAAAGTCAAGTAGGTACAATTTTAGTACTTGATTTATAAAATTAGATCACATAGTCTCTGTAGGATCGATACTTAGACTTAAAATCATTTATTACTTGATACGATAGCGTGTGCTTGTACTTAGCTAGTATAACATCAATCAACACTCAGGTTAAAGAACCACATATACTACTTAACTCGTAAGGACCTACCATTAATGATTTTATAGGATATTTATTAGGGCCCTCATGAGTCTGTTTAGTATTCAGTCCTAACTAAAAACCCGTATGCCTATACGAGCTCTAAGTTTATGGTCAGTTAAAAATAACAATCTATGCCTGGCAGATATAGAAGCATGATGTTTGAGAACACATTTACATAATGATATTTTTTAGCTTGTATTTCAACTCTTTGCAACTATATCATTACTAGTGTAACCTTAGGTCTTGGTCCTAATATAGACAATGTTCTAACTCCTTAGATTTCGTTGATGTTTATAACCTGCTAACAATTAGTAGTGCTAACTGTTAGCATTTATAACCCTCAATTTGGTTAACCCATAACACCGGTCTAAACTCCTTTAGACCGAATTTGAACCATTTGAGAATATACAGTGTCCGCAATATGATAGACATCATTCCTATTTAATAAAGAGTATTAAGCTTTTGCAACCAGTCAGGCTTTGAAGGTCTCTACCTTCCCATCGAGCCCACGCTTTCGCTTATAAATCCATTTACAACTGATATGAGCTATTCATTTAGGAAGCTCAACCAAGTCCTAAACTTGATTGTGATGAATTGAGTCAATTTTGAATTTCATGACTTCTTGCCACTTTCCGAAGTCGATGTCTAACATCGTATCCTTATAGGTTAAAGGATCATTTTCTTCCACTAAGAAAACTCTCAGTGCACGTTCAGGTATCTTCCATACCTAGTAGGTGGCCTGGATATCCTTTCAAACCTACGTGGAGGGTGTGTAAACCGCTCGATTGATTTTGATGTTCCATCTCGGTTTAATGTTCGTTATAATTAATTTCATCAAGCACAATCTTTCTACAACCTCCACAATCTATAAGAAAATCTTTCTCAAGAAAAATGGCGTATCGAGAAATAAACATATTTCATTCCTCGAGATCATAGAATTGGTATCCCATTTAATTCTTGGGATACCCAACGAATCGATACTTGTACCCCGTGGGTGCAAGTTTATCTTGTTGCGTAAATTTTACGTAAGCAGGACAATCCTAAATCTTAAAGTATTTAAGACTTGGTTTCTTTCCATTCAATATCTCATGTGGAGTGGTTGGAATAACTTTAGATGGAACTCTGTTCAATATATGAGCAGCAGTTTCAGAGCATAACCCCAAAGATATTCAGGTAGATCAGTGAATCTCATCATCGATCAGACTATATCCAATAAAGTCCAATTTCTCCTCTCCGACACACATTTGTGTTGCAGAGTATCTGGAGGACTATACTGAGCTAGAATTCCATTCTCATTTAAATAATTAGAGAATTCACTACTCATATACTCACCACCTTGATCTGATTGAAGGCATTTGACATACATCCCGGGTTATTTCTCTACCTCAAGTCTAAATTCTTTGAACTTTTCAAAGGTTTCTGACTTGTGTTTCATAAGAAACACATACCCATACCGTGACAAATCATTGATAAAGTTAACAAAGTATTGAAATCCACTCATTGCATTGTGATTCATTGGATCGCATACATTATTATGTATTAATTCCAATAAATCAGTGGCACGATGTCCAATACCAGTGAATGGAGATTTAGTCATTTTTTCTTGAATACAAGATTCACAAACTGGGTAAGGTTCTATAGTCAGATTAGGTAGTCGACCATCCTTAACCAGACAGGTAAGGTGTTTCACACCTATATGACATAATCTTATGTGCCACAATTCAGTATCATTTAAAACTTATCCACTATTACTAGTGTTACCCTATACATTCATGACATTTCTTATTGTGTCCAAAACATAATGCCCATTAATTAACTAACACTCAACTAATAAAACATAAAAAATATCACATAAATATAAAGAACGGTTCTTAATATACATATGATACCCTTCATTGTCAAGTACAGGAGGAGAGATAATCTGTCTGATCATAGCAGGCACAAAATAAAAGTTATGAAGTACAACAATTTTATTACAAGGGAGAATCAAATTATAATGTCCTACAGCTTCAACCCGTAGGAGATCACCATTTCTTACTCGAAGCTGTATCTCTCTCGGTTGTAGCAATCTAACTTTTTTCAGACCCTACAACATGTTGCAGATGTGAGAATGACTTGCGGTATCTAATACCCAGCCAATACTAGCATTAAATGCTAAAGAAATATCATTAATAGGAAAGATAATATCTGAGGGAGTCTTCTTCACAATGGCAAGGTATTTGGGGTAGTTGAGTTTTTAGTGCCCATTATCTCCGCAATGAAAGTATTTTTCTTTCGCTTTCGGTTTCTCAAGTGGTTTGGATATCTGTCGCTGTTGAGGACCCATCTTGAGTGTGTGCCTCACCTTTCTTTTCTTCTTCCCTTTGGACTTCCCAGAAGCCCTCGGGGTCAAGGATGAAGCATCATGAAAAAAGAGGGCTGAGCATCCTTTATGCATGTCCACATCTGTTGTCTTCAGCATATTGTGAAGATCAGCATAAGTAGGGGTCATTCCTTGTATATTAAAGTTCATGATGAACTATGCAAATAACCCAAGCAGCGACTGAAGAATCAAATTGTTCCATAGGTTATTGCTCAAAGAGATATCCATGGACTCAAGCCTCTCGATTAATCCTATCATCTTGAGAACATGAGGACTTACTAGACTGCCCTCAAAGGAGCTTTGCCTGAAACAATACTTTGGCGACCCTATAATTTTCAATTTGGAGTTGGTCACCAAAGAGTTCCCTTAGATGGAGCATAATGCTGCTGGCATTGTCCATTCGGACATGCTCCCTCTGCAGCTCAGTGGACATTGAGGCGAAAATGTACGATTTAACTTTTAAATCATCATCAAACTATTTCTAATATGTCATATTTTCTTCCTCGGTGGCATTCTCAGAAACACCTCTAGGCATCTTTTGGTCAATAACATATCCCAGTCTTTCTGAATCTAGAATAATTTTGAGATTCATGTACCAGCCAGAGAAATTCTCGGTACCTTTAAGTTGGTGTGCATCCAGTATATGCACCAAGGGATTTGAATATGTCATCCTAGCTTACAAAAGTCAAATAAAATAATATTAGGAGATGTTAGCGAAAATTATTATTAAATCTCTAATAATACATTGTAAATTATGGGTATAACATTTATATATATTTTAATTTAAAATGCCTTCCCACTATTTTACATAATCCTTCTAATCTCTCAAAATGAAATAATGACAGTTTAAACTATTTCAAACTATACAGTGGGAAGTGGACCCTATTGCCATTTTACTCGGGCCGCACACTGTAGCGATCTAAGCCTTTGTAAACCCAATAGCGATAAGGTGTATTTAGGATTAAGAGTAAGAGTTGCATAAGATACAATTGATAAGATATGTCTACATATTGGACCCTATTGCCATTTTACTCGGGCCGCACACTGTAGCGATCTAAGCCTTTGTAAACCCAATATGTAGACATATCTTATCAATTGTATCTTATGCAACTCTTACTCTTAATCCTAAATACACCTTATCCGTACACTATAGCTATTTAGGGTAAGTGTATTACAAATTAACTTGTCAATTATCAAATATATGCTACTGATACTACCCGCACACTGTACCGATCTAAAGTAATACTTTCGCATATATTTGCCTCATCTCATGTTTAACCGATATAGTCTAAATATACCGACCAAATCTCTTACACTGCAGCGATCTTGGGAAAGACCGATATAATACAGCTAACACCGTATTGACAAGACAAATCAATGATAAAACACTATCTCATAATGTATTATTGATCAATCTGATTAAAAGATATTTTTTACCCTTTGTTTTAGTATCACAAAGATTTAATCCCCATCTCATGAGGAGGTAATTCTCAATCATACATTAATTCTATGTAACCACAACTAACCCTCACCAGTAGGGCTCCCATTGTGTTTACCATCACAGAAAAAATAATCTCGATTTATAATACAACCTAATAACTCTTATCATTGTATCTCATAAACCCCCACATGATTAAAATAATATTTCAAATAATTTAAAATATAATTAGAGCGAGTATCATCGGTGCTTAGCTTCTGGCGCTGCGGTGCTCAACAGCCAGCGTTATAGCACCAAGGCTTGGCGCTGCGGTGGGAATTCCAAAATTGATGCTTAAATGCTGATTTTCTTAGTGCTGGGGCGCCCAGCACCTGGCGTTGCAGTGCAAGGGCCTAGAAGCCCTAGCACCGCGGTGCCAGCTACCCAGCATTGGGGCGCTAGAATAAAAAATTTCCAGCGCCTCACCCCTAAGTACTAATGGCTGCAGCGCTTCAGTGCTCCCACATTCGGTATACCCATTTCAACAACTTGAAATGTACCGTTTGAGCACCGAAACATAACCAACAATAATTTTACACTTAGAACACCCAATATCAACTCAAAATAGCTTTGATACCATTTTGTGAGTGATTTTAAACCTAAAGTGTATATATGTGGGTTTGTGTCTATCATTTAAATATAGCATACGTATAACATACATACATGCACAGCGGATGAGCGGAATACAATTTCATAATGATAAACAAAAATAAAATTTACATATTATCTCATATATGTAAAATACTTCAAGATTGAGAAATAGTATCTTGTCAAGCCTTTGGTATTTGGTCGAATCAGAGTACCTGCCTTGAAGCAACTCGTTCACAATTCTAGTTCCTCAACACGGTGGGCTTGAGGAAGCTAGAATAGCATCTTTTGTAGCAAAGTATTCAACTCTTAAATCTTTATTTTTACCTTGTAGTATGGGTGACAAAAAAATTGGAAGAGAAAAAATGGAAGAGTTGTATTTTTGTGCTTTTAACACTTGAGAGAATTTTCTAACACTTAGCAAAATTCACTTCTCTCTCTTCCTTAACCCCTTGTACAAATTTTTTTCATGATTAATTGAGCAACTAATTGCTATATTATTTGTTTATTATTTTCTTTTATTTTCTCACCTAATGGCATCCATTATGTTTACCATTAGTGTTTGGTTTATTATTATCTTTCATTTTCTCACCTAATGGCATCCATTATGTTTGCCATTAATTTTTGTTTATTATTATTTACAATAAACCAATGAAAACAAAACAAAATAAAATAAATATTTAAATGAACTTGGCCTTAATCTAGGCCAAATGAGAAAACACTTTCTCATTATTAAGAAACATCTTAAGACCTACCATTAACAAATGCCACCTATTTATACTTATCATTTTATTTAATAAATATTAAACAAATAATTTAATCATATTAAATCATAGTAGAAACACATGCTAATTTAAATAAAAAATTAATTGTTTGATTGCAAATTAAATAATAATATCATATATTATTATAATATATTCAATAAACATTTTAATGAATAAAATAATGGTATTACTTGTCCAACAAATAAGGTCATTTTGGTAATTTTTAAATCAAACAATAATTGGCCCACATGTGTCATGTGTCAACATCTCATTGGTAAACAACTAATTGTTAACTAATTGATGTACTTAACTCTTAAGTGTTGACACGTACACGACCGGAGAGAAACTGAAATAAATGTCTGATCTGCTAGAATTTTCTGGATCGAATTATTCAATCCGGTACACTGCCCCAGTGCACAACAAATTTTCTGGATCGAATTATTCAATCCGGTACACTGCCCCAGTGCACAACAAGTACACTTCATATTACGAAACTCTCTAAGTCCGCTCCTGATTTGTCAAACAGAACTATTATATGAGTCCAAGATCGATGCCTCATGCACACGTCATGGATATTATAAATCAGTGTAGTAGACCATACAAGTTGAGGTCATAGCGTATACGTATAATCCTTTCGCTAATCATATCTTAGAAGAGTAGGGATATAGATTACTACCATCAAATCCCTATGGGATTATCCGTGAACTTATCTCTAGACACGTATCTTAATAAACAATATATGCAAACACTTTTACAATATTATTTAACCCTATAGGAAACTCTTTCCTGGGTTCGTTGCTTATGGCCATAAGACTTTCTAAGATACAGTCTCTGAGCATCCAGATATATAACTCATCTATGTGAGCTGACGAATTCTATATTTGTATAAACTGGACTCCATAAGCATCGAACTATACCCAGTGATACCTAGCGGTCACACCATGAAAAGTCTATAACATGCATGAAACCAAAGTATGTTGGATCACTTACAAGTCACCCGTGGTACTCAGGTCAAAGGACCATATATACTACTCAACTCAAGAGAACCTTTTATTGACGGTTTCATGGGATGTCTATTGGGGTCCTCGTTGAGTCTATTCAATATTCAGTCCTTACTGAAAACCTGTATGCTATACGAACTTTCAGTAAGCCCATGGTCAATTAAGAACAACCATCTAGACCATCTAGATATAGTATACACTGGTCTATGTAAAACGATTCCACCGTCAAACCTGCATCGGTGAATTAAGACCAAGAACATATAATTTGAGAATATAGTTGCATAATAATATTTCTTAGCACCTATTACAACTCTTGCAACTATGTTATTACTAATATATTCGCAGGTCTTTGTACCGTCACAGACAAGATTTTAACACTTAGACTTCACTGATTAATATAACATGTTAACCCTTTAGCATTTGTAGTTTTTAGTGATTTTAACTATTAGTATTGATCTAAACTTCTTTAGACCAAATCTGAACCTTTTCAGATCATATAATGTTTGTAGCATCACAAGCATTGAACCATTTAATAATATTAATTAACGATTTAATAAATAATGAACTGGATATATATTATAAAATAAAATATTCATACAACAATGGAATGACATGTGAGCATAAATCCCAACAACTATATCTTAATACAATAAAAAATGTCTAAGTGAAAAAACATATAGTGGTTCGGAAACTTTTAATAATAAAAAACTATGGGATATGAAATTAGGTCATATAGCTGTGACACGACTGTTCTATCTGGTTAAGGATGGTTAGATACTTGTTCTGACTATGGAACCTTGACCAGTTTATGAATCCTGGATTCGAGAGAAGATGACTAAATCTTTGTATAGGTGTTAGACACAGGGCCACTGATTTATTAGAACTGGTACTTAATGATGTATATGGTATAATGAATTATACTATCACTGAGTGAATTTTGATACTTCATTATCTTTATCGTAATTTATCATGACACAGATATATGTTTTTAGGAAACATATGTCAGAAACTTTTGAAGTGTTTAAACATTTCTAACTAAAAGTAATGAAACAAACCTTTATGTAATGTCTTCAATTAGATCGAGGCAGTTTATACATGAGCAATAAATTTAAAGATTACTTAAAGGAGAATGAGATTCTTGTTCAATATAGTCCTCTATGTACTCCTCAATGCAAAGATGTTTTAGAAAGAAGGAATTGGACTTTATTACATATGGTTCGATTGATGTTGAGCTTCACCAATCTTTTAGAATATCTTTAGGGATATGCTCTAGAAAATTGCTGCTCATATATTAAACAAACTTTCATCTTGTTTTGTATAAAATATAGACCGGTAGAAAATTAAGTCTTAAGTATATTAAGATTTTGGGTTGTCCTAGTTGCATAGGAGTTACGCGACAAGATAAACTTGCACTCAAAGGGTATAAACGTCGGTTTATAGGGTATCCTAAGCATTTTATGGGGACACCAGTTCTATAATCCAGATAAGTGAAATATGTTTGTTTTTCATTATGCCACCTTTCTAGAGAAAGAGTTTCTCATAGATCGTGGGAATTTTAGAAATATTGAACTTGATGAAGTCAATAAGGAAATATATAAACCACCGAGAGAATCTTAGGTTCAATTGAGTGAAATACCTTTTAACATACTCTTTTTGTAGGTCTGAAAGGATATCAAGGCCACATGTTAGGTATGTTAGATACCTGGAGGTGTCCTTGGTGTTTTCTTAGTTGAAGAAAAAGATCATTTAACTTAAAGAGAAATGATATTAGACATCGATTCGGAAAAATGGCAAGATGTCATAAAATCCAAACTTGACTCTATGCATGACAAGTCTAAGACTTGGTTGTGCTTTCCGTAGGAATTATTCCTATTCATTGTAAATGAGTTTACACAATAGAAGATAAGCCTGATATAAAGGTAGAGACCTTCAAAACCTGATTGGTAATAAAATGTTATACTCAAAGATCTAGAATCGGTTATGAGAAAATCTCTTTCACTAGTAAACATGCTTAAGTTAGTTTAAATTTTGTTGGCTATTGCAATATATTAAGATTTTGAGGTTTGGCAGATGGATGTAAATGTGACATTTCGGTTTGTATATCTTGAATAAGAGATATGCATGGAACAACCTGAAGGTTTTATATTCAGCTTAATTTCTAATCTGATGTGAAAACTGAAGAAGTCAATGTGGACTTAAGTAGTTTTCTCAAAGCTAAAATCTTTATTTTGTTAAGGGAATCAGAGAGTCTAGTTTTCTCAAGAATTGAGAGAAAACATATGTTCAAAAAGGATAGTGGAAGCATAATTATTTTTTTAGTTCTCTATGTGGATGATATATTTATTGTAACCAATGCCGTAAGTCAGTTAGTTAAGAGTTATCTGAGTAAGAATTTCTCCATGAAAGAATTGGAAAAGGCTTTCTATAAAGCGTTATAGAAATAAAGCTAAAAGATAGATAGGACTCTCTCAATCTTCATATATTGACATTGTCTTAGAAAGGTATAATTTTAATAACTGTAAGACAGTTCATGTACCTTTTAGACATGACATTCATGTTTTGAGGAAGATGTGTCCTCAAACAAAAAATTAATAGATTAGAATATATATTATCCCATATGCATCAGCTGTTGGTAGTCATATCATGTACGAGACTTGTATCAAGATGATTATAAATATTACAAGTTGGTATCGAATTGATTCAAGTTACAACCATTGAATGACCGTGAAATATATCTAAAATACTTGAGAGTTATAAAGGATAAGTTTCTAAATCATAGAGAAAGTAACTTACATATGATAGGATATATAGACTTGGACTTTTAATCTGGTCTGGATGATAAAAAGTCTATATCTTATTTTATATTTCTTCTCATTAGTAGCATAGTTAATTGAGAATGCAATTTAGATATCCACAACCGATTCTAATTTGGAGGTAGAATAAGTTGCGGCTTGAAAAGCATACAAAAGAAGTTCTGTGGATATACAAGTCAGTTGCAGAGCTTAGAATAATTTCAAACTCAGTGGATCCTATCTCACTAAATGTAACAATAATAGAGCAATTGCTCAAGCTAAGAAGCCATAAGGCACACTAGAATTATGATTATATAGACTCTCAATACTGCATAATTAGAAAGTTCCTGACTATTGGGTATATAATAGTATCTTGGATATGTTCCATGAATTATATAGCGGACCCACTTAGGCCTTAACTCATAATGTGTTTGAGAAATACATGGAGATTATAGGTATTAGATATCATTGTGAATAGCACTAGAGTAAGTGAGAGTTATTAGAAATTGTGCTACATGCCATTTTAATATTGTATGAATATTTATTATTTACTATTTATACAATAAATATTTTGAAATATAATCATTGATATTACGTATATGGTAAGATGCTTGTAACATTTTAGATATTATATGATCTGAAGAAGTTCAGACCTGGTCTAAAAGAGTTTAAACCAGGGCTAAGAGTTAGCAATGCTAAGAGTTATAATTGCTAAGAGTTAGCACTGCTAAGACTTAGCATGTTATAAGAGTCAATAAAATCTAAAGAGTTAGAGCCTTGTTTGAAATGAGATAAAGACCAAGAGATATATTAATAATGGCATAGTTGCAAAGAGTTGTAAATAGTGCTAGGAAATGTCATAGTGCAAATATGTTTTCAAACTTTTTGTTCTTGATCTATCTTCACTAATGCGATTTTGTTAGTAAAGACCTTATCATATATAAATTAGTGTATGTTTATATCTGGATGGTTCAGATGGTTAGTCTTAGCAGACTATGAGTTTTTTGAAGCTCATATAAACATACGGGAATTCAATGAGTACCGGATATTGAACAGACTCCATGAGGACTTCTAATAGACATCCTATAAAGCCGTTAATAGAGGGTCTTCTCAAGTTTAGTATTCGTGGTCACTTGACTTGCGCACCGTGGTAGGCTTGTGAGTAATCTACCATACTTAGGTTTTACACATGTTAGAGACCTTTTATAGTTTAACTGTTATGTGTCGTTGGGTATGGTCCGATGCTCAAGGAGTCCGGTATGTGTAGATATGGCATCCTTCAGCTTATATGAGTAAGTTGTATATCCTGATACTCTAAGATTATATTTTAGAAAGTCTTATGGCCATAAGAAATGAACTCAAGAATGCGTTTCTTGTGGGATAAACAACATCTCATAAGTGTTTGCGTATATTATTTATTTAAATACGAATCTGGAGATAAGTTTAGACTTAAGCATATAGAGACTTAATGGTGATGATCTATACCTTCACTATTCTTGTATATAAATGACAGAGGGATTATACAAATATATATTAACCTCAACTTATATGGTGAAACACACCACTTTATAGTTTCTATAACATACATATGGGGCATTGTTAACGGACTTACAAAAGAGTTCTATAAGACAAATGGTTGTAAAATCATGGAGTCTCAAAATATGAAATGTACTCATTGAGCACTGAGGTAGTGCACCGGATCGAATGGTTCTATCTGGGAAGATCTTAAAAATGAGAAATTATTTTAAGGTCTCTCAAAAAGTAGATAGGGTTTAAGTGTTAAGCTATGATGTTGGCAAGTGGGACTCGCCACTTTATTCCTTTAATTGGTTTTCACATGTTATGCCATTGATTTATAATGGCATGACATGTGGCTTGTTGATGAGAATTCAAATGCCACCAATTAAAGAAGTAAAATTCGGCCATAAAGTACATTACATTATCATGCTTTTAAGCATGAAGTATATTCGGCCAACTCACATTTCTAATTTGATTTGTAATAATTTATTTGAAAGTATGAGGTGCCTCTCATTTATAAGTCATGAAGAAGAAATTGGCCACTCATTTAGCCATCATTCGGCCAGTTTAAAAGAATGCCACTAAGCTTAATTTTGGTAAGCATTGACATGCTTAAATTTTAAGGCCACTAATATGATTTGGATTAGCCAAAAAGGCAGCAAATAAAACTATAAATAAGAGGCATGTTTTTTTTTTATTGCGAGATATGGAAAATTATCTAAGTATTAGATAAACAAAAAGTGACTAATAAATAGTCACTTAGTCCAAGAGACTATAGAAGCAAGGAGTTGGTTTAACATATTCCTGTCAAGATAGAAAGTTACTATTCTAGCTCCGCAATCCCACCAAATGTGCGGACTAGAATTGCTTACCGAATTACTTCAGGGTGAGCTCTAGAATTGAAACTATGTCGAATTATCATCAAGGGTAATTTCTAATCTATTAGGTTTAATGAGATTTATATTTAGTTGTGTGTATTTTATTCTGCCGCACTTATTTTGCTTGTGTGATGTGTAAATATATTAAAATTAAAAATTAAAATACACACATGAGACCCAAATTTGAATCTTTAGACAATTTAGAGAATAGGGAGGCAAGACATAAGCCATTAATAGAAGAACCACCCATACTTGAACTTAAGCCACTTCCTAATCATTTGCTATATGATTATCTTGGGGACTCTTCTACACTTCCTGTTGTTATTTTTGCTGAACTTGATGAGATTCAGGAAGAGAAATTGCTTAGAGTCATCGGGAGCATAATAGGGCTTTTGGCTAGCTATTGCTGACATTCGGGCTTATACGTCCATGTTTTTGTATGAATAAGTTCTTACTTGAAGAGAACTACAAGCCAACTATTGAGCAACAAAGAAGATTGAATCTTGTGATAAAGATATACTCAAGAAGGAAATCATAAAGTGGTTAGATGTGGGATCATCTACCCAATCTCAAATAGCTTATGGGTTAGTTCTGTGCAATGTGTGCCCAAGAAAGGAAGTGTAACTATTGTGGAGAATGAGAATAATGAATTGATCTCTACTCGCACGGTGACTGTATGGGTAATTTGCATGAACTCTTGAAAGTTCAAAAAGGCTACAAGAAAAGATCATTTCCCTCTACATTCATTGATTAGATGCTTGATAAACTCACGGGACACTAGCATTATTATTTTCTTAATAAGTACTTCAGCTACTATCAAATTATAATTGCCCCAAAAGACCAAGAGAAGAAAACTTTCATATGTCCTTATGGTACCTTTGCCTTTAGAAGGATGCCGTTTGGCTTATGCAATGTATTGACCACCTTTTAATGGTGCGTGATAGTAACCTTCTCAGACATTGTGGAAAACGTCTTAGAGGTATTATGGATGAATTATTTTTATTTTTAGCAATTTATTTGATTTGTGTCTTAATAACTTAGCATTTGTGTTGAAAGATGTGAAGAAACTATTTTAGTGATAAATTAAAAAAAATACCATTTTATGGTCAAGGAAGATATTGTTTTAGGCCATAAAATTTCTTCTAGAAGCATAAAGGTTGATAGGGTAAAGATTAAGACCATTGAGAAATTGCCCCCTTACTAATGTGAAATGAGTTTTGAGTTTTCTTGGATATACAAGTTTTCACAGAAGATTCATTAAGGACTTGTTCAAGATTTTCAATCCCATTTGCAACTTGCTAAAGAAATATGTGCAGTTGCTATTGATGATGCTTTCCTTGAAAACTTTGAGACCTTGAAAAAGAAGCTCATTTCAGCCCCAACATCATAGCATTGGATTGGAGTCTTCCACTTGAATTGATATGTGATGTTGGTGATGCAATTATGGGTGTAGTTCTTGGGCAAAGTAAAGGAAGGGTCTTCAATACCATTTATTCTATTAGCAAGACCTTTAGTGATGAACAGATCAATTACACAACCACATAAATGAGTTGTTAGCTGTGGTGTTTGCCTTTGACAGGTTTTTGTCTTATCTAATAAGAGTGATTATTTGCACGGATCATGCATCATCAAGTATTTGATTGCCAAGAAGGATGCAAAGCCTCGCTTAATCTAGTGGGTATTACTTTGGCAAGAATTTGACTTGGAGATCCGAGATAAGAAAGGTACATAATCAAGTTGCAAATTACTTATCTAGATTAGAAGGAGGAGATAAAGGTAAAACCTTTATCAACAAATCTTTTTTCTTGATGAGTAACTCTTAGTAGCACAACATTTAAAAGTGTTATAGTATGTGGATTATGTGAATTATCTTGTTTGTGGCATTGTACCTTCAGATCTTACTTTTCAACAAAGAATAAAGTTTTTGCATGATGTGAAGAGATATTGTTAGGATGAACCTTTCTTGTTTAAGTAATGTGTTGATCAATTGTTGAGGAGATACGTTAAGTTAAGGTAGAGTATTTTGTATCATTGCTATTCTTCTAATTATGATGGGCATTTTGAAGGTAATAAGACAATTGTGAGAGCGTTGCGATGTGGTTTTTATTGGCTAACCTTGTTTAAGGATGCTAATATTTATGTTTAATAGTTTGATCGATGCCAAAGGACCGATAACATATCAAGGAAGCAAGAAATGCCTCTACAAAGCATTCTAGAGGTACAAATATTTGATGTCTTAGGAATTGATTGCATAGGTTCTTTCATTTCATCTGGTGGGAATAAATACATACTTGTAGTAGTGGACTATATGTGGAAGTAGGTAGAAGTAGTTGTACTTCCAACCAAAGATGTTAAAGTTATTGTAATATTTTTGAATAATAATATCTTTACAAGGTATGGCATATCGAGAGCTATTATAAGTGATGAAGGGTCATACTTTCACAGCAAGTATTTTTTGGCCCTTTAACAAAAGTATGGAATAAGATACAAGGTTGCTACTACCTATCATCCTCAAACAAGTGGTCAAGCAAAGATCTCAAATAGGGAAGTGAAGTACATTCTTGAGAAAATAGTGAAGCCTAGTCAAAAGGATTAGGCTATGAGGTTAGATGATGCACTTTGGGCTTACCACACAGTATACAAAACACCTATTAGGATGTCTCTATACTAGTTGATTTTTAAGAAGGTGTGTCATTTATCGGTTGAGCTCAAGCATAAAAGCCATAAAAGCTCTCCACTTTAATCTTCAAGTTATTAGTGAATGCACATTGTAATTAAATGAAATGGATGAGTTTCAGCTCAAAGCATATGAGAATGCCAAATTATACGAGGAGAAGACCAAGAGATGGCATGAAAAAAAATTTCCCATAGAGAGTTCAAGCTAGGACAACATATGCTTTTGCTCAACTCCTAGTTGAAACCTTTCCTCAGTAAGCTCAAGTCAAGGTGGTCCATGCCATTCAGAATCACCAAGGTTTTTCCTTATGAGGCTATTGGGATTGTGGATGAATAGAGTAAGTGGTTGTTTAAGGTGAATGGGTAGAGGTTAAAACATTATTAGAGGGATGAGATAGATCGCCAAAAGTTATCTCTGGAGCTAAACAATCCTAAGTTTTGAGAAGCAAGATGTCAAGTCGATGACGTTAAATCAAGTGCTGCTTGGGAGGCAACCTAAGGTAATTTTATTAATTTTATGTCTATTTTATTTCAGTTAACATTTGTTCTTTTTTATTGTGTACGAAAACTAGAACAAGGAGAAAAACTAGGGTTAACGCCCTAATATTTGGCTTTAAAATGCCCCAACGTCAAAACTAGAGGTCTAAACATTGCAGCATCCTACACTAGTGCCCCATGTGAAGTCAAGAAACCAATGCTAGTGTCAAAAATTTCAATGCTACCGTGATGCCCCAATGTCAAAACAAGATGTTTTAACGTTGATGTGTCCAACAGTAGCGCCCCATACCAAGTCAAGCAACCAATGCTGGGGTCTCATAACATTCAATGCCCCCACGTAAAATTCAAAGGACCTAACATTGACTATAACATTTGATGCGATATTTTTATATCTTATAATTAAGCGCAAGTATACGCTATTGTAACAAGTAATAAAGGGACTTATAAAGTCGGATGTCGAACCCACAGGGATAATTTTTATTTTCTACCAAGTACTAAAATTATATATTTCTTATAATTATTCAGAAAAATCAAATCTTAATTTTGCAATAAATTTGAATAAAATAAAAGTGCAAAAAATAAATGATACAACTTAAATAAAATAAGAAAATAGCAATATAGAGAAAGCCTAGAGTTAATTACTATCATTCAATATGGTTTCTAAAGATTAATCATTTTAATATTTATATCCCTCAATTCTTATTATTGGTCAAGACACTAATATATTCACAAGCCTCTTCTAAGGTCATGCAAGTATATCCTAATTTACCAAATACCTATATTCTTATGGTACTTGTAATAAATAAAGATTCATTAAGAATAAGCCTTATTGACCATACATGCCAATTAGGTATATTTCTATCATAATTCGAAACTTGCATATGCAACATTGAATGTTACTCTACAATTATACATCAAATTATCTAGGTCTAAATACAATGATGTCTCATCCGAGTTTATCAAAGTATTACTAAAGCAATCACAATATTGATCAGATATAATAAAGCATTAAGAACAAATAATTTGAATAATGAAAAATTGAGTTCAAATAAATATTAAAAAGATCCAACAATTAAGCTCACATATTGAGTTCAAGTAATAACCCTAGAAAATAAATTTAGCTCATGATAACAAGAGAAATATGGCTGAAAAATAAAATAAACATGATACAACCAAAAGCAAACCAATATAGATGTCAATTCGCAGTTGGTTGATACGCCAAAGATTCGCCAATAATATCTTGCTTCCTTAAATTGCCCTTTCTTCTCTCTCTAAAAATTGCTCTTCTTCAATGTGTTATGGCTCTAAGAGTCCTAAGTTGTGTGTTCTTTAGGTCTGAAATGAGTGGCCTTTATATAGGGATTTATTGGAGTCTTGGAGTTGTATTTCTTTTAGGATTAGAAAAAATCGCACTGTTCACCACTGCTGCGATCACTGTTCATCACTAGGGCGACAACACTATAGCACGCTGGGCACACTGTTCATGAGTACTGTTTATAGACACTGTAGCATACTGTGGCATATGTTTTTTTTCTTATTTTTCTTAGATTTGCATTCCCAATTGGTCCATTGACTCCAAACTTACAAACTAACAATTAAACATATAAAAAACTTAATATTCTTATTAACATGAACAATTAATCAAGTTAAGGGAGTGAAAATAATAGATATAATTTATAATTTACGCTTATCAAACTCCTTCAAACTTAAAAATTTGCTAGTCCTTGAGCAATGAAAAGTAAAATCAAAAAGAGAATTTAAAGAGTTTATACTTGACTCAAAATGAAATGAAAATTTAAAAATAAAATAAAAATAACATGCCAGGTTAGTAAAATAATCAAAATGATTGTCTCAAAAATTGTTTAAATGGCACAAATCCTTAAGGTAGATAAAAAACACTATTAACAATTCTAATTATCTTCATTTAGTCCCTCATTCTTCCTCAAAGATAATCACCATGTGTGTGTGTGTACAAGCAGCAAGCAATAGTTAAAACCATACTTTGATTTACTTTATACTTTAGTTTGTACAGAAAAGATGATGTCTCGGCATTTGATTTGTATAATGACACTTCTATAGGCTAGTCTTTACTACCACTCTCCACTAATGTAGAAAATCACATGTTTAGGGATCTATTTAGGACTTTATTTAGCTTGTAACATAAGGTTAAGGTCAAGGTAGGATAAAAGGATAAATATATGAAGTTCAAGTTACGCTATGAACACTTAGACTTTGCATAGAAACCTCTTAATCTTCTTTTTCTTGTATTATCTCTTCCTTTAAACTTATTGTGTTTCCCATCTTTCTTTTCAACCTTTAATTTTCAAAGAATTTCTTTTTTTTTTTCCTTAAGTTGGGGGTATTTTTCTTTGAATTTTTTTTTCTTCTTTTTTTTAATACCCCCAAACTTAGATTGACAAATACCACACAAACTTATTTTTCTCATATCACCACAACGTTTTCTTTTCAAGAGTATTTCTAAGCAAATGCAAGGTTTATGGTGTTACAGGTAAATTTTTGGATAAATAAACTTTAAGTCTTGGGCTTGTAATGTGGTTAAACCAAAGAATGGGTAATTAGGCTCAAAAAAGGGTATTATGGATAAATATACAATAAAAAGTAGGTTAGAAAGGCTCAATCGGTCCAAAGATGGCCTAACATCATTTTTCTATTCATGTGTTTCCTAGGATTTCGCCTCAAGTAGTAACTAAAGATAAGTTCTAGAGTGTCGGTCTTCGAGACTGTGGTGTACTCCCTAAAATATAAGTATCTTTATGTAATAGTTATAACTATTCATACTTATAAAGTGCTAAAAAAATGGTGATTATAAATAAGGTCGAACTTGTTCTTAAACTTAAATAACCAAAATTGTCTCAAGTATCTATCATTCCTATGGATTTGTAAAACAAATAAATTCAACCATGTATTTTTTTTTTCTTATCATAGACTAATGATCATCTTAACAACCTAACAACTAAAAGTAAAAAAAAAAAAAAATCCCACAAGATAATCAATCAAATCATGCAGCAAAAATAAACACAAGAAAGTATTTTTCACCCCCAAACTTAAATTAGACGTTGTCCCCAATATCAAAAAATAAATGTAAGAGTAAGAGAAACTCCCCTGGTAAAAGAAGTTGAAGCAATGCAACATTATTGTTTAATGATATGAATACAGTGTCTTTTGCTTTAGATGCTTGCAAATGCTCGTGCTGCTTTCCTTGAGTGTTTGACTTGCTGTTTTATTCCTTACAAAAACAAACTATTATAACTAAAATTGAAAATAAGCAAATAAAAATAAAATTTACATGGGTTGCCTCCTAAGAAGCACTTGATTTAATGTCATTGGCTTGACGTCTTCTTTTTTGACTCATGGAGGATCAAACTGCATGTTAACGGTATCGCGTCTATGGAACTTCAATTTATGTCTAAGACCATTGCTATTCCTTTTCTTTGACTTCCATAACTCTATGAAATTTTTTTGTAAACATGGTCCCACCCTCTTTGATTTGAGCCTTACTGGAAAGATTTTAATATTAGACCAAAATATTGCACCCCGTTGGCCGGTATCAATTTGCCTCTCCATTATCTTGCCATGCCCCTTCTTCTTTTTTAACTTGCACAGTTTTGTATGAGTTTGTAGTTGAAGGGCTTCCATTAATTTTACTTTAAAAGGTGATGGTGGATCTTCAGGAATTGCCATGTCAACCTTGAAACATTGAGATATATTATTGAAAAATTGCTGATGTTTAAGGTTCTTCTCTTGAAGTCTTTGTAGGAAAGGTGGTTATGGAATATATGGATTGTCTTTGCTTTGAAATGCCACTAATTCCTTTTCTTCTGTAATTGACTCCTCTTCTTTTGTCTTTATTGCTCTATTATGACTTTCTTTACTGTGAGACGTTTCAGCAGCTGTTGGTAGTTCTTGTTCAGCCTTTAAGGTGATTGTTTGGCATTGCTCCTTATTTCCTCTTGGATTCTCCTCTGTGTTATTGGTCAATGGGCCTTGTGGATGATTGTTTACTGATATGGCTAATTGACTCACTTGCATCTCTAAGGTTCTTAAAGAGGCTGCTTGGCTTTGAAAGAGGGAATCTGTCTGCTTCATGTATTGTATAAACATCTCCTCTAGGCCTAGTTTCTCTTCAATCTGCTGTTGAGGTTGTGTTGGCATGCTATGAGGGTCTTCCCATTTTGAAATGTAGAAGTTGGTGTATAGATTGTGCTGTTGTACTTGATAGTTCTTTATGTAGTGCATAGGCTCTATGCATTGGCCATTTGGATGGTTTTCACCATAAAAATCACAAGTGATGAGTTGTCTCTTAATAGCATTAGCTTGAATGACATCTAAATTTTTGGTAAATAGGTTGATTTGTGCAGCTAATGAGATAAGTGTCCCTTCATTATATGTGTTTGTAATTCTTCTTGGGGTTGTTCTCTCTACTAGCCATTGATAACTATTGGATGCCATCTCCTCTAGCAGGTCATATGCTTTGTCAGTTGACTTGTTCATTAGTGCTCCACCTACTGCGGCATCTATTATAATCCTCAATTGCCCCATTAAGCCATTATAAAATGTCTGCACAAGTAACCACTTTGGAATCCCATGATGTGGACATCTCCTCAGCATATTTTTATACCGCTCCTATGCTTCATAAATTGTTTCTGAGTCATATTGCATGAAAGAAGTGATGTCATTCTTCATCTTTGCTGTCTTCGTCGGTGGAAAGAATTTAGATAGAAATTTATGGGCCAAGTCATCCCATGTTGTAATTGATCCTGATGGTAATGACATCAACCAACCTTTCGCCTTATCTCGAAGTGAAAAAAGAAATAATCATAATCATACTGCATCATCTGAGACTCCATCGTATTTGAACAAATCACAAATCTCTAGAAAATTTATGATATGTTTATTTGGATCATCGTATGGATGTTCATTAAACTGAACTGAGTCTTTCAACATTCGAATTATTTTCGACTGAATTTCAAAGTAATTAGCATTTATTATTGGTCGGCATATGTTAGGTTGAATGCTGTTAATCATAGGGATTGAATAATCTCTTAAAGATCTATGTTCTCCCACTTGCTGCTGAAACTGAAATTGGTAAGCCTTGATATAGCTCTGAAAGGTATCCTAAAAAAAACAAAAACAAAAAGAATTGAAAAGTAACTGTACAAAAAATAAAAATAAAAAACAACTTATATGAAAAATAAAATAAAATAAAAAACATTCTGAATTAAAAATAAGAAAGATTGGTATTAATATTGGCAAAAACAAAATATTATCCCTGGCAACGGCGCCAAAAATTATATCTTATAATTAAGCGCAAGTATACGCTATTGTAACAAGTAATAAAGGAACTTATAAAGTCAGATGTCGAACCCACAGGGATAATTTTTATTTTCTACCAAGTACTAAAATTATATATTTCTTATAATTATTCAGAAAAATCAAATCTTAATTTTGCAATAAATTTGAATAAAATAAAAGTACAGAAAATAAATGATACAACTTAAATAAAATAAGAAAATAGCAATATAGAGAAAGCCTAGAGTTAGTTACTATCATTCAGTATGGTTTCTAAAGATTAATCATTTTAATATTTATATTCCTCAATTCTTATTATTGGTCAAGACACTAATATATTCACAAGCCTCTTCCAAGGTCATGCAAGTATATCCTAATTTACCAAATACCTATATTCTTATGGTACTTGTAATAAATAAAGATTTATTAAGAATAAGCCTTATTGACCATACATGCCAATTAGGTATATTTCTATCATAATTCAAAACTTGCATATGCAACATTGAATATTACTCTACAATCATACATCAAATTATCTAGGTCTAAATACAATGATGTCTCATCCGAGTTTATCAAAGTATTACTAAAGCAATCACAATATTGATCAGATATAATAAAGCATTAAGAACAAATAATTTGAATAATGGAGAATTAAGTTCAAATAAATATTTAAAAGATCCAACAATTAAGCTCACATATTGAGTTCAAGTAATAACCCTAGAAAATAAATTTAGCTCATGATAACAAGAGAATTATGGGTGAAAAATAAAATAAACATGATACAACCAAAAGCAAACCAATATAGACGTCAATTCGCAGTTGGTTGATACGCCAAAGATTCGCCAAAAATCTCTTGCTTCCTTAAATTGCCCTTGCTTCTCTCTCTAAAAGTTGCTCTTCTTCAATGTGTTGTGGCTCTAAGAGCCCTAAGTTGTGTGTTCACCGCTGCTGCGATCACTGTTCATCAATGGGGCGACAGCACTGTAGCACACTGGGGGATACTGTTCACGAGTACTGTTTATAGACACTGTAGTGTACTGTGGCATATGTGTTTTCTTATTTTTCTTAAATTTTTATCCCCAATTGCTCCATTGACTCCAAACCTACAAAATAACAATTAAACATATAAAAAACCTAATATTCTTATTAAAATGAACAATTAATCAAGTTAAGGGAGTGAAAATAATAGATATAATTTACGCTTATTAACGTTGCTGCGATCATTTTCCATTTGGGAAGGCCAATAGTAATTAGCAAAATGCCCTAGCACCTTACCCACTACATAAACAACATTTTTCACAAATCAAAACATCAAATTAGCATCAAAACAACCTAATTTCACCCAAACCCAAAATTAACCCAACTACACCCTGATTTTTTTATAATGGCATTGAAAAGAAGCCGAACTATAGTAACAAAGAGCTCATCATTCGTCACATCACGCTTCATGTTGCAGAACCCAACTAACAATTACTCTAACATAATCCTTCGTAAATCCATCATAGCAGAGCATGGCTTCAACCTTGAGGAAGGGAACTTCCCTAACATTATTAAGATAATATCAAATAAGAGATGGAAGAGCTTCTGTAAGTCCTTAATACTAGGGGTGGTTTTAATCATGAAGAAATTTTACTCCAATGTTAAAGAGCATCATGGGTACAAAGTGAAGGTTTGTGAGAGGATGGTAGCCTTTGACTATGGCCCAATCAATGCATTATTTAGACTATTAGTAGATGTACCATATGAGTACTCAGATATGGCACGAGATCCAGACTATGGGTTCACATCTAGACCCTCTGCTAGCCAAGAATAGAGTGGAAGACAACGAATGGTCTTCTAATGAACTTTAGATTGCGCATCCTTAACCAAGGACGCTAAGGTGTGGTATATTTTCATTTCTATGAGGATGATGTCGGTGATACACATAAGTGACATTACCAATCTGAGATCAGTGCTCCTTTAATCCATCATGATCGAGTAGTCGATCAACATTAGGCGTATTTTGTAGGAGGAGATCTTGGCTTGCTCTTGGCTATCTAAGAATAGCTTAGGTCTACCCTTATTGATTACAACACTTTGTGCCTATACTGGGGTTCATTGGGAGGCATATGAGGACCAAATACAAGCAGCTCAGGTTATAAACTTTAGTACTAGTTAGAAGCTATAGACGACAAAGATCCAGAGATAGCCAATATTGCCTCCAACATAGCCATCAGCACCAATAGTCAATCCAGCGAATCCTTCATTGTCAGCTCTAACAGTAGTAACCTCATCATCGAAGAGCATAATGATCCAAGCCAGACTGGCCTGATTAGAGACCCATTTTGAGGCACAAATGAGAGACCTGGTAGCATTCCAATAGGAGATTAGAGACTTCCAGTACCCATTTTGATATAGTCAGTCCTACCGATGCAACCAACACACTTAGCCCTGCCACCACCACCACTAGCAGAGGACAAGGAGACACATATGCAAGATGATTTGAGCCTCACCACTTTAGACTTGGACGACTTGACTAAAGATCTCTAGATTTTTAAAGAAATGTTTCAGTTCTTTTTTTTTTCGCTATAGGGACCATGTCTGATTTTGAGTTGGGGATGGGAAAACACTTCTTATAATTGTGCTAGGATTTCAATTTTATCCTTGTTTTATCTTTTTTATATTTCATAGTTTATGTCTTTATGTCTGTTATTTTATTGTTTATGTCTTCTATAGTGAAAAAGAAAAGCATGAGTAACTTGGTTCGCTCAAAGTTTTTTTTTATATTGCCATATTTTGAGAGAAATGATTAACCATCAAATCACCATGACCATGTGAATAGTTTTCTTATGTTTTTGATTATTTGTTTCTTTTTATTTCATTTGATCCAGTTAGCATTGTGTTTTCTTTGGAGTGTTTCTCTTTCTCTCTCTTATTGCTCAAGGATGAGCAATTATCTAAGTATGACAAAATTTGAAGAGTACGATTTAGTCATATATTTTGACCTTATTTTAACTTAGAAACTTGTCGTTTTCAAGTAATTTCATGCTATTTATGCATTCAGGTGTTAAGTTTGTAGGAAAAGTCATGAAATGGATAAATGCTGAAAAACTTAGAAGGAAAACATCAAAAAAATAGGGCTAAAAAGTGAATATTGAAGTGAAGAAAAGTGATGAACGCCTCTGCATTCTCCTCTCTAACGCACTAGCATTTATAAAAATAGATAAACGCCCTAGCATTCTAATTCATGATGTCCAAGCGTTTATAAAGGAAACCAACGTCATGGCATGAACAATATGAATGCCGCAACATGAAATTTAGGGTAAGGAATGCCCCCGTGTTCAATCAACATTGCAGCCATGTCGAGAATGCCCCAATGTTGGAGACATTAAATGTTGCGGCATTTGTACGATAAAGTTGAACAACGGCTCGGCATTCTAAGAAAAATACCACAATGTTACGGTTATCATTTATACTATAAAAGCTCACTTTTTGGATGACTTCGAGGGCTGGGATGTTTCAAGTACATTTTCCCTTAAAAATAGGTCACGTTAAACCCAAAAGCTATTGTTTTTCATGCAAACACAAAGTATAACACTTGAAATCATTTAAGGAGAAGAACAACATAAAAGAATTGGTAATAATAAGAAGGATCATTCAACTAAGACCAAGAGTTACTTTGGATTTTCATCATCTTCTGTCTATGTGGTTTAGAACTGGTTGCTTCATGATTTTACTGTATTTAGTTATCTCTCTTTCATTATGTTGAACTAAATCTATTATCTAAGATTGAAGTTTTGAACCCAAGTGTGTGATTGTACATATTGTTGTCCTTGAATGTTATGAACTTAGTTTTTATTCAATTTGTCTATTCTTAATGCTCTCAATTTACCTGGCCAGTTGTCGAATGATTTTTTATTCATTATGATAAACTTAGAACAGGCATCTTAATGAATAACTTAAGGACAAATTAATACATGATTGCGATTGGTAATTGTGAGTTTCAAATTATGATAGGAATATATCTATTTAGCATGCATGGTTAAACCAACTTATGCTTAATAAATCTTAAATTAATCGTATTTCCATAGGAATATAGGTATCGGATGACTAAGAGTCTAATCGCTTGATTATCAGAAGAGACTTGCAATGAGTGTCATGTTGCGACCCATAATTACTAAGGATTAACATTTGGGGTAATATCTTTAGTAGAAAATATTTGAAAGATAACTATAATCCTAGATATACTTATTCATTGATTTTATAGTGTTTTTGCTTGCACTTTTAAGGTTGATAATTTTAGTGATAATATTAGTTCTTAACTACAATTTTAAAAATCGAGTTATCTAGATAAAAGCAAGAGGATCAATTTTAATACTTAGTTCAGGAAAATACATAAAGTCCTTGTAGGATCAATACCCTTCATCATTATATTACTCGCTAATGATAGCATGTATTTGCGCTTAAAAAATCACACACATAGCACATATTCACTTGCATTGCGACAATGGTCCTTTATCATTGGTCTTTTCCAACACATCCACCAACATATTGATTTCTTCACGCGTTTCATTAAATTTTCTTTTCTTTTGCTTTTTTTAACCTATTTTCTTGTCATAAAAATTAATGGATCCACATTGGTGAATTCTGATTATAGTGTTTATACTACATAATCATCATCTTCTAAATTAATTGAAGTTTAAAAAAAATATCAAAAATATGTTACTTATATCTGGTATCCATTCCATTCCAGAACCTCAACTATAAGTACCAATTGTTACCAAACCTAAGAATAATACCCTTAACTTTTTAGCATTCACTAAAGGTTTATTACCAAATAGCTTAGCTTCTAGATATTTCTGTTTCACAAAAAGAAAAACCAAACAACTAAGTATATTTATAATCAAACTATTAAATATTACTTAAATAAAAGGAAAAGGTATATACTTTAAAGTACTCTTTCCACCTATCGGGTGGACAATCAAAAGCATGAGTTACAGAATTGTAATAATGTCCCTTTTTTGTCAATTTAAGCCATGTAAGGTATTACTTTCTTATACAATTTGTTTAGGAAGACAATGTTTTTCAATTAATTTTTTTGAATCTTGAGAAATTACAATACAAGAAGTAGACTTTAAGGATCCATCAAATTTACTCCCATTATTTTTTTTTCATGTTTGCAAAGTTCAATAAAATATTTTCTGTGAATGAGATCCTTCCATGTTGTCCATTTCATAGGTGATGTCATATAAAAGAAAATAAGTTTTAAAATAAAATTGAAACTGTTTAATATATTTTATTTTTTTAAAATAAAATTAACAAGAATACAAGTTAAGAGGTTTCTAGTTTCAAAATGTTAAATACAAACTTTCAAGCAAAATGTCTCTAGTTTTATTTCATCAAAATAATTTTTTTTATGTCATTAACAATTTTTTTAAAAAAAAAGAAAAATAGATCAGCCTATCAAATTAACTAGAGTCTACAGGTTAAACATATTAAATTATAGTACATGATGAAGTAATAATTTGGTTGCCACTTTTGTTCCATTATACTTTGACTCTATATTCTATCATGTGATGGGGTAGTAATATGGTCATAGATGACAACTCAAAAAAAATGCAAACCATCTTTAAAAAAAAAGACATAAATAATAGATGTACTCCAATTCATGGATGATAACTTTAGAAAAAACACAAACCATCTTTCAAAAAAAAAAAAAAAAGACGTAAACAATAGATTTATTTTAGAAAAGACAAAGACAAAACGAATTTTGCCCAAAAAATAATAATCCAATATTTCATTCAAAAACCAAAAAAATTGATACAACAAATAATACTTTTTCATCTTCATGCATATTAAAAAAATATATATCACATAATAAAATAAATTAATTTTCTAAATTTATCATGATTCTTTTTAGAACTGAAAAAAAATATATAGGGATGAGTTTAATTAATTTAAAGTGAATAGAGAAGAGATGATTTACTTGGAGAATAATTAAAATCTTGATTAGTTGAGTTAAAAAAGAAAGAGATCACCAAAAAAGAAAAAAACACATATATAATGGACATAAAAAAAAACATTTGATATAAATAAAGATTTAAATATATTGTATAAGTAGGAATATTTTAGAGAATAAAATTAATTAAATAATTCAGACATTTTATAATCAATCAAAAAGTAAAAAAAAATCACTTTCTTTTAATTCAGCAAAAAATTGACTTAAAACTCCTATTAAGTTAAAAAAAAAAAAAACAAAATGAAATTACACCATATTCAGCATAAGCAAAAAAAAACAAACAAACAAGCCTTACTTATTGAAGTTGTATTTATTTTTATGCATTATTATTTTTTATATAAAGACTAATACTTGTGTAAAAGGCACCCTATTGTAATATTATTTCAAAGAATAAAATATAAGATTTCTAAATTATTACAATAGGATAAAATATAAGATTTCTAAATTTTCTTTCTTTTTCTCTCCTCGATGTCTCTAAACTGCAACCAGCCATCGCTTCATCACTACCCCCCATCGTCAACCGTAAGTCCAAAGCTATCTTTAAATTTCCCAAATTTTAGTCGTTCGATTTTGATTATCTTCTTCGTTATTAAAACGCCGGATACACGAAATTGATGCTAAACATCAGCATGAGTAACTGCTACTTGCCATTGCTATTCCAAAAGTTATTATTGTCAAAAAATTAAACCTGAAAACTCAAAAGACATTGACCATTATTGTCAAGCCTTCATTTGGACTAAAACAACTGTAATCCCACCGACGAGAGCCAAGTTTGAGTGTGCAATAACTATTTTGCCACCACTCATTACGGTTGATACATTGTTGTTATTGTCAACAACTTTTGTTATCTATTCTAGGAGACTGAATCTTTAGATTAACAAGCCACCATTCGACTGCAACAATAATCGTTGCAATTATCCAAGGGACATTCTGTCATATTACAAACAATTTGGGGTTGAATGAAATTTATGAGGATTTATTTGTAATAATCTAAAAAAATTGGGATTTTCAAAATTTGAAAATTACGGAAGCTTTTTTTTTTTGTTAATTTTCGTGTTAACTCCAAATTCATAACCAAGTGCAAGTTTTTTGTGCCCCATTAAATTTTCTTAAATGTTTTTGGTTGATAAATTTTTTGTTTCAATACAAGAGAAATTTTGGCGTTTTCTCTATTATTTAGCCAGTCCACCTAATAAAAATTTGCTGTTCTAACTCTTAGGAGTTGCATTGTTTCTTTGTTTTTCTTATTTAATTTGTAAAAAAAATTGATTAAAAATTATTGGGATATAATTTGGAGAGTAAGCGAAGTGTATTGTGTGCATGAAGATTAAAGATGGACACGAAAGAAGGTGAAAATGTAAAAGGCGGTGTCTAGGCGTGGGCACCGCAGCTTCCAGGACAGAACCTGAGGGCCGTAGCATCCAGGAGGGATGTCCCAACGCCACGATGCTCAGTGCGGGAATCAATTTTCTATTTTGATTAGATTTATTTCGACTCTCACTTACTCCATGAATCCCTAAAACGACTCCCACACATTTTGAGTAAATTTAAGTCATCTTAAAGCCTATGTAAAGACTCTTTATTGGCTTGTAAACACATCTTAGTGATCAAACATAAGTCTTAGTGACATCTTTGTGATTATAGCATTCTTTGTGATTTTTAATGAGAGAAATCTCTTGTTTGCAAGAGATAGTAATTTTTTTGTGAGTCTTTCTTGTAAAATATATACTTTGTGAGTACCTTAAGATTTAATAATAAGAGAGTGTGATCTTGATATGCCGTAAATGTACGCAAGTTTCCAAACCACATAAATTTTATGTGTTGTTTCTTTTACCATTTTCTCTCTAGATTCTTAATTGCTTATTTATGCATTATATTACTTGGAATATTTTGCTTGTTTGATTGCTTTCGCTTCAACAAGCTAGTATTAGACCAAGGTTTTAAGCAAACATGATCACACCTAAGTATGAGGTAGAGAAATTCAATAGGACGAATGACTTCAATCTGTGGAAGATAAAGGTTAAGGCATTGTTGGTGAGTTAACGGTTAAGGTTGGCATTAAAGGAGATTGGAGCTCCATCTAGTGAAGAAGAGAAGACGCTAGAGTCATCTAAGGCTAAAACAGAAAGAAGAGACATTCAAGAAAGAGTTTTAGTACAATCATTTTATCATTAAGTGATGAAGTACTGAGGGAGGTAGCAGGTGAGACGATGGCGATTGATCTTTGAAAGAAGCTTGACTCCCTTTATATGTAGAAATTGTTGGCCAACAGATTGCATATAAAGAAGAAGTTGTATCAGTTGTCCATGTCAGAGGGGATGCCGATTAAAGATTATATAGACGCCTTTAATAAGATCATTCTTGATCTTGTGTTTATCAACATCAAGATAGAAGATGAAGATAGGGCGATTATCCTACTGAGTTCACTTCCGAGGAGTTATGAGAGCTTTGTTGATACATTACTCTATGGCAGAGAGAGTTTAATGATGAACGATGTGAAATCATCATTAAACTTAAAGTTATTAGAAAAACAGATCGAGGGCAATGCAAAAAGTCTATCTGTAAGAGGAAGGCCCTTATATAAAGATGGAAGGAAAAATGGCTCAAGATAGAAGTCTAGGTTGACCTAGGAAGTGTTATTGCTGCAAGAAAGAGGGACATTTCATAAAGGACTGTCCGGAGAAGAAAGCACAAAATAAGAAGAAAGTGGATGATGCATTTGCCTATGATAGTTACGACAGTGCAAAAACTCTAGTCGCTACTGATTGTAAGAATACTGAACAATAAATTCTAGATTTCGGTTGTACATTTTACATGTGCCCGCACAGTTCTTGATTTATAAATTTTGAGCTCATTAGTTGTGGTAAGGTGTTAATGGGTAATGACATTGCTTGTTAGATGATAAGAATTGGTAGTATTAAACTTAGGCTGTATGATGGGCGAGTGAGAGAGTTGACAGAAATTATGTATATTCATGTTCTCAATAGGAACTTGATCTCACTAAGGACTTTAGAACAAAATAGATGTTCCATCAAGATCAACGAAGGGGTTTTGGAAGTACTAAATGATTCCATGGTGGTAATGAGAAGAGAGAAGTACAAAGGTGTTTATATGCTTAAGGGTAAAGTTGTAAGTGGTTCTGCATTATTCTCTGTAGATGATGAGAATATGTAAATCAAGTTGTGGCATCTTAGACTGGCACACATAGGCGAGAGAAACCTGAAGGAGTTATTTAGACAAAAGGTGTTTGCTAAGGATAAGTTCCAGCCATTAGAGTTTTGTGAGTATTGTGTGCTTAAAAAAGCATAGAGGGTGAGATTTAGTACCGGCGAGTACAAGACTAAGGGGACTCTTAATTACATATATTCAGGCTTTTGGGGACTAGTTCAAATAGTTACTTATTGTGGTGCTAGGTATTTTCTCAATTTGATTGATGACTATTCAAGGAAGCTATGGGTCTATGTGTTAAAGAGCAAAGATTAAATGTTTGATACATTCAAGACTTCGAAGGCTTTTGTTGAGAATCAGACTAGCAAAAGGGTAAAAAGGTTACGGACTGGTAATGGCCTTGAATTTTACAATAGAGAGTTTGATGGGTTTCGTGCCAAGTATGGGATTGCAAGGCATAGAATAGTAAGATCAACACCACAGTAGAAAGGCATAGTTAAAAGGATGAATATGACCATACTTGAAAGGGTTAAATGCATATTTACCAATGCAAAGATGTCCAAGGCATTTTTGGGAGAAGCTGTAGTGACTGCAGCTTATTTGATTAATAGAATTCCCTCCTAAGCAATTAACTTTAAGATGCCAGAAGAGAAATAGTCTGACAACTCTCCTAAGTATGACCACCTCAGAATTTTTAGTTGCCCTGCCTTTGTCCATGTTAAGGAGGGGAAATTAAAATCTAGAGCTATGAAAAAGGTATTCATTGGATATTCCAAAGGAGCGAAAGGAAACAAGGTGTAGTGTAAAGATTTGACACAACCAATGAGTATCATAAATCATGACGTGACGTTCGATGAGATGACAATGTTGAAAGCCTCACAAGAAGATGAGAAAGAAAAATCCCTGTCTAAGGAAGACTCAGCACCTGAGTCAATAGAAGTTGAAGTAGAGTCTGGGAGTAGATTTGATATGCCCCCAGATCAACACTTCAATAAGGAGATTCTTGAAGATGAACCAAGAACACCAACAAGTTCCTCTAAGTCCACCCAAGGAAAGACTAGGACTCCGATGATGGAACTTGAAGAGTCCTAACTAGCCAAAGAGAGGCTAAGAAAAATGATTAACCCACCAATCAGGTATGCACAAGCAAATTTAGTTGCTCACACTTTTAATTCTGCTTACACTATTGAATTTGATGAGCCTAGAATATATGGTGAGGCTATAAAGAGTGAAAACAAGAAAGAGTGACAGCAGGCCATGGAAGAAGAGATTAGTTTTTTTAGGAAGAATAATACCTAGAAGTTGGTGGAGAGACCTTAAAAGAAACTAGTTAGGTGCAAGTAGGTGTATAAAGTGAAAGAGAGGATACCAGAGATAGAGCCTACGAGATTCAAGACTAGGTTAATTGCACAAAATTTTACTCAGAGAGGGAGAGTTAACTTTCATGAGATATTCTCTCCAGTCGTCAAGCACACATCTACTAGGATTTTATTAGCCATATGTGCAAACTTTGATTTACATCTAAAATAGATGGATATAAAGACAGATTTTTTGCATAAAGAACTTGAAAAGCGATATACATGGCACAGTTACAAGGGTTTGTAAAGCCTGAAAAAGAAGATCATGCTTGTTTGCTGAAGAAGCTGTTATATAGGTTAAAGCAATCACCTAGACAGTGATATATGAGATTTGATAAGTTTATGATGGCTTGTGGCTTTAGTAGAAGCAAGTATGACGGATGTGTATACTTTAAGAGCTTGAGTTGTGGGATGATGTATTTGCTTCTATACGTTGATGATATGTTGATCACGTGCAAGAACGTGGAAGAAATACAGAAACTCAAAAAGCAGTTAAGTGGTGAGTTTAAAATGAAAGATGTGGGAGCAGCGAAGAGAATATTGTGTATGGATATTATGAGGAAAGAAAAGATGTTATTTTCTTATCTCAACAGCAATATATACTTAATATCTTAGAGAAGTTTGGTATGTCCCATGCAAAGGTTATCTCTACTCCTTTGGCCATGCATTTCAAACGTTCAGTAGCATAGTCATCGACATCCGAAGAGGAGAAACTATAGAGAAGTAAAGTACCGTATATAAGCATTGTAGGGAGTATCATGTATGCAATGGTTTGCACAAGACCAGACATAGCACAGACTGTAAATGTGGTGAGTAGATATATAGTAAATTCGAGTAAGGATCACTGATTTACAGTGAAGAGGATTTTGAGATATCTCAAGGGGACGTAGAATTACAGGTTGATGTATAAAAAAGATAAGGACAATAGTGTAATAGTAAGAGGATAAGTAAACTTAGATTATGCAGGTGATATAGACAAGAGAAGATTATTGACCGGTTACGTATTTATAGTGTTTGGGTGTAGTATATGTTAGTGATCTATTCTACAACATGTGGTTACACTATCTACCACAAAGACAGAGTACATAGCTGTTGGAGAAGCTATTAAGGAGGCCATGTGGTTGAAAAGTATATGTGTGAAGGTAATGGCTACTGAAGATATGAACACCGATGTGTATTGTGATAGCCAAAATGTCATACACCTAAGCAAACATCAAGTGTTTCACGAGAGGTTTAAACACATTGATGTGCGGCTCATTACATTCGAAAGATTATCTAAAGTGGTAAAGTTAGTCTAACGAAGATAGCGTCGTCTGAAAATCTTGCTGACATGTTGACTAAGCCACTACCTTCAGTTAAGTTTGTCCGATGCAAGGACTTAACCGGAGTCACTACTCTATGAAGATGGCCGAAGATGTGGAGATGAGAGATCAAAATACCTTGTGAATAATTTTGAATCAATGAGAAAATTTATGAGAAAATTAATTAAAAATCATCGGGATATGATTTACAGAGCAAGTCAAGTGCGTTGGATACATGAAGATCAAAGACAGATGCGAAATGAGGTAAAAATAAAAAAGGCGGTACCCAGGCGTGGGTGCCGCGGTGCCAAGTTATGGGCGCTGGAGCACCCAAGACAGAACCTGAGCATTACGGCGACAAGTGTCCAGAGCCGCGGAGCCCAGGCAAGATGTCCCAGCACCGCAGAGCCAAGGGCTGGGCGTCGTAGCCCCCAGCACGGAAATTAGGTTCCCATTTTGATTAGATTTGTTTCGACTTTTATTTGTTTCAAGACTCCCTAAAATGACTACCACACGTTTAAAGTAAACTTAAATCATGCTAAAGCTTATATAAAGGCTCTTTATTGACTTATAAATACATCTTAATAATCAAACACAATTCTTAGTGACATCTTTGTGATTATAACATTCTTTGTGATTCTTAATGAGAGAAACCCCTTATTTTATAAGAGAGAGTGATTTCTTTATAAGTCTTTTTTGTAAAAGACATACTTTGTGAGTGCCCTGAAATTCACTAATAAGAGAGTGTGATCTTGATCCGCCGTAAACGTAGATAAGTTGCTGAACCACGTAAATTCTGTATGTTATTTCTTTTACATTTCTCTCTCTAAATTTTTAATTACTTATTTCTATATTATATTATTTAAAATATTTTACTCGTTTAATTATTTCTACTTCAACATAATTAATTCACTCTTATTATTATTTAGTTTCTTAGGATTTATGTAACTTTAAAATTAGTTTCAAATTTCACTTAAATTTCTTGTTGTGTTTCTCTTGAGATGAATCTTAGACCTATTTCTTTGGAAATAGCCCATCTCTTTGGCTTCCTCATAATTATAGACATCAACTTTATACTTTCCCTTTGACTTCCACTCAACATCTACGGGCATTGTCTTTGCACCTTTTTTTTTTTTTGTCTTGTTTTGGTGGTGACATTAACACATTTGTGCTCATAACAATTAATTTTAGTTATTTTTTTATAAATGCATTTATATTTTAATGATCGTCTCTTTCAATAGTTTATCCCTCTTTAACAATATTATTACTTACCGATAATGGTTGCCCTTTTTATAATAATTGTCTTTTATAAATACCATTAAAACCTAATTTTATAATTTAATATACAAACTCAAAATTTTTCTATTTTGAGTTTAAAGAAAAATATTAAAATTAATGTTATAGTGTGATTCTTACTTAAGTTATTGCCTTAATTTATTTATTTAAGTTGTATTTATTATATATTATAGTTTCCATATAGGTTAGAGATTAATACCTATATAAAAACACACTATTATAATATTATTTTAAAATTTGAGATACAAAAATTCTTCAATTTTCTCTAGCATTATTCATGTCATTGCAATGACATTACTTACATCTGATACTTCGCGCCGTACACACATCTTGGTGCTATGACTATAAAGGTCTTGTACAAGTCGATATTGTGTTTCATAAACTCTATTAACACAGAATTTTACTACCTTAGTTAAAATCAATTTAGTATACGACACTCGACATTGCACCCTCTATTTTAAGAGTAGATATAATTAATGTGGAAATGTTGCATCTTACCAATAATCTTCTCTTAAAAAGTTATTCATGTGGCAAAACGGTAGTTCCAACTTGCCAATAATTTTTTCCCTAACATAATTATCCAATGATTTGAACTAGGGGTGGGGTTATTGTGACGGTTAATATGTCATAACTGAAAAATTAATTGGACTTAAAGTCTTTATTATATAAGACTAGAGTGTTGAAGTTAAAAGTATATAGAGGATAGGGCATAAAAACATATATTATTAGAGCCTGTAATTATAAAAACCTCTTATCTATTTTAAATTTCTTTTTGTAGTTGGTGTCTAGGCCCCTCCATATAGGATTGGGCAAAATTTCCATTTCCATTTTTGAATTGACCCTATTGATTGTTTTGAAAATTTCGAGTTTGTTTGAAAAAGGGATTGATATTTGGGATAGATCGAGGTCCCAATTAAATCAAATCGAGTTTAAAAAATTTTCGAATTAAATTAAGAATTTTTTGAATCATAAAAAAATTAATAGAATTAAAATTGGGATTAAAATTATAAAATTTAATGAAATTAAAATTAGAATTAAAATTGAGATTATAAAATTTAATAGAGTTAAAATTGAAATTGAGATTGAGATTATAAATTTTATAGAATTAAAATTAGAATTAGAATTATAAAATTTAATAGAACTGGAATTGGAACAAGGATTGAGATTATAAAATTTAATAGAATTAAAATTGGGTACATAAAATTTAATAAAATTGTAATTACGATTAGAATTATAAGATTTAATAGAATTAGAATTGGATTATAAAATTTAATAAAATTGGAGTTAGAATTGTGATTGGGATTATAATATGTAATAAAATTAAAATTGGGATCAAGATTATAAAATTTAATAGTATTGAAATTAGAAATTGGATTGAAATTATAAATTTTAATAGAATTTAAATTGGGATTGGAATTATAAATTTTAATAGAATTTAAATTGGGATTGGAATTATAAATTTTAATAGAATTTAAATTGGGATTGGAATTATAAAAGTTAATGAAATTAGAATTGAGATTGGGATTATAAAATTCAATAGAATTGAAATTGGGATTGATGATGGGAATGAGTAATTATAAAATTTTGGGATATTATCATCAATACACTTGAGATATGACCTAATTTTAATAATATTCAAAAGTTTAAAAAAACAACATTAGTACTCAATATTTTTGTAAAATATGCACGAATACCCAATCGTTAATCCTCTTCTATACAAATTTTATTATTATTTTTTAAATATTTACATTTTTTGTTTTACGACCTATGCAAAATTTTCCCAAAACATTGTTTTAGATATATATTTTTAATTTTGATTTTCATTTAATTTAATTTTATTATTTTAGTTTTTATTTAAAGTTTATTATTTTTTAAAATAAATTTTTAAAATTTTTTATTTTATTATTGTTATTAATTTTTAAAATTTTGGTTTTACTTTATTATTAAGATAAAAAAAATCAACATCTGCATTGAAAAATGAAATTTCTCAACATTTGTACATGTGATAATTGTCGTGTCAACCTCTTTTAACATGTAAAGAGCAATTTGGTGATTTAATGTTGATTGACATAGAATCTATTAATTTTGATAGAATATTTCTAACAATTGGGTATTTATATATATTTTACAGAAAAGATTAAATATTAATATTAATTTTTCCTGTGGGTATTGATTAAATTAAACCATATCTCATGAGTATTGAGAAAATATCCCTAACATTTAATGCAATTAAGATTGGGATTGAGATTATAAAATTAATAGAATTGAGCTTGGAATTATAAAATTTAATGGAACTAGAATTGGGATTGAGATTATAATATTTAATAGAATTGAGATTAGACTATAAAATTTAATGGAATTAGAATTGAGATTATAATATTTAATAGAATTAGAATTGTATTAGATTATAAATTTAATGGAATTGCGATTGGAATTTAAATTATAATATTTAATAAAATTGAAATTGGGATTATAAAATTTAATGGAATTAGAATTAGAATTAGAATTTTAAATTTAATATAATTAGAATTAGAATTATAACATTTAATAGAATTCAAATTACAAAATTTAATGTAATTAAAATTGAAACTAGAATTATCAAATTTAATAGAATTGGGATTGAATTATAAAATTTAGAATTGTAATGGTACTTGCAAATATAATTGAAATATGAAATTAAATTATAATATTTATTACATAAATTGTTAATTTTTTAATCAAATTTTAATATTAAAAAAATAAAATTTAATTTAATCAAAATTTTAATTCACTTAATTCAATTCAATTATGATTAGAAAGAGAATTAGAGAATTAGAAAGAAGATTCCAATATTCAATTAATCAAATTAACTCAATAAAAGAAATTCATATTTGTTTTAAAAAAAACTCTACTAAATACTTTTTTTTAAATATCTTAAAAATAAAATAACCAAAGCACAAAAAGAAATGCAAAGTTCAATTAAAACCTAACCTCATATAAAAAAATATATAATTAAAGCCCAAAGTTCAAAACACAAATATATCAAAAAAACAAAAAACAAACTACAATTAATCCAGCCGAAGTTTTAAATCAGTCCGAGAGAAAGGAAGAAACCTGTAATATATATCCCAAATTTTCATCTTGACCTGGCCTTTCCTAACTCGAGTTTGGGACGGGATGGGACATGTGCCGAAAATATTCTCGATTGGGATAACATTTCTTTGTTCCAAACGAGAATCATGTTGGGTCAAGTCGTCTCAGACTCAAGCCATTCCCAAAATTGCCTACCCTTACTTCCACGTAGATCCACCCTTGATTTGAACTCATGACCTTCGAGTCCATTATTATATCTATATAATTTTCTTTACCATTGTTTTCTTTATGTGTAATTAATGATTTATATTAGTAACCTTGGATTCTCAACTTGACCAAAAGAAAGCCTGCCAATAGATAAATCTTTTGGAAATAGTGGTCTTCGCACTAAAGTAATCACTGATATGTTTATGATCCTTCATGCTTAAGTCAATCTTTTTGCTTTTAATTGGAAAGAAGTAAAAGTTTTTCCTTTGTTCTTTCTTTCTCTCTTTTTATGGAATTTTTCCCTTCTCCTTTCTCCTTTCACCCTACGAATTAGATTAATCTAGGAATAAATATCAAGATCTAAGGGAAGTATTAGAGATATATCTTTTAACACCTCATGGCAAGATTCTGGTTACGCTATGTGTGACATTGATGTAAGGATGCATGAGAGTGTGTGAAAATAATGAAATGCAAATGTGTGTCACGGTGAAATGCAAATGTGTGTCACGGTGAAATGCAAATGTGTGTCATGCAAATGTGTGTCACATTAATTCAAAGATAATTCTATTAAAGTAAGAGAAAATATACCTTTAAAGAATCACCGATATAGTTGGACAACTAAAATGTAAAGTCTCACCTTAAAGTATTCTCGTGAACAATTCTAGGTCTTGACTATAGTCGGCTCATGACTCTAGAATAATAGTTTTTAATTTACTAGATTTATATTGGTTTAAATTAAACTCTTTAAGGTCTTTTAGTTTCTCACTAGAAGAGGGAACCAAAACACTCTCTCTTGTTCAACATAAAATGGCCAAACCAATTCATTTGCCAAATACATGTCTTTTTCTTTTTGAAATGGAAAAATGTCCATGAATAAAATAAAACCGTGACAAGTGTCTAATAGTTACTAATGGTTTAAGCAAACTTAACCATTATTCATGACAAATGTCCATTACATGATTTGCAATCAAGACAAGTGTCCTACACTTATCAAACATTCAGGAAAGCTTAAGTATTAAGCTTAATAAAATAATGCAACATAGCCATTAATCATTAACTCATAATAATTAATGGCTATTTTGAATTATTTTATTAATATATGTCATTACACACACGTGTCAAATTCTAACAATTAGAATTTAACACGTGTCATTTTCAAGATTTGTTAAAACTAAATCATGCTTTTTCAAAAAAAAAATTAAATCGAACTCTTCGACTTTAATTGCTACCCTAATACTCAACGAGTATACTTCATATTGTTAGACTCTATAAGTTCATATCAGTTTGTCTTATGGAATACTTCCATAAGTCCGTGAATACTGCCCCACTCACATGTCATAGATACAACAAAATGATATGTTGAACCATATAAGTTGAGATTAACCATATTCGTATAGTCATTCCATCACCTATATCCTAAAAGAGATTTGACATAGATCTTCACCGTCAAATCTCTATATGCTCGACCATGAACTTATCTCCTATATTTATATTTCAATAAACAATATTCATAAACTCTTTTTTGATATTGTTTCTTTTTCAGGGTAATGCTTATGGCCGTAAAACTTTTTAAAATACAATCTCGGAGCACTATGATATACAACCTATCCATATAAGCTGACGGATCCAAAATCTATGCAAATTAGACTCCATGAATGTTAGACCATACCCAATGACTCTTAAAGATCAGACTATAAAAGATCTCTGACATATGTGGAATCAAAGCATGGTGAATCACTTACAAGCCCACCGTGGCACTCTAGTCAAGGGCCATAAATACTACTCAACTCAAAAAGATCATCCATTGAAGACTTTATAAGATATCTATTGGAGGTCTTCGTGAATCAGTTCAGTACCCAATCCTTATTGAATACCTGCATGCTTATACAAACTTCCACTAAATAAATGATCTACTAAGACTAATCGTCTAGACAATTCAGATATAGACATACACTAATCTATAAGATTTACTAAACGACCTGTGTCGGTAAACATTGATCAGGAATAATGTGTTTGAGAATATACTGTATAAAGACATTTATTAGAACTATTTGTAACTCGCAAATATGTTATTACAATAAATATTCTCAGGTCTTTTTTTTATTTCATATAAGGATCTAACTCTTAAAATTACTTACTCTTGATGCAGATCTAAATATCTTAAGATTGGATCTAAAATCCTTTATATCTACAATATCTGAAAAAGAACAAGATTATTACCATAAAATAAATTAATGATTTACAAAAATGTGCATTGTATAAATATCAATATATTCATATAAAAATTGGAATGACACGTAAGTAGTATCTCTAACAATTGATGCTAGGAATAGCCTAACTCATAAATCTAATAAGACTATTAGCTATGAATTATGCGAATCAGGTTGCCAAAGCTTCACAAAATGCGTTGAACACCCATAGGGGTTCAATGACAAGGACAAGAACCAAGAAAATGAAAGAAGTATTAAATGTACTAATTGAGCACATCTCAAATTCATGCTTTGTTCAAAACACTAATCTAACCGAATTAAGTGTTCAAGATGATCAATTCCTTGTCAATGTTATTCAAATTTCTTTAGGTGATATAGAGTAATTTACATGAAGAGAAAATAAAGCACATATTAATTTAGGAATGAAGATCTAGCGTAATTGGTCACGTATAATTGTACACGTATTACTATTCACACGACTTTAATAGATCCTAAAATTATTTATTTCTTGATTTTTATTATTATTAGGTTAAATATAGAAACAATAATACGTGAATATTTATTTCCTTAATATTTGTTTTTATTTCTTATTTTTGTAATCAATTCCTACTATGACCTAGGATTTGATTTATTTTTTTCTTTTATGCTTTTGGTAAAATTGGGTATATAAGGTCGTATAACCCTAAGGAGAATTCAGAGTTTTAACATTAATAATAGTAAGAGTTTCCTCTTGGTTCTTCAAAGAACTTTTCAGAACTTATTAAGATTAAATCTTGTGGCATTGTGCTTGACTTATGACTTATAATCTTTCTCATCTTTTTTTTGTGTAGTATCTACTCTAATTTCTTATACCTTTGGTTCCTATCTCTTCATAGATAACGGGTCAAGGTATTTATTTTTGTTTATTTTATGAATTTGAATTAAAACGATCCTTGACAAATGAACCTCATTTAGTGTCGAGTCTTACTTTTCTTCATGAGATTCACATTAATTGGTATCAAAGCTTAGGTTCTAAGTCAGGTTTAATCTATCGTTTATTTTCATTGTTTGTTCTTCTTATAAGTTTCGTACCCTTTGTTCTATTCCCTTGAATCTACAACTTATCATCTTTATTTCTTCTTGACTATAACTTTAACCTATTTCTTTACCCTAGTTCGTTCAAGTTCAATTATTTATCATTACATATAAGTAGAAAAAAAGAAGTATAAAAAAAAATTAGATTCAATTGATTTCAAGTTGCTATTCTAAATTCTGAATTAAAAAAAACGAGTATAGAAATCTAAATTTGTTGAAGTGTTATTTGCTATTCAAGTTTTGTTTGCATAAAGTGTGCATGTTGCCTACTTTGTGCAATTTAGCTTTGAACAAAACAACAACCCTAATTGCATTAAAATTTGTATTCTTTTTGTTGTTCTCTTTACTTCATAAATTCTGCCTATTTTTTATCCTTTACATTTAACCCATTCTCTTTCATAGTGATCTGATTATTTGAGTTTGGATTGTTATAAGGTACTTTTGATTAAGTTCGTTAAGTTCAATAAAGAACTAAAGAGGAGACTAAAGAGTGAAAAATGCAAGAAAATGTGAGCTTATAAGATGGTAAAAGTCAAATTTGAGTAAACACGAGTTTGAGTATTATCAATCTAGAGAGAAAACATGTAAAGGAGTGTTTGTGGGGTTTTCTAACTTTTTTTTTTTTACTGGTTATTAAACATATCTCAAGGAAACGATAAAGATTCATTCAATGATGATCAGGAAATGATAGATTTTAAATTTTCCTTTAAGTTATTGAACCATTAGAATAAAAATTTAATCGACTAAAATTAAGGTTTGATGAGGTGAATGAGAGAATAGATAAAGTTGAATCTAGTTCACAAAAAGGATAACCACCTAGAGCTCTTAATATGTAAAGAAAAGAAAGGAATCCATTTAAGTATGATTATAAAGATAACTATGGGGATGACTTAGATGATGGTGATCATGCCTCTAATGTTAATTTAAGCAGATTTGGGTATAGGAATGAAGATAAAGGAATTAGATATAGAGATATGATTGATAACAACTAAGAAAATATTAAGATGAAGATTCCATATTTCTAAGGTATAAATGATCCTGAAGCAAATTTTGAGTGGGAGAAAAAGACGGAGTTGGTATTTAATTGTCACAACTACTCTGAATTGAAAAATGTAAAGTTGACTGCCAGGGAATTTACTAGCTATGCTATTGTTTGATGGGATCAACTTATTTTGAGCAGGAGATGGAATTGTGAAAGACCAATTGAGAAATGGAAAGACATAAAGGCTATTATAAGGAGGCGATTCATTCCTAGTCACAATTATAGGGACTTATTTCAGAAGTTTTAAAGTTTTATTGAATGATCTAAATATGTTGAAGATTACCACAAAGAGACAAAAGTAGCCATGATTCGAGCCAATGAGGAGAAAGATTGAAGAGCTACTATGGCTAGGTTTTTAGTTAGTTTGAACCATGATATTACAAACATGATGGAGTTACAACATTATGTTGAGTTGAATGACATGGTGCACCTAGTCGTAAAAGTGGAGCAATAATTGAAAAGGAATGGTTCCATATGAATTGGGCAGAATTCTAGTTCTTCTTCAACATAGAATCCTAATTAGAGCAAAAAAGATGAAAAGCCTAATTTCAAGCCTAAGGCTGAAACCTCCAGAAACAACAAAGATAGGCATGTAATTCATGATGGTTACACCAATAGCTTTTATACTTAGTGAAAAATCAATTACTCTTGGACCTTTAACCCCAAGATAAGTATATGAAGATCAAGTAAAGTTGAAAGGGGAAGATGATATGAAAAAAAAGAGCGAGAGTTCAAAAGCAAGAGTCTTTGAAACAAAAATAAGAGAAAAAAAGAGTTAAAAAAAAAAGGAAGTTTCGATTAGCAACAAAAGAAAAAGAGCAAACTAGTGATTTTTTATGCAAGAAAAAGTGAGATATAAAAAAAGCTTTATTTTTAAATTAGCCTATAATTATACTTTTATACAAAGAGGTTTGTTTTAGTACTAATGAATTTAACCACTTTTTGCCTAGTGTTGTTGTTTCTCTTTTACAGGAATTTGATGATGTGTTTCATGAAAAGATATCTAATATTTACTACTAATAAGGGGAATTGAGCATCAAATCGACTTTATATCCGGATCATTAATTCTTAATAGGACAACCTAAGAAGCAATCTCGATGAGACAAAAGAACTTTAAAGGCAGGTTAGTGAGCTCATAGAGAAGGGGTATGTGTGTGAAAGTATTGAGTCCTTGTGTGGTTCTAGTATTGCTTGTGCCTAAAAAGGATAGATCATGAAAGATGTGTGTTGATTATTGTGTCATCAATAATATAATTGTAAAGTATAGACATCTCATTTCTAGATTAGATGACATACTTGAAGAATTGCATAGTCTTGTGTTCTTACCAAAATTGATCTTAAGAGTGGATATCATTAGATAAAAATGACAGAAGGTGATAAATGAAAAACCACATTTAAAACAAAATATAATTTATATGAGTGATTAGTTATGCCGTTTGGGTTAACTAATACACCTAATACTTTCATGAGATTAATAAATTATGTTTTGCATGCTTTTATTGGTAAATTTGTAGGAGGATACTTCGATGATATTTTGATATATAGCAAAAACTTTAGATGAGCATGTGGAATATTTAAAACTTGCTTTCGTGTTTTAAGAAAAGAAAAGTTATTTGCCAACTACAAAAGGTAGACCTTTTGCACGGATAAGCTTATATTTCTTAGTTTTGTTATTAATGCTAAAAGAATTGAGGTAGATGAAGAAAAAGTTAAGGCAATTCAAAATTAGTCGAAACTTACAAGTGTATGTCATATTAGAAGTTTTATGATAAAGAGATATGTATACTGTTTAAATCATTAAAAACTTGGCAGCATTATCTTTGGCCAAAATTGTGATTCATACAAATCATGAATCATTAAAGCATTTGTTGGGTCAGTACAAGCTAAATAAGTGACATGCCTAGTGGGTGGAGTTTATTAAAACGTTTCCTTATAAGATTAAGTACAAGTAAGGTAAGAAAAAAGTTGTTGTTGATGAATTATCTTAAAAGTACGTCTTACTTTCTACCTTAGATATAAAATTATTAGGTTTTGAATATATGAAAGACTTGTATATTAATGATTTTGATTTTGATAATATAAATCAATACATGTGAGAAAGTGGCATTTGGCAAGTTTTTTAGGCATAATGAATTTTTATTTAGAGAAATAAGTTGTGTACCTAAATGTTAGTTGTGTGAATTGCTTGTTAGAAAAGCTCATAGGGGTGGTTTAATGGGACATTTTGGTATATCTAAGACTTTAGGTGTTTTGCATGAACACTTCTTTTTGCCTTATATGAAACATGATGTAGAAAGAATTTGTGAGAGGTGTGTAACTTATAAATAAGCTAAGTCTAAAGTTAACCCTTATAGATTGTATACACCTTTACTTATGCCTAGTAAACCTTGGATTGATATACCTATGGATTTTGTGTTAGGTTTACCTAGGTCAAAAAAGGCTAGGGATTCTATAAATATGGTCGTTGATAGGTTTTCTAAAGTGGCACGTTGTATTCCATAACATAAAGTCAATGATCCTTCATATATTGTTGACTTGTTTTGTTAAAAGAGATTGTAAGATTGTATGGCATACCTAAGAGTATTGTTTCAGATAGGAATGCAAAGTTGTTATTTTTAGAAGACTTTATAGGGTAAGTTATGAACTAAACTTTTATTTTTTACTACTTGTCATTCATAAACTGATGGATAAACTGAAGTAGTTAATAGGACTTTATATACTTTATTATGTGCTATAATACCAAAGAACTTAAAAAAATGGAAAGAATGTTGTCACATGTAAAGTTTGCATATAATAAGAGTGTACATTCAACAACTAAGTTTTCGCATTTTGAAATTATGTATGGTTTTAATCCATTAGCTCATTTGGATTTAACTCCTTTGCCTATAGATGAGTGTGTTAATTTAGATAGGAAGAAGAAAGATAATTTTGTTTGGAACATCCATGAAAAGGCATGGTAAAACATTGAAAGAAGAACTGAACAATATACCTACTAAATTAATAAAGGGCACAATAAAGTTGTATTTACGCCAAGTGATTGGGTTTAGTTGCATATGAGGAAGGAACAATTTTCCATTTAAAGGCATTCTAAACTACTTACAATGAGAATGTGTGGGGTCCCCTCCCTACTCTAACAAGAGGTTATCCACTCAAGAGAATATCGGAGTCCCCCTTCATTTCTTTTGCCTTTTCGAGGCTCGAACCCAGGGCTATATAGGGTTTTAAGATACCTAAAGAGCACCTCTGGTACCACTTGAAGTAAGTGTTACTTCTTTTCTTTACTTTGATTTGACTAGAATAATGTTTAACAATTTATTTTATAGAGATGGGAAATATTGAGGAGTTAAGTAGAAAGAGTCCTCAACAAACAAATGAACCAAAGGCAATAGACCTGATGTAACTAAACATTTGGAGGAGGATGTTGGTACATAAAAATAAGCTCAATTAGTTGGTGCTTTTAGAAGATACATCATGACCACTAATATTGTAGAGAGCATTAATGCAGTTACTAAAGAAGCAAGAAAGCTTACTATGACCAATTTAGTGGAGTGGATATGAGAACTAACATAGCAGTGATTTTATCAATTTGGTGAAGTGGATATGAGAGCTAACATAATAGTGATTTTATCACTATTAGTTGGTGCTTTTAGAAGATACATCATGACCACTAATATTGTAGAGAGCATTAATGCAGTTACTAAAGAAGCAAGAAAGCTTACTATGACCAATTTAGTGGAGTGGATATGAGAACTAACATAGCAGTGATTTTATCAATTTGGTGAAGTGGATATGAGAGCTAACATAATAGTGATTTTATCACTATTAGTTGGTGCTTTTAGAAGATACATCATGACCACTAATATTGTAGAGAGCATTAATGCAGTTACTAAAGAAGCAAGAAAGCTTACTATGACCAATTTAGTGGAGTGGATATGAGAACTAACATAGCAGTGATTTTATCAATTTGGTGAAGTGGATATGAGAGCTAACATAATAGTGATTTTATCATAAAATAGAGGCGGCACAACGTATGACGACTTTGGTAAATCGCAAGGTGTTGAAACATAATAATAAAGCTAGTCGAATGACAGTTTACCCAATGAATAATTTATGATTTATAGTGATTGACGACAATAGAGATGGAATAATGGTTATTCCTGTGAAGACATGCAGCCGTTGAAAGTTTAACTTCTGGCAACTAACTTGTCCCTATGCACTTTCCATATGCAAACATATGAGATAGCATGGAAAATTCTTTGTTCAAGTTATTACATGACAGAGTCTTTACTTCATGCCTATAGCAAGTCAGTACTTCCAATTGGCCATCCATCAGATTGGATAGTCTTATAAAAGTTGAGAAATATTGACATCTAGCCTTCAATAGTACATAGTCAAGCAGGCTAGTGTAGGACAAATTAGATTTCATCTCAAGGAGAGGAACCATCAAAGAATGTTTTGTAGTCATTATAGACAACATGGACATAATCGACAGATATGTCGAAACTCTATTGCTTTACATAGCAGTTAATGTATGTTTGTTGTAAAACTAAAATTTAGATTTAATCTTGAATTTTAATATATTATTAGCCTAGTTTATTATGTTTTCTTGTTTTAGAACCCGTAGGAGATAAAAGGAACGACTTAAACCTTAAGGCGCAATTCGCACATCGATTTCACAAGATGGAAGGTTTTCGTACATAACTTATAGACTATTTTTATATTAGACTTTTGAACTTGAATTTCTATTATACTATTTTGGGTATTGGATGTCATAATGTTACTAACTTTTGCTAATGCACTTAGAAAATTGTTGATATAGATATATTTTTCATTGGATGTTGATAGTTTTAAGTTGTGGATAAATTTGGAAAGTTTAGAAGTATAATAGCATGTGTTGGATTTTGTAAAAGTGTTAATATCTGTAAGTTGTAGGTTTGGGAATGTCTATAAAACAGGGGAGACTCTATCAAAATTTTAGTAGAATTCTTATTGTAATGAGAATTTATAAATGTTAATAAGATAGTACTCGAAATTTGAAATTTCATTTTTTACATATTACATGTATACATGTCTTTGTGTTTTTTAAATCACACAATACTTATACTCATTCTAACAAAATTTTGGCAAAATTTCTTTTACTTTATGGATGTTCCCAAACTTGCATCTTAAAAAAAGAAAATTACTTCTATACAATTATAAATTATTTCTGCATACATCCACCGAACACAATCACCTTTATAAATTTATATAACACAAATACACATATATAAAATAGTTTAGACATCTATACATCTCATCGAGTAGTGATCTATAAATCTAAGGCTATCTTTTGTCTAAAAATGACACCAATCTCGGGAAAGAAATTATATGGTCGACTAAACATAAGGTAGTTAATAAACATATAAGTAAATACACTACAATCCCCACTCTCGACCCTTTGTTGAGGTACATTATTCTTAAAAAATAACTAAAAAATGTGATATATCTATATTCACTTTTTCCCTTAACTAATAAAATCTACATCTCCGAAGATAAAATGGCATGAAAATAAGTAGAGGTGCAATAAAATCTTCAATTTCTTCATTAGAGTTTCAATTCACTCTAAAATCATATAGTGTATTCCTTTTTTGAACAAAATCGACCTCTATTGCAAGCCAATGTTCTTGATTGTAATTTAATGGAATATATACCTATACAAACTATTGTTGTTTTATTATGAACTTATTGTATTCTAACAATAAAAAATTATTACTTAACTTTTACTACCTTATTCATCACAGCCCATGTTTTACCACCAACTAAATCATCCATTGTGCCTTGTGTTTATGACAACAATACAATGATCCATTGAACCTTAAGATACTGAACTGCTATACGTTTGCTAAAAATAAATATATAACATTAAACTCATCAAAGTTAACCAACAGTATTATAATGTAATGTGCACAACAATCAGGCAAAAAAAGCTTACATAAAAATATGCATCTGTTACTATGCAATCCTATGAGTACATTTGCCGAAACGTATCCTGTCGTATACGTACCACTTTGAGATACTCATTAATATGCCACAAAACCTTGCATAATGCATGTAAGTGTTAATATTGTTGAAAAACTCACATAAAAAATATAAAATAAAATGTCTTTATTGAATCATCAAGTTAGTGATACAAGAAGTCATTAAACCAATTTTTATTAGCATCAAGCCCATGTAAAGAAACATGCTACTGTATGTCATTATTATTTATCCAATCCTCAAGTTCCTTAGGTTTTACTTCATTTATAAGAATAAATCGCCTATGTATGTCAACTGTAGATTCTGCTTTCAATTCGACAATTTTTCTTTTAACTTTCTTTTAGAAAGGATTGGTATAAGGATTGTGTTTAACATATGCAAACATGTACTGGCACCCATACCTGCTTATCTCTTTTGCAATAGTAACAAGTATAATTTGAACATTTACAAGGCTCTCAGTTGCATGTCTGACTACGATTGATACTAATACTAGGGTGCAAGAGTCTGTGTCTGAACATCATTGGTCATGCATTCTCCTCCCCACTTCCAAAATAAAACAACACCAATCAAGATATTGATTTGTTAACTTTGTACAAAATCAACTTCATGTACAAAACGTACTATTGTCTAATCTGCATCCATGAGATCCTAAATGACTTAAGGTATTGCATCATGAGACTCATTTGATGCAAGAGCTCTACTTTGTCATTGTCCATTTTAGTCATTTGCTCTGCTTTAACTGTGTCAATCCTAATGGTTAGCTCTATTTTCATAACTTGTATCTCGTCCTCAGATCAACGATCTTCTTAATATTATACTACGATGACGTGCCTCGCTCAAACTATACATAAGTATTATAATCAATCTTGACAATGTAATACATTAACATCATATAATGAATTAAAGAAAAAAATTAAAATATTGTACCGTTGGTCCAGACATTAGCGGGGCTTTTGAATTAGTAGCCACGTTGAACATCCATATCATCTATAAGAACGATGTATTAGATGTTTGACTTTGCAATATGCTCGAGTTTGAGAGCCCTTCCCCATTCTCCCGATGGAATGTGCAATTTTATTGCAATGGAACTGTCCTTATTCTTCTCATATTTATAGAGCACCGACTTTCTTTATACTTCCTAAACCTACACAAAATTTTAGATTTATCCAATAAAATATATATTTTTAATTCTATGTAAAAACATACAAAATCTTTATCTTTTTTTAAGAGAATGTTTTCAATGTCTCTATATAATGGGAGACCCTTACTAGACCAACTTAGAAGATGAAGAAAATGGTCACCTTCTTTGTGCGCATACGACAATCCATATATTGAGATTGCCTCATAAATTCAAACATGAAATAATAAAATATATTGATCTTAAATAAGACTCTTTTCTTATTTTCTTTAATGTAATATAAAAATAATCAATTTTTTTTTTTGCATTTCAATACAATAATAAATCAAAAAAAATTACTCATCAGAAATGTCTGGCCAAAAGCATAGATGTTATATGATTCCTTCTTTTGACTGTGCCATTTTTTTACCTTCATTAATTTTTTAACTGGTTATGTTTAAATTATTATACAACACACTTCATGTAATTGTAACCCATGTGTAGGCATTAAATTCATTTAAATTGTCCTTGAGATAAAAGACAAAATATTAAATGACTCTACTCCAGTCACATGGCATTAACAATTTATGAAATAAATAAAATAGACACATTTTTAAGCATTTATGTCATTCTTAGCGCTAAATCTAACTATATTAAACTACGTATCTAAATTCTTATAAGTCAACTCTCTTCTATTTTAAAAATATTTATCTCACAGTCTATTATCCAATTTTTTTTACTAAGGGATAATCTCTCATTCTCAAACATGTAATTAAATAAAATTCTAAACAAGAAATCTAATTCGCATATGGCATGCATAAAATCACAATTCTTTATATAAATTCTTGGTACTAATATACCAGCTATTTATGGAGCACCTGTCTTAATAAAATTTTGTGCACTAATATACCTAAAAATGAAATCTGATGTGCATCTAGAAAATTGCCAAAACTTGTGGTCTTAAATAATTTTATTTGCCTTTCTGTCACTTTTTCTTGATCGAGTTGATAGCCCACAACTTAGAATAAGTAGTGACCGACACTAGATAGTATTCATTTTATGGAATTATATAATCTTTGGAGACGTTTTCCTTTCTAAAAAAATAATTATTAATAAATGAGCAATTACATAAAATTCAAAAAATATAAAATGTAATTAAAAAATTATAAATTAATAAAAAAAGATTTAAATAATTATTATAATTTTAAAATAACAAACTATAAAATAAAAGAAAATTTAATACAAAAAATAAAATTAATAAAAATAAATTAATTACAAAATATTAAAAGAATAAAGTTAAATAATTAATTAAATAAAATTAAAATTTTTCAAAAATACATTAAATAAAATTTATTGAAATATAAATTTAAAAAAATTAAAAATTTTAAATTACCATGTGACGCGTGGCACCACGCACCATGCACGTGGTGCTCTATGTTCGGCACATGTGCTATGAGTTAGATACAGTTTTTGGTTTAAATTAATTATTTTAAAGTATTTTTCACTATTTTTGACTTTTTACATTTATTTTAACACTAAATCTAAATATTTGAATTAGTAGAATATAAAAATACAATAAAATAATATTTACAATAAAAAATTATTAATTTTCATTTATTTTTAATTTTTTTCAACTCTACAATCAATTATTTTACTTCTAATCTTTAAAATGTGATAATTTAAAAGTTAATCTATAAATTTTGGTAGAAATCCTATCGGATTTTGCAATTTAGTCTAGAGAAAATAGGTTTGCAAGAGAGGGAAAGAGATTTCAATGTAATAAGGGCAAAATTGGAAACTTATTTTCTTTGGTTTATAAAGTATAGAATTGTTGACTTGGGTCAAATTAGTATAATAATAAAATAAATAGGGCAATTTCCAAAATTTCTCACGAGTAAATGATTGTGATTTACTCTCCCACTAAGAGCCAAATTCACGGCAAGCAAAGCAACACTACCCAGTACTCACTCCAATCATTGCCACTCAGCTATTACTTCTCTTATCAGCGTGAACATTTATTGACCGACTCGCCAACGTTCATCACTGAAGCCTGTTTCTTGTAGCTGCAGGTCAATCCTCACCTTTGTTTGTTGAGCTTGAACAGGGTTTCCAATAACACTCATAACCACAATGTCCATTGATCTCTTCCCCTCAATCAATTACTGTATCAGTTTTAAGTCTAATATTAGCAAAGCCTACATATTTGTTTCGATGAAATAAAGATAATATAATGACTGTTCTCAATGAATTCTAAAATGAGGACATACTTGTCTATACAGTATATTCTCTGCTTCGACAGGAATGATACCAAGCGTTCCTAAACACTAGTGAATGTTACAACATGGATATTACAGAATGAAATCAGCAATACCAATAACCTCTTGACTTGCCAACATTACCTAACATTCTCTTACCACCTACGACGCTTCCTACCATACCAATATGCAAATGCAGCTATTGATGCAGAAAAGATGACGCCAGCTGTTGCATGCCGAGGGTATAATGATCTCTCTAAAACAAGGCCAGGACCTGGCTTTGCATCAACAGGTGGCAACGCCAGTGGTTTCTGACTAACTGCCAAAGCAAAACCCAAGCCCTGCCTCTCCAGCTCAGCCGAGTCTTCAATAGCTGGCTGAAGCCTCGTGGCTCTCGCAATAGCTTCATATTCTTCTTTGGTTCCACCTTCAAGAAAAGCTCCAACTAAATGACCTCTATTTACCCAGTAAGCCCCAAAGGTATTTCTAAAGAGATCCCCATAATGAATTACTTCTCCAGCATTGTCCCCATAAAACTGCCATGAGAATGTGAAGACTCTAGAGTAGAAGAATGGCAAGTAGTCAAATTCGCCTGTTTTATCTGGTTCCATTATTGCAGCAACAGCATGCCTTGCAGAATTTCGTGCTGAGTCAACATGTTCAAGCCTCCGGGTTTCACCAAAAACTGACTGGAAATGCTGCAACATCTCCGACTGCATAGACTGAACTGTTGCTTGTTTGCAACCTTCCATTTACTTCAATCCCACCCTTCTCCAAAGTTAGTTGGCCTTCAAAAAGGCTTGTGTTTGGACATATTCCAATTCCCACCACAACCATGTCCGCAGGCAACCGACTTCCATCCCGAAGAGTGAATGAATTGATCAGCAAAAGATTTAGTGGTCATTATGATTTATGGCAGAAGTCTTAGTTGGAAACTTGGTAATAGTCAATCTTCTTTTCAAAATAAAATGCATTTTTAAAAATAAAAATAAACATCCAATATTCTGGAAGTGTAATTAGTTTATTACAGTTAACAAGGAAGCCAATTGTTATTCTAGTGATAGATAGCAACTTTTCACACAAAATCGACTTCATTATTTTGGTGCTCTCAAGTATGAGGAAATACTGCAAATTACCAAATTGTTATTCTAGTGATAGCATAGCAGCATTCCTCAAGTCTGTCAATACTTCGAACAATCAAACAGAAATTCTCTCCTGATCTCAAAGCACATGAGACTTACCTTCCCAGTGGAGTCCATGTCAAATGATGACAAAACAGTTCCCTTAATGAACTTCACTCCTTTAGACTTATAATATTCTTCATAGTAACTAGCAATCTTAGGTGTAAATAGTCGGGCCACTGAAAGATACCAAAAACCAAGAAAATTAGCTCATAAGTATGCTTCCACATTTTAAGTTATTTCCACAGCTTGTTCAGCCATCCCTCATAAATTTGTGTCTCACCACAGCAGGACTACTTACTGCAATGTGCCTCTGGAAAAACCATGGTTACATTTATTTTATTGATCACCAGAGATGCTGCACATTCCATTCCTATGTAGCCACCACCAATGACAACAGCATTTCCACTGGCAGAAGATTTCATCACATTTACAAGCCTATTTGCATCTGCCAAATCTCGTAAATAACATACATTTTCAGCATCTGATCCACTCAGACCAAATTCCTCAAGCTCAGAGCCTACACATTCAGTCTACACAAATCAGTCAAATCCACAGACATTTCTATGTCATAAAACTTCAGAGAAATTTCAATTTTAAACCTCAAATTTCAACTACATGCTAATTTTGCGATGGTATGATCCTATCTTCTGTTAACAAAGATCAAAACTTAATTTATAAAGCAGGCCCATAAATGAGACAAGGAAAACAGAAGTGGCTCAGGCCATGATACGTCATATATGCTGAATTTGTTCTTTAAAGGAAAATTTTTGCGATGGCAACTGAAACAAAAATGAACTTTGAAAAAGAATTGCAACAATGACTCTCATTCTGAAAGGCACAAATGATCCTCCATATTATATATTAGAATTCATTTTTAACAAAATGAGATCAACAAACTACCAAAAGTAGATAATGTCTTCAATTAATCAAAGATTAGGTTCACTACCTGAGCACCTGTTGCAACGATGAGAATCTTATAACTTATAGTCTCTCCAGCTGCAGTCAATAATGTCTTACACCTGACATCAGCAGACTTAACTCGAGTTCCAAGAACCAACTCAATTCCTAGAAAATGCACATTTCAAAATTAAAAATCACATTGAGAAAAGACAGAACAAAATTTATGCTTCTTGACTATAGAGGACATGAATCATGAAATATGAAAATAGAGAATAGTTTCAATCAACAAAACAAATCAAGCATAAAAGTGCATTAAGAAATTTCAGCTAGTATTGTTCACAGACAGGATCTACAGACGATTGAATCCAATGGAAGAAAAAATGTAGGGTGCAGTATTTGTGTTGCTGTTAATTTAGCCTTCTGGACAAGGTGCATTTATTACTAAGAAAGTTCAAACACTCAATCATGAGTGCAAGATAAAAAGTATAACCCAATGCTGACATATACATTTTGCACTTGAGTGGCTTCCTATTCGAGAATGTAAAATGTATGGTCTTTTATAAAAGGAAGACAGTAGCCTTCATTCTCCAATGCTCCTTTGAATCAACATAACTGAGAGGTCACATTTCATTAAGACTAGAATATACATTCTTCATAGTGATTCTTCTTGCCAACCCATCAAATAAATTGTTTCCACTGTGATGCAAACCATCTGAAGCCATTGTGTTAACTTACAGAGATGGCGGAAATATAAGTTCTTCATGTAATGTTATACCTATAGTCAGAGAATTGATTTATGTTTCCACTACTGATTTCTTATGAATATGTTCTATTAATTGATTTAAATTTCAATTTTAATGCCCAAGAAGTGAAAACAGACCATGCAAATTCAAAGAAGAAAGCAAGGAATTCAGTAATCAGAATACTGACATACAGAAGAACTCTACTGTAGAAATAGAACGATGCCGTCAATTTTTCTCAGTAGAATAGAACAATCAAGAAAAAAGCAATTACCATTTTCCCTATACCATTTCGGAGTTAACCTTTCCTCATTAGCACCAACACAAGTGTGAAATGATGGAAGGCGTGCAGGAGCTGTAAAATACCAGTAGTTCCAGTAAGCAAATGACATATTATCCCAAATGCTAAACTGAAGGAAAGGAAAGAAAAACTGCAACAAATTGTCAGCATAGTTGGTACAGTTTTGAACACCAATACATTATGATGATACAAGTTCATCCAATTGTCCTCTCAGAATCCACTCTGTATTTAGAACCTCTTTCTCCTGAGTTTCACATCCCTTTCTCTAAATAACAACCAAGCTACTTCTTGTTGGTAAAAATCAGAAAACTATCCTGACAATATTTCTAAATGTACAGATAAAAGTAGGACAAGATACTGAGAAACAACTGAGAATACATACAAACAGAAGTCTGAAGAATATCTTCCATTTGACAAGAAACAAGCAACAGACTTCTTCATCGACTAAAATCCTGCAAGTAAGATGTCATACATAATAAAAATTGGTCTAGATCCTAGTACCCCACCTTCAGGCCCTTATAACACTTGCCATTTACAGAATATCAAAAACTGATTACCAACTGAATCTTCCTCAAGAAGCAATCCAAATGAATTGCTTGACCCTAAAAGTAGAGATGCATATATGTATATTCACCAGGTTTCTCCATAACACAGTCAAAAGAGCACCTTATTATACCTCTTTAATATCAGATAACAGAACAGAGGTAGTAATTGCCCATCATGAGTTGCTAATAAATGAAAGTGTAAAATACATGAAAAATGTTTAAGAGACCTAGAGTGTTTTGAATACCCAAGTAAAAAATAAATGTTCATTGTGTATGACTCTCACAGTTAAAAGAATTCAGTTTACATGCCATATGTCAATGGAACGAGGCTTTACAAAATCAAAAAGAGTTTCCCTTTAAACTAGTTGATAGAAGGATGTCGCATAAGTACTACAGGTAAAGTTACCAACTATCTACTGATTCCGCGTGCTATCCAGTGAAGGAGATATCGGATCTCTTGTCAGCGTGCTGTCTACTACTACAGATTGCTGTTAGCAAGACATATCTTTAACAAATCTGATAGAACTATATATCTCCTAATGAGAAGCATCATGTATAAGTTGCAGAATATTGAATCAAACAGTCATTTTAGGAGTTCAAGGATGGCGATAGACACCTTCTGGAAGTAAATAACCTTTGCTCAATGCAGGTCTCTCATAAGGCACAACCTGAAAAAAAAAATGTAGCATTTAAAAATATAAGTTTTACCCAATAAGATATATCCTTCTGTATCTTACTGACAACAATTTCATAAGCTTCCACATACCCATCTCATTTCAACCTAATGCCTTCGGTTAATAATTTTCTGAAATGCACATTCTCCTAAAATTTCATCGGGCATACTCATTAATTTCCTAAATTTTTAGTCCAGTTTAGAAAGAAAAGCAGAAGTAATAATTGAACACTTATCTATTTATTAATTTAAATTATTTAAAGGAGATTGGTTAAAAACCCAATAGACAATTTTCTAGAATTTTAAAACGTCATACTTACTTGAAGAAACAATTAAAAAAACCGGCACGCTTTTGGTCAACTAACAACTATATAGCTACATAAAAGAAACTTAATTTACACGTAAAACATCTCGAACAGATTACATTCATGTGTCCCAGACAGCTCATAATGACTACCAATTCATCTCTCAATTCTTTTTCCAGAAAATTACAAAGGCAAAGTTAACAAACCAATAAAACTAAATTACAAACGACTGCCATAAATAATAAATAAAAAAGAAAAAAAATATCATAAGAAGGGTTGAATATGATCAATACATGCATATTGATGTTGAGAAACCAAAAAAAAAAAAGGAAAAAGAACAAGAAGACTAACGGGTTCTTCAGAAATGATGCAGAGTTCACAAGGAGCAACTCCTCTCTTTGTGAATTCAAGAGCTGCATACCCAGCTGCCACTCCTCCTCCCAATATCACATACACAAATGCTCTTCCCATTTTCTCTCTCTGCTTGACTGAATTTTCGAAGAGGGGTTTTTGTTTTAAAATATATATATGATATGCTTTGCCTTCAACAAACTCTAAAAATATAATTCAATGCTAATGTTAATATTTTTGACCCCATTTCTTTTTGTTGAAAATTTTGAAGGAATGAAAGATGAATGTATTTATTTGTGTTTGAGAGATTTTGTATTTAAATGATGAAAGTAGGATATTTAAAATAATTTTTTTTTTATTAAATGAGGTTGAAATGTATTAATTTTTGTTTGAAGTATTTTGTATTTAAAGGATGAATGTAATATATTTAAAATAGAAATTTTTTTTTTTTGTTGAATGAGTTGTTACCGTAAAACCCTATATCTTTATGTATTTTGTGTGTTTATACACTCATAAATTTTTTAAAAATAAATATGGCATTGCTCTCTAATTTTTTTATATTTATAATATCAATGAGCTGTTACAGAGTTTTTAACGAGTTTCTTATGAGTTACCTTATATCAATAGTTTAAATTTCTATTTATAACTTTTCATGAAGTTTATAAATTTAAATTTATCTTCTTAAATGTCAAATGACAACTAAGATATATCCAAAAAATTCATGATAGATGTAAATTTTAATTTTTCTTCAAATTTTCTTTCTTGCTAAGTAATCCATATTTTTGAATTTTATAAAATTTTACATTTATACATGATGCTTCCATTTTAAATTTGTGTGGAGATGTGAAAAAATGTGAAGAAATGCATTAAATTTTAATACTCTCCTTTTAATGTACTTTCTTCGCAATACAAATGAGTTTTCTAAGATAATAAAATTTAGTTTTGAGTTGTTATGACAGAACTCAACAAATTTATTAATCCACAAGCTATAATTTTTTTATTTCCTCTTTCTTAATTATCAACTTAGAATTCTTACTCAAGAACCTTCCAAGCTTGCTTGACCGATGTAACTCTCACGATTCTAGAAAATATTGTTGTAGAAATTGAATTTTAATTTTTTTAAGAAGGCTCTTGCATTAGTTCTTCTTGTTGCTTCAAGACTTTCTTGTTGTGCTACTGAATGTTGGTCATCATTTTTTGAAGTTTTGAAGCCTTTATCAATAATACTCCCATGACCTTCTGTAATGAGTAAATTTAGCGGCTCTTTTAGAAATGCAAAAAAATGTCTTCGGGAGAAGCTTCGTGATCGGGTGGTTCTAGCACCATGCCAAATGTGTTCAAAGAAGAAAAGCAGAGCAAACAAAGAGTAAGTCTTCATTTTCACCTTCCAAAAATTATATTCTCTCCCTAACAATTGGAAGGACAGAGTATGTGATTGTTACATTATCAATTGCTCCGGAAAGCCATCTCTTGGATGCTTGATTATGATGATAACGCCCAAATATGATCGAACCAAGCTCTGATATGCCTATATTGATACGCCTAATTATGATTGAAAATGACTCTGATACTATGTTAAATTTTTTGAATGAATGGAGGTTGATTGTATTTATTTGTGTTTGAAGGATTTTGTATTTGAAGGATGAATGTAAAACATTTAAAATATAATTTTTTTTCTATTGAATAAGGTTAAAATGTATTAATTTGTGTTTAGAGTATTTTGTACTTGAATAATGAATGCAGAATACTTAAAATAGAAATTTTTTTTTATTAAATGAGTTGCTACAATAAAACTTTATATCTTCATGTATTTTGTGTGTTTATACACATTAATTTTTTAGTAATAAACACTGCAATACTCTCTAATTTTTTGATATTTATAATACTAAAAAACTTCTACTAAACTCTTAATGAGCTGTTACTGAACTCTCTATGGGTTACCTTACATCAATGGTGTTCATATTTATTTATAATTTTCTATGAAACTTAAAAATTTAAAGTTGTTTTTATAAATATCAAATTATAACTAAGACATATTCAAAAAATTTATAACAGGTGCAAATTTTAAATTTTTTTTAATTTTTTTTACTGTTATGTAATTTACATTTTTGACTTATGAAAAATTCTATATTCATACACTAAATTTTTATTCTAGATTTGTGTGAAGATGTTTTAATTTTGTGTAGAAATATTTTAAATTTGTGTGGAGACGTAGAGAAATAAGAAGAAGTATTAGAGTCCAATACTTTTTAATCTCATACCACGTTACTTAAATATTTTTAATGAATAAGTTGTTGATGAAACGGAGAAAATTCATTTACCTTTTTGCGCCCTCTTAACTCCTCTACTTTCAGTCTTAGAGTATGTTATCCACTTTTAAGTTAATTTATATTCATAAATCTCAATGGTGGTTATTTAAGCTAAGATTTGATATGGTATGTGTTGGACCCGATAGGGTGAATCCAGAGATGGCACGCGCGCAGGAGAAGGAGATGTGAGAACATGAGATACGTTGTTGGGAACTGCCAATTTTAATTCAATTGAAGAAAATAATAATAATAATAATAATAATAATAATAATGTGATGTCTGAGAGAAAAATACAAAATCATGGATTGTCTCTACCACCAATGCCATGCCCATGGGAATGGGATGGCAGTGCCAGCAGCTGTTAAACTTATCCTTTCTTCCTTCACAAATTTTGGGCTGTTTCATTTTCATCAATCCGTGGCCTTATAATTGTCGTTGCCTAAGAGATTTTTGTACTTTCAATAAAGGTAATAGGGTTGTTCGGTTCATGTTAGGCTCGGGCGTTTGATTTGGGTTTGCAATTCATAGCTTATTTTTATTTCTTTCCAAAAACATATTAGTAATATATGTATATAGAAAGCTGTTGAAACCATTTAAGATTATTAATACATTAAGGCTTCCTAAACCATTTATTTAAAGGAGGATTTATTAGAAATTCAAACCCCTCAAAAACTTTCTTAAAAAAATTAATTTATTATTTTATTATATTTAAACACATCAATTTATTTTATTGTTCTTAAAAAATGACTTTCACACGTTATTTTTCAACAAAAAAACTGAGATATTTAAAAATTATATAATAAATGATAGAATAATTTAATAAAATTTTAAAAATTAAACTGATAATTTCTCTTTAAATAATTGCTAAGAGTTATTTGATTTTTTTCCATTGCTTTTGTATTGTTATTATAAAAATAATGAAAATTGCTAAATCATTTGATTTTTAAAAACAAATTTGCATTAAACTTAAAAAGCCCAAGGGAAAGGGCTAAAAGCTCTACTTATGTGATGGTATGTTGCAAGAAAGAGTTAATATAGGAATTAGGATTCTCGAAATGAGTAATACTATACATTTCAAGTTATATTTTAAATTATATTTTAAATAATAATAATAAATAAGTAATTATTTTGTAGTAAAATAGTGTAATGAATAATTATAAATTTATACCATTTTACTACTCAATAGTTATTTGATATATTCTTATTTAAAATATAATTTAAAATATATACTATTATTCTTCTTTTAATTGCAATTGCAATTTGCAAACCACACTAGCTCTTAATAAGAGAAAAAAGCTATAATTTGTTGCATCATTGTCCTTATGTCTTTAAATGCCATACGATTTAATCTATAGGCTAAAGATGGCAAAATTTAAATTCAGATCCAAATCTAAATTTTTTTAATGAACTCGAAACTTGAATTGTTTTGGATCTAAATTCGAGTTTGAGCCTAATTTAAAAAAAAAATCTTTTTTTAATTTTTTTCAAATGTTTAGGTGAAATTTGAACTTTTGAGATATTTATTTTGTAAAAATATTATTAAATTCATATATTTTAGGGTTATTATCATGAATATTCCTGAAGTAAGGTCTAAATATACGAATACCCAAGAGTTTATAAAATCGACATTAATATCCAAAGGTTTGAAAAATATCACTAATGACCTTCTGTTAAGAAATTTTTTGTTAAATATAATGAGAGAAGGATATTAAAGTCATTTCATGTCACTATTTAAATTAATTTAAAACATGTCCAGTCAAAATGACATGTATCGTAATGGAAAAAAGACATATTCAGGCCATGAATTAAAAAACTTATTGAATATTAACAATAAAAAATCAAAATAACATTAACAAAATCAAAATAATTAAAAAACTAAAACAAAATAAATTTAAAAATAAAACTCTTGGCTGGCCACTGTGCACGCCTATATTAGCCACCTAGTTCAGGCGGCTAAAATGGCCGCCAATCTAGGTAGCCAAAATGGCTACTAAAACTTTTTTTCTTTTTTTTTTATAAAAAAATTAGCTTTTAAATTTTTAATTATCCTAATTATTGTTAATATTTTTTAATTCTTTATTCATTTTTTCAATTTTTTTATTTTAGTTTCTAATTTTGTTAATAGTTTTTAATTATTTTTTGTTTTTATTTTTATTATTGTTATTATTATTTTCAATATTTTTATATTTTTGAATTTTTTAAGAGTTTTAATTTTATTATCATTATTATTATTTTTAATTTAATTTAATTTTTTATTTTTAAAGGATTTTATAAAGATAAAAATTTAAAATCTACATTGGAAAGAGTAATTTAGTCATTTGATGCACATTGATAGAAAATCTATTAACTTTAACAGAATACTCCTAACGGTAGGATATCTGTGCATATTTTTATCAAACCTTTGAGTATTAATATCGATTTTTGAAACTCTTAGATATTCATGTATTTAGACCTTACTTTAGGGGTATTCATGATAATTATCCTATATATATATTAAAGATTATGAATTTTAGGAATTAATTTAGGACTTAAAAACAAGAAAATAAATAAAATCTAGACTAGAGTTCGAGTTTTCATGGTTCCCACAAAAATTCGAATTTGGATTTTTTTTAAAAAAAATATCTAAAATCAGATAAAAATTTGAATTTTTCGAATCAAGTTCCGAATCTGGATCTGAGTTTTTTCGAGTTTGGATTATTTTGCCATCCCTACTATTTTGAGAGATAAACCTTCTTACATTTTCTTAATTAGTATTCTTCTTTTATTTTATATCGTAGAAACTTCACTTGCACAATTGTTTTTTAGTAATGCCTCTCGTAATTTTTTTTAATAATACCCCGCACAGTTAAAATTAGCACAATCCAAATAGAATTAAGTTTAGAATTGTTATGTTTTTAAAATTTGTATAAAAAGATTTATGTGTGAATTTTCCGAAGTTAAAATCTTACAAATTATTTTATTGCCCTTAATAACTCTACGAATTTGTGGAAAAGTATTGTTCTCCTATAAAAAAAAAATTGATGCTCAAGTTAGTGTTTATTTAAGAAAGGAGATGCTTGATGTGTAGAGAGTGTCTCAAAGGCTAACAAGAAAGTGATGAATGCTCTGAGTGTAATAAAGTGAATTGATTAAATTGAATGAGATTGAATAAATTGTTAGCATGAGATTATTTATTTAGAAAGTATCAAAGTATTATTCTATTTAGGTTGTATTTCTTATATAAAATGTATTACTTATATTAGACGTATTATTTGTATAGGATATATGTCTTATATAAGACATATTTCTTGTGTAAAATGGATTTTTTTTCCTTTTCTTTAAATTTTTTTGTAGTAGCACTAAGCCTATATAATGGCCACCTCTTGTACATATTCATTCCTTTTAGAAAAATATTCAAATTTTTTCTATAATTCTGACATGGTATCAGAATGAATTTGAATCTTCTTTGTACTTTGTATTTTGAATAACGTATTTCAAAGTCTCACTGTCAATTCATGGCCAATGAATGGTGAGATTTAATAAAAAAATATTATAGAAAAAGCTATGATAGCATCCACAAAGGAGAAGTAGGTACAACTCACAACCAATGGTGTCCATCTAGGTACACTCGGTAAAACCTTTGTATTTTCTATAACTTTTATGAATAATACATGGATTATTGATACAAGTGCACTCGATGATATGACTAATGACATTGGTTAGTTAAAATCTTTTTCTCCTTTCCTCTCAATCAATTATTTCCACTGCTAATGGTATTACCTCTCTTGTTATTGGGGAGGGTTCTATCATCTTATCGAATACTCTTACCTTAAATATTGTATTTGTGCTTTCATCTCTTACAATGTTAGATGGGTCAAACTCTATTTCTTAGAGTTAATAGAAAAAAAAAGTTAGTTAGCGGAATCAAATGAGCAGTGAGGATTAAGATAAAGCGATTATTTATTTATGGCAACAAAGGCTTGAACATCTTTCTTTTGACTATCTTAGAAAACTATAACCCCATTTGTTTTTTAGTTTGAATGATTTTAAGTTTCAATGTGAGACATGTGAACTAGTTAAGAGACATCATATTTCTTATCTATCAAGTTTGAAAAAAAGTTCAGAGCCTTTTGCAGTTATTCATTAAGATATTAGGGTCTTGCAAAAATTTTGTCCCTTTTTAAAGTCTATTATTTTATTAAATTTGTAATTAATGTACCAAAATGACTTGGATATCTCTTCTTCAAAATAAAAATGATGTGTGTGATTTTTTAAAAATTTCATAGTATAGTGAAAACTCAATATTAGAGGCAGATTCGTGCTTAGTAATCTAACAATACTAACAAGTTTATGAATGCCTCTTTAGGTGCTTATTTTGAGACAGTATGAAATTCGAAACCAAACTTCCTACACATATACTTCACAATAGAATGGGTTAGCAAAAAAAAAAAAAAGATAGCCAAATACTAGAGATAGTTTAAACTTCTCTCTTTGGTAGAAATATGCTTAAGTTTTATTCGGGATAGGCAGTAAAATTAGTGGCTTATATAATTAATCAAACACCATCTAGTGTAATAAACTCTCAAACGCCTCAATTGAAGATGTAATAAACTCTCAAACTTACATTCATATGCTTAAAGTTCTTCAAGATAAACTTGATCAAGTGCAAAAGTGTTATGATCCTCAAACTCAGAAGTTACATGTTATCTTGGATGTTTTCTTTGAGAGTTAGAACCATACTATTCAAGGGGCGTTTTTGGGTCGTCTCTTTAGGAGGAGAGTCATAATGAAGAGAACTTATCCCATGAATTTTTCTTAACCTATGAATTTGGTGAAAACAAAGCTTGTTTAAATTAGAAGATAGAGATGTGATTTTTGAGTTCAGACCTAGCGTTACGACCTTTATGTTAGTGCATTAAAGGGTACATGCATGTGATTATGTATATGTTAAAAAATTTCAAATGCATGTCCAACATACATTACGCATCGGAATAAAATAATATAATCAACATATACACATTATAACTGAATTAAAAATTGTACCAGAATCGAATACATACCCTTGTAGATGATTTCAGTGATATTTTTGAACTTTGAAGCTTGTTTAGCTCACAATGAAGTCCTTTCTTGAACAATTCTAGACTCTAACATTTGGTGGGAATAGATTAGCTAGAATGGTAGCATTTGTTCAGATTTTCAGCACAAATTCGAGCTAAGTTCAACACTTAAACTTGTTTTACCATCAAATGCTTATAAAATTGTGTTTTGGGACTAAAATGCAACTTTATTAAAGTTGAGTTTTCTCTCTTATCTTTTGCACGAATTTTTCATTTCATTGTCTAATGAATTCTATCCCAAATGAAACTTATTTCATTTGTTTTAAATAGCCTAAGACATTTTGTGGACACATGTCTAACATGTATCCATGTTTGGCTATGTAAGGTTATGAATAAGGGACAGACAAATGTCACTTATGTTGTCCATGCAAACACTTTGCATAGATGATATTTGTAGTAACCAGTATCCATAACCGGTAAGAATATGTATATTTATATATATAAATATACGTATTTTATTTGTATGTTATATTGTTATTAGTAGTGTTTTTATAGGTTAAGGATATACTATTAGTATTGGGTTTATTTGCAAGACTTTGGAATTATTTTAGGGACCAAATTGTTATACTTTGAAAGTTTTAGGGGTAAATTCGTAAATACCAAAAATTAACCACTTAGTATAAAAATACACTTTTAAAAACCCTAATTCTCTCATTTTGGTCGAGCTACCCATTTTTAGAGAGAGAAGAGAGAAATAAAGGAGAGAGAAAGAGAAGAAGAAGAAGAAAAAGAAGAAGAAATTGACATTTTGGATCTTTAGAGGTATATCACAACTAATTATCAATTTATTGGTGTTAATTAAGTTAATTTATTTAAGTTTTGATTTCTGGAAATATGTATAATTAAGGATTTGATGTGTATTTCGTTTGATGTTGTGAGAATTGATGATGATCTATAAGATAGCTTGATAAATTATGATGAATTGTGGAATTTCTGCTTGATAGTCTCTTGATCTAAGAATTTTATAAATTGTTGTGATTCGATTCTGGTTTTTAATTTTGAGTATATGAAATTAGACATGTTTAGGATCATCTGAGACTTTGAATCGACTGAAAATCTCGGAAATTGAATTTGTAGTGAATTTACCAAAATGACCCTGGAATTCTGGAAATTTCCTGTGTAAACAGTATGATACAGTGGAAAATAATTTTTGACCTGCTGAATGATCTTTAAAAATTACGAATTTGTGGAATATGATAATTTTATATGTCTAATATGATATACTCGGAATTGAGAATTTGGATCAATGTGGTTGAAGTGTTATGAATTTCTAAAGTGTATCAGCTCATTGTAGTATTTGATTAACAGATTTTTAAAGTTATGAAATAAAATAGTTTTAAAATACTTTTGGCAGTTATTTGGAAGCCAAATATTTATCATGGACTAAAATATGTGTCAAGAGTAATCATGTGGTATTTTTATAATTTTTTAGTTAGTATATGATTTTATAAAATTGGGAGATTGAATACTGTTCAGTAAGTATCTTGATCCTGTCAGGTTTGTAGTTTGGATTCGATAGTGTGTATGGAATGGATTGTGTAGGAATTTTGATATAATATTCATATATAAGAAGTATATATGAGTCAAGAATGATATATTCTGATTTCGGAGTAATTGGACATCATTTGATGTATTAGAAATTTTTGTTAAGTGTAAGTGGTCAGAATGACAGGTTTTGAGAAACCAAATATTTAGACCAATTTGATGTGATAAATGCATTGTGTATAATTTTGTAAGCTATTTAAAGTATTTTATGTGAATTGTGAGGCTTATGAAAGGATTAATCTCCATTGATAGGTTAAGGAGATTTAAGCCTTGTAGCTGAAAGTGTTAAGAGGTAAGTATACTAGACTTACTACTGGAATCACAATAAACATAATAATTGTTTTGTATGATTTTGTAAATGGGGTTAAGAATATGTTTATGATATGTCAAAGTATATTTTGATATGAAATGTGAATATATGTTTATGAATGTGAGCATTGACATTGAGCATGGACATACATGTGTTTTTGAAAGTGAGCTTTCCAAAATAAGATGCGTTTAACAAAGAAAGCTTTTGAAGTGTAATATGTCCATGAGAAATATTTTGTGATTTGAGGGTACTTGAACTCACTGTTAACTTAGTAGGCATTTTATGTGATTTGTGGAGCCTTTATGTGTGGCCTTTCCTTTGGGATGGGTATATGTTATGTGTTCCGTATGTAGGGAGGATCCTATTGGTACCTAAAGGAAGTGTGAGTCATCACATTCGTGTGGTGGCGTATTGGTACATGTGAGAGGACTCACCGATGATCAGGGTGAGGGTTTGGCTTTTACCTTCGGGCATAAGCGTTATATATGTGTGATTTAAAGACCTCACTTGTACTATTCCTCTCATACGGTATGTCACCTACGAGTGACATTTGGCTCATTATGTGATATGTGATATGTAAGTCCTACTAAGTAGTAGTTGAGTGATGGTATTCCTATTATATGTTTTGAAAGAATGTGTAAGCGCTTACATGATATGTGATTTGATAAGATTATGATTTTGATTGATCACAGCATATCATACATATGCATTGTGTACATATATGTATTTGTATTTGATATATGAAAAATTAGTATGCTTACTGAGTTTTATACTCATTATAGTTTATGGTGATTTCAGGTAAATAAGGTACATGTGTGCTTAGCGGATTTGGCAAGGCTTCTGCTGTTCCTTGGGTTCTCTAAGTTGTTAGGTTGCTAAGTGTTTCATTTGGGGACACGTGGGATAAGATATTTGATTTGTCCCTAGTGAATAAATACCTATGTATTATTTTATTGTGTGTGGTTGGACTTAGTTTAAGTTTCACCAAGTGTAGTAATGGATTGATTTTAAGTAAGAATTTACAATGAATATATTCTGGGCTTCCGGTAACAAAGTTGCTACTGGTGACGTAGTAGAGTGTTAATCTCTGAGAAAACTCTGCGTATCTCCGGTTTACTAATTGTCCCAGTCATAATTCAATTGCTATAATTCTGAAAGAAATTAAAATGAATGTTTAAGTATTATTGAATGAATGTAAGTGATGTCGTGTGTCAGATCTTTTGGGTCTGGGGCGTGACAATATTTGTCACATACAATTCTATATATGCTGTTATTTGTCACACAAATGGCCATGCATAGATGCCATGTGTGCAATTTGCACTTTTGCATGCAATAGGGACCAATTTTCAACAGTTACAAACAATGGTTCTCACTTTTTAAATAGGTCCTAAAACATATCCTACTTTTTGAAACCTTTTCGGATCGATCCATACTGCTACCCTAGCTTAAGTGGTACCAGAGGTGTTCCCCAGTGGTCTTAGAACCCCATATGGTCCTAGGTTCGAGCCTCAGAAAGGCGAAAGAAAGAAGGGGGGACTCCGATATTCCCTTGAGTGGGTGACCCACCCTAAAGGATGTGTGGCGTGAAGGGGTGGGGGCCCACAATAAAAAGGCACAAATTGTAATATCCAATCCCTATTAGTAGTATTGGCGCCTAGATTTCGGTATAGAGTAATGAAGGCACCATAGGGTTATCCAATTTTAACCCTATTAGACGTATGTTTTGTTATGGTGCATGTAATAGATATTAGACCCAATGTGATAATTTTACATGTGGTCGGAGCGTCGGACGACCCTAGAATATTTTTGAAATTTTTTTCTATTGGCTTGGAAAAGAAAATTCTAAATTACTACATGAATTTCCATTTAAGGGTGATGTATGGAACAAGCCTTTGTTGAGAAATACAATCCATATATTAAGGAATGAACCAATTAGAAGTAATCTCATGGATTGCCAAGTTGAAAACTCTAGTTAGTTCCTTTGACTATTCTAACTAGATAGTTACAAAGGAACCAATTAAATCTTTCCATTTGAACTAATGGAAAATTAGAAGTTTTGAGTAAGTTGAAGGAAAAAATGTTCAATTGAGGGAGCACTATATATATGTTGGAAGTTTGCAGAATTTTCAAGAGATCAAAAACCAACACTTAGAGCAAAAAAAAAGAGACCAAATTCGTGCAACGTGAAGGGGGGCTGCTACAGTGAAATTTCAGTTTTTGTTTCATAATTTTTTATGCTTAATCAAGCCAAAATAAGGTTACATACCAATCCCTAAGCTCAATTGAAGCCTCAATTAGTGGAAATTCAAGAAAAAAGAGGTAAGAAAAGCATTGTTTTATGAGTTTGATAAGTGAGCTTTCAAGAATACTTTAATTGATGTTCTTGTGTGTATTCTTATCTTAGATTGAGTTGAAGTCTAGTGTGAAGCTTGAAAGAGTCATCAATTAAAAGAAATTGGCAAGGTAAGAATTAGGGTTTTTGGTGATTTTGATGTAGAGATTTCAATTGGTTGTAATTAGGGCTTTAGAATGAAATTGGCTTGATTTTGTTGTAATTGGAACAAGAAATTTAGAAAAGGAATGTGTTGGAACCTAGGGTGAAATTCTGCCACTTTAGGGAAGTTAGGGATTGAGTGGTGTTTTGATTGAGTTGTTGTGTATAAATGGTGCATATTGTAAATTGAATGTATATGGTTGATGGAAAAACCAAAAATAAAGATAATGGAACATAATTGTCCATTTTGGAAAGGGGAAGGGAAATTATGTCCAACCAAGTTATAAGGCGTTCAATAATTTTCAGGGCGCCGGATAGTGAGTTAGATTAGATTAAATGGCTCTGTAAATAAAAATTGAAAGTAGAATCCATCCGGGCTTTGTGTGCCGATTAGGGCATTTAGTAGTTAAATGAGAATCTAGCATTTGATTTGGTTCTAAATTTCCTTTATGGCGTGTAGGTGAAGATAACCAAGAGCGATAACGGGAGCAGGAATCAGGAGCGAAATTGAGCGCAGAACGGTTGTGAGTGGAAATCTGCCATTTCTTTTTACTTTTCGTTTATTATGTTTTCACATAATGAATATGTATGTTTTATGAGCTTTCGATGTATAAACATGATTTATGATCTTGATATATAGTCATAGACATGCTTTTACATGTTCGATTTGAAAAACAGTTTTAAAATTTCTGCATTTGTTTTAAAGGCCATTGCTACCCTCAGATTATAGTGGTGATGATTGTATTAGACCCGGCTGGTATATCCCATGCATATAGGCAGGTCTTGGGGGTGTGTCACTAACTCTGGGAAGTCGGGATGTTGAGTCATGTGAGTCGCTCTATATGTACAGGGTATTGTCTCGCTATATGCATGCGATGTAGGATTCTGCTGCATAGCCAGTGAGATATCTTGAGATGTCACTGTGAGTGTTGCTAGTTGAGGTGCCCCGTGACTTACTCACGTGTGCGGTGCTAGTTGAGTCGCTGCGTGAGTATAGAGCTTTAGGGTTACTATTGGTACAGTTTAGAAAGAAAATGGCCGAGCAAGGATTTTAATAGTTTTTTATTTACCGATAGCATTTATGCATTTATATGCACACATCAGTTATCATGTTATATAGATTCTGTATATTGTTTTCCAAAGATGTAGATAAAACCCGCTTGGCTAGATTTCATTGGCATATGATATTAGAAACCGTTTTACAGTTTTACCTCAGTTTTAAAAGCATGATTTCTACATGTACTTTAGAATTTGCTATCTATACATAATGTTATTTTATTTGAAATCTTATTTGTACTCACTGAGCTCCTTTAGCTCACTCGTTTTGTGTTTTAAGTTTTCTAAACCCTCTTCCCAGGTGCAGGTCTCGGTACGTAAGCTGCTGATTCTCCTATTGTCAAGTAGTGAGCCGAATCCGAAGATCATTTTTGTACATGTAAATGTGCTAAATAGCACTCTTTACTTTATACATAGCAGTTGTAGGCATGTATATTTGTATGTATGTTTCGAACCAACAAGAAAAGAATTCGAGATTATGATGATCATTTTTGCTTTTCATGAGTATGCTCATTTTATGATTTAAATGAAACTATTGAGTTGGGTTGGATTTGATTTGGAAAGGACCGGAGGTCCGAATTGATAGTATTGAGATGTGTTTGAAATAGAAGTGATATTTCTTTGTAGTTTTTATATGGATTTTCTGAAAAATAGGGGAAACTCTATCCGTTTTTTTTAAAAATTAAGATGTCATTTTCATGTATATTACAAGACCTTCTCAGCAGTAGCAAGAATTAAAAAGGGGTTTGCCTCGCGAAATTTCTCAACTTACCCTGTTAGGTTTGTAGGAACTTTTATCGGGGTGCCCGGCAGGGCCGCTGGGATCTATAGTAGAGGGTCTCGGGTTAGGTCCTGTCAAAGTGGTAACAGAGCACAATTTTTGAAGTTTTAGTTAAAAAGTTCATTTTTAGAATGAGATTCTTAAAATTGCATGCATATTTTTCTAAGTTTAGTAAGTTGAATTCTTTGCATTTGATAATCAATTGCATCAATAAATTTTCAGAAAATATGCATCGTCGTGGAGGCCCACGTATTAGGAGAGCAGTTGCAGAGGCTCTTGCACTTGAAGAGGAGCAGGGAAATGAGTCGGTAAATGTTCCTGCGCCTCAGACCCCTCCTGAATCATCTCAACCCGCTGAGCCAGAGGGTGGAAACTTGAATATAGCTCAAATGGCCCAAATACTAGCAGCGGCGATCCAACAGTCGCGAGAGACCGGAGTGTCCATCGAGCGCGCCAAGAAATTGGGCGCTAAGCCTTATGACGGTACCAGAGATCCCGAGAGAGCCTTATCTTGGTTAGAGAACAATGAAGAAATGTTTCAGGTTATGGGTTGTACGGAAGAGCAGATGGTGGTATACTTCACATTTCTACTGAAAGAAGGAGCGAAAGTTTAGTGGAAGGCCTTGCAAAGGAGGAACGCCGATGGGGTGTCTTGGGCGCTTTTCAAAGAGGAATTTCTGAATAAGTTCTACCCCAAAAGTTATAAAGATGCAAAGATAGAAGAATTTTTCAAGCTTGAACAAGGTTCCCTCTCGGTGGCAGAGTACGAGAAGAAGTTTTTAGAGCTCCTCCGTGCCGTTCCCTTTATAGCCGATAATGAGGAGCAGAAGGCTAACCGGTTTGTAGTGGGTCTCAATCCTCAGATTAGGGCATACGTGGTATCGGTAGCCCACACTCAGTATGGAGCATTGGTGGAAGCTGCAACTCGGTTTGAAAGAAGTATGGCGGCCATCCCTAAACCGAAACAACAGGGCCAGAAAAGAGGTTGGTCAGGTGGTTCTCGAGGAGGACAGAGTAAATTCACCCGAACAGAGGAGAGATCTTTATGGTCCAGCAGTCAAAAACCAAGCCAATGAGCTCAATCTAGCCAAGCTTCCATTCGGCAACCATCCGCCGGATTCCGAAGCACTAAGGAGAGTTAGAAAAATTTTTCGGTGTGTAATAAATGTGGCAAAGCCCATTCGGCGAATTGTAGGAAGGGGATTACCGGGTGTTATAAGTGTGGTCAAGAGGGTTACTACATGAGAGATTGCCCGAATGATGGAGCTAGCAGTAAGTTAGAAGATAGACCACCAGCTTCGGGATAAACCAGTGGCGGTCGAGGGCAGATTCGAGGAGGTCCCCAATTCAGAAGAACGAGCGATGCGAGCCAGCCTAGTAGGGGAGCCAGTTGAGGAGGATCATCCGGAGGACCGCAAGGTAGACCACATACCCAGGCTAGGTTATTTACGGTGACCCAACAGGAGGCAAATGCGGCCTCAAAAGTTGTGACGGGTACAATGTCAATTTTTGATCGAGATGCTTATGTACTGATAGATCCTGGAGTGACCCATTCTTTTATTTCTGTGGAGTTTGCTACAAATGCTAGTATAGTGCCCCAGTTATTAGATGGCGCGGTAGTAGTGTCTGTTCCTACCGGAGACTCCATTGATCAAAAACAGTGTATAGGAGTAGTAAAATCAGTATTGAGAGCCAAGAGTTTATGACAGATTTGATTGTGTTGGCCATCAGTGAGTTTGATGTAATTTTAAGGATGGATTGGTTGTCTAAGTATCGGGCCTCAGTGGATTGCTTCCGGAAATAAGTCAGATTATGTAGCCCAGGTGGAACGGAAGTTATTTTTTGTGGGGTGCAAAAATCACTTTCTGTCAGCATGGTGTTGGTAATAAAGGCAGGAAAGATGCTTCGAAAGTCATGTCAGGGTTACTTAGTCAATGCCATAGACGTAAGAGATGGTGGAACGAAATTGAAGGATATTTCGGTGGTTAGAGAGTTTCCAGATGTATTCCCAGAGGATCTTCCAGGCTTGCCTCCAGATAGAGAGATAGAGTTTAAAATAGAAGTAGCTTCTGGAACGCAACCAATTTCTAAAGCACCCTACAGAATGGCTCCTTCAGAATTGAAAGAATTGAAGGTTCAGTTAGAAGAGTTGATGACTAAGGGTTTCATTAGACCGGGTACTTCTCCTTGGGGGGCACCGATTTTGTTTGTAAAGAAGAAAGATGGAAGCATGAGATTATACATTGATTACAGGGAACTGAATAAAGTAACTGTGCGTAATCAATATCCACTTTCGAGAATTGATGATTTGTTTGATTAGCTACAAGGTGCCAGAGTGTTTTCCAAGATAGATCTGAGGTCAGGCTATTTATGCATATTAATGTTGTTTTATAGGTTTAAGCATTATCGGAGCAAAAATACCAGAAACTAAATGCAAATGGAGCTATTTGAGATGAGAATTCGAGAAGGGACTAAAATGCTCAAAATGTAAACAGCGCCGTGAACAATACGAGTAAACAGTGAAATTACTACAGTGTATGAACAGTGCAGCACCGCGGCATTGCTCGGGGAATTCAAGTCAGAAGCTCCAGTGCTGCGGCATTGAATCCGAATACTATGGCATTGGATACTGGGCACTCATTAAGGGCAATTTTATCCTATTTTTGCAACCCTAAACCTATATAAATGCCCATTATTGAGCCAAGAATTAGGGGGGGGGGGGGGGGGGGGGGGCAGTAGAGAGCACAAAATTAACACTTCATTTGGGTCTTGGAAGCAAGAATCAACAACAAGAAGAAGAAATTCTACAATTTGAAGGAAAAACATCACTATTGCATAAAGGGAAATTTCCTTTTCTCTTCAATTTTGTATATGTTGTTGATTCTAATATGTATAATGATGTTGTTGATGTTGTTAGATGCTCTGAACTTATGTTTTAAATTATGAACTAAGATTTATGGCTAGGATTATAATGTGAACTCAATATGTAGCTTGGATTAATTATTTTCCCTTATTCATCATATTGGTATTGAATTATTCAATTTCTTCTATGCTTAATGCTTTTAATTACATGACAATGTATTAGATTGATTTGGGAACCTTAATGAACTTGAAAAAGAGAATTTTGTGTTGGCTATGAATAGATTGATGTATTATCATTGTGTAAAAGCATGAGTTCTATATGAGATAGGAATATACTTATATGGCATATATGACCATTTGGAGACTTTGAACTCAATGAATCTTATTTCAATTTGATTATCATAGGAATATTGATAATTGATTGAATGATATACACTCACTTGACTATCGAAAGAGGCTTGTGAGGATATTAGAGTTCTTGATTAACATTCATATTGATAGTTCTAAGGGGCGTAATTGGATTCAAGTGAAGTATTGAGGGATTATTGTAATTCTAGACATTTGAGTATTGGTGCTATCACATTTGTTCTTTTTTCTCAATTCTTGTAATTATTCTTTTTGTTTAATTAGTTTAGATATCAAAATCATTGAATTGCATATAGCTTAAATAAGAGTAGGAGGACACAATTTTAGTACTCAGCAAGTAGTAATAACAATTCCTCGTGGGATCGATACTTTTTTCATCATATATTACTTGTTACGATAAAGTATATTTGCATCAGTTTGTGTTATACAAAATACACAACAACGCTCGGTTTGTCAAATGAAACTATTCTATAAATCTGTGAACATTACCTCACGCACACATCACAAAAATACAAATCAGTGCGTCGACCATCCAAGCGCAGGTCACAATGCATACGTATAGTCCTTCCATTATGATATCCTGGATGTGCAGGGATATAGACTATCACCATCAAATCCTCATATGCTCATCCATGTCATATCCCTAGACTTTTATCTCACTAAACAATATGTGCAAACTCATTTGTCGAATTATTCCACCCTGGCGGAAACTCTTTCCCAGGATTAATGCTTGTGGCTACAAAACTTTCTAAGATACAATCTCGAAGCATCTAGATATCTAACTCCCTATGCAAGCTGACAGATCCCATATATGTATACACTAAACTCTATAAGCATTGGACCGTACCCAGTAACACCCAGCGGTGACACCATGAAAGGTCTGTGGCATGCGTGGAACCAAAGTATGGTGGATCACTTACAAGTCCACTATGGCACTTAGGTAAAAAGACCACGTATACTACTCAACTCGAGAGGACCCATCGTTGACGGCTTATATAGGGTGTCTATTGGAGGCCCTCATGAGTTCATCCTATATCCAGTCTTAACTGGATACCCATATGTCAATACGAGCTCCAAGCTCACAGTCGACTAGGAATGACCATCTATATCCTATAGGTATGACGTATGCTAATCTATATAAAGATATCTACCGACAGACCCGCATCGACAAAAATAGATCAGGGATAATATTTAAGAACATACTTGCGTAACTAACATTTTCTGGCATCTAATTGCAACTCTTGCAACTATACAATTACTAGTATATTCACAGGTCTATGACCCATTACAGACAAAGCTCTAATTCTTGGATCTTCACTAAATATTATAACCAGTATCTATTAGCTGTGCTAACATTTAGCATTTATATCTCTCAGCATGACTAACTGTGGGCCCTTAACTAAACTCTTTTAGATTAGATCTAAACTCCTTCATATAATACAATATTTATAATGTTACATTGCATAATACCATTTAAATAAGTATTAGTGATTTAATGAGAATGTACACATGTGTAAATACATAAGTATATGTACATTCAGGGATGACACGTAAGCACTAACCCTAACAGGATTTCCTCAAGACACATAGAGTTGTCTACCCTCTCTTCATAGCTATTCAATTATTGTCTATTGACTTTAAAAATATTTCCATTCTTTGGATTTTCAATTTCAACAGCTCTATAAGAAAAAACTTTTTGATGATGAAAGGTCTAGTTCATTGAGAATGAAGATTGCCAGGAAACAAGAGTAATATTGAATTATACAAGAGATCTTTCTGTGAAGGTTCAAAAGTTTTTCTGACAATGTGTTTGTTTCATTTTCTCTTTGTAGATCCTAGAGTTTTCATAAGCATTATTCCTGATTTCCTCTAATTCATTCACCTAGAGTTTCCTTAGAGGACTAGCTTTATCTAAGTTAAAGTTAATCATTTTGATAGCCCAAAAATCTTTATGTTCTAATTCTACAGGTAAATGACAAGGTTTTTCAAAAATGAGCCTATAGGGAGACATACCAATTGGTGATTTAAAAGCAATACGATAAGCCCAAAGTTCATTATTTAATCGTAAAAACCAATCTTTATTTATTTATTTGAGTTTACCTTTTTTTCCAAAATTCGTTTGATTTTTTTATTAGCAAGCTCGACTTGTCCACATGTTTGTGGGTGGTAAGGTGTAGACACTTTGCATGTGATTTTATATTTCTTCATCAACAATTCAAAAGATTTGTGATAAGGGAAAATTTGTCATATATTTTCTCATGTTTTTATTATTGATATTTTATGGTTTTATGAGAATAGATGGCTATTTATGTGCATTATTGTTATTTATAGGGACTTGAATGAAATTTAAAGAAAGAACGCAAAAGGAGCGAAAACAGGGACTAAAATGAAAAGTTTTCAAATTATGAGTCCAGCACCCCCGCGCCACATGTATTGTCGCCCCAGCGCTGAAATAGTGATCGAAATAAGAAAAACGACCTGCTTAAGTCGCGTCTAGCGCCCCAGCGCCGAAGAGTCACCGCGCCAGCAACGCTCCATCGCCCCAGCGCTATCGACATACCGCGCCAGCGGTGAAGCCATTTTCATGCAGCGCCCCAGCGCAAAGATTCCACCGTTCCAGCGGTAATAGCTTTTTCACGCGTCGCCCCAGCGACAGATGCATAGCGCGCCAGCGGTAGTGCGAGTCCTAGTCCGATGAGAATTGAGATTTTCAAGCTCATATCAATCCCTATATAAAGCCACTCGTTCCCAGCCTTCAAGAATCAATCCAAGACGACCCAAGAGCACCAAGAATATAGAGCACGAGTCTTGAAGAGCAATAGGAGCTTAATTGAAGCAACTTTAGAGAGAAGTACAAGACGTTCTTCAGCATTAAGAGTTCATAGGCAGCGCAATTAACAGCAATTCGACGTCTATATCGGTTTGCTAATAATTGTATCATGATTTATAATTATTTTTACTGCTGTTCTCTTGTAGCTATGAGCTAACTTATTTTCTAGGGTTAATATTTGAACTCAATATGTGCGCTTAAATTGCCATATCTTTTAGTATTTAATAAACTTAGTCATTTATTATTTAAATTACTTGTGTTTAATGCTTCAATATATCTGGCCAATATATGGTGAATGAATTGGTAATATTATTGATAAACTCGGAAGAGAAATCAATATATTTAGACCTAGGTAATTTGATGCATGATTGTAGAGTAATATTCAATATTACATATGCAAGTTTCAATTTAGGATAGGAATATACCTTGTTGGCATGTATGATCAATAAGACCTAATCTTAATGAACTTTAGTTTATTACAAGTACCATAGGAATATAGGTATTTGGTAAATTAGGGTATACTTGCATGACCTTGGAAGAGGCTTGTGAATACATTAGCGTCTTGATCAATAATAAAGACTAAGTGAGTTAAATATTAGATGATTAATTATTAGAAAGCATATTGAGGGATAATATTAATCCTAGGTTTTCTCTACGTTGCTATCTTTAAATCTCATTGCATTGTATTTTTATTTTTATATTTTCTACATTCATTCTTAGATTTTTATTTATCTGAATAATTATTAGGAAGACATAATTTTAGTAATTGGTTTAAAAAGAAAAAATTATCCCTGTGGGTTCGACATCCGACTTATTTAGTCTCTTTATTACTTGCATACGATAGTGTATACTTGCACTGAATTTTATGATATAGAAATATCACATCAGTTTGTTATAAAAGTGTGAACCTCCATCACTTATAATTACTCTAGGGATTCTAAACCTTGTCAAAATATTATTTTTTAGAAACTTCAAAATAATTTTATGATCATTGTTTTTACATGGGATTGCTTTAACTCATTTGAAAACATACTAAATAGCCACCAAGATATAAATGTATCCAAAAGATAAAGGAAATGGACCCATAAAATTAATACCTCGAGAATCAAAAAGTTTAATCACTAAAATTAGTTTTTATGGCATCATACTCTTACGAGTTATACTTTCTAACTTTTGACATTGTTCAAAAGTTTTGTAAAACTTATAGGCATCTTTGAAAAGGGTGGGCCAGTAAAATTCATATTATAAAATTTTTACTATAGTTTTCTTTAAAGAAAAATAACCATCACAAGCTTCGGAATGATAAAAGAAAATGACATCATGAATTTTATTACCATGAACACATCGTCTTATGATTTAGTTAGGACAATATTTGAAGATGTATGGATCATCCCCCAAAAACAATTGCGAACCTCGCATAAAAGTTTCCTTTTATTTTGGGATTGCCGATGAGATGAAAGTTTTCATGTAACAAGAAAATTAGCAATGTCAGCAAACTAAGGTAAATTAACAATACCAAAAAGCTATTCATATGAAAATGTATCATTGATTGGTGAAGATTCAAAAGATTCATCACAAATAAGTCTAGACAAGTAATCGGCCACAACATTTTCAACTCTCTTTTTATCCTTAATTGTGATGTTGAATTCTTGGAAGAGAAGTATCCATCTAATTAATCTTGGCTTAACATCCTTCTTTGAAAGAAGATACTTCAAACTTGCATGATCGCTAAATACAAATATGGGTGAACTGACAAGATAAGATCTAAATTTTTCCAAAACAAATACTACTACAAGTAATTCCTTTTCAGTTATGAAATAATTCATTTGAGCACTATCAGGTGTTTTACTTGCATAGTATATGACATGGGGTTTCTTATCTTTTCTTTGCCTTAAAATAGCTCCAACTACATAATCACTAGTATCACACATGATTTTAAAAGGTAAAGACTAATTAGAAGATTGAATAATAGGAGCAGAAGTTAACATGCTTTTAAGTTTATCAACTGCTTCTTAACAAGCCATGGTCTATTCAAAAATAGTGTCTTTTGACAAAAGTTTACACAATGGTCTAGATATGGCACTAAAATCTTTAATGAACCTTCTATAAAAACTAGCATATCCTAAAAATGACCTAACATGTTTTACACACGTAGAGGAAGGAAGATTGGTAATCAAATCAATTTTGGCTTTATCCACTTTTATGCCCTGAGATGAAACAATATGACCTAACACAATACCATGATCAACCATAAAATGATATTTTTTCCAATTAAGCACAAGATTTTTTTCTTTGCATCTAATAAGGACTTTTTACAAAATTGATAAGCAATCATCAAATGAATTACCAAAAACAGAAAGATCATTTATGAATACTTCAAGAAAACGCTCGACCATATCACTAAAAATACTAAGCATGCATTTTTGAAATGTGGCAGATGCATTGTATAAACCAAACGGCATTCTTTTGTATACAAATGCTCTAAAAGAGCATGTAAAAGTAATTTTTTCTTAATCCTCAAGTGCAATTTCAATTTGGTTGTACCCAGAATACTCATCTAGAAAACAATAAAATTTATGCCTAGCTACCATTTCTAAATTTGATCCATGATATGTAGAAGGAAGTGATCTTTCCTAGTCATCGAAATTAGCTTCCTATAATCAATGCACATGCGCCAACTAGTAACAGTTCTAGTTGGAATTAATTAATTGTTTTCATTTTTTACTACAATTACTCCAGGTTTTTTAGAAATACTTAAGTATGACTTATCCATTTTCTGTCAGAAATCGGATAGATGATTCCTACATCTAAAAGCTTAAGGACCTTATTTTTTACCAATTGTTTCATATTATGATTGAGCCTTCGTTGCATCTCTCTAGAGTGTTTGACATTATCCTCTAAATAAATCTTATGTGTGCATATTAAATGGTTAATTCCTTTGATATCAGCAATGGTTCTTCTTAATGCATTTTTGTGTAATTTTAAAGTGTTAAGTAACTTACTTTCTTGGAGAGAATTCAACTTAGACGAGATGATTATTGGAAAAGTTTCATTTTCACCCAAAAATGAATACTTTAGATGAGATGACAATGGCTTCAATTCAAGTTTTGGTGGTTGCACATTTGATGGCAATGGAGCATTTGTATTTGGTGGTAATTCATCAAATATTGGTCTCCACGTGTCTATTCCAAAAATCTATGAACAAGAATGAGTCTCAGAATTAATTTTCATTTCATAATCATTATCAGAAGAATAAATATTAAATTCATCATGTACAAGTTCTTTGATTAGATCAACTTCATACACATTATCATCATTCATAAATTGCTTGAAAATATTAAAAACATTCAAATCACAAGTCATATTACCAAAAGACAACTTTAAAAAATCATTTCTAAAATTAATCAAAGTATTAGAAGTTGCAAGAAATAGACGACCTAGAATAAGTGGAATTTGAGCATTCAAGTTCAAAATAGGATATGTATCCAAAATAATTAAATCAACAGAAAAATAAAATTTATCAATTTGAATAAGCATATCTTCTACTACTCCTCTTGGAAATTTCATACTTCTATCAGCAAGTTGAAGAGTGATTGGAGTAGGTTTAAGCTCATTATGACAGGACCCGACCTGAGACCCTCTACTATAGATCCCAGCGGCCCTGCCGGGCACCCCGATGGAAGTTCCTCCGACCTAACTGGGTAATTTGAGAAATTTTGCGAGGCAAACCCCTTTTTAATTCTTGCTACAACTGAGAAGGTCTTGTAATATACATGAAAATAACATCTTAATTTAAAAAACAACGGACAGAGTTTCCCCTGTTTTTCAGAAAATCTATATAAAACCTGCAAAGAAATTTCACTTCTATTTCCAATACATCTCAATACTACCAATTCGGACCTCTAGTCCTTTCTAAATCAAATCCAACACAACTCAATTATTCATTTAAACCACAAAATGAGCATACTCATGAAAAGCAAAAATGATCATCATAATCTCGAATTCTTTTCTTATTGGTTCAAAACATATATACAAATATACATACCTATAACTACTATGCATAAGGAGCTCAGTGAGTGCAAATAAAATTTCAATAAAATAACATCATGTATAGATAGCAAATTCTAAAGTTCATGCAGAAATCATGCTTCTAAAACTGATGTAAAACTGTAAAACGGTTTCTAACATCATATGCTATTGAAATCTTGCTGAGAGGGTTTTATCTACATCTTTGGAAAACCATATCCAGAATCTGTATAACATAATAACTACTATGTGCATATAAATGCATAAATGCTATCGGTAAATCGAAAACTAGTAAAATCTTCGCTCGACCATTTTCTTTCTAAACTGTACCAATGGCAACCCTAAAGCTCTATACTCACGCAGTGACTCAACTAGCACCGCACACGTGAGTAGGTCACAGGGCACCTCAACTAGCAGTACCCACAGTGACATCTCAAGACATCTCACTGGCTATGTAGCGGAATCCTACATTGCATACATATAGCGAGACAATACCCCGTACACATAGGGCGACTCATATGACCCGACATCCCGACTTCTCGGAGTTAGTGACACACCCCCAAGACCTACCCATATGCATGGGATATACCGGCCGGGTTTAATACAATCATCACCACTACAATTTAAGGGTACCAATGGCCTTTAAAACAAATGCAGAAATTCTAAAACTATTTCTCAAATCGAACATGTAAAAGCATGTCTATGAATATATATATCAAGATCATAAATCATGTTTATGCATTGAAAGCTCATAAAGCAAACATATTCATTATGCGAAAACATAATAAACGAAAAGTAAAAGAAATGGAAGATTTCCACTCACAACCGCTCTATGCTCAATTTCGCTCCTAATTTTTGCTCCCGTTATCGCTCTCAGTTATCTTCACCTACGCGCCATAAATGACATTTAGAACCAAATCGAATGCTAGAATCTCATGTAACTACTAAATGCCCTAATCGGCATACAAAGACCGAATGCGTACTACTTCCCGATTTTTATTTATGGAGTCATTTAATCTAATCTAACTCACCATCCGGCGCCTTGAAAATTATTGCACGCCCTATAACTTGGTTGGACATACATGCCCTTCACCTTTCCAAAATGGACAATTATGTCCCATTTTCTTCATTTTTGGTTTTTTCATCAACCATATACATTGAATTTACAATATACACTATTTACACACAACAACTCAATCAAAACACCACTCAATCCCTAACTTCCCTAAAGTGGCAGAATTTTACCCTAGGTTAAACACATTCCTTTTCTCAATTTCTTGTTTCAATTATAAGCAAATCAAGCCAATTTCATTCTAAAGCCTTAATTACAACCAATTGAAATCTCTACAACAAAATCACCAAAAACCCTAATTCTTACCTTGCCAATTTCTGCAAATTGATGACTCCTTCAAGCTCCACACTAGAATTCAATTCAATTTAAGCCAAGAATACACACAAGAACATCAATTTAAGCATTCTTGAAAGATCACTTATCAAGCATTTCTTGAAAATTCTGCAACCTTCCAACATATATATAGTGCTCCCTCAATTGACCATTTTGCCCTTCAACTTACTCAAAACTTCTAATTTACCATTAGTTCAAATGAAAATTTTAATTGGTTCCTTTGTAACTATCTAGTTAGAATAGTCAAAAGAACTAACTACAGTTTCCAACTTGGCAATCCATGAGATTGCTTCTAATTGGTCAATTCCTTAATATATGGATTGTATTTCTCAACAGAGGCTTGTTCCATACATAACCCTTAAATGGAAATTCATGTAGTAAATTAGGATTTTCCTTTTCTAAGCCAATAAAGAAAAATTTCAAAAATATTTTAGGGTCGTCCGGCGCACCGATCGATTGTGAAATTACCATATTAGGTCTAATATCTCTCACGTGCACTATAAAGGGAATATTTCTAATAGGGTTAAAATCGAGTAACCCTACGGTGTCTTATTTGCTCTATACCGAAATCTAGGCGCCAATACTACTAATAGGGATTGGATATTACAATTTCACCCCTCCTTAAAAAAATTTCGTCCTCGAAATTTAAATCATACCTATCTCAAAAAGGTGAGGATGTTGCACTCGCATCTGATCTTTACGTTCCCATGTGGCTTCTTTTACTCCATGGTTCATCCATAACACTTTCATTAAGGGAATGCTTTTGTTACGAAGCACTTGCTCTTTTCGGTCAAGGATTTGCACAGGCCTCTCTTCGTAGGTCAAGTTCTCGTTCAATTCTACTAATTCTTCCCTTAGGATGTGTGAAGGATTTGCTATATACTTGCGAAGCATGGAAACATGAAACATGACAGGACCCGACCCGAGACCCTCTACTATAGATCCCAGCGGCCCTGCCGGGCACCCCGATGGAAGTTCCTCCGAACCTAACTGGGTATGTTAAGAAATTCCGCGAGGCGAACCCCTTTTTAATTCTAGTTACTACTAAGAAGATCTAGTAATATACATGAAAATGACATCTTAGTTTTAAAAACAAACGGACAGAGTTTCCCCTGTTTTTTCAAAAAATCCATATAAACCTGCAAAGAAATTTCACTTCTAATTCCAACTCATCTCAATTCTACCAATTTGGACCTCCGGTCCTTTTCAAATCAAATCCAACACAACTCAATTATTTCGTTAAATCACAAAATAAGCATAATCATAAAAAGTAAAAACGATCATCATAAACTGGAAATCTCTTCTTCTTGATTCAACACATACTTACAAATATACATGCCTACAACTATTATGCATAAATAAAGAGTGCCATTAGTACATTTACATGTACAAAAATTATCTTTGGATTCGGCCCACTACTCGGCGATAGGAGAATCAGCAGCTTGCGTTCCGAGACCTGCACTTGGGAAAGGGGTTTAAAACATAAAACATAAAATGAGTGAGCTAAAGGAGCTCAGTGAGTGTAAATGAGAATTCAATTACAAGAATATTATACAAAGATAGCAATTTCTAAAGTACATGCAGAAATTATGCTTCTAAAACGGATGTAAAATTATAAACCGGTTTCTAATATCATATGCTAATGAAATCTTGCTGAGCGGGTTTTATCTACATCTTTGGAAAACTATATTCAGAATCTGTATAACATAATAACTGCTGTGTGCATATAAATGCATAAATGCTATCTGTAAATCGAAAACTAGTAAAATCCTTGCTCGGCCATTTTCTTTCTAAACTGTACCAATGGTAACCCTAAAGCTCTATACCCACGCAGCGACTCAACTAGCACCGCATACGCGAGTAGGTCACGGGGCACCTCAACTAGCAGCACCCACAGTGACATCTCAAGATATCTCACTGGCTACGCAGCAAAATCCTACATCGCATGCATATAGCGAGATAATATCCCGTACACATAGAGCGACTCACATGACTCTACATCCCAACTTCCCGGAGTTAGTGACACACCCCCAAGACCTGCCCATATGCACGGGATATACCGGCCGGATCTAATACAATCATCACCACTATAATCTGAGGGTACCAATGGCCTTAAAACAAATGCAAAAATTTTAAACTGTTTCACAAATCGATCATGTAAAAGCATGTCTATGAATATATCAAGATCATAAATCATGTTTATGCATCGAAAGCTCATAAAACATACATAGTCATTGTGCGAAAACATAATAACCGAAAAGTAAAAGAAATAGCAGATTTCCACTCACAACCGCTCCACGCTCAATTTCGCTCCCGATTCCTACTCCCGTTAACGCTCTCGGTTATCCTCACCTACGCGCCATAAATGATATTTAGAACCAAATCAAACACTAGAATCTCATTTAACTACTAAATGCCCTAATCGGCATACAAAGCCCAGATGGAAACTACTTCCCGATTTTAGTTACGGAGCCATAATCGAAACTAACTCACCATCCGGCGCCCTGAAAATTATTGAACACCTTATAATTTGATTGGACATACTTGCCCTTCACCTTTCCAACATGGACAATTATGTCCTATTTTCTTCATTTTTGGGTTTTTTTCATCAACCATATCCATTCAATTCATAATATGCATCATTTACACACAACAATTCAATCAAAACACCACTCAATTCCTAACTTCCCTAAAGTGGCAGAATTTCACCCTAGGTTCCAACACATTCCTTTTCTCAATTTCTTGTTCCAATTACAACAAAATCATGCCAATTTCATTCTAAAGCCCTAATTACAATCAATTGAAATCTCTACAACAAAATCACCAAAAACCCTAATTCTCACCTTGCCAATTTCTTCAAATTGATGACTACTTCAAGCTCCAAACTAGAATTCAACTCAATCTAAGCCAAGAATACACATAAGGACATCAATTAAAACATTCTTGAAATCTCACTTACCAAACTCATAAAAGATGCTTTTCTTACCTCTTTTTCTTGAATTTCCACTAATAGAGACTTCAATTGAACTTAGGGATGGGTTTGTAACCTTATTTTGGCTTGATTACACATGAAAAATCATGAAAAAAAACTTGAGTAGTCACTGTAGCAGCACCCCCCTTTGAAGCTCGAATTTCTCTCTTTTTTTGGCTAAGTGTTGGTTTTGATCTCTCTTCAAATTTCTACACACTTCTAATATATATATAGTGCTCCCTTAATTTACCATTTTGCCCTTCAACTTACTTAAAACTTCTAATTTGCCATTAGTTAAAAACTAATTATATAATTAGTTCATTTGTAACTATCTAGTTAGAATAGTTCAAAGAACTAACTAGAACTTCCAACTTGGCAATCCATGAGATTTCTTCTAATTGGTCCATTCTCTAATATATGGATTATGTTTCTCAACAAAGGCTTATTCCATTCATAACCCTTAAATGGAAATTCATGTAGTAAATTAGAATTTTCTTTTCCAAGCCAATAGAGAAAAATTCTAAAAATATTCTAGGGTCATCCAGCGTATCGATCGAGTGTGAAATTACCAAATTAGGTCTAATATCTCTCACGTGCACTATAAAGGGAATATTTCTAATAGGGTTAAAATCAAGTAACCCTATGGTGTCTTATTTGTTCTATACCGAAATCTAGGCGCCAATACTACTAATAGGGATTGGATATTACAAAACACATCATGGATTCTAGCTAGATCTTCGGGTAATTGTAGATGATATGCCACATTTCGAACTCTTTCAACTATCTCGTACGACCCAATATATCGGGGACTCAACTTTCCTCGCTTCCTGAATCTTAGTACTCCTTTCCATGGAGTTATCTTCAGAAAGACCTTATCACCGATCTCAAACTCCAAGTCTCTTCTTCTGTTATCTGCATAACGTTTCTGTCTATCATTAGCTGTTTTCAATTTCTGCCTGATAAGTTGAATCTTTTCCGAAGTAATCTGGACAATTTCTGGGCTGATCAGCTTTCTTTCACCTACCTCATCCCAACAAACTGGAGTTCTGCACTTTCTTCCATACAATGCTTCATATGGTGCCATCCCGATGCTAGTCTGGTAGCTATTATTATAGGCAAACTCCAGTAGTGGCAGATGAGTATCCCAACTTTCCTTAAACTCCATAACACACGCTTTAAGCATATCTTCAAGTGTCTGAATTATCCGTTCAGACTGACCATCCGTTTGTGGATGGAAGGCTGTACTGAAACTTAATTTTGTGCCTAGAGCTTTCTGTAAGCTGGGCCAAAATCGAGAAGTGAACTGTGGATCCCTATCTGACACAATGGATACGGGAACTCCATGGAGTCGTACCACCTCATCTACGTACAACTGGGCTAATTTCTCTAAAGAACAACTGCTTCTAATGGATAGGAAGTAGGCAGATTTCGTCAGTCTATCAACAATCACCCATATTGCGTCATTGCCTCTCTGGCTACGTGGAAGTCCTACCACGAAATCCATCGTTATTCTTTCCCATTTTCACTCTAGAATCGGAAGGGGTTGCAAGAGCCCTACAGGTTTTTGATGCTCAGCTTTTACTTGTTGGCAAGTTAGGCATCTCGAGACACATTCAACTATATCTTTCTTCATGACCTTCCACTAGTAGTGCTCTTTTAGGGTACGATACATCTTTGTGCTCCCCGGATGCATAGCATACGCAGAAGAATGAGCTTCTTTTATAATCTCTCTTCTTAACTCATTTACATCCGGAACACATAACCTCTAACCCAAGGTTACTACACCATCCTCGGTCACTGAAAGATCATTTCGCTGCCCGGACTCGATTTCACCCTTGAATTTAACTACTTGTGGATCTTGAGTCTGTAGTTCTTTGATCCGATCAACCAGTATTGGACGGACCTGAAATATGGCTAATAGTGCTCCCGAATCTGACAATTCTAATTTTACACATAAAGACCTCAATTCTATCAACATTGATAGATATGCGACCTTCAAGTGAGCTATTGAACCTACAGGCTTTCTGCTGAGAGCATCTACTACCACATTAGCTTTTCCTGGATGGTACTCCAAGGTGCACTTATAATCTTTAATAAGCTCCAGCCACCTTCTCTGCCTCATATTCAATTCTTTCTGAGTGAACAAGTACTGCAGGCTCTAATGATCCGTAAAGATCTTGCAAGGAACCCCATATAAATAATGCCTCCAAATTCTTAAAGCAAAAACTACTGCAGCTAGTTTTAGGTTATATGTAGGATAATTCTGTTCATGCTTCTTTAATTGTCTAGAAGCATAGGCTATTACTTTCTCCTTTTGCATTAGCACACAACCTAGACCTTGCTTGGAAGCATCATAATATATAGTAAATCCATCATTCTCCAACGGAAGTGTAAGCACTGGGGCCGAAGTCAACCTTCGCTTTAGCTCTTCGAAGCTCTGCTGGCACGCTTCCGACCATACAAATTTCTCTTCTTTCCGGGTTAACTTAGTTAGAGGAGCGGCTATCTTTGAGAATCCCTTTACAAACTTCCTATAATATTCGGCCAAACCCAAGAAACTACGGACCTCCGTCATGTTCGTGGGCTATCTCCAATTCACTATTGCTTCGATCTTCTGGGGATCTATTGCTACCCCTTCTGCAAAGATTACAGGCCCAAAAAATGCAACTCTATCTAGCCAAAACTGACATTTACTAAGTTTGGCGTACAGCCGATGCTCCCTTAAGGTGTACAAAACTATCCTTAGATGTTCTGCATGCTCTGCCTCTCTGCTTGAATAAACCAGTATATCATCAATAAATACTATCACAAACCGATCTAAATAGGATCGAAAAACTCTATTCATGAGATCCATAAAAGCAGCTGGGGCATTAGTCAGCCCAAAAGGCATAATAAAAAATTCATAATGCCCATAGTGGGTTCTAAAGGCCGTCTTAGGAACATCTTCCTCCTGGATCTTCAGTTGATGATAGCCTGACCTTAGATCTATCTTGGGAAATACTCTTGCTCCTTGTAGCTGATCAAATAAATCATCAATTCTCGGAAGTGGATACTGATTACGCACCGTTACTTTATTCAGCTCCCTGTAATCAATGCATAATCTCATGCTTCCATCTTTCTTCTTCACAAACAAAACCGGTGCCCCTCAAGGAGAAGTACTCGGTCTAATGAAACCCTTATTCACCAACTCTTCTAACTGAACCTTCAATTCTTTCAATTCTGAAGGAGCCATTCTGTAGGGGCTACTTCTATTTTAAACGCTATCTCTCTATCTGGAGGCAAACCTGGAAGATCCTCTGAGAATACATCCGGAAACTCTCTAACCACCGGAATATCCTCCAATTTCATTCCACCATCTCTTACGTCTATGGCATAGACTAAATAACCCTGACATGACTTCCGAAGCATCTTTCCTACCCTTATTACCGACACCATGCTGGTGGAAAGTGATTTTCGCACCCCACAGAAAATAACTTCCGTTCTGCTTGGGCTACATAATCTAACTTCTTTCCGGAAGCAATCCATTGAGGCCCGACACTTGGATAATCAATCCATCCCTAAAATCACATCAAACTCACTGATGGCCAACACAATCAAATCCACCATAAACTCTTGGCTCTTAATACTGATTTTACTACTCTTATACTGTTTTTGCTATAATGGAGTCTCCGGTAGGAAGAGAGACTACTACCGCACCATCTAATAACTGAGGCGCTACACTAGCATTTGCAGAAAACTCCACAAAAATAAAAGAATGTGTCGCTCCAGGATCTATCAGTATATAAGCATCTCGAACAAAAATTGACATTGTACTTGTCACAACTTCTGAGGCTGCATCCGCTTCCTGTTGGGTCACTGCAAATACCCTTGCCTGGGTATGCGGTCTCCCTTGCGATCCTCTGGATGATCCTCCTCGACCGGTTCCCCTACTAGGCTGGCTCGCGCCGCTTAATCTTCTGAATTAGGGACCTCCTCGAATCTACCCTCGACCGCCACTGATTTATCCCGAAGCTGGTGGTCTATCTTCTAACTTACTGCTAGCTCCATCATTCGAGCAATCTCTCATGTAGTAACCCTCTTGACCGCACTTATAACACCCGGTAATCCCCTTCTTACAATTCACCGGATGGGCTTTGCCACATTTATTACACACCGAAAAATTCTTCCAACTCTCCTTAGTGCTTTGGAATTCGGCGGATGGTTGCCGAACAGAAGCTTGGCTAGATTGAGCTCATTGGCTTGGTTTTCGACTGCTGGACCATGAAGATCTCTCCTCTGTTCGGGTGAATTTACTCGGTCCTCCTTGAGAACCACCTGACCAGCCTCTTTTCTGGCCCTGCTGTTTCGGTTTAGGGATGACCGCCATGCTTCTTTCAACCCGAGTTGCAGCTTCCACCAATGCTCCATACTGAGTATGGGTTGTCGATACCACATATGCCCTAATCCGAGGATTAAGACCCACTGCAAACCGGTTAGCCTTCTGCTCCTCATTATCGGCTATAAAGGGAACGACACGGAGGAGCTCTGAAAACTCCTTCTCGTACTCTGCCACCGAGAGGGAACCTTGTTCGAGCTTGAAAAATTCTTCTATCTTCGTATCTTTATAACTTTTGGGGTAGAAATTATTCAGATATTCCTCTTTGAAAAGCGCCCAAGACACCCCATCTGCGTTCCTCCTTTACAAGGCCTTCCACCATCTGCTCTTTCGTACATCCCATAACCTGAACAATTTTTTCATTATTCTCTAACCAAGATAGGACTTTCTCGGGATCTCCGGTACCGTTATAAGCCTTAGCGCCTAATTTCTTGGCGCGTTCAATGGACACTTCAGTTTCTCACGGCTGTTGGTGCTAGTATATATGCCATTTAAGCTATATTCACGTTCGTACCCTCTGGCTCAGCAAGTTGAGACGATTCAGGAGGGGTCTGAGGCGTAGGAACATTTACCGACTCATTTCCTTGCTCCTCTTCAGGTGCAAGATCCTCCGCAACTACTCTTCTAGTATGTGGGCCTCCACGACGATGCATATTTTTTGAAAATTTAGTGATACAAATAATTATCAAATGCAAAGAATTCAACTTACTAAACTTAGAAAAATATGCATGCAATTCCAAGAATCTCATTCTAAAAATGAACTTTTTAACTAAAACTTTAAAAACCGTGCTCTGATACCACTCTGACCGGACCCGACCCGATACCCTCTATTATAGATCCCAGCGGCCCTGTCGGGCACCCCGACAGAAGTTCCTCCGACCTAACTGGGTAATTTGAGAAATTTCGCGAGGTGAACCCCTTTTTAATTCTTGCTACTACTGAGAAGGTCTTGTAATATACATGAAAATAACATCTTAATTTAAAAAACAACGGACAGCATTTCTCCTGTTTTTCGAAAAATCCATATAAAACCTACAAAGAAATTTCACTTCTATTTCCAATACATCTCAATACTACCAATTCGGACCTCCGGTCCTTTCTAAATCAAATCCAACACAACTCAATTATTCATTTAAACCACAAAATGAGCATACTCATGAAAAGCAAAAATGATCATCATAATCTCGAATTCTTTTCTTATTGGTTCAAAACATATATACAAATATACATACCTACAATTACTATGCATAAGGTAAAGAGTGCTATTTAGCACATTTACATGTACAAAAATGATCTTTTGATTCGGCCCACTACTCGGCAATAGAAGAATCAGCAGCTTGCGTACCGAGACCTGTACATGGGAAAGGGGTTTAGAAAACATAAAACACAAAACGGGTGAGCTAAAGGAGCTCAGTGAGTGCAAATAAAATTTCAATAAAATAACATCATGTATAGATAGCAAATTCTAAAGTTCATGCAGAAATCATGCTTTTAAAGTTGATGTAAAACTATAAAACGGTTTCTAACATCATATGCTATTGAAATCCTGCCGAGCGGGTTTTATCTACATCTTTGGAAAACCACATCTAGAATCTGTATAACATAATAACTGCTGTGTGCATATAAATGCATAAATGCTATCGGTAAATCGAAAACTAGTAAAATCCTCGCTCGGCCATTTTCTTTCTAAACTGTACCAATGGTAACCCTAAAGCTCTATACTCACGCAGCGACTCAACTAGCACCGCACACGTGAGTAGGTCACAGGGCACCTCAACTAGTAGCACCCACAATGACATCTCGAGACATCTCACTGGCTATGCAGCGGAATCCTACATCGCATACATATAGCGAGACAATACCCCATACATATAGGGTGACTCACATTACTCGACATCCCGACTTCCCGGAGTTAGTGACACACCCCCAAGACCTGCCCATGTGCACGGGATAAACCGGCCGGGTCTAATACAATCATCACCACTACAATCTGAGGGTACCAATGGCCTTTAAAACAAATGTAGAAATTCTAAAACTGTTTCTCAAATTGAATATGTAAAAGCATGTCTATGAATATATATATATCAAGATCATAAATTATGTTTATGCATCGAAAGGTTATAAAACATACATATTCATTATGCAAAAACATAATAAACGAAAAGTAAAAGAAATGGCAAATTTCCACTCACAACCGCTCCACGCTCAATTTCGCTCCCGATTTCAGCTCCGGTTATCGTTCTCGGTTATCTTCACCTACGTGCCATAAATGACATTTAGAACCAAATCGAATGCTAGAATCTCATTTAACTATTAATTGCCCTAATCGGCATACAAAGACCGAATGCGTACTACTTCCCGATTTTTATTTACGGAGTCATTTAATCTAATCTTACTCACCATCCGGCGCCCTAAAAATTATTGCACGCCCTATTACTTGGTTGGACATACATGCCCTTCACCTTTCCAAAATGGACAATTATGTCCCATTTTTTTCATTTTTGGTTTTTCCATCAACCATATACATTCAATTTACAATATGCACCATTTACACACAACAACTCAATCCCTAACTTCCCTAAAGTGGCAGAATTTCACCCTAGGTTCCAACACATTCCTTTTCTCAATTTCTTGTTCCAATTACAACAAAATCAAGCCAATTTCATTCTAAAGCCCTAATTACAACCAATTGAAATCTCTACAACAAAATTACCAAAAACCCTTATTCTTACCTTGCCAATTTCTGTAAATTGATGACACCTTCAAACTCCACACTAGAATTCAATTCAATCTAAGCCAAGAATACACACAAGAACATCAATTTAAGCATTCTTGAAAGCTCACTTATCAAACTCATAAAACAATGCTTTTCTTACCTCTTTTTCTTAAATTTCCACTAATTGAGGCTTCAATTGAGCTTAGGGATTCATATGTAACCTTATTTTAGCTTGATTACACATGAAAAATCATGAAAAAAAAACTGAAATTTCACTGTAGCACCTTCCCCCCTTGTACGAATTTGCTCTCTTTTGCTCTAAGTGTTTGCTTTTCATTTCTTGAAAATTTTGCAACCTTCCAACATATATATAGTGCTCCCTCAATTGACCATTTTGCCCTTCAACTTACTCAAAACTTCTAATTTACCATTAGTTCAAATGAAAAGATTTAATTGGTTCCTTTGTAACTATCTAATTAGAATAGTCAAAAGAACTAACTAGAGTTTCCAACTTGGCAATCCATGAGATTGCTTCTAATTGGTCCATTCCTTAATATATGGATTGTATTTCTCAACAAAGGCTTGTTCCATACATAACCCTTAAATGGAAATTCATGTAGTAAATTAGGATTTTCTTTTCTAAGCCAATAGAGAAAATTTTCAAAAATATTCTAGGGTCGTCCAGTGCACCGATCGAGTGCGAAATTACCAAATTAGGTCTAATTTCTCTCACGTGCACTATAAACGGAATATTTCTAATAGGGTTAAAATCGAGTAACCCTACGGTGTCTTATTTGCTCTATACCGAAATCTAGGCGCCAATACTACTAATAGGGATTAGATATTACACATTAAGTCCTAATTACTCATAAATAGTGTAAGGCAAAAGATTAACACTAGCTCTGTAATATCCAATCCTTATTAGTAGTATTTGCGCCTAGATTTTGGTATAGAGCAATAAAGACACCGTAGGGTTACCCGATTTTAAACCTATTAAATTTTTTTTTTATGGTGCGCGTGAGAGATATTAGTCCTAATTTGATAATTTTACACTCGGTCAGAGCGTCGGACGACCCTAGAATAGTTTTGAAAATTTTCTCTATTGGCTTGGAAAAGAAAATTTGAATTTATTACATGAATTTTCATTTAAGGGTTGTGCATGGAACAAGCTCTTGTTGAGAAAGACAATCCATATGTTAGAGAATGGACCAATTACAGACAATTTCATGGATTGCCAAGTTGGAAATTCTAGTTAGTTTCTTCTACTATTCTAACTAAATAGTAACAAAGGAACCAATTACATACTTAGTTTCCAACCAATGGCAAATTAGAAATTTAGAGTAAGTTGAGGGGTAAATTGGACAATTGAGGGAGCACTATATATAAAGTAGAAGTGTGTAGAAATTTTATGAGATTAAAAGCATAACAAGTTAGAGCATTAGAGGTGAAATTCGGCCAAGAAAAAGGAGGGGCTGCTACAGTGAAATTTTATATCTTTTTCATGCTTGATCAAGCTAAAATAAGGTCAAGTACAAGTTCCTAAGATCAATTGGAGCCTCCATAAGTGAAAATCCAAGAAAAAGAGGTAAGAAAAGCATTGTTTTGTGAGGATGATATGTGAACTTTCAAGATTGTTTCAATTGATATTTTTGTGTGTATTCTTGGTTTAGATTGAGTTGAATTCTAGTGTGGAGCTTGAAGGAGTCATCAAATTGAAGAAATTGGCAAAGTAAGAATTAGGGTTTTGGGTGACTTTGATGTAGAGACTTCAATTGGTTATATTTAGGGCATTAGAGTGAAATTGGCTTGATTTTAATGCTATTGGAACAAGAAATTGAGAAAAGAAATGTGTTGGGTGTGTTGAGATTTGTGCTTACGTGCCATCCCTTTATGTATGAATATTTGTTTAATATTTATACTAGTATTATTATTTCATTAAATCGCTAATTATATTGATATATGGTAAGATGCTTATAACATTTCAGACATTGTACGATTTGAAAGAGTTCAGATCAATGCTAAGAATTAGCAACGCTGAGAGTTATAAATGCTAAGAGTTGGCATTGATAAGAGTTATAAGGTTATAAGAGTCAGCAATATCTAAAGAGTTAGAGCCTTGTCTGAAATGGGACAAAGACCTAAGAATATATTAGTAATGACGTAGTTGCAAAGAGTTACAAATAGTGCTAGAAAATGTCATTATGCAGATATGTTCTCAAATATTATATTCTTGATCTATCTTCACTGATGCTGGTCTGTCAGTGAATACCTTAATAAATATATAAGTTGGTGTATGTCTATATCTAGATGGTCAAGATGGTTAGTCTTAGCAAACCATGAGTTTAGTGAAAGCGCGTACAAAGATACAGGTATTCAGTAAGGAATGAATATTGAACAGACTCACAAAGATCTCCAATAGACATCCCATAAAGCCGTCAATGGAGGGTCTTTCGAGTTGAGTAGTATTTGTGATCCTTTGACTTGAGTGCCATAGTGGGCTTGTGAGTGTTCCACCATACTTTGATTCCACACATGTTAGAAACCTTTCATGGTCTGACCGCTGGGTGTCGTTGGGTATGGTCTGATGCTTATGGAGTTCGTTGTGCATAGATATGGGATCCATCAGCGCATTTAGGTGAGTATTATATCCTAATGCTCTAAAGATTGTATTTCAAAAAGTCGCATGGCCATAAGCAGTAATTCCCGGAAAAAGAGTTTAACCCTCGGGATAAATAATATTACAAAAGTGTTTGCGAATATTATTTATTGAAATACAATTCTAGAGATAAGCTTTCAGTTGGGCATATAGAGATTTGATGGTGTTGATCTATATCTCTGCTCTACCCGGATATAAATGATGGAAGGATTATATGAATATGTTATAACCTCACCTTATATGGTTTAACATGCCACTTTGTAATATCCGTAACGTGTGTGTAGGGCATCGTTACGGACGTATGGAGGAGTTTCATATGATAATTTGAGCGTGGACCTAGAGAGTATCGCAATATGAAGTGTACTCATTGTGCACTGGGGCAGTATAATGGATTGAACAGTTCCATCCTAGAAATTCTAACAAACTGAAAATATGTTTCAGGGTTCCTCGGGTTGTGCACTTGTTTAAACTTAAATGTTAAGTATATCATTTAATTAGTTGACAAGAGTTATTAATTAATTAGATGTTAACAAGTGGCATAATTTTATTCCATAAATATTGTTACCATGAATTCACCAATTAACTATGTTAGTAAAATCAAATAAGGTAAATATTAATTATTCAAATAGTTTTTGAATAATTAAATAAATATTATTTAAATAAATAAAATATGATTTTATTTATTTGTTATTTTATTCCTAAATGAAAGACATACCTAATTTGAGGAACATAAATTAAATTAAGTGGAGCACTATTTTGTGATTAATGGTTAATTTTATTAGACCATTAAAATGGCCACCAAAAATTATTTTGGTAGTTGGCCACTTAATCTAATTTTGGTGGAGTACTTGTGAAGTATTGAGAGCACTAAAATGGTTGAGATTCATTTATGTTAACAAGTGTGTGAATGAATTTTCATGCAAGGATTAAGAGAAAAAAGAAGATATGGTTTTGAAAGAGTTTTTCATTGAACAAAGACTTGTGAGAAAAATCAAAGGAGAAAGAAAAATAAATCCTTCTTATTTTTCTTTCAAGTAATACAAACCTTGTTGCTGGAGATTATACTGCTGCTATTCTAGCTTCACAATCCCACTGGATTGTTGTGAACTAGAATTGAACAAAAGTGCACTTCAAGGTGAGCTCAAAGTTGGAGCAAAGAAATCCGAATTTAAAATCTTCATCGGAGGTCTTCAAAGGTATGTTTTCTGTATTCTTAAGTTGTTAAAAATTGAAGTACATGTGTATATGTTCATTACACGATAAATTTTGCTGCCAAATTCATGTATATGATAGATGTGTTTAGTTTTTTTCAATATGTACATAATCACATGCATACACCCTAAAATACGTCAATAGGGTGGTGGATGTAAATTCTACCACTTTAAGGAAGTTAGGGTTGAGATATGTTTTGGTTGAATTATTGTGTATAAATGGTGCCTTATATAAATTGAATGTATATGAATGATGGAAAATCAAAATGAAGAAAAGGGGACATAATTATCCATTTTGGAAAGGTGAAGGCCAATTATATCAAACCAAAGTTATAGGGTGTTAAGAAATTTTCAGGGCATCAGATGGTGAAATAGATAAGATTGAATGGCTTTAAAATGAAAATCAAAAAGTAGTATCCATCCGAGTTTTGTATGTCGATTAGGGCGTTTAGTAGTTAAATGAGATTTTAGAGTTTGAATTAGTTCTAAATGTCATTTATGGCGTGTAGGTGAAGAAAATCGAGACCGATAACGAGAACAAAAATGCGAAGCAAAATTGAGCTCGAAGCGGTTGTGAGTGAAAATCTTTCATTTTTTTTATCGTTCGTTTATTATGTTTCCGCATATTCAAATTGTATGTTTTATGCGGTTTTAATGCATAAACATGATTTACGATCTTGATATATATCCATAGTTATGCATTTACATGTTCAGATTAAGAAACAGTTTTAAAACTACTACATTAGTTTCAAAGGCCATTTGTACCCTCAGATTATAGTGGTGGTGATGGTTTAAGACCCGGCTGGTATATCCTGTGCATATGGGCTGATTTTGGGGGGTGTGTCATTAACTCTGGGAAGTCGAGTTGTTGAGTCATGTGAGTTGCTCTATATGTATGGGGTATTGTCTCGCTATATGTATGCAATGTAAGATTTCGCTGCATAGTTAGTGAGATGTCTTGAGATGTTACCGTGGGTGTTGCTAGTTGAGACGCTTTGTGACCTACTTACGTGTGCGGTGCTAGTTGAGTCGCTGTGTGAGTATAGAGCTTTAGGGTTACCATTGGTACAGTTGAGAAAGAAAATAGCCAAGCGAGGGCTTTAATAGTTTTCGATCTATCGATCGCATATTATGCATTTTTATGTACATGCTAGTTATTATGTCTTACAGATTTTGGATATTATTTTTTGAAGATGTAAATAAAACCCAGTCGGCAAGATTTCATTGGCATATGATGTTAGAAACTATTTTATAGCTTTATACAAATTTTAGAAGCATGATTTATACATGTCTTTTAGAATTTAATATTTATATAGAATTTTATTATATTTGAAATCTTAAATGCACTCACTAAGCTCCTTTAGCTCACTTGTTTTGTATTTTATGTTTTCTAAACCCTCTTTCTAGGTACAGGTCTCATTCCGCAAGCTGTTGATTCTCCTACTGCTGATTAGTGGGACAAATTTGAAGATCATTTTATAAATGTAAATGTGCTAAGTAGCACTCTTATTGCTTTCTGCATAGTAGTTATCGGCTTGTGTATTTGTATATATGTTTTGACAAACAAGAAGAGGTTTCGATATTATGATGATCATTTTACTTTTTTATAGTATACCAGTTTTGTGATCAAAATAAAATTATTTAGTTGTGTTGGAATTGGTTTTGAAAAGAATTGTAATTTCTTTGGAGGTCCTATTTGGTAGTATTGAAAAGCAGTTTGAAATAGAAGTGTAATTTCTTTGCAGGTTTTATATTGAATTTTCAGAAAAACATGGGAAACTCTGCCCATTTTTTTTTTAAATTTAAGAAGTCAATTTCACGTATATTCTAAGATTGTTTCAGTAATAGCAAGAAGTAAAAAGGGGTTCCTCTCGCGGATTTCTCAACTTACACAGTTAAATTCTGAGAAACTTTCATCGGGGTGCCCGGCAGGGCCGCTGGGATCTACAGTAGAAGGTCTCAGGGCGGGTCCTGTCAAGCTCCTAAATCGAGTAATGCACGATAAATCCTAAAATTACCAATCACAAAAGAAATGGTTGGACATCTAGAATCCTTGTATTTTGGAGGAGTGTTTTGTTGAATGATTGAACATACACTTTCGATCAAAAAGGCTTTTTTTGAACATTAACCTTTCTTTTCACCATGCACAAATCTTTCAAAAATTTGGCTTAAGATGGAACTTGCTTTTTTTCATCTAATAAATGGATATTTATTTTGACTTGCTTGAAAAGTTTATAGATGTCAGAATTTAGATTCAACTCTTCAATGGGTTTTAATCTTTGAGGAAATAGGGTAGGAATTGGACACTCTTCTATCTCAAAAGACTTTGACTATTTTTTCTTCTCATTTTCTACTTCAGGTGGTTTAGGTTCATCTTTTTTTATGAAGGAATAGTTTTATTAATAACTTTACTACTATGAAGTGTTGTAATGGTATTGATATTTTCAAGTGATTTTTCTTTTTACAAGATTCATTTACATTGAATTAACTCAAGGGATTGGGTTTAGGTTGAGAAGAAAACTTATATTTTTTTTATTTTGCACAAAAGATGTCAGATTGAAAAGTGTACTCTTGATCTTATTAATGGCCCCTAAAGTTTGATCACTAAATCTTGATTGCGCACGCATGAATGCTTGCAGCGTCTCCTTAAGAGTTTTTTTTTTATGTTTGATGAGTGATATGAAGGAATATTTGAAGGCTTTTGATGAGGTTGTGTTTGAGCATTGTTATCATTTCTCAAACTGAAATTTGAATAGTTTCTCCAATTTAGGTTATAAGTGTTGGAGTACTGAGATGGAAAAGGTTTTTGAGTATAATTTATGGCAGTCACTTGCTCATGCATTGCTTCTTTAAAGATCGAAAGGTTTGGGCACTCATTTGTGGGATGGCTAACAATATCACAAATACAGCAAACTTCTTCGGTAAGAATGGATTTGGTTTCCCTTAGTTTCCCCATTTCTATGGCTTCCACTTTTCTAGCCAAACTAGCTACCTTAACACTTAGATCATATTTTGACTCAATTGATACTTTCCTCTACTAGAACTTGCAAGATTAGATTTAATTGAATTGGTAGAATTAGTGATTTGCCGATTTTAGGAATTTTCTAATAAATGATTCAAATAATCAAATGCCTCATCTGGATCTTTGTCTAAAAATTCACCATTACAAATAGTTTCAATGAATTATTTTATCTCAAGAATTAAACCATCGTAGAAAAAACTAATTGTCCTCTATTTTTTAAAACCATGATGTGGGCAACAATTTGACAAATCTTTGAATCTTTGCCAACATTAAAAGTACGTTTCATTTTCCTTTTGAGAAAAGTTTTGAATTTCTCTTTCCAAGGCATTGGTTTTATGTGTTGAAAAAACTTTCTTTAGGAATTCACATTGCATTTCTTGCCAAGTACCTATCTGTTGGGATTTGTGCTTACGTGCCATCCCTTTTATGTATAAATATTTGCTTTATGTTTATACATTTATGATTTCAATATATCACTAATTATTTTATTTATAAATATGGTAAGATGCTTGTAACGTTTTAGACATTGTATGATCTGAACGAGTTCAGATCTGATCTAAAGGAGTTTAGATCAGAATTAAGAGTTAGTAAAATCTAAAGAGTTAGAGCCTTGTCTGAAATGGGACAAAGACCTAAGAATATATTAATAATGACATAGTTGCAATGGGTTGCAAATGGTGCTAAGAAATGTTGTTATGCAAATATGTTCTTAAATTTCATGTTCCTGATCTACCTTCACTAATGCGGGTCTGCTAGTGAAGATCTTAATATATATATAGATCAGTGTATGTCTATATCTAGATAGTCCAGATGGTTAATCTTAGCAGACCATGAGTTTAGTGGAAACTCGTATAGAGATACAAGTATTCAGTAAGGACTGAATATTGAACAGACTCACAAAGATCTCCAATAGACATCCCATAAAGCCGTCAATAGAGGATCTTTCGAGTTGAGTAGTATTCGTGGTCCTTAGACCTGAGTGCCACGGTGGACTTGTGAGTGATCCATCATACTTTGGTTCCACACATGTCAGATACCTTTCATGGTCTGACCGCTGGGTGTCGCTGGGTATGGTCCGATGCTCATAGAGTCCGGTGTGTACAGATATGGGATCCATCAACTCAATGGGTGAGTAAAATATCCTGCAACTCAAAGATTGTATTTCAGAAAGTCTTATGGCCATAAGCAGACATCCAAGAATTTCTTGGGAAAATAATATCGTGAAAATGTTTACGGATATTATTTATTGAAATACAAATCTAGAGATAAGTTTATGGTTGAGCACATGGAGACTTGACCGTGTTGATCTATATCTCCGCTCTTCTAGGATATTTATGATGGAAGGATTATACGAATATGTTATAACCTCAACTTGTATGGTCTAATGCGCCGTTTTGTAATATCTGTAACATGTGTGTGGGACATTGTTCGCGGACATGTGAAATAGTTTCATATGACAAATCGGGCATAGACCTAGAGAGTCTCACAATATGAAGTGTACTCGTTGTGCACTGGGGCGGCGAATTGGATTGAATAATTAATCCAACAATTTTCAGCAAAATGAAAAATGTTTCTAAGTTCCTTTTATTATTCACTTGTCAATAATTGAAGGTAAAACACATTATTGGTTTACAAGAGTTGTTAACCAATAAGAAATTGACAAGTGACATAATCTTGCTCCATAAATTATTTACCATGTATTTACCTATTTACCTTGCTTGGTAAATACATATATGGTAAATGTAAATAATCAAAATAGTTTTGAATTATTAATATTTTATATATTAATCAAATTATTATTATTAATTGGAATAAGTGGCAAACACCATTTACTAATGGAGAATGCACTTGTTATTAATAATAAGGAAAGTTTACCACTTTGTAATTCTTAAATGATGCACTAAGGAAGTGGTAAAACCACTTAACATTGATTAAATGCCATTTACTCTCTAGATATTGATTCAATTGGTTGAATCAAATTGGTGAGTGAAAAATATGATAGATTAATGTTTGTAATGGCAAACATGGTTAAGTGGTGGTGGAGCACTAAGAGAAATCATTCTTTGCACTTAAGAAAGAATTGAAAGAGTTCAATGTGTAAAAGAGAGAGTGAAATTCGTTCTAGGAGAAAAGAGAGAGAATTGAGAGCTTTTCCTAAGTGTTTTTCTCAAAGTGTTGAGAGAAAATGCAAAGGCTTACCAAGCTACAACATATAGAGTTGTAAAGAACTATAGAAAACACCCAATTCTTCTCATCTCTTGGTAGTAATCATAAGGACAAATTGTTTTAAGTGTTAAAACAATCATTTGCTGGAAATTCAAGGCTGCCATTCTAGCTTCACAATCCCACCGGATTTAGTTGTGAACTAGAATTGTGCAAGGGAACACTTCAAGGTGAGCTCAACAAAATTGAAGCTTGGAGTTCTTGAAGATTTGTAAAGCTACCTTCATATCCGGGTAGGTTATTAATTTGTTATTCATTTTATATCATGCATGAAATATATATATGAGATATATATATGTACTTGAATGATCATACATGATTGAATATGTTACATATTGTTTAATATGTATGAATACTTCCGTTGCGTATTTAATTTTTGAAATTATACACATCTATACACATCACACACCATATCACACAACACTATCAACCTTAGTCTTAAAAAATTAAGCCAAGTTTTTGCCTTATCGTTTAATGAGAATGAAAACAACTTAAACCTAATTATTTATTCACTACATCTTTGGTCCTTAAATGTACTACAAACTTCCTCAAATTCTTTTAAATGCATATATAAGCTTTCTGATTCTAAGCTATAAAAATTTAAAATTAAGGGAATCATTCCAGACTTAAATGTAAAATTATTGGCATTCAAAGGAAAAATGAAGCATGAGGATGCAGAGTTGCGACTAGGTTGCAAGTATTCATGCATGGTTCGGATATGTGCATTATCATGATCTTCGTGAACACTTTCATTATCGGCCATGGTGTGTGATATGTTTGATGAAGAATGAGAAAATGATGAAAAATTAAACAAATTATCAAAGGGAGTTTTATAATTACCTTTTACCAATCGAAGGGACTTAAGATCTCGAAACCATATACTCATACAAGAAGAGAAAATAAAATATAATAAAAAATTCTATAAACAAGAGAAGTAAAGTAAAGTAGAAAGAAAAATAAAATAAAATAAGATTGAGCAAATAAGAAGGCGAAATAAAAAATTAAGAGCAAAATAGGTGGCAAGACTAACTATAAAATAGAAGTTAGAGGAATAATTAAAAGTTAGATTAGTAAATGTTAAATTAAAAAAAGGTTAATAAAAAAAAAAGGTGATCAAACAAATCATAGTCAAATAAAAATAATAAAATAAATAATACTTAAAGTAAAGCAAGATAGGAGGCTTAACCTTCCATGAAAAACAAAACTAATAATTATCTTATTTAATTTCACTCCCCGACAACGGGGAGTGAAATATAATAATTATCTTAAATATTATATTACTTAAATATAGGTTGTCTTAATTATAGTATTTACTTGTAAGTCCGAGTGTCGTATCCACAAGGAGTGATCACCAAGAGCAAAGGTTGTTTGTCAATGTTCAAGAGTAATGAAGTATTGTACTCAAAGATGGAGTATATTGGTTGATATTAAAAGCAAAGATTATTAAGTGTAAATTAAGAAATCAATTTAAAAGAACACTAAGGCATTAGAAATCCACACTTACTTTGGTTGTAGCAGAGTTCCTTTAATCATTTTACTCACTTGAAAAATGATTTCAATTGATGAAAAATATTATTTGTAAAAAATATCTTATTGATATGTAGAAGATCTTTTCAAGCATTCTTTGTGCCCCTAGTCTACAAAGAATCAAGGCTTTAAACAAACCAAACCCACTTTCAAAAAATAATAAATCAAATCATTTAAACACAAATATGAAATACAAGAGTAAGATCAAAGTGACAAAACTACACTTCCATTAAGTGTTTCACTCCTAGCCTTAGCTAGAAATTTAGAACAACATAACTTAAGAAGTGGACTACAATAAAAAGTGAACTAAAGATTATAAAATGATGAAAGATATCCTCTCTTCAACCATGGGTGTCCTTAAATAGGCAAATTTATGGGCACTATTCACGTATGACCAAATGTTCAACATTTTTTACTACCAAAGTTTCCACTGAATTTGTAACACTCCTTTAACTGTTAAGCTAGCTGAATTGGACTTTCTGCTCAAATAACAATTTGTAGATAATGGAATTATATTTGTGGCTTATGGAATCGTACCAATTGGATTCTTATTTTGTGAGATATGGTCCAAATACTAAAACTTACTCGGACTGGGCCTGCATTGCATATAGGTTCTTTTTGAAGCCACTTTTCACCTTCCAAACATTCAAATTAAAAATTATATATGAACTTCAATTTTATTTTATATAAAACTATCTCTCAATAGGTTTAAGAATTACTATAATTGGAGTTCTTGGTAGAATGTTATACCCAATTTACCGAACCTACATTAAAAAACTTAAAAAGTTAATTAGATACAATACTGAAAACATACTCAAGTTAGGGAGATTAATAATACTAATGGAACAAAATGATGATAAAAATATTTATTTAATGTGTAATTTTAAGAGTGAATAATAAATCTCACCCATATAAGCTAACATATTCCATATCTATACACACCAGACTCCATGAGCATCATACTATACCCAGCGACACCCAGCAGTCAGACCATAAAAGATCTTTGACATTCGTGGAACTAAAGTATCGTAGATCACTCACAAGCCCATTATGGTGCTTAGGTCAAAGGATCATGAATGCTACTCAACTCGAGAAGACTTTTCATTAACGATTTTATGGGATGTCTATTAGAGGTTCTCGTCAGTTCGTTCAGTATCCAATCTTTACTGAATACCTGTATGCCTATACGGACTTCTGCTAAGTCTATGGTCTACTAAGACTAACCATCTAAATAATAAATATAAACATATACTGATCCAAAAGAAATACCAATCGACTTGTGTCGGTAACCATGGATTAGGAATGATATTTTTGATAACATATTGCATAATAATATTTCTTAACACCATTTGTAACTCTTTCCAACTACGTCATTACTATATTATTCTCAGGTCTTTGTCCTTATTTCAAACAAGGTTATAACTTTCTAGAATTGCTAACTTTAGTGCTGACCTAAACTTTTTTAAATCAGATCTAAACTTCTTTAGATCTATAATATCTAAAAAAGTTACAAACTTCTTACCATATAATTATGTATTAACAATTATTATTGAAATGTTGTAAATCGGAATGGCACATAAGCACCATCTCCAACAACCCTCACGTGTTTTAGTACCATTCACGATGATATCTAATATCTATCAACTTTATGTATTTCTCATACACTTTAAGAGTTAAGACATTAGTGTGCGGGTCAGCTATATTATTTATAAAATATATTCTAGACATTATTAAATCTTCTTTAGCCAATATATCTCTAATTATATGATATTTAATTTCCACATGATTAGACTTTGGTGTATTTAATTTTTGGCTACTATGCTTGAGCAACTACTCTGTTATTGTCGAAATATAGTGGGATAGGATCTACTGAACGTGGAAAAATTCTAAGTTCAATGACTATCTTTCATATCCACTACTTCCTTTACAGCTTCTAAAGCTACAAGGTATTCTTCCTTCAGGGTAGAATCAGCTTTGGGTGCTTACTTAACACACTATTAACTAACTACGGGACCATTTAGGAGAACATATATCCAGATGTAAACTTTTCATTTTTTGATTAGGCTCGAAGTCTTAATTAATTTTTCCTCTCAATTATATGTTTCATTCTTTATTTATCATAAACTTATCCCTTGTATCTCTAAGATATTTTAGGATGTGTTTCACGACCATCTAATAGTCGTTACCTAAATTAGACTAATACTGGCTGTTAACTCTTATAATCATATTGATGTCAGGTTTTAGACATAACAAGGCGTACATTAAGTTACCTATAGCTGATGCTTATACTATGTTAGACACTTTAACCCTTTCATCTTTCATCTAAGGAGACACTATTTTAGGAAGATGAATGCCATGTTTGAAAGATATATCAACTATCTCACAGTTGCTAAAGTTATATCCTTCAAGATACATTTTCTATGTACGAGGATTGAGAGAATCCTATCAGCTTTCTAACTTTTTATAAAGCTCTATACTCAGTATATAAGAAGCCTTTTCCTAATCCTTCACGGAGAATTTTTTTTACTTATAACTTTTGACTGATTGTTACATATCAATATCGTTTCTGATAATGACTATGTCATCTACGTAAAGAATAAGAAAGACAATCATGCTTCCATTGCCTTTTCTTAATACATATGCTTCATCTTCATTTTTGATAAAATATAACTTTTAGATTACTTGATTAAAATAAAGATTCCAGCTCCGGGAAGCTTGCTTAAGTCCATAAATGGACTTCTTTATTTTACATACTAGATTAGAAGTTTGACTGGATGTAAAATCTTCAGGTTGTTCTATGTATATCTCTTACTCAAGATATGCATTCTAGAACACCATATTTATATCCATCTGCTAGATTTTAAAAATTAAAATATACAACAATACCCAATAAAATTCCAATTGACTTTTACATGGTAACTAGTGAAACAATTCCTCATAATCGATCCCTGATCGTTGATTGTAACATTTTATTAGAATTTGTGCTTACGTGTCATCCCAATTATGTATAAATATTTAATGATAGTATTTGTACAATTATCATTTCTAATAAAATCATTAATACTATTTATAATAAATGGTAAGATGCTAGTAACGTTTTATACATTGTATGATTTGAAAGAGTTCATATATGGTCTGAAAGAGTTTAGATAAGTGCTAAAAGTTAGCACATTAATAGAGTTAGTGAAATCTAAACAGTTAGAGCCTTATCTGAAATAGGACAATGACTTGAGAATATATTTTTAATGACATAGCTGCAAAGAGTTGCAGATGGTGCTAAGAAATGTCATTATGCAAATATGTTCTCAAACATGATGTTCCTAATCTAATTTCATCGATGCGGGTCTATCATTGGAACCCATTGATAAAGCGTAATTGTATAAACTATTTTATCTTCCTAACTTGATATTTGTTCAATTTATCTCAATAATTTGGCTATTTATGCATCGTTGTGTTGCTTTATAGGTTTAAGCATTATCGGAGCAAAAATACCGGAAAACGGACGCAAATGGGAGCATTAGAGATAAAAATACAAATGGAGGCACTGTTGCTACATTCCACTGTTTGCTACAGCGCAGCGCCGCAGCACTGGATTTCAGCACCGCGGCACCAATTGCAGAAAGTGGGTGCCGCGGCATTGAATCGCAGCGCCGCGGCGCCGAGACCTGGGCAGCAAAAGTTAACAGGTTGCTGAAAATCAGGAAACCCAAAAGCAACCCTAAGTGCGCCCTAATTCCGTGCTCTTACCTATATATTTGCTCAAAACTTACATTTTGAGATGAGGACTCTAGTTGGGATAGCAGCTAGAAACACAAAGAAACACCTAACTTCTAAGTTTGGAGAAATCAAAGAGGAGGAAAGCAAGCTTCAACTTCAAAGACATTTGACAGGGATGTCTTCTTTTCTTTGATTCTTTACTTGTTGTAAGATGTTTAGTTTACATGTATTGATGGAATTAGCTTCAAGATTGTGTAGTTTAATGATGAGCTAATTTCATTAATCTAGGATTACATCCTTGAACTCATTATGTGATGGATTTTAGCTCTCTCTTTTATGGTATTAATTCAGCTTTTGATATATTCATTGTGCTTGTGCTTAATGCTATTTGATTACTTGGCTAGTAGTTAAATTGATCTAGAAATGCTTAAATAAACTTGACAAAGGCATTTAGGTATTTAGTCTTAAGCATATTGATGCATGATCATAGTGTAGTACACTTGAGTTTCATATGAGATAGACATATACTCATAAGGCATGTATGGCTCATAAAACTTGTGCTTAATGAATTTTGTTCAATTTATTTATCATAGACATATAGATATTTGATTGGATGGAATAGATTCACTTGACGTGCAAAAGAGGCTTGTGATGTGTTGAGTGTTTTGTTCAATATATCAAGTTGAGTACCAATAGACCTAAAAGAGATTCTGCTGAATTTATTTGCATAATGGGGGATAGTTTGTAATCCTAGGATTTCTCATATTGAATATAATTTGTTGGTAATTTAGTTTATCACTTAGCATAATTAAGTTGTTCTTTTACTTGAGTAGTTTAATCATCATACATTAAATCATTTTCTGGATAATAGTAGAAAGACACCATTTCGGTACTTAAACTAGAAAAGATAAATCATTCTCTGTGGGATCGACACTTTTCTCATCATATATTACTTGTTGCGACAACGTGCACTTGCGCTAATTTGTGTTATAGAAAACTCACACAACAAGTTTTTGGCACCGTTGCCGGGGAATGAAATTTTTTTCTTATTTTAATACTGATATAAGTCTTTTCTGTTGTTAATTCAGATTTCTGTTTTTGTTTGCAGAAATTTCAGGTGTGTATGAGACGTTCTAAGAGCGTTGATCTAGCATACTTTGATCCTGAAATTGAGAGGACACTAAGAAGATTACGACGAGACCAGAACCAAGTGACTAGCATGGAAGAGCAAAACCAGAATATTTGTGAAGACCCAAGAGCCTTAAGAGACTATGCAGTTCCTTGGGTGAATGGCATACACTCAAGCATTCGCAGGCCAAATATCAATGCTAATAATTTTGAAATCAAGCCTGGAACTATTCAAATGCTTAAAGAATCAGTGCAGTTCAGCGGCTTCCCGAATGATGATCCCAACGAGCATATCACAAATTTCTTAGAAATTTGTGATACATTCAAATACAATGGCGTGTCAGATGATGCCATAAGACTCAGGTTGTTTCCATTCTCCTTGAGGGACAAAGCAAAAAGTTGGTTAATATCATCACCATCCGGTTCAATAACAACATGGGATGATTTGGCACAAAAGTTCTTAGCCAAGTTCTTCCCACCGGCCAAAACTGCAAAGATGCGTAATGATATTACCACTTTTGTACAACATGAGTCAGAATCATTGTATGAATCATGGGAGAGATTGAAGGATATGCTGAGAAAGTGTCCACATCATGGAGTTCCCAAATGGTTGTTGGTGCAAACAGTTTATAATGGATTGGTGGGACATTTAAGAACGATTGTAGATGCAGCAGCTGGAGGGGCGTTAATGAGCAAGTCCACAGATGTGGCATATGACTTGTTGGAAGAAATGGCCTCCAACAGCTACCAATGGCCATCAGAAAGAGTGAATCCTAGAAAAGTTGCTGGTGTGCATGAAATTGATGCACTCACTTCTTTGACAGCACAAGTTAGTTTGTTGGCTAAGAAGATGGATACACTTGGAGTCAATGCAGTAAAGAGCCAACCACCAACTTGTGATTTTTGTGGAGATAATCACCAAAATGGTCTATGCATGGAGACAGCACAATATGTGGGGAGTTACAATCGACAGCAGCATAATCCCAATGATAAGGGCAAATTTGTCATATATTTTCTCATATTTTTATTATTGATATTTTATGGTTTTATGAGAATAGATGGCTATTTATGTGCATTATTGTTATTTATAGGGACTTGAACGAAATTTAAAGAAAGAACGCAAAAGGAGCGAAAACAGGGACTAAAATGTAAAGTTTTCAAAGTATGTGTCCATAGCGCCAGCGCCACAAGTATTTTCGCCCCAGCGCTGAAATAGTGATCGAAATAGAAAAACGACTTGCTTAAGTCGCGTCTAGCGCCCCAGCGCCAGAGATTCACCGCGCCAGCGGTGAAGCTGTTTTCATGCAGCGCCCCAGCGCCAGGATCCCACCGCTCCAGCGGTGAAGGCTTTTTCACGCGTCGCCCCAGCGACAGATGCATAGCGCGCCAGCGGTAGTGCGAGTCCTAGTCCGACGAGAATTGAGATTTTCAAGCTCAAATCAATCCCTATATAAAGCCACTCGTCCCCAGCCTTCAAGAATCAATCCAAGACGACCCAAGAGCACCAAGAATACAGAGCACGAGTCTTGGAGAGCAATAGGAGCTTAATTGAAGCATCTTTAGAGAGAGACACAAGACGTTCTTCGGCATCAAGAGTTCCTAGGCAGCGCGATTAAGAGCAATTCGACGTCTATATCGGTTTGCTAATAATTGTATCATGATTTATAATTATTTCTACTGCTGTTCTCTTGTAGCCATGAGCTAACTTGTTTTCTAGGGTTAATATTTGAACTCAATATGTGTGCTTAATTGCCATATCTTTTAGTATTTAATAAACTCAGTCTTTTATTATTTAAATTACTTGTGTTTAATGCTTCAATATATCTGGCCAATATATGGTGAATGAGTTGGTAATATTATTGATAAACTCGGAAGAGGAATCATAATATTTAGACCTAGGTAATTTGATGCATGATTGTAGAGTAACATTCAATGTTGCATATGCAAGTTTCAACTTAGGATAGGAATATACCTAATTGGCATGTATGATCAATAAGACCTAATCTTAATGAATCTTAATTTATTACAAGTACCATAGGAATATAGGTATTTGGTAAATTAAGGTATACTTGCATGACCTTGGAAGAGGCTTGTGAATACATTAGTGTCTTGATCAATAATAAAGACTAAGTGAGTTAAATATTAGAGGATTAATCATTAGAAACATATTGAGGGATAATATTAATCCTAGGTTTTCTCTACGTTGCTATATCTTTAAATCTCATTGCATTGTGTTTTTACTTTTATATTTTCTACATTCATTCTTGGATTTTTATTTATCTGAATAATTATTAGGAAGATATAATTTTAGTAATTGGTTAAAAAGAAAGAATTATCCCTGTGGGTTCGACATCCGACTTATTTAGTCTCTTTATTACTTGCATACGATAGTGTATACTTGCACTTAATTTATGATATAGAAATATCGCATCAAGTTTTTGGCGCCGTTGCCGGGGATAATTATCTACTTTTTCACCAATATTAATACCAATCTTTCTAGTTTTTACTTTAGAATTTTTTTTATTTTTATTTTTTAATTTAGTTTTACTTTCTTTGTTACGAGGTACATGCGAAGATCAAAGAGTGAGGACTTGATTGCTTTTGATTCAGAAATTGAAAGAACCTTACGAAGAATTAGAAGAGAGCAAAATCAAGTCAACTCCATGGAAGACCAAGTACCAATTGCACCCAATAATGAAGGAAGACCACTAAGGGAGTATGCTGTTCCCTTAGTGAATGGAATCCATTCGAGCATTCAAAGACCCACTGTTCAAGCTAATAACTTCGAGATCAAGCCAAGCACAATTCAAATGCTCAAGGATTCGGTACAATTTGGTGGACTGCCCAATGATGATCCAAACATGCACATTATCAACTTCTTGGAGATATGTGATACATTCAAGTACAATGGGGTGTCCGATGATGCAATCCGTCTAAGATTGTTTCCCTTTTCCTTGAGAGACAAAGCAAAAAGCTGGCTGCTATCACTTCCATCTGGATCTATAGCTACATGGGATGATCTTGCACAAAAGTTCCTCGCTAAATTCTTTCCACCTGCTAAAACTGCCAAGATGAGGAACGACATCACATCATTCCTACAACTAGATGGAGAATCTCTTTATGAGGCATGGGAGAGATACAAAGATATGCAAAGAAAATGTCCTCATCATGGAGTTCCGAAGTGGTTGCTTGTACAAACATTTTACAATGGATTAGCTGGTCAATTCAGAACAATAGTAGATGCTGCAGCTGGAGGAGCACTCATGAACAAATCCACCGATGAAGCTTATGATCTACTAGATGAGATGGCGTCCAATGCCTATCAATGGCCCACCGAAAGGTCAACCACAAGAAAGATCGCTGGATTACATGAAGTAGACACTTTGACTACATTATCTGCCCAAGTCAACCTCTTGACCAAACAATTAAGCAACTTGGGAGTTAATGCCATCAAGAGTCAACCTATCACTTGCGATTTCTGTGGAGGAAATCATGCTAATGGACAATGCATGGAGACTGCTCAATATGTAGGGGACTTCAACCGCAACAATCCTAACTCAAATTTTTACAATCCTGGATGGAGAAATCACCCCAACCTCTCATGGAGCAACAATAATCAAGGACAGCATTCTAAAGCTCCTTTTGGCTTCCAACCGCAAATTCAGCAAGAGAAGAAACCAGACATTGAAGACATGCTCCTGCAATACATGAAGAAAACAGATGCACTCTTCCAAAGTCAAGCAGCTTCACTTAGAGCCTTGGAGAATCAAATAGGACAACTTGCTACAGCAATAAATAATCGACCTCAAGGAACTCTACCAAGCAACACCGAAGTTAATCCAAAAGGAAGTGTAGAACAGTGCCAAGCCATCTCCCTAAGAAGTGGTAAAGTCTTACATGATAACACTCCTCAACCACAGCTTTCGGAAATGATAGAGAAGGAAAAAGAACTAGTGGTCCAGCAAGATGACGTGCAACCATATAGACCACCTATACCATTTCCTCAGAGATTACAGCAGCTCAGAAACCAAGAGAAGAGTGATGAGACACAGAAAAGCATAGAATCTGGTATTCAAGTACAAGAACAGAAAAGTGAAAATGCAGTAGAAGATACCAGTAGCAATCCGCAGAAGCAACCTACGCAGTCATTCACTCCACCACCTCCATTTCCTCAGAGGCTGCAAAAGAAGAAACTAGATAAGCAATTTTCAAAATTTCTTGATGTTTTTAAGAAATTACATATTAATCTTCCTTTTGCAGATGCACTGGAGCAAATGCCGAGCTATGTGAAATTTATGAAGGAAATTCTATCAAAGAAGAGAAGAATAGATGACTTCGAGACTGTGGCCCTAACAGAAGAGTGTAGCGCCATCCTTCTAAAGAAGCTACCTCCAAAGCTCAAAGATCCTGGGAGTTTCACCATACCATGCTCAATTGGAAATTATGATTTTGGGAAAGCACTTTGTGATCTGGGAGCTAGCATCAATCTTATGCCATTGTCCGTGTATAAAAAGTTGGGACTGAAAGAAGCCAAACCAACAAATATCACACTTCAGTTAGCAGATCGTTCTCTCACCTATCCTAAGGGATTAATTGAAGATGTGTTGGTTAAGGTCGATAAATTCATCTTCCCTGCCGATTTCATTGTTTTGGATATGGAAGAAGACAAGGAGATCCCTATCATCCTTGGAAGACCCTTCCTAGCCACTGGAAGAACAATCATTGATGTGCAAAAAGGGGAGTTGACCATGAGAGTACAAGAGGATACAGTCACTTTTAAGGTCTTCAAGGAGATCAAATTACCAACTGAAAAAGAAGACTGTTTCTGCATTAATGTGGTGCATCCAAGCGTTAAACAAATTAAAGATATGGAGACATTGGATCCTCACATCCGAAAAAGAGCATTGAAGCATAGAAAGGCAAGAGAGAAGAAGAAAAAGCAGCATCACGACGAAGCAAGCAAAGAGAAAGAAAAGGAAGAACAATCTCCCCGGTCTAAGATTAAAGTCTTTCTGGAGAGACATAAGGAGAATGCAGCAAAAAATACTACCCAAGGATTAATTGCAAAAATATGGAAGCCGAAAAAGAAGAAAGCCAGTAAGATCACTTACACAAATGCTTCCACCTGCATCTTCAACCCACCATAAAAGAAAAGGAAGCCCCGTCAAGCCGATGACGTTAAATCAAGCGCTACTTGGGAGGCAACCCAAGAAAAGTATTATTATTATTATTATCATTTTTTTTATTTTTTTCAGCATTAAAAAAAAAAAAATGAGAATTTCAGCGCTCCAGCGGCATAACATGGCGCAGCAGCGACAGGAAAATCGAGCACCACCGCCCCCGCGGTACAAGCACCATCGCGCCAGCGCAAATTCCAGTAACTATGCAGAAATCATCCTTCAGCGCTGCAGCGACAGACGATTACCGCGGCAGCGCCAGAACATCGCCCCAGCGATGGAGACTCAGCGCGGCAGCGAAAATTGACCAGGGAAGTCTCTTACTTTCACTTCTTTATTTTTCAACATTGGGGACAATGTCTAAATTAAGTTTGGGGGTGGAAAACACTTTCTTGTGTTCATTTTACTGCATGATTTGAGTGGTCATTCTTGTGGGTTAAAACTTAATTTTTTTTTTAGTTACTTAGTTTTTTTTTTTTTTAGTTAATTAATTTTTATTAGGTTTTGATAAAATGATCATTAGTCTATGATAAGAAAAAGAATACATGGTTGAATTTATTTTTACAAATACCTAAGGAATGATAGATACTTGAGACAATTTTGAATTATTCAAGTTTAGGAACAAGTTCGACCTTATTTATAATTACCAATTTTTTAAGCACTTTATAAGCATGAATAGTTATAATTATTACTTAGAGATACTTATGCTTTAGGGAGTACACCACAGTCTCGAATACCGACACTCTAGAACTTGTCTTTAATTACTACTTGAGGCGAAATTCTAGAAAACATATGAATAGGGAAATGACATTAGGCCATCGTTGGACCGATTGAGCCTTTCTAGCCTACCTTTTATTGTATATTTATCCCTAGTACCTTATGTTGAGCCTAATTACCCATTCTTTGGTTTAACTACATTATAAGCCCAAGACTTAAAGTTTACTTATCTAAAAATTTACCCGTAACACCATAAACTTTGCATTTGCTTAGAAATACTCTTGAAAGGAAAAAGTTGCGGTGATATGAGAAAAATAAGTTTGAGTGGTATTTGTCAATCTAAGTTTGGGGGTATTTAAAAAAAAAAAAAAAAAGAGAAAAAAAGAAAAAAAATAAAAGAAGAAAAAAAGAGTAAGAAAAATACCCTCAACTTAAGAAAAAAAAAAAGGTTGAAAAGAAGGATGGGAACACAATAAGTTTGGGGGAAGAGATAATACAAGGAAAAGAAGATCAAGAGGTTTCTAGGTAAAATCTAAGTGTTCATGGTGTGAATTGAACTTCATATATTTATCCTTTTATCCCACCCTGACCTTAGCCTTACATTACAAGCTAAGTAAAGTCCTAAATAGATTCCTAGACATGTGATTTTCTACATTAGTGGAGAGTGGTAATAAAGACAAGCTTATAGAAGTGTCATTATACAAATAAAATGCCGAGACATCATCTTTTCTGTACAAACTAAAGTATAAAGTAAATCAAAGTATGGTTTTCGCTATTTGCTTGCTGCTTGCACACACACACATGGTGATTATTTATGAGGAAGAATGAGGGACTAAATGGAGATAAATTAGAATTGTTAATAGCTATTTGTCTACCTTAAGGATTTGTACCATTTCGTCAGCCTTTGAGACAATGATTTTGATCATCTTACTAGTATTAGTATATTTTGTTTTGTTAAATGAGTCAAGTATAACCCTTTGTTTTCTCTCTTAGTTTTATTTTATTGCTTGAGGACAAGCAAGTATTTAAGTTTGGGGGAATTTGATAAGGGCAAATTTGTCATATATTTTCTCATATTTTTATTATTGATATTTTATGGTTTTATGAGAATAGATGGCTATTTATGTGCATTATTGTTATTTATAGGGACTTGAACGAAATTTAAAGAAAGAACGCAAAAGGAGCGAAAACAGGGACTAAAATGTAAAGTTTTCAAAGTATGTGTCCATAGCGCCAGCGCCACAAGTATTTTCGCCCCAGCGCTGAAATAGTGATCGAAATAGAAAAACGACTTGCTTAAGTCGCGTCTAGCGCCCCAGCGCCAGAGATTCACCGCGCCAGCGGTGAAGCTGTTTTCATGCAGCGCCCCAGCGCCAGGATCCCACCGCTCCAGCGGTGAAGGCTTTTTCACGCGTCGCCCCAGCGACAGATGCATAGCGCGCCAGCGGTAGTGCGAGTCCTAGTCCGACGAGAATTGAGATTTTCAAGCTCAAATCAATCCCTATATAAAGCCACTCGTCCCCAGCCTTCAAGAATCAATCCAAGACGACCCAAGAGCACCAAGAATACAGAGCACGAGTCTTGGAGAGCAATAGGAGCTTAATTGAAGCATCTTTAGAGAGAGACACAAGACGTTCTTCGGCATCAAGAGTTCCTAGGCAGCGCGATTAAGAGCAATTCGACGTCTATATCGGTTTGCTAATAATTGTATCATGATTTATAATTATTTCTACTGCTGTTCTCTTGTAGCCATGAGCTAACTTGTTTTCTAGGGTTAATATTTGAACTCAATATGTGTGCTTAATTGCCATATCTTTTAGTATTTAATAAACTCAGTCTTTTATTATTTAAATTACTTGTGTTTAATGCTTCAATATATCTGGCCAATATATGGTGAATGAGTTGGTAATATTATTGATAAACTCGGAAGAGGAATCATAATATTTAGACCTAGGTAATTTGATGCATGATTGTAGAGTAACATTCAATGTTGCATATGCAAGTTTCAACTTAGGATAGGAATATACCTAATTGGCATGTATGATCAATAAGACCTAATCTTAATGAATCTTAATTTATTACAAGTACCATAGGAATATAGGTATTTGGTAAATTAAGGTATACTTGCATGACCTTGGAAGAGGCTTGTGAATACATTAGTGTCTTGATCAATAATAAAGACTAAGTGAGTTAAATATTAGAGGATTAATCATTAGAAACATATTGAGGGATAATATTAATCCTAGGTTTTCTCTACGTTGCTATATCTTTAAATCTCATTGCATTGTGTTTTTACTTTTATATTTTCTACATTCATTCTTGGATTTTTATTTATCTGAATAATTATTAGGAAGATATAATTTTAGTAATTGGTTAAAAAGAAAGAATTATCCCTGTGGGTTCGACATCCGACTTATTTAGTCTCTTTATTACTTGCATACGATAGTGTATACTTGCACTTAATTTATGATATAGAAATATCGCATCATAATCCCAACTCGAATTTTTACAATCCAGGGTGGAGGAATCATCCAAATTTTTCTTGGAATAATAATAACCAAGGGAAATCCTCAAAATCCATGAGTCCACCCGGATTTCAAATGCAGCGGCAGCAGCAACAATTTCAGCAAGAAAAGAAACCTGGTGTTGAGGAACTGTTAATTCAATACATAAGGCAAACTGACCAACTTTTGCAAAGCCAATCAGCATCTCTTCGCACCTTAGAAAACCAAGTTGGTCAATTAGCTTCTGCAATAAACAACCGTCCTCAAGGCTCGCTACCAAGTAACACGGAAGTTAATCCAAAAGGTGATAGAGAGCAATGCAAATCAGTAACATTGAGAAGCGGTAAAGAAATGCAAAACATTGTGGGAAGACCTAAACCATCAGCAAATTCAGAAAATTCTGCAGATGCAGAAAATGCAGAAAATTCTGCAGATGCAGAAAATTCTGCAAGTGCAGAAAATTCTGCAATTGCTGAAAGTGCAGAAAATTCTGAAAAGGGGAATGAAAAACAAGAAGATAATGCAGTAAAGGAAAAGGTTATACAGAAAGAGAAGGTGCAGCCTTATAGACCACCACCATTTCCTCAGCGACTACAGAAGCAAAAGCAAGAGAAGCAGTTTACAAAGTTTCTGGAAATTTTTAAGAAACTGCACATTAACATACCATTTGCAGATGCATTAGAGCAAATGCCTAGCTATGTTAAATTCATGAAGGACATTCTTTCAAGGAAAAAGAAGCTGGACGAGTATAAAACTGTAGCGTTGACAGAAGAATGCAGTGCAATATTGCAGAAAAAATTGCCTCCAAAGCTCAAGGATCCAGGAAGTTTTACCATTCCATGCATAATTGGAAACCGGTATTTTGGTAAAGCTTTATGTGATCTAGGGGCCAGCATAAATTTGATGCCTTTGTTTATCTACAACCGGCTAGGATTGGGGGAAGCCAAGCCTACGAATGTCACTTTACAACTTGCAGATCGTTCACTCACATATCCTAAAGGTGTGATTGAAGATGTGTTAGTTAAGGTAGATAAATTTATATTCCCAGCCGACTTCATTGTGTTGGATATGGAAGAGGATCTTGAAATTCCAATCATTTTGGGAAGACCTTTCTTAGCTACTGGTAGAACTTTGATTGATGTCCAAAAGGGAGAACTTACTATGAGAGTGCAAGATGAAGAAGTGACGTTTAATGTGTTCAAAGGTATGAAATTTCCCAAAGCAGCAGATGAATGTTACTGCATCAACATTATTGACAGAGAGATTCAAAGGATTTTCAACAATCACTCCAGCCAAGACTCTCTAGAAAATGCAGTCATGAATGGGAATGAGGTGGAAGATCAGGAAGCACTGGATTATCTCAATGCTTTGAATTCTACACCCCATCAAGAGCACAAGAGTTTCAGATTTGAAGTGCTTGAAGAATCAGAAAATATGGAAGCAAGAACCAAACCTTCGACAGAAAAACCGCCAACACTTGAGCTCAAACCCTTGCCTAACCATTTACGGTATGCATTCATCGGTCCATCCTCAACACTTCCTGTAATAATATCTGCTACATTGAATGAAACACAAGAAGAGAAGTTGCTTAGAATACTGCGGACGTACAAGAAGGCATTGGGATGGACAATTGCAGACATCAAAGGAATCAGTCCTTCATTCTGCATGCATAAGATATTATTAGAAGATGAGCAAACGACTTCGATTGAGCATCAAAGAAGACTGAACCCAGTGATGAAAGAAGTAGTAAAGAAAGAGATTATTAAGTGGCTTGATGCAGGAATTATTTACCCAATTTCTGACAGCTCATGGGTAAGTCCAGTTCAATGTGTACCAAAGAAGGGTGGGGTCACTGTCATAACTAATTCAAGCAATGAACTACTTCCAACACGTACAGTAACTGGATGGAGAGTGTGTATGGATTACAGAAAATTGAACAAAGCCACAATGAAGGATCATTTTCCATTGCCCTTCATCGATCAGATGCTGGATAGACTTTCAGGGCATGAATTTTACTGCTTTTTGGATGGTTATTCTGGCTACAATCAGATAGCTATAGCACCAGAAGATCAAGAAAAGACTACCTTTACTTGTCCATACGGTACATTTGTATTCCGAAGGATGCCTTTCGGATTATGCAACGCACCCGCAACGTTTCAACGATGCATGATAGCAATCTTTTCTGATATTGTGGAGCAGTTCTTGGAAGTGTTTATGGACGATTTCTCAATTTTTGGGGATTCGTTTGATGTATGTTTGAAGAACTTAGCATTTGTGCTACAAAGATGTGAAGAAACCAACTTGGTACTGAATTGGGAAAAGTGCCACTTCATGGTGAAAGAGGGGATTGTCTTGGGACATAAGATCTCTTCAAGAGGAATAGAAGTTGACAGAGCAAAAATTGAAGCCATTGAGAAGTTGCCACCACCAGCAAATGTTAAGGGAGTAAGAAGTTTCCTTGGTCATGCAGGCTTTTATAGAAGATTCATAAAAGACTTTTCAAAAATTTCTAAGCCGTTGTGTAGCTTGTTGGAGAAGGATGCAAAATTCATCTTTGATCAAGCATGTAACGATGCATTTGAGGTGTTGAAAAGGAAGCTTATTTCAGCCCCAGTCATTGTCGCACCAGATTGGACCATGCCCTTCGAAGTAATGTGTGACGCTAGTGATATTGCAGTAGGTGCAGTATTGGGGCAACGCAAAAACAAGGTTTTCCACACCATTTATTATGCAAGCAAAACGTTGAATGATGCTCAGAACAATTATACGACTACAGAGAAAGAGTTGTTGGCTGTTGTATTTGCCTTTGACAAGTTCAGAGCATATTTAATTGGTGTTAAGGTGACAGTCTTTATAGATCATTCTGCTATCAAGTATTTGATTAGCAAGAAAGAGGCAAAACCGAGACTGATCAGATGGGTGCTATTACTTCAAGAATTTGATTTGAAAATCAAGGACAAGAAAGGTTCAGAAAATCAGGTGGCAGACCATTTATCTCGCTTAGAGGGTGGACAACAAAGTGATGATGAGACATTAATTAATGATTCCTTTCCTGATGAGCAACTCTTATTAGTAGAAAACCTCAATCTACCATGGTATGCAGATTATGTTAACTACTTAGCCAGCGGAATCCTTCCTCCGGACTTGAGTTACCAGCAGAAGAAGAAGTTCTTGCATGATGTCAAATCATATTTCTGGGATGAACCCCTTTTGTTTAAGCAATGTGCAGACCAAATAATTCGAAGATGTGTGCCAGAGGAAGAAATTGAAGACATACTCATGCATTGTCATTCATCTGATTATGCTGGACATTTTCGAGGAGACAAAACAGCTTCAAAGGTATTGCAATCTGGTTTTTATTGGCCTTCTTTATTTAAAGATGCACATTTTTTTGTTTTAAGATGTGACAGGTGCCAAAGAGCAGGAAGCATGTCAAAAAAGCAGGAAATGCCTCTGCAAAACATATTAGAAGTTGAAATTTTTGATGTTTGGGGGATTGATTTCATGGGACCATTCATTCCATCAAATGGTCAGAAATACATTCTATTGGCTGTTGATTATGTGTCCAAGTGGGTCGAAGCAGTTGCCTTGCCGACTAATGATGCAAAGGTGGTGTTGCGATTTCTGAGCAAGAACATACTTACCCGTTTTGGTAGACCACGTGCTATTGTCAGTGACGAGGGATCACATTTTTGTAATAAATCATTCTCCGCACTGCTTCAGAAATATAGAGTTAAACACAAGATCGCCACTGCCTATCATCCACAAACAAATGGACAAGCTGAGGTTTCCAATCGAGAAGTGAAGAGAATCCTTGAGAAGGTAGTCAAGCCAAATCGCAAGGATTGGGCAATAAGGCTTGATGACGCAATCTGGGCATATCGTACAGCATACAAAACACCCATTGGTACATCACCATATCAGTTGATATTTGGCAAATCATGTCATTTGCCTGTGGAGTTAGAACATAAGGCCTATTGGGCGATCAAGTCATTAAACTTTGACTTGACAGCAATTGGAGAGAAAAGAATGCAACAACTGAATGAATTGGATGAATTTCGGCTACAAGCTTATAAGAACGCCAAGCTGTACAAAGAAAAGGTGAAAAGATGGCATGACAAAAGAATAGCACAACGCTCATTTGAAATCAATCAGCAGGTACTATTATTTAATTCCTGACTCAAGCTATTCCCTGGAAAGCTCAAATCTAGATGGTCTGGTCCATTTAGAGTAGCCAAAGTATACCCACACGGAGCTGTTGATATTGAAGATGAAGAAAAAGGAATAACTTTTAAAGTAAATGGCCAACGTCTCAAGCATTACTATGGAGGAAATTTCAACCGTCAAAGTACCTCCATTATGTTTGTGGAATCGGAGTGATTTACAAGCATAACGTTTAGCCAGAGACGAAAAAGCAGGCGCTAGTTGGGAGGCAACCCAAGGTAAATATTTGTTGCATTAGTATTGGTATTTAAAAAAAAAAAAAAAAAATTTGCAAGGAATGAGCGCCGCGGCGCTACTTCCAGAGACTCAGCGCTGGCACCTGGGAATTTCCCAGGCGCCAGCGCCGCGGCGCTGCAGCAGGGCAGCAACAAAGGGGCATGTGCCCCGAATGTTTTTCCCATTTTCTCTTGCTCTCTCTCTCTTGCTAACCCTAGAGTTTCTCAACCCTCTCAACCCACCCCAATTCACAAGCTCAAATCCCACCTTACCCATTAAAATTTCAGCTTAAAATCAACATCAAAACACATTTCCAACATCATTTCACACACTTCATCATCACAAATTCCATCAAATTGCATTTTCCACACAAATTAACAAAGTTCCCCAATCTCAAATTTCGGTGGATTAATCTCACAAGGTAAAAAAAATCTTGTCTCTAATCTCTTATTTTACATTGATTCTTCCTTTATTCTACTTCCATTATGCAATTATTGGAACAATTTGTGATTACTAGAATGAAAGCTCTGTGTTTAACCTTGAATTTTTGCATGAAACTATGTTGGAAATGTGTTGGATTTGTGTTGGCTTTATGTTGAAATTATGTTGAAACTATGTTGGAAATGTGTTGGATTTGTGTTGGATTTATGTTGAAATTATGTTGGCTTTATGTTGAAACTATGTTGGAAATGTGTTGGATTTATGTTGGATTTATGTTGAAATTATGTTGGCTTTATGTTGAAACTATGTTGAAATTATGTTAGATTTGTGTTGTCATTGTGTTGGAATTGTTTTAGAATTGTGAAGACTTAATTCGTTATTCTATGTGTAGAAATTTTAGCTAATTTGATTGGAATGTAGACTTGTGACAATTAAGGAGATTGGTGGAGGGGTTTTAGTTGGCAAATTGGTGTTCTTAGCAAAATGGCTCCTAAGAAAATGAAAACCACCAAAATGGCCTCACCTAGTTTTGACAGCAGCAAGTTTGTCTCCTTAGAAGCATCTGAGCGTTATGCTAAATCAATTGTGAAGCGATCGGCTATTCCTGAGCGAGGCTTTAACCTTTTAGAGGGAAGTTATCCCAGTGTAGCAAGAGTCATTGAATCCAGGGGATGGAAGAAATTGTGCACTCAGCCGGGAGAGGCTGTACTACCAATTGTGCGAGAATTTTATGCGAATATTAAGGAACATTCAAACTTGCTGGTATATGTGAGAGGTAAGCAGGTAGCTATTGACTGTGCCAGCATCAACAAATTCCTTAAAACACCATCAATCGGGGATGATGATTTTCACAAGATGCTACGTGATCCAGATTATGAGGAAATCATTAGACAGTTATGCTCCGCCGAGGCAGAATGGAAACTGGGTGGTCCTCTTCCAATATCTTTTCAGCAAAATACATGGGCAAGGATGAGAAAATATGGCATTATTTTATTGGGGCACGACTAATGCCTGTCAAACATTTCAGCAGTGTAAACAAGCAACGTGCAGTTTTGTTATATGCCATCATGACAGGAAAATCTATTGATGTTGGGCGAGTGATCAAGAATAGCATTCTTCATTGCAGTGAAAGCAGCAAGCTCGGGTTATACTGTCCTTCTCTAATTACAGCATTATGTGCTCAAGCTGGAGTCAAGTGGAGTTCTTCGGAGGAGATATTACAGCCTGGCCAAGCTATAACCTCTAGCACGGTAACCAACGTGCACGCTCGTTGTGGCCAAGGTGGGCATAGGTCCAGGGCACCTACGCGACCATCATCGCAGGCATCTTCCTCTTCCAATCCGAAGGCAGTACAATTTCGATTGGATGAAATTGAGTGGCAGATTGAAGCACATCAGCAGCAGTTCATTGCCCATCAACAATGGTGTGCTCAGTGGGTTTCTATACAGGCAGCCCATTTTGGAATTGATATTTCCTCACTCCCACAGCATCCAGTTTACACTGCGCCACCACCAGCTGGGTTGAATGATGATGCTGATGACGGCATCGACCCTGAGGATGCAGATGCTACCAGAAATAGCGAAGATGAGGATGCGACAGCAACAGATGACGACTAAAGCCCGCACTCTATTTTTGGGGAGTATTTCTGTGCTTTTTGTCTTACGTTTCTTTTTGTTTTGCCATGAGGACATGTCGGATAGTAAGTTTGGGGGACAGGGAAACACTTTCCCATTTGTTCTGTTTTTAGTTGTGTTTATTTATTTGTTTTGTTTTTAATTGTCTTTTTAGTTGTTTGTTTTTTATAATTTTTTTGTTTTGTTTGTTTTCTTTCATTTTAGTGTTCAGTTGTGGGTTGGTTGAATGATTAGTAGTCAATGATATGAAATAGAAACATGATTTCAAATGCTATGTTCTTTTGGAAACAATGAATATTGTGATTGTTTACTTGGTAATCTAGGACAAGTTCAGCTTCACTTTGTGACCACTTGATATTTCGATCACATAGTTAGAATTATTTAGTTTTATGCTTACTTAGAAGACTTTTATGCACTACAAGAATAAATATGGTCTCAAGAACACTCTAGAACTTGTTGGAGCATCACTCAAGGCGAAATCCTAGGGCATACATAATTAGGGATATGATTTTAGGCCATTTTTGGACCGATTGAGCCTTTCAAGCCAACCTATGTATAATTTTGACCGTAGTCACCCCCGTTGAGCCTAATTATCATTTTCCTTGCTAACTATATCATTACCTTAGCCTTTTCTTTTATTATCCTTCATAGTACCCATAACGCCATAAGTATAGCACTTCTTTTAAAGAGTTGTGTGAACATTTATAAATGAAGGGGTGAATTAAAGAAGAGCTATGGGTTTGGTTATAAATGTTGGTTGTTCAAATATGAAAAGCTTAAGTTTGGGGGTATAGTGACTTATATATTAAAAAAAAAAAAAAAAAAAGAAAGAAACGAAAAGAAAAATTGAGTTTGCTATACCCCTAACTTAAATAAAAAGAAAAGAAGAGCAACAAAATAGCTAGGGAATCAAAGAAATAAGTTTGGGGGAAATTGGGTGGAAAACAATGGTTGGGTTTGAGTAACCTCAAGAGGAATGTGTGTTTATGGTGTAAGTTGAGCCAAAATCGATCCATTTTATCATACCCTCACCCTAGCCATGCATTACAAGCTAACTAAAGTCCTATTTGATCCTTGATTATGTGTGTGCCTACATTAGTGGAGAGTGATGCGAAAAACAAGCATATGAAGTGTTAAATAAAAGCAAAAATCTCATAGAGATCATTTCATTATCTTATGTGCATAAAATAATCCGAGCGCATGCTACTAATGATTTTAGCTATTCACACACACACACTAAGTAGGTCACTTATGGGTTTGAATAAGTGTTGGATTAACATGTTGAACGGTTATGATATTTAGAATTTCCTTTAGGATAGTAGTCATGAGAAATTTTTGAGACAAATTACTAATTTTTTGCCGACCCAATGTTTTATATCTTTTTATGGTTTGTTTTCATTGTTAGTGTGGTGTGTGTGCCTTTTTACTCGAGGACGAGCAAGTATTTAAGTTTGGGGGTATTTGATAAGGCGTAATTGTATAAACTATTTTATCTTCCTAACTTGATATTTGTTCAATTTATCTCAATAATTTGGCTATTTATGCATCGTTGTATTGCTTTAAAGGTTTAATCATTGTCGGAGCAAAAATACTGGAAAACGGACGCAAATCGGAGCATTAGAGATAAAAATACAAATGAAGGCACTGTTGCTACAGTATACTGCTACAGTAACACTGTTGCTACAGTGCAGCGCCGCAGCACTGGATTTCAGCGCCGCGGCGCCAATTGCAGAAAGTGGGTGCCGCGGCATTGAATCGCAGCGCCGCGGCGCCGAGACCTGGGCAGCAAAAGTTAACAGGTTGCTGAAAATCAGGAAACCCAAAAGCAACCCTAAGTGCGCCCTAATTCCGTGCTCTTACCTATTTATTTGCTCAAAACTTACATTTTGAGAGAGGACTCTAGTTGGGACAGCAGCTAGAAACACAAAGAAACACCTAACTTCTAAGTTTGGAGAAATCAAAGAGGAGGAAAGCAAGCTTCAACTTCAAAGACATTTGACAGGGATGTCTTCTTTTCTTTGATTCTTTACTTGTTGTAAGATGTTTAGTTTACATGTATTGATGGAATTAGCTTCAAGATTGTGTAGTTTAATGATGAGCTAATTTCATTAATCTAGGATTACATCCTTGAACTCATTATGTGATGGATTTTAGCTCTCTCTTTTATGGTATTAATTCAGCTTTTGATATATTCATTGTGCTTGTGCTTAATGCTATTTGATTACTTGGCTAGTAGTTAAATTGATCTAGAAATGCTTAAATAAACTTGACAAAGGCATTTAGGTATTTAGTCTTAAGCATATTGATGCATGATCATAGTGTAGTACACTTGAGTTTCATATGAGATAGACATATACTCATAAGGCATGTATGGCTCATAAAACTTGTGCTTAATGAATTTTGTTCAATTTATTTATCATAGACATATAGATATTTGATTGGATGGAATAGATTCACTTGACCTGCAAAAGAGGCTTGTGATGTGTTGAGTGTTTTGTTCAATATATCAAGTTGAGTACCAATAGACCTAAAAGAGATTCTGCTGAATTTATTTGCATAATGGGGGATAGTTTGTAATCCTAGGATTTCTCATATTGACTATAATTTGTTGGTAATTTAGTTTATCACTTAGCATAATTAAGTTGTTCTTTTACTTGAGTAGTTTAATCATCATACATTAAATCATTTTCTGGATAATAGTAGAAAGACACCATTTCAGTACTTAAACTAGAAAAGATAAATCATTCTCTGTGGGATCGACACTTTTCTCATCATATATTACTTGTTGCGACAACGTGCACTTGCGCTAATTTGTGTTATAGAAAACTCCACAACAGTCTACTTTTTGTTGTACAATTTAAAAGATTAAACTGTCGTTTTTCCTTTTGAGAGATTTAGGGAACTATGTAAAGCAGTGGAAGGGCGTCTTTAGATTAAAAAATATATAAAAGTTTTATCCATAATCTAAAGCATTATTTATTAACGATTAGAAATATTCCGCTATACATCTCCAATTTATCTTATAGTGATAAGATAAATAACTTATAGAGATAAGATGACTATGAGCAACCCGTTTGTATACTTGATTAAGAACATAATCCATAGGGTACCAATAAATATTAAAACTTGCTTATAAATCTAAGAATTGTTCTTGATTAATAAAAATATTCAGATATATAATAGATCAATAGATAATATATGAAGTGTTTCTGGTAATGTCTTTTGAGAAGAGATATTAGATTATCAGAAAAATGATTAAGAATAATTTGAAAGTTAAATTATATATCTTGACCTATCTAATGATCTTCAGTAGGAGCATATGTACATGAGATGTACAAGTAGTGTATTGCTTCATCTGAAATTTATTTTATATATGTCTGAAACAAATATAGAGAGTAATTCGCAATAGAAAGTGTTTTCATTATTAAATAAGGTTTAAAATAGTAAGAGTTACTATTTAAATAAACTTTACTTAGTAAAGATAAACCTCTTAAATATCTATTTATCGATAATTGACATTTCATATGCAAGTGATGTGAATAAGTGTAGGGATATGAGATATTGCCTGCCATTCTCACATCTGCAAGATGTTGCATAATTTAAGCAATACTAAAAAATAATGAAATGAGAAGTATAACTACACGTAAGAAATGAAGATTACATAGACATGGTAGCTGTTAGGACTTTTAAGTCACTTATCCATTATAGTAAAAAGCTTTATGTTGTATTGTTGTTATTTTGTGCCAAGAAAAATTAGGCGAAATATATCACTCTCTATGTTAGACAGAGGGGGTTATCATACATACATTAAGAATAATTCTTCATGTTATATGTAATGATAATATTTTGTTAACTGAATGTCAGTCAATTAAATAGCCATTATATATGCCATACAACAACAAATGCATAAAAATGTCTAGGTGAACAGAATATATAATAGTTCAGAAACTTTGAATAATGACAAATTGTGACATAAGTTATTAAGTTAAGTAGCCATGAGATGACTATCCCGTTTGGTTAAGGATGGTCAAATACTTGATCTGATCATAGAACCTTGTTCAGTTTATAAATCCTGTATTCAAGGGAAGTTGACTAAAATTCTTTTTTTGGTGTTGGACACTAGGCCATTGATTCATTAGAACTAATACATATTGATGTATATGATCTAATGAATCATACTGCTACTAGTAAATTTTAATATTTTGATGTCTTTATCATAATTTGTCACGATACGGACATGTGTTTTTTAAAAAAAATATAGGTCAACAAATTTTTGAAATGTTCAAAGAATTTCGACTACAAGTAAATAAAATAAACCTAAATATATATTGAACACCTTTGATTAGATCGAGACTGTTTATACATAAGCAGTAAATTCACAAATCATTTAAAGAAGAATAAGATTCTAGCTCAATATAATTCTCTAGATACTCCTTAACATAAATATGTTTTAAAGTGGAGAAATTAGACTTTATTAGATATCGTTCGATCAATATTAAGCTTTAACAATCTTCTAATATATCTAATGAGTTATACTCAAGAAATTCCTACTCACTTATTGAATAAAGTTCCATCATAAGTTGTTCCTTCTACTATATATGAGATATGGAGTGAAAGAAAACTAAATCGTAAGTATGTTAAGATTTAAGGTTATTCTATTTGCATAAAAGTTATGTAATAGGATATACTTGGACCCAAATGGTACAAGTGTCAGTTCAAAAGATATCCAAAATATTCAATGGGATATTAGTTCAATAATCCAAAAGAATGAAACTTGTTTGTTGATAGTATTTTTTTTTTCCCAGAGAAATAGTTTCTCATAGGTTTTGGAGATTATAAAAAGACTGATTTTTGTAAATTCAATCAGGATAAAATATAAACTGAAAATGGAACTTAAAAATAATTAAGTGAGAACTCTTTAACACACTTTCCTATAAGTCAAATATGGATATAAAGGCTACCTGTTAAGTATATTACATATCTAAAATGTGCTTTTTGATGTTTTTCTTAGTTGAAGAAAAAGGATCATATGACTCTTAGTAAAATGATGTTAGACATCATTTAAGAAAATTGACAAATACCAGAAAATTCAAGATTAACTTTAAGCATGACAATCAAGTCTAGAGCTTGGTTATGCTTCCGATAGGAATTGCTCTTATTGGTTGTAAAAGAGTTTACACATGGAAGCGTGGGCCCAAAAGGAGGTAAAAACCTTTAACAGCCCAATTGGTGTTAAAGGTTACCCTCAACGATCTGGGATCGATTATGAGGAAACATTTCACCAATAAACATGTTAAAGTTAATTTGAATTTTGTTGGATATAGTAGTATACAAAACTCTTTGTTTTGATGAAGTAATAAGAGAGTCTGGTTTCATTAAGAACTAAGAGAAAGTATGTGTGTTCAGAAAGGGTAGTGAGAGCATAAATTATCTTTCTAATTCTCTCTATATATATAACATACTCATTATTAAAATGACAATGGTATGTTGCAAGTCAGTCAGTTAAGAGTTAACTGAGTAAGAACTTCTTCATGAAAGATTTAGCAGAGGCTTCTTATATACTAGGTATAAAGCTTTATAAAGATAAAGTTAGAAATTATATAGGACTCTCTAAATCTTCGTACATACACTAAGTCCTGAAAAAGGTGCAATTATGATAACTATGAGATAGTTAATGTATCTTTCGGATATAGTATTCATCTTTCTAAGAGGAAGTGTCCTCAAGTAGAAAATGAAATAGTTAGAGTGTCTAACATATAATATACATCAACTAGAGGTAGCTTGATGTATACCATGTTATGTACGAGTCCTGGATTTTGATGGCTGTAAGTGTTATGAGCCGACATCAGTTTGATCTAGGTAACGACCATCGAATAGTCGTGAAACATATCCGAGTAATACCTGAAAGGTATAAAAGATAAGTTTTTCATTTATGAGGAACGTTACTTACAAATAAGAGGATATGTAGAATTAGACTTCTAGTCTGATTCAGATGATAGATAATCTACATCGGATTATATATTCTTCTCAACGGTACCACATCTTGTAGAATAAGTGAAATTCAAATGTCCACATTTAGTTCTACCGTAAAGATAGAATTTGTTGCAGCTTGAAGACCCTACAAAAATATTTTGTGGATATTCAAGTTAGTTGCAGAGTTTAGAATAAGTTCTAAGCTCAATAAATCCTACCACACTAAAAACGCAATGTTAATGAGGTAACTGCTCAAGCCGAGATACCATATAATTAAAAGTATCTTGATTTATGAAGATGTAAAAGAATCTAGGAAATATCCTTACAGATTATAGCGGATCCACTTTCTAAACCTTAACTTTTAAAGTATTTCAAAAATACTTCAAGTCAATGGATATTAAATACCATCTTAAATGACACTAAAGTAAGTGGGAGTTTGTTGGCATTTATGCTTATGTTCCATCCCATTATGTATAAATATTTAATGATAGTATTTATACAATTATCATTTCTAATAAAATTATTAATATTTTTGATAATAAATGGTAAGATGCTTGTAACATTTTAGACATTATATGATCTAAAGGAGTTCAGATATGGCCTAAAAGAGTTTAGATCATCGCTAAAAGTTAGCACATTAATAGAGTTAATAAAATCTAAATAGTTAGAGCCTTATCTGAATGGGACAATGACCTGAGAATATATTTATAATGACATAGCTGCAAAGAGTTGCAAATGGTGCTAAGAAATATTATTATGCAAATATGTTCTCAAACATGATGTTCCTGATCTAATTTCATCAATGCGGGTCTATCGGTGGAACCCATTAATATAGATTAGTGTATGTCTATATCTGGATGGTCCAGATGGTTAGTTTTAGCAAACTATGAGCTTAGTTGAATCTCGTATAGACATACAAGTATTCAGTGAGGATTGGATATTGAACGAACTCACAAAAATCTTCAATAGACATCTCATAAAGTCATCAATGGAAGGTATTTCGAGTTGAGTAGTATTTGTGGTCCTTTGACCTAAGCGCCATGGTGGGCTTCTGAGTGATCCACCATACTTTAGTTCCACACATGTTAGAGACCTTTTATGGTCTGACTGCTGTGTGTCGCTGGATATGGGCCGATGCTCATGGAGTTTAGTGTGTGTAGATATGGGATCCATCAACTCATATAAGTGGGTTATATATCCTAATGCTCCAAGATTGTATTTCAAAAAGTCTTATGGCCACAAGCATAAACCTCGAAAAATATATTTCGAAGGGATAAACAATATCACAAAAGTGTTTGTGGATATTGTTTAAGGAAATATAAATATGGACACAAATTGATGGTTGAGCAAATAGAGATTTGACGGTGATGATCTATATCTCTGCTCTTTCAGGATATATTTTATAGAGGGATTAGACAAATATGCAATAACCTTAACTTGCATGGTCTAATGCGGTAATTTTTAGTATCCGTAACGTGTGTGTTGGGCATCGTTAGCTGACATATGGAGGAGCTCCATATGACAAATTAGGTGTGGACCTAGAGAATCTCACAATATGAAGTGTACTCATTGCGCACTAGGGTAGCGAATTAGATTGAATAATTCGATCGAGTAAATTTTAGCAAAAATAGAATAATTGTTTCGGGATCCCTTAGGATGTGCATTTGTCGAGACTTAATTGTTAAGTATATCATTGAATTAATTGACAAGAGTTGTTAATTAATAGAATGATTGACAAGTAGCACAATTTGGTCCATTATTTGATTTTATCTTAATTTTACCATTTAACCTTGGTAGTAAAAACTAGTAAGGTAAAAAGTAATTATTCAAAATTATTTTGAATAATTAAATTAGATATTATTAGATAATATGATAGTATATATTAATCATGGTCATTGTATTTTAATATAATGAAGGGCCTAGATATTGGCCATTTATTTACCTAATATGATTAAAATAATTATATTTGTTAGGTAATGATTTAATTAGGTGGCCATTATTCTAGTGCTTAATAAATTAATCATAAGTAGAAGACCAACAATTAAATTCGTGGAGCACTGGCTTTTATTTTATCAAAAAGTGTTGAATAACAAAAGCAAAACTTAAGCTAACATTTTAATTCATTCAATTTTTTTTTTAAGAGAAGATACGTTTTAGAAATTTCAAGGTAAGTGAGAGAGTTTTTTGTTTTGGTGTTGTTTCAAGTATTAAAAGCAAAAAGAAATTCTATTCATCTTCTTCTCCTATGAATGCATCAAAATACATAAATGAAAATGGAGAAAGAGATTAGTAATTGTAGACAAGAGTTGTGCTAAAATTAATTAATCTATGGAAATTATTTCCATCATTTAAACAAGAGTTGTATGTAAATGTTTACCATTTTCATTTAAGAATCAAATAATTTGTGTTCAAAGAGTTTGAATACATGTGCTGGAAATTGTAAAAACTAAGCTACAATTCTACCTCCATAATCCCACCAAACTGTTATGGACTAGAATTGTTGAACAATTCACTTCAAGGTGAGCTCTTAATAGGATTTTGGAGAACTTGAAGAATTTGTAAAGCTACCTTCATTAGGTAAGTGTTCTTTACATTTTAATTTTATGTACGCAATTGTTCATCACATATAAGTTATTGTATAATAGTTATACTTGAGCATATATATGATATGTGTGGTTAAATTTGTTAAATTGGGTGTATTTGTTAACATATTTTCACTGTGTGTAGTAATTTTTAAAATTATGTATACATTTGTATGTCACACACTCGATTTCCAACACCTTTTACCACTAGTCGGGCCTTAAAGGTCTCTACCTACAATTGGGCCATACGCTTTAGCTTGTAAACTCATTTATAACCAATAGAAACTATTCTTTTGGGAAGCTCAACCAAGTCCCAGACTTGATTGACATGCATTGAGTCAATTTTGAATTTTATGGCCTCTTGCCATTTCCCAAATTGATGCCCAACATTGTCTTTTTATAAGTCATACGATCTTTTTCTTCAACTAAGAAAAATTCAAATCCATCTTCAAGCATCAAACATTCCTTATAAATAGCCTTGATATCTTTTCTAACTTACGTGGAGGGTGTGTTAAGAGGTATTTCACTCGATTGATTGTGAAATTCCACCATCAGTTCTCTAATTCTTGGATTGACTCACCAAGTTCAATCCTTCTACAATCTACATGACCCATGAGAAACTATTTCTCTAGGAAAGTGATATTACAAGAAACGAACATTTCATTCTTTCTAGATCATAGAACTAATATCCCTTAAAGTATTTAGGATATCCATTGAACTGATGCTTATACCTTTTTGGTGCAAGTTTATCATATTGGGTAACTCCTATGTAAACAGAACAACCTCAAGTCTTAACAACTTAAGACTCAATTTTTGCCAATCCATATCTCATATGAAGTTGTAGGGACGATTTTTGATTGAATTCAATTCAATAAGTGAGCAGCAGTGTAAAACCCGATTGCTATTAATAGTACAGATACCTAGATTTCGGTATCAAGCGAAAACGAACCGTAGGGTTACCTGATTTCAACCCTATTAGAAATTATTTTTATAATGCACGTGAGAGATATTAGACCTAAATTGATAATTTCACAGTCGATTGGAGAGTTAGACTGTCATGGAATATTTTTAGAATTTTTTTCTATTAGCTTGGAAAAGAAAATTTCAATTTAACACATGGATTTCCATTAAGTGTTATGCATGGAATAAGCATTTGTTAAGAAACATAATCCACGTGTCAAAAAATGGACCAATTAGAGACAAGCTCATGGATTGCCAAGTTGGAAGCCTAGTTTAGTTCCTTTAACTGTTCTAACAAAATAGTTAGAAAGGAATCAATTAAATACTCCAATTTCTAACCAATGGTATTTTAGAAATTTAGAGTTAGTTAAGAGGTGGAAGTGTGTGGAAATTTGGCAAATTGAAAAGCAAAACTTATGAGAGTAAAATAGGAGAGTATTCGGCTAAGTGCGGGGAACCATTTCCAGCAGTAAAATTCAAGCTTTTTCATGATTTGTCATTCATGTTCAAGCTAAAATCAAGCCAAATATAAGATCCTAAGATCAATTGAAGCTTGCACTAGTGAAAATCTAAGGAAAAGAGGTAAGAAAACTATTATTTAGTGGTTTGGTATATGATTTTTCAATATTACTTCATTTAATGTCTTTGTTTAAATTATTGATTTAGATTTGAGTTGAATTCAAATGTGGAGCTCAAAGAAGATACCAAACTAAAGGAATTAGTAAGGTATGAATTAGGGTTTGGTGTAATTTTGATGTAGACACTTTAATTGAATGTTATTAGGTCACTAGAATCAAATTGACATGAATTGAATGCCATTGGAATAAGAAATTGAGAAAATAATTGTATTGGGTGAGAAGGGTAATTTCGGCCACTTTAGGAATTTTTGGGTTTGAGTTGTGTTTTGGTTCAATTGTTGTGTATGAATGATCCCTTGTGCCAATTGGATGCATATGAATGATGAAAAATCAAAAATAAAGAAAATGAGACATAATTGTCCATTCTTGATAAGATGAAAGGCAATTATGTCTAACCAAATTTATAGAGTATTAAAGTAATTTTATGGTTTTGGATAGTGAATTAAAGAAATTAAATGACTGTGAAAATAAAAATGAAAAGTGGATTCCATCCTGGCATTGTACGCCAATTAGGGTGCTTACTAGTTTAGGTGTAATTTTAGCATTAGTAAAGGTTTTAAATGTCCATTGTGGCATGTAGGTAAAGGAAACCGAGAGTGGTAAAAGAAGAAAAAATTTCGGAGAAGAATTTAGCTTGGAGCGTTTGGTGAGTGGAAATTTGTAATTGTTTATCTTTAATTTAATATGTTTCAGTATATTGGAGTTTTATGTGATTTTAAATGCATAAGCATGATTTATAGTTTTTGGTATACTTTTATAATTATGAATTTCTATGTTTAATTTGAGAAACAGTCTTTAAAATTATTAAATTAGTTTTCAAAGGCCTTTAGTATCCTCATATATACAGTGTGGTGATAGTTTAAGACCTGATCGGTATATCCCTTACGCATAGTTAAGTATTGAGGGGTAAGTCACTAACTCTGGAAAGTCGGATTGTCGAGTCATATAAGTCGCTCTATGTATATGGGGTATTGTCTCACTATATGTAGGCGATATAGAATTTTGCTGCATAGCCAGTGAGATGTCTTTAGATGTCACAGTGGGTGTTACTAGTTTAGATGCCCTGTGACCTACTCACATTGTGTGGTGCTAGTTTAGTCGCTGTGTTAGTATAGAGCTTTAGGGTTACCATTGGTGCAGTTTAGAAAGAAAATGGCTGAGCAAGGGTTTTAGTAGTTTTTGAGTTAGCAAACACATATCGTGTATTTATATATGTACATGTTAGTTACTATATTTTATAAATTCTGACAATTGTTTATAGAAATTATTAATACAAATCGCTCGGCAGGATTTTATCAGCATATGACCTTTAGAAACCATTTTACAGTTCTATAATAGTTTTAGAAGCATGTTTCTGGTAGTTTTCAGAATTTAATATTTATACAGAATCTTATTTTTACTGAAAATTTTAAATGTACTCACTGAACTTCTTTAGCTCACCCGTTTTGTGTTTTATGTTTTATGAATCCCCCTTCAAGTGCAGGCCTCAGTGCACAGGTTGCTGGTTCTCCTACAATAATTAGTGGGCCAAGACAGATGATCATTTTGTAAATATAAATGTACTGAGTAGAACCTTTTGGTTTTCTGTATAGTAGTTATAAACTTTGTGCATATTTTACATATGTTTAGAATAAACAAGAAATGGTTTTGGTAGTACTGTGACAATTTTTACTTTTCATCAGTATGTTAATCTTGCGATTGGAATAAAATTGTTTTGTGGTGTTGGATTTGATTTTGGAAGGATTGAAGGTCCTATTTGAAAGTTGAGAAAACTATTTAAAATAGAAGTGTGGTTTTATTGTAGGTTTTGTTTTTGGATTGAAAAAAAAACAGAGAAACCTTTGTCCTTTTTTTTACAATTTGATAAATTGTCTTCACGGATATTCTAAGTTTTAGTTAGTAATAGCAAGAATTAAAAAGGGTTTGTCTCGCAAATTTTTCAATTTGGATAGTTAGACTCTGAGGAACTTTTGTTAGGGTGCTTGGCGGAGCCTCTGAGATTTACAGTAGAGTGTCTCTAGGCGAGTCCTGTTAGAGTGGTATCAGAGCCTGATTTTTGAAGTTTTCAGTCAAAAAGTTTATTTTCAGAATGCGATTTTCCAAAATTGCATGCATTTTCACGAATTTATTGCTTATGTCTTCACTGCTTTGATCTTTTCAACTTGTGTTTCATCAAACACTTATCTGTATCGTGACATTCATTGAGAAAGATAATGAAGTAAAAACAATTACCTATAGCAGCCACATACATCACTATGCACTAATTCTAATAAATTAATAGCACGGTGTCAAACACCAAATAGTATGAGATTTTGTCATCTTCCTTTGAATACAGGATTCATAAACCAGATAGGGTTCTTGGTAAGATTGAGTATCTAACCATCCTTAACCAAATGGGTTAAGCGTTTAACGCTTATATGACTTAATCTTATTTGCCACAATTCTTATTTAAAATTAATGAACTTATTACTTGCTCTATTCACCAATATATTCAAGACATTTCCTATTGTATTTTAATTATAATGGTCTTTCATTAATTGACATTCAAATTATGATACATTATCAACATTATATAAATATAAGGAACATTTCCTTTTATATACATGATAACCTTTAATGTCTCATACGAGAAGGGATATTAACTATCTGATAATGTTTAGCACAAAATAAAATACATATAACTTAATGCCTCTACAAGTCTAGAAGTGAGAAGTGATTAAAAGTATGAACAACTACATCGTTCTAGAAATCTCTATTTCCTACATGAAGATATACTTCTCATTTCCTCAACTTTTTAGCATTGCTCAAATTATACAACAAATTATAAATAAAAGATGAATAGGTCGTATCTAATAGACAACTATTTCAAGCATCAAATGTTGACGAAATGTTAATATTTGGCAAACAGACACCTAAAGGGTTTATATTGTCTATGGTAAGGTACTTTGGATAATAACATTTACAATGTCCATCTACAATGCAATAAAGGACTTTCTTTTACATTTATTCTTATCTTGTTGATTTGGATATATCAAACTATTCTTTCAAATGGAGCATAATACTACTTACACTATTCTTGTGCACTTGCTCCTACTAAATATTAGTAGATATCGAGGCTAGGGTATATGATTTAACTCTCAAATCATCATTTATCCATTTATGATAACTTTAAACCTTTTAAAAAGAAGTATTATCAAAAACACCTCTTATCATTTTCTGATTAATGATATATTCAAGTTATTTCGAATCTAGAACAATTCTCAGATTCACACTCAGTTATAATTATTTTCTGGTGCCCTATAGTTCATGTGTATCTAATATGTGTCTCTAATGGATTGCTCGTATTCTTATTATCTTATCTCTATAAGACAAGGCTAGAGATGTTCAGCGGAATATCTCTAATCATTAAAATTAATGTCGTTAGATTATGGATATAGTTAGTATATATTTTTGATCTAAAGACACCCTTCCACTACTTTACATATTTTTCATAATCTCTCAAACTGGAAAAATGAAAGTTTAAACATTTTAAATTTACAGTAAGAAGTGGATCCAATCAACATTCTACTCGTCACACTTTAACAATATTGACCTTTGTAAAACTTAAAAGATGGATAACTCTTGTCAATTGCATTTTATGTAACTCTTACTTTTAATCCTAAATGCACCTTATCCTCACACTTTAGTGATATTGAGTAAGTATATTCTAGATTTACTTGTCAATGATCAAATATAAGTTATTGATATTACCCTCACACTTTAGCGATATTGGATAATACTTTCGCTTATATTTGCCTCATCTCATGTTTAATCGGCATATTCTGAACCATACCAATCAAATCCCTCACAATTTAGCGATATTAGAAAAAAGACCGAGATGATCAGATTAGTACTGTATTGACAAGGTGGACTATGTATAATATTATCTTATAATGTTATACATTTCAATCTCATTAAGAGAGATTTTTACAATTTAATAAAAATATTTCGCATCTCATACAGATCTAATTCATAATTAGAATATTTGTTCACGCAAGCATTACTAACCCCACCAGTAAGCTTCATTATAGTTAACAACGTAAACAAACATTTACAGTTTATAATACAACAATATAACAATTGTATCTGTATTAAATAATAAATATTTCACATGCAAAAATGTAAATTTGAGTGTATAGTTTGGAACGATCAGTGCGAAAAGTTAAACAACGTGGCATTATACAATATAATGCTCCAAAATAAATATTTTTTTCTTGTTGGAGGTCCTCGTGAGTTTGCTCAGTATCTAGTCCTTACTGAATACCTACATGCCTATACAGACTTTTGCTAAGTTCATAGTCTGCTAAGACTAACTATTTAAACAATTTAGATATAGACACACACTAATCTAAAAAGAATACTTATCAACCCGTGTCAGTAATTATAGATCAAGAATGATGTTTTCGAGAATATAATGCACAATGACATTTCTTAACACTATTTGTAACTCTTTACAACTATGTCATTACTATATTATTCTCAGGTTTTTGTCCTTATTTCAGACAAGGTTCTAACTTTCTAGAAATACTAACGTTAGCGTTAACCTAAACTCTTTTAGATCAGATCTAAAATCCCTTAGATCTACAATATCTAAAAAAGTTACAAGCTTTTTACCATATAATTATGTATTAACGATTATTATTGAAATATCTATTGTATATCAAAATGGCATGTAAGCACCATCTTTAACACTTTGATTAAGCCCTCCGATCCATCGCCTAAGTTACTAGTACTTACATCATGAATTGAAGAATTAACCAAGAATATTTTTTCATAAGTAACATTGGATTCCATAATTAATGAAACCAATAAAACATTTCATCTTACAAAAATATAGTCAATAAATATCCATAAAACAATAATAGAAGAGTTCTAAAAAAATAATATGAGCCTGATACTTAAAGTTAAAATAAAGTACCTAATTAGTAATTATGTGTCCCTTCATAGGTTATTAAAATTATATAAATTTATTGTTAGTCAATTATCCACTGTATCTATTTTCTAGTAGTGTGCATAATGCTTTGATAGATCCAAAGTGGACTAGGGTGATGAATAAAGAAATAGAGGCCATTCAGAAGAACAATACTTGAGAGGTTTGCCCATTACTTGAAGGGAAGAGGACAATTGGGTATAGATTGGTATCTATGGTTAAACTCAAGGTTGATGATAGTGTTGATAGATATAAAGCGAGGTTAGTTGTAAAAGAATATGCATAGAAATATGGAATCGATTGTCAAAAGACCTTTGTACTAGCAACCAAGATTAATATAATTCGTATTCGTATTTCCATAGTAGCAAAATGATATTCGCCTTTGCAACAATTTAACGTCAAGAATGCTTTCTCAATGAAGACTTAGATGAGAAAGTCTACATGGAGCTAAAAATAAACTTTCAAGAACAACTAAAGTATAGAAATTGAAGAAGCCATTATATGGACTAAAACAGTCACCCCAAACTTAGTTTAGAAGGTTCTCGTCCATAATGAGGGAGTTTAGTTATAAACAAATTATTTAGACCGTAAAAAAAAACACTTTACAAGAGTATTTTATGGCTAAATTTGAAATGAAAGATCTTAATCAACTCAAATACTTATTAGAAATAAAGTCTCAAGATCAAAATTTGGTATTTCTCTCTCATAAAGGAAATATAGGTTAGATTTCTTAAATGAAATTTGGATGCTAACTTGTAAACTAGCTAAAACACCTATAGAGATAAATTACCAGCTTGAAAAATATGAATTTAAATTCTAACTGACAAAGTGTGATCAGAGATTGCTTAGAAGACTAATCTATTTGTCTCATACTATACCATATATAGCTTATGAAGTTAGTGTTGCAAGTCAGTTTATGCATACACCTAGTGAAGAATATATGAATGCAATATATCGAATCTTAAGGTACTTGAAGAGTGCATTTAATAGAGGTTTGCTATTCTTGAAAAAATGGAGTCTCAAGTATTGAAAGATATACAGATTTTGATAGGGCAGGAGATAAAATCGATATGAGGTTTACATCTAGTTTTTTTTAAAACTTTTATGGAAGGTAATTTAGTTACTTGGAAAATTAAAAAGTAAAAAGTTATAGCTAAATCAAGTACAAAAGTTGAATTCAAGGTATGGCTCATGTGTATGCGAGTTATTGTGGGTTTAAAGTGCATTATGAGATTTGGAGATTGAATATGAGGAACTGACGAGTCTACATTGTGATAATAAAAAAAACTATTGAAATTACACACAATCCATTTCAAAATGATAGTACTAAATATATGGAAGTGGATAATCACTTTATCAAAGAGAAACTTGATTGAAAGATTATACAACTTTTGTTTGTTAAGTCTGAAGATCAACTAGCTAATATTCTCACAAGAGTAGTCATAGGAAAGGTGTTTCATGATGTGAATAAGTTGGGCATGATACAAATCTATGCACCAACTTAAAAGAGAGTGTTAGCATGAAGTTATTTATTTAAGAAGTATTATTCTATTTAAGTAATACTTCTTCTATAGGACATATTACTTATATAAGACATGTTACTTGTATAGGACATATATTTTGTATAAGACATATTTCTTGTGTAAAGTAAATTTATTTTTTTAATTTTTTTTGTAGTAGGACTAAGCCTATATAAAACCCACATCTTGTATATATTCATTCATTGTAGAACATGATTCATTTTTGTTTTCTCATGAATGACAACTCAAAAATTGTAGCTATTTATAATGCATGAAACCAAATTTGAATACAAGTATGTGTGCATAAATTCATATGTTAACTATGCCTCATTAGATATACTTTGTGGAAGTAAATATGGATTTAAATCTCTCTCCTAGTAAAACTCAGAAATAATAATTAGAAAAAAATAAAAATAATAATTTGATCTGCTCTTAATTTCACATGAGAACCTTACTTGTTTGTGAAAAATCCGTTAGTCATTGGCCCTTCAAAAGAACAATAAAGAAATGAAATTCTTTTATTCATTAAATTACTTCTTTCTACTAATTGGATTTGCTAGTTTGGATAAGAGTAAGAGTAGTATGGTATTTTAATCTTGAAAGATAAGGCATTCACGATTACTTGATATTGAGTAAAAATAAGGAGTAAAGGTTGGTGTTTCATAGATGAGAGGTTCTCGTCTCTATCCAAATATTTTATGAAAAAAAACCTTAAAAGACATGCAACTTCATATAATAAGTTTCCTTTTTATTTAATTGAAATTATTGAATAATTAAATAAAAAAAGTAAAAAAGAAGAGCTATTAGTTAGCAACAGTGATGATGAGATTTCATTCATTATTGACATCATTTGACTCCAAACAATTATAGTTTATATAATATTAAGACTGTTTTAATCAAAGAACCATTGAAGCAAAGCAACAACTATAATAATCTTGTTGTTAAATTGTGGTGTGTTACTATCCACTACTACCTTGAATAGAGTCACTGTCTTAAGATTTTGCTAATAGACGTGGTAGTGCACCATAACTCATGATGCTCTTCTCATCGCTATTTTTATCTTCTTTGATGCTCCTTTTGTACAACATGATAATCATATAGATCATAAAATTTAAAATTTGATGGTATCAATAATGAGTTAGAATCCCGTTGTCACTATTGATGGCTAGCTAGCCGTAAGTGGAGATGATGGCTAGTGCAGTGGTTATTTAAAGATATTAAATAAAGATAAGGGGTTCAAATGATTGCAATGTGTAAATAATATATAATTTCTATTTAATTTGAAGTTAATTATAATTTAAAAGGTATTATGTTAGTTATAGCGGAAAACCATTTAATTTAATAGAATTTTTTAACAAAGGATGATGTTTTAGAATAATTTTAAAAGTAACAATTTTTATTATTCTTTAAACCAAACTTTGAGTGTATAGTTGTCCCATTTTCTAATTAGAGAATTGACTTCTTTCAACATAAAGAGTAGTTTACTAATTGTTTTAAGACTTGAGAATAATTGAGACCAATCAGAATCACTTACACTAAAACTTGTTCAAATCCATTACTTTCCATTGTGGGGGTAGACTGCTACCATCCAAAGAGTAGTTTAATTTGTTGTAAAGAATTACTATAATTGTAGAAGTTTGAAACTTAAATTTGGATTAAAGTGATAGATAAGCATGCCATTCAATTGGAATTGGCATATCCTTTTATCATATTATTAAATCATCTACCTATTAGTTTTGAATGGATGTCACTTAAAACTTAAAAGCATGAAACTTGCCAAAAGATGTAGGACAAATTGTCTAAGCTTTCGATTGACACAAAATTCACCTTGAATAAATTGCAATTAGTATTTGGTAGAATTGGGGATTTAACAATCATGTATAAGCATGAATTGAGATGGGTACCACATAAAGAGTCACGAAGAAGTTTAGTACATGAAAATTGTGCGAGGAAGAAACAAAATGAAAAGCTAGAAGAATGAGTACTATTCATGATAGAACTATTCACAGGGGTACTGTTCACATGGGGAATTGTTCACGCGACAACTTGTGGGTAATTTCTATTTTAGCTTAATTGGCTTCTTTAAATAGGATTTAGACTCTCAAGTAAAGACTTTTATTCCAACTAAGTTTAGGGTTTCTTAAGCTTTTATAAACACTATATAAACTCTTATAAACCATTAGAATAACTAAAGTATCTAAAGCATCAAGATATAAATATAAGAGAGAATAGAAAAACTAGGTAGACACTAAGTACGTGGTGCACTAGGGTGTAACATTTGAGGATGTCTTTGTTCTTACGTGAACAAAAAAAGCACAAAATTAATCCCTTTTTAAAAGGTTTTGAGCTATTCGTGTATTCTTTAGGTTAAATCTCTTATGAGGTATGAGAGATACTAAGAGGTCTATAAGATCATGGTGATCTAAGAGATACTTAGAGATTTACAATGAGATATATTAAAAGCTCTATAAGATTATAGTATTCTAGGAGATACTTAGTGATCAAATGATTAAAGAAACTAGATCACAGATCCTCCGTGGACGTAAGCGTTTTGTCGAACTATGTATATCTTGTGTCTTATGGTTTGTTTCCTTTTATCTTTATTGGTGTGTTAATCTTTTATATTTTTTATTATTTGTGAGTTAAGTCTTATACACGCATATAAGGTTTATTTGAAGTGCACGCCAAAGAAATCCTAACAAAAGTTTATCGGTGCAAACGCTAATCTTATAAAGAGATTAATGGTAAGGATAATTTCCTGCAACAAACTAGTATCAGAGTAAGGCTGAGGTCCAAATTGTAGAGCATAGGTAGAGAATTCAAATTGCATAACACAGGCTATCAACTATAGGGACTTACAAATATGAAGAAGTTCAATGAAAGGATGTTTTCTGACAAAGGAAAAAATGATGACTTTATTGGGGAGTCTTGGGTTAGAGATCACTCTTGAAGAAACTACTAGTGATGAAGAAGATGGCATCATCTAGGTCCAAGTTAGAAGAATCATTCAGATTAGATGCAAAATAAAGATTGAAAAAAAAGAATAATGATCAAAGATTGAAGGGCAGATCTATAAAGGTGCATAAGGCACTTGGTAAGGGATAGTCTGAAGAGAAAAACTAAGATAAAAGGAAAAGAATGTGGATTTACAAGTTTGTAGGATGACTAGATAAAGACCTTGATAGTATGAGAGCTTCTACAGAAGTGTGTACCTGATGAATATATAATTTGTTATAGGGTATAGTTTTCATAAGAGATTCGTGGAATAAGATTGAGACTTCATGGTGGAAAGGCAAGGGAGTGACTAGGTGTGAGATTTGTTCCCGATCTTATAAAAACTTAGTGGACTTAGGACTGGTAGAACAAGTAGGGATATTCATGAAAGGAAAAAGAAGGAATACTAGAAGGGATAAAAAAAGATCTATGGATGAGAAGCATAGAGGAGGCTATGTGCTTGAAGAAAGTGCTTGTATGGATCAAGATAGTTTATTGAGAAGATGTAAACTATAGGTTAGCTTTAAAATTATCTCATTATATGGTAAGGTCGTAAAAGAATGTGTGGGAAGGGTATTAATGACAGGAATAAATTTCAACCATTAAGGATTGTGGTCATAGTGTCAGAAGGACATGGAACATCAGAACATTTAGGCCACCTTAGACAATCAGCATTTGAAATCTTTGGATACCGTAGTCACAAGCCTTAGTTAATTCTATGGCTTAACTAGAGACAATGTTAGAAAGTGTTGGTTAAGGAGTGGATGATGTTAGATAGCTTGTTAGAGAGAGATTTTGAATCAAAGAAGGGTTTGTTAGAATTGGTTATTCAACTATCATGTACGAGTATGAATTGAGATGGATATCAAATGAAGATTCAACAAGAAGTCTAGTATGTGAAGGTTGTGCAAGAAAGAAGCAAAATGAAAAGCCAGAAGAATAGGTACTATTCATGTGAGAACTGTTTATGCGGCAACTTGTGGGAATTTAATATTTTGGCTCAATTGACTTCTTTAAGTGGGATTTAGACTCCTATAAGTAAAGACTCTTATTTCAACTAGGTTTAGAGTTTCTTAGACTTTTGTAAACACTATATAACTATTGTAAACCTTTAAAATAACTCAAGTATTTTAAAGTATAAAGATGTAAATATAAGAGAGAATATAGGAGCTACATAGGCAGTAAGTACATGATGCACTAGGGTGTAACCCTTGAAGGTGTCTTTGTTCTTACGTGAACAAAAAGAGCACCAAATGGAACCTTTTTTAAAAGGGCTTGGGCTATTCCTGTATTCTTTGGGTTAAATCTCTTATGGGGTGTGAAAGATACTAAGAGGTCTGTAATATCTTGGTGATCTAGGAGATACTTAGAGGTTTATAATAAGATATACTAAAAGATCTGTAAGATTATGGTGATTTAGGATATACTTAGTGATCTAATAATAAAAGAAGTTGAATTATAGATCCTCAATGGACGTAGCATTTTACCGAACCACGTATATTTTATATCTTGTAGTTTATTTTTCTTTATCTTTATTGGTGTGTTAATCTTTTATGCTATTGATTATTTGTGAGTTAAGTCTTTTATATGTGCATAGGATTTATTTAGAGTGCACGCCAAAGAAATCCGAACAAAATTGTATCAACAGAAAAACTAATCTCATAGAGAGATTAGTGCTAAGACTGATTTCTCATAACAGTATTCATTTTCAAACCTCGACCGAGGCAAGGCAAAGCAAAGCCCAAGGTAAGCTCTTCTAGTGATCCACATGTTTGTGATATTAGAATATGGGCCTGAGCATCTGGTACAAATTAAGATGCTATACATTATACAAGTTACCAGAGCAATTGAGCATAACATTGGGTATAAATTAATTATTAAGGAATAAGTAATATTCTCATAATATTCTTATAATATTCTCCTAATATTCTTACCATATATATTGCAATTAATATAAAATATTCTCTGCCTTTTATTATTCTGAATTTCCTATTTTGTATCTGTCTTAAACCTATATAAAAGCCATCTCTGTATATTATTTTACACAGTGAAATATACATTTCTTTATATTTCTAACATGGTATCAAAGCCTAAGCTCAGGTTCCTTCACTGTCTCTCTGTTTAGTTGGAAACATGCTAGAATTATTGTTTTTTAAATTCGTCGAAAGTTTGCCGGGGTTTTATCGAAAAGCCACCAGAAGTTCGTCGAAGTTTGTCATGTTCTACACTACCTAGCCTAGGATGTTCAGATGCCATCGGTTGACTGAACACCGTAAGAACTAAGTTGATTAGAGTTCGACATCACTCTCATTAGTTGGTTATAGTGTCTACTGTTGTCCGCCGCCACCTCAAATTCAGGCTATTTTCCAGCAAGTGAGTTGATACTCCTCATACTAGAAGACTCAGACAACATTAATCCACTCAGTCACACTAGAATCAGGTTCATCAGAGCCTCTACGTGCCACAAGAACAACCTATCACCGATTTACTGGCATCTCAAATTTCGGCAATTCTCTGACACGTACAGTATCACCACCGGTACCTTTCCACTCCTTATCCTCAGATCTATCAATCTAAGATGTTCCCTTTTCAAATTGGCCTTTCAATTTGTAATAAGGGTCTATTTGTAAACCTTTCAATATTTTAAAGTCAGATTGTAAGTTTTATACTTTTTAGGTAATTTTGTAATTTAAAAGTTTTGGTGTTAAATTATTGTTTACGCTCAAAATTTAATGCGGCTATCGTAGTATAGATTGAGGTGAGAATCCTATGAGGAAGCTGTTAGCAAAATAGGTTGGTGAAGTAAAATATTAAAATAGTAGCAAATGAGAAAATTAATTAATTGGTTTAAGTGGATGAGATAGAATTGTCTATGAATTGAGAAAAATGTCTTATGATGATTTAAACAAGGCTTTGAGAATCACAATTATGCTTTATAAATCTACTCTACACTTTGATTCAATGTTTATAACTCAATTGACAGTTTTACATCTAAACAATCAATCGGAAGATATGTAAAATATAGCACATTTGATAACACATGCATTTGATATGACTAAACTCTTTTGCAAATATTAACATAAATCATGTTCATTTATACAAGTTATCTAAGATCGATAACATATTATTTTTGACAATATTGCAGTAAAAGATCAACTTGAATATCAAACATTTATTGGCTTTACATGTTATCCAAGATCGATAATATATCAATTGATAATATTGCAGTAAATGATTAACATATAAAACAATATAACCAATAATAATTATAATTCAACAAGAATCACATAAAGAAAGCATGACTGAAAATATATGAAACATGTGAATTATAACATTTGGATTATAGAAATTAAAATAGATAAGAGTTTAAGCATAATCAAACTTACAAACTTTTATAGCTCTTGACAACAAATCAAAGCATAGAAGTAAATTCATTAAACACAAAAGTTTATCTCTTAGCCTTGTTAATAACTCTAGCCTAAATTATAATACATGTTAATGCGAAGAAAATAAGACAGAATTATTTAATGTTGAAAATGTTGGGATTTGTGCTTACGCGCCATCCCTTTTATATATAAATATTTGCTTTATGTTTATACATTTATGATTTCAATATATCACTAATTATTTGATATACAAATATGGTAAGATGCTTGTAACGTTTTAGACATTGTATGATATAAAAGAGTTCAGATCTAATTTAAAGGAGTTTAGATCAGAACTAAGAGTTAGTAAAATCTAAAGAGTTAGAGCCTTGTCTGGAATGGGACAAAGACCTAAGAATATATTAGTAATGACATAGTTGCAATGAGTTGCAAATGGTGCTAGGAAATGTTGTTATGCAAATATATTCTTAAATTTAATGTTCTTAATCTATCTTCACTAATGCGGGTCTATTAGTAAGACCTTAATATATATAGATCAGTGTATGTCTATATCTGGATAGTCCAGATGGTTAGTCTTAGCGGACCATGAGTTTAATGAAAACTCGTATAGAGATACAAGTATTCAGTAAGGACTAAATATTGAACAGACTCACAAAGATCTCCAATAGACATCCCATAAAGTATGATGGATCACTCACAGAGTAGTATTCGTGGTCCTTAGACTTGAGTGCCATGGTGGACTTGTAAGTGATCCATCATACTTTGGTTCTACACATGTCAGATACCTTTCATGGTCTGACCACTGGGTGTCGCTGGGTATGGTCCGATGCTCATGGAGTTTGGTGTGTATAGATATGGGATCCATCAACTCAATTGGGTGAGTAAAATATCCTGCAACTCCAAGATTGTATTTCAGAAAGTCTTATGGCCATAAGCAGACATATCCGAGAATTAATTTTATCCTCGGGAAAATAATATCGTAAAAGTATTTACGCATATTATTTATTGAAATACAAATCTAGAGATAAGTTTGTGGTTGAGCAAATGGAGACTTGACAGTGTTGATCTATATCTCTGCTCTTCAAGGATATTTATGATGGAAGGATTATACGAATATGTTATAACCTCAACTTGTATGGTCTAATGCGCCATTTTGTAATATCTGTAACATGTGTGTGGGACATTGTTCACAGACGTGTGAAATAATTTCATTTGACAAATCGGGCATGGACCTAGAGAGTCTCACAATATGAAGTATACTCGTTGTGCACTGGGCAGTAAATTAGATTGAACTATTAATCCAACAATTTTCAGCAAAATGAAAAATATTTCAAGGTTCCTTTTATTATTCACTTGTCAATAATTGAATATAAAAAATATTATTGGTTTACAAGAGTTGTTAACCAATAAGAAATTGACAAGTAACGTAATCTTGCTCCATAAATAATTTACCATGTATTTACTTATTTACCTTGCTTGGTAAATACATATATGGTAAATATAAATATTCAAAATAGTTTTTGAATTATTAATATTTTATATATTAATCAAATTATTATTATTAATTGGAATAAGTGGCAAACACCATTTACTAATGAAGAATGCACTTGTTATTAATAATAAGGTATGTTGGCCACTTAGTAATTCTTAAATGATGCACTAAGAAAATGGTAAAACCACTTAACATTGTTTAAATGTCATTTAATCTCTAGAAATTGATCAAATGGTTGAATCAAATTGATGAGTGAAAAATATGATTGATTAATGTTTGTAATGGCAAACATGGATAAGTGGTGGTGGAGCATTAAGAGTAGTAATCATTCTTTGCACTTAATTAAGAATTGAAAGAGTTCAATTTGTGTAAGAGAGAGTGAATTTCGTTCAAGGAGAAAGAAGAGAGAATTGAGACCCTTTCTTGAGTGTTTTTCTCAAAGTGTTGAGAGAAAATACAAAGGCTTACCAAGGTTCAACATAAAGAGTTGCAAAGAACTAAAGAAAACTCTTAACTCTTCTCATCTCTTGGTAGTAATCACTCATAAGGACAAATTATTTTAAGTGTTAAAACAATCCTTTGCTAGAAATTCAAGGCTGCCATTCTAGCTTCACAATCCCACCGGATTTAGTTGTAAACTAGAATTGTGCAAGGGAACACTTCAAGGTGAGCTCAATAAATTGAAGCTTGGAGTTCTTGAAGAATTGTAAAACTACCTTCATAATCGGGTAGGTTATTTATTTGCTATTCATTTTATATCATACATGAAAATATATATGAGATATATATGTGCTTGAATGATCATACATATGATTACATGCTTGAGTTTGTTACATATTGTATAACATGTATGAATACTTTCATTGCGTATTTAATTTTTGAAATTATATGCATCTATACACATCACTCACTATATCACAACAGAAAACGTCCTAAGAGTGTCCTTATATAGGCAATCAATGGAAATATGTTAAGTGTAACATCAATCTTTAATAATTTAGGCCAATAACTCGTTCACCCACTTGCAGCACCTTTTTGATAATGTAAATGCCTGATGTAGCTTTTTTGACCAACATGAAAATTGGATAATTTTGTCTCTTCTTTCCATAGGCACTAGGTTCATGCAATTTGAATGAGTATCCAATGGGATACGGGCAAAATTCCAAAGATACGTCAGATTTAGGCCAACAACCCTTTTACCCACTTGCAAGATAATGTGGTCCATGATAACGGCTGATTTGGACTTTACCATCAACATAAGAGTTGTTGATAAATAAGTAAGTATTTCACAGCTTCATGAATTATACCAATTGGGTATGTATTTTATGAGATACAGTCCAAATACGTGGGTTGGGTCAAGCTGAGGGAAAGTTATAGCCCGATTCTATTGTATCTTAATTTTTGGCCTATAACATGTTGGATATGGCTTTTCAACTGTTCTTTTAAGTTTATGTAAGATTGAGTCATGTTACTCCAAGTTCAATAATTTATTCATTTCGATTTTTAAATTGAGGGTTATGTCTATTTTACCTAAACCTGTGCAAATAACATTCATTAATCACAATTTAAGGAGAACACTTTATTTCAAGCTAAAAGTACAAAAATGCTAAAATTAATGACATAAAATGGTGACTGAATCTCTTAATAAATATCCATTTTCATGTGTTCATCACAGCCCTCAACCAACTAATTTCTAATCTTTAGCAATATAAGCGTAAATAGAATATGCAAAACTACCTAAGCATTTCAAATAAAAAAGTCAGTTCAATATCACTATTGCTATTATGGTTTTTTCAATTATAACTTCAAAAAATTGTGTGTTTTTGAACTAAGCCGTAACCATCTTACCACAAACCACAACTGATATAGCCTTGAGAATTTTTCCGAGTAAAAGTCTCAACTCTATATCCTCATAAGTGTATGACTGTTTAAAAGATTGGGATTTCTCTCATGCAGTTAGAAAATAGTTAAGCACTCAAGAAAAAATTAATTTTAAAGACAGACATACAAACTAACATTGATCCAAAGATAGAAAAATCAATCGTTTAGAAATTAATCATTCTTGACATGTACCAGCTTTAGGACTTCAATTGTCTTGTGAGAATAATACAAATATAGCTTGGTGAAAAAACTGATTTACAAGATATTTGCCTTCTAAAATTGAATGAAGACTTCATTATACTGAATTGATTCTTTTTTTTAATATATATATATTTCTTTCTTTTTCTTTTATATATATATATGCGTTTTTTTTTCTATTTTCTTTTTAAAGAATACAAGGAAGCATAAAAAAAATTTCTCACCAAAATATATTATACACAAATGTAACCAATTTATTCCTTAATTCAAATAATATTAATCTAAACAAAAATTAACAAATTCAAATGATCAATGAAGATTCATAAACTATTTTCTTAACCTTTCCACTTACTTATAAACGATATGTGAGATTAGAAAAATATATACTTAAACATAAAAATTCTCTTGGCTAATAAATTGAATCATCTGTCTTACCACAAGGCTTAGCATTGTGCTCAAAAATTTTTTGGAAGTCATTCTTTAGTAACCTAAATAGACACAGTGACTCAACCTAAATAATTTTAAAATCATACTTAGACAGAAAAGCAAATTCTTTTATACAAGAATTACCAAGACTACAAGTAATAAATAACAATATGTGAAATATAAAACAAAACAACAAAAAGTTAGTTAAAATGCATTTCAAAAGTTAGAAATAAAACTCTTTACTCTGCCATTCTAATTTGACCTAAAATACGTCTCAAGAGTTCAAGAATGAACTCTTTACTCTGCTATTTTAATCAAATTTCGAACCACATTTTTTTTTAGAATGCAAAATACAACTTATATCTACTATCCTCCCCCAAACCAGATGAAACATTATCCTCAATGTTTAAATAGAAAGAGATAAAGTATAGGAGACATTACCTAAAACGTCAGTTATTCGAAACAAACAAACATGAGAGACACTTAAGTAAATATAAACTAAAATGATAATGCTGATAAATAGATAAAACAAAGAAAAATTTACAAACGAAGTGTCAGATCCAATTTTCGCTTGTTAAGGCCCACTGACCAATCGATTCGAGTTACTGCTGGGTTAGGTTCGTAGGTAATTGCCTGTAATTTATCAATCAATTCATTTGCATCGGTGGCAGAAACGAGGATCTATCACGCCGAATGTGAGATAAAATTCTATTCCACAGCTTGATTAAGAAAACAAAGTAAGCAATCCAAACAATTATTAACATTCAACAAATCTATGGGTTTTCGGTGGATATTCAGCTGGGCCCAATAGGCAATTTGAAAAATTTCCTCCAACGTACCAAAACCACCTAGTAAAGCAATAAAAGCGTCTGTATTGTAAAGCATTCTAGCTATACATTCATTCATGGATGAGACTCGTAATTCTTCCCCTATTGTTTTCTCAGTCAGGTTTCCTACGACTATAGCTATAGAAATAATACCTAAAACTTGACTTCCTCCTAAATGTGCAGCTGTTGTCACACACCCCATTAACCCAAGGCTACCCTCTCCATAAATCAAATGAACTTTTCTTACAGCTAATGCTTTTTTTAGATTGTTTGCTACTTCTACAAACACTTTATTTCCCCCAGGACTAGATCTTCAAAATACACATATATTTCAGAATTGTTGAACTGAGGTTTCCTCCATATCTACAGTTACCTTTATCTCAATATATAAAAATGAAGAAAATGAGGTGTTGTATTTATAGAGTACCAAATGATAACAATGATTGTGGTAACCCGATAGTTTATCAGAAGAGATTTAAAAATAAAACACAAAAATTTAAAGATAATGACATACATGCATTATTTAACCAAAGGATTTGAATTTAAGACATCTATATGAGTAGCCCTACTAAAGTTTGAAATTAAAACACATGTATTTACAGGTAGTTGTGATTGTGGCTCACATCTTCCTCTGGTTTTACGTCCAGTAACGGCGTAAACGCCCTCTATGGGTCGGGGATAGGCTTCTCATCCAATTTTCTTATAAATTGGCAAATAGGGTCTTTTAGAGTCAGATTCCCCAGACTATACCGTTGATGTTCATTTTTTAATTTATTCTATAAATCGAGAAGTTCAAGTTGCACGAGCCCACAGGGATGCGTCTTAAGAGTCAATAGGATATCATCCAAAGACTCCTTACTCAGTTCATCCTTAATGAACTGAATTTTGTCTTTTCGATTTCTAGATGCAAATCCTAAATAACGATAACTCTGGTTACAATTTCATCGAGCATATTTATGACAGACTTGTAACCTCTTTGCTCATCGCCTTTTGGCATAAGAGCTTCTTCCAAGACTAGGCATAAAAGAAATAAAATCATTTGCAAACTCACTAGATAATCGAACCTTGGCTTCAATTAACCAACGAATATCCACATGGATATTACTCAACATCAATAGCCTTAGTCTTTCACACCGTGATTTGTAAATCTTAAGTAGAGCATTTTGAGGCAATGAAGGAAAATGGTTTTTAAGGTTAGCAAAAATGCGATCATTTTGAAAGAAAGAAAAGAGATGAATGCACAATTTGAGGGATAGTTTTTAGGGAACTCAGAAACTGACTTTAATAGTCACGGAGTACCATATCTGCTACTTGACCGAAAAATAAAATCACACTGAAGAAAAAAGAAAAAGAAGAAAATAAAGTAAAATAAAATGTGAAAGAAAATAAAAGCAAAAATAAAAAGTCAAAAGATAAAATATAGAAAACATATAAAATATGGTACAGATAGATTGAACCTGATCAAGCATGATAGACAAAATCCATAAGAGAGATCTCATCTAGGTACATAGAGTGGTCTACCTTTTCTACATAGCTTTTCAGCTGTTGTCCATTCACTTTAAAAGTTCGGCCATCAGTGGGGTCCTTGATTTTGACAGCACGATTAGAAAAAATGTGCCTTACCATAAATTGACCAGTCCATCGAGATCTTAACTTTTTAGGGTGTAAATGCAATCGAGAATCATAAAGATAGACTCGTTGATTTGGTTCGAAGTGTTTCTTTGAGATCTAATTGTCATGAGCTGCTTTCATTTTAGCTTTGTAAATTCTAGAGTTGTCATATTCATCATTTCGTAGCTCTTCTATTTCTAACAATAGTAACTTTCTCTGAAGACCTGCAGCACTCAAATTAAAGTTAAAGGCTTTGACAGCCTAATAAGCTTTATATTCTAGCTCAATAGGCAAATGGCAAGCTTTCCCATAAACAAGCTGGTATGGAGACATTTCTAAGATGGTTTTGTATGCAGTGCGATATGCTCATAATGCATCAGAAAAACATAGAGACCAATCTTTGCGATTCGAGTTAACCGTCTTTTCCAAAATCTATTTAACCTCTCTATTTGCTAGCTCGGCTTGTTCATTTGTTTATGAATGGTATGTAGTGAAAACTTTGTGAAGAACACCATACTTGCGCATTAAAACTTCAAAAGAACGGTTACAGAAATATGTTCCTTGGTCACTAATGATGACACACGGCGTATTGTACCTAGATAACACATTTTCTTTTAAGAGTTTTACAACAATTGTATTATCATTAGTATGACAAGCTACAGCCGCCACCCATTTTGATACATAGTCAACAGCTAGAAGGATGTAAAGGTAGCCAAAAGATGAGAGAAAATGACCCATAAAATTGATACGCCAACAATCAAATATCTCAATAACAAGAATAAGGTTAAGAGGCATCATATATCTTTGAGATAAAGCACCTAAATTTTGACATTTTTTACAGGAACGAAAAAAATTATTAGTGTCTTTGAACAAAGTGGACTAGTAAAAATCACACTGTAAAATTTTCACAACTGTCTTCTTTATAGAAAAATGACCACTACAAGCAGTATTATGGCAAAACTTTAAGACACTAGAAACTTCACTTTCAAGAATACAATGTCTCATAATTTGGTCAGGACAGTATTTGAAAAGATATGGATCATCCCAATAAAAATTACGTACCTCAACCAAGAACTTACGCTTATCTTGTGCACTCCAGTTAGATAGAAGTTCATCACAAACTAAATAATTTATGATATGTGCATACCAAGGTATTTGGCTTATAGTAAAAAGATGTTCATCAGGAAAATCATCTCGAATGGGTGGCAAATTAGTGGAGTCAGTGAACGCAAGGCGGGATAGATGATCAGCAACAAAATTTTCAACGCCCTTCTTGTCTTTGATAGTCAGATCAAATTACTGCAAAAGAAGAATCCACCTAATTAAACGGGCTTTAGCATCCTTCTTAGAAAGAAGGTACTTAAAGGCCACGTGGTCAGTAAAAACAACAATAGGTGAACCAATCAAATAAGAATGAAATTTATCTAAGGCAAAAATAATAGCTAGTAGTTCTTTTTCAGTAGTATTATAATTCATTTGAGCATTATTCAAAGTCATACTAGCATAATAAACAACAAGGGGTTTCCCTCCATTCGTTGCCCAAGAACTGCTCCTACAGCATAATTACTTGCATCACACATAATTTTAAATGGAATGTTCAAATCTGGTGATTGCATGATAGGAGCGGTGGTGAGTTTGGCAATGAGTGTTTGGAATGCCTCCTCACACTCTTGTGTCAATGTAAATTCTGCATTGTTTAGGAAAAGGTTACACAATGGTCTAGATATGGTAGAAATTTTTTGTATAAACCTTCTATAAAAGTCAGCGTGTCCAAGAAAAAATCGACATCCTTTATCATTTTGGGTGTAGATAATTAAGAGATTAATTCAATTTTGGCCTTGTCAACCTCTATCCATCTTTCAGATATAATGTGCCCCAAAACGATTCCTGAAGATACCATGAAATGACATTTCTCCCAATTTAGCACGAGTCCTTTTTCTTTACACCTACTAAAATAGCTTTCAAGTTAAGTAGGCATAAATCAAAAGAATTACCAAAAATAGTCAAATCATCCATAAAAACTTTCATGCATTTTTTAACCATATCAGAGAAAAAACTCAACATACGACGTTGAAAAGTAGCTGGTGCATTACATAATTCAAATGGCATTCTACAAGCATAAGTACTAAAATGGCATGTAAAAGTGGTTTTTTCTTGATTTTCTATAGCTATCTCAATCTGGTAATATCCTGAATACCTATCAAGAAAGCAATAAAAAGGATGTCCAGCTACACGTTCTAAAATTTGGTCGATAAAAGGCAATGAAAAATAATATTTCCTGGTGGCTGTACTTAATTTTCTATTGACTATTAGAAATTGGGTAGATTATACCCGCATCTAACAGTTTCAAGACCTCTTTCTTCACTACTTCTTGCATTGTTAGGTTAAGTCTTCTTTATGGGTCCCCACGAGGTTGGGCACCTTTCTCTAAATGAATTCTATGGGAGCATATCAATGGAGAAATACCTTTAATATCAGCTATGGTCTAACTTAGTGCAGACTTATATTCTTTTAACAATTTTATCAATTTTTGTCTTGTTCAGCATTAAGTTCAGAAGAAATGATGATAGGAAAGATATCACCTAGTCCCAAGAATACGTGTTTCAAACCTTTGGGCAGTGGAGAAAGCTCAACTTGCGGTGTCTCAAGGTTTGATGATTTTGGTCTCTCCCTCTCTCGTGGAAACTCTTCAAAGCGTGGCTGCCAAATCGAGTCCCTTTATCTTGTGAGTCAAAAATACTAAACACATCAGTTGTTATATTAGGATAATACAATTCTTCAAAATCAAAATTGAGAAGGTTTTTTAAAGAATCAGAGCCATAATATTTATAAGCTTCCTCCACTACAAATGTGTCTATCATATATGAATGATAGCATTCGTCTTCTTCTCATGGTTGTTTGCCAATATTAAAAATGCTCACCTCAAGAGTCATATTCCTAAAAGATAATTTCATTAGACCACTTTTACAATTAATAAAAGCGTTAGCAATGGCAAGAAAAGATCTCTTTAAAATAAGAGGAATTTTTAACTACATGTTAACAATAGAATGAGTATCTAAAACAAGAAAATCAACAGGGTAGTAAAATTTATCAATTTGCAACAAAACATCTTTTACTATTCTCCGTGGTTTCTTGATTGATTGGTCAGCTAATTGACTACAGATGTAGGTTTAATCTCACTAAGTCCCAATTTGGCAGGAGATTGTGGGACATCTTGGGTCTTTATACTTAGGTGGTGTCTTTTGTTCAATCACTACACTTACTTGTTCTGTCAAAAATGTAATTTTCTTTACATTGTGTTTTCTTTTGATAGTGCATAGATCCTTGATGACTTTGGCATAAGTTGGAACCTACTTAATCAAATGCAACAAGGGAAGATTAATCTTAACTTGTTTCAAATGTTCCAAAACCTCACTTTGAATTTATGAATTTTTTCCAATCGGTCGAAGAGCTTGAATAAAAGGCACTGGCACTGAAAACTTATTTTCGAGCTCTTTTTCCACAGTGGCCTTTTTTTCAATGGGGTCGTCTTTACTACTTATCGATATGTTGGTTAGAGAAGTAGGCTCACTTACAATCTTACCATGAATTATCCTTTTGGATTAGATTAAGGTTGAGATAAAAACTTATGTCGCTCTTGTACAGTTAAGGCACTGGTCAGCTTTGTGATTTGACTCTTGATTTATTTATTTTCGTCTATCACCTATGCAAGAACTGTTTCAAATTGTTTATTAGTCTTACTTTGTGCCTCCATAAATGCTTGTAATGTATCCTCTAAAAGACTTCTAGTTGATCGTGCATTATATTGAGGTGTAATATAAGACTTGGGTGCTTGTTGTTTTTGTTTCCAATGATTGTTGGCTTGCTGGTTAGATTTTCAACTAAAATTTGGGTGGTTTCTCCAGCTAGGATTATAGGTTTTAGAGTAGGGTAAATAAGGCTTCTTGTACATCCCTAGGGCATTACATTATTCATCATATATCCATCTCATCTCACTATAAATGGGACAATCCTGAGCTAAGGGTTCCACTCATCCACAGACAAAACAGACATTGCGTGACTCAACCTTAGCAACCGTGTGGGTGACCCTTCTATCTTTGGTTTTCAAGGCCTCTAACTCCCTAGTTAAGACTTCTAATTGGGCTTTGAGGTTATCCTCTTCTCTAAGATGGAAAACTTCATTGGGTTGTGACTTATTTGTGCTTTCAGTCATGCTAGGTCCAGTCTATGTATAGACTTTTTCGGTTAAGTCATTAAGGAATTCTATGGCTTCCTCTGGATCTTTGTGAAGGAATTCCCCATCATACATCATCTCAACAAATTGATGCTCTCTAATTGTAAGTCTCTCATAAAAATAGCTAACCAATCGCCAATTTTCATACGCATAGTGAGGGCACAAATTTAGCAACTCTTTAAACCTTTCCTATGCTTGATATAAGGTTTCACTATCTTTTTAGGGAAATGAAGAAATTTTCCTTTTCAAGCCATTAGTTTTGTGTTGTGGGAAGTATTTATTGAAAAATGCTCGGGTCATTTCTGTCTAAGTTCCTATAAACCTCAGCCTCAAAGAGTATATAGCTAACTCTTTGCTTTGTCTTTTAACAAAAAAGGGAAAATTTTAGGCCTAACAGTGTCTATGACTTCAAGTTGACTATGCAAGATGGAAATTACCTCTTCAAATTCTCTAACATGTACATAAAAGATTTTCACTATCTAGACCATGAAAGTGGACAGAAGTTGTATCAATCCAGGTTAAAAATTTGAATGTGGTGTGTTAGGTGGAAATATAATGCATGATGGTGTAGCTGTACGAGTAGGATGCAAGTAATCTTTTAGAGTCCTAACGGGGTTATCTTCGTGTTGGCTCATTGTGTTGGAATTACAAGATGAACTAGATGGTGAATTCTCTTCTCTTACAAATTGTGGTGATGGTTCTAGTTCTACTTCTCTCACAAATATTTCTTGTTTGTCTCTAAGTCGATGTATACATCCTAAAAAGTTTTTTTTTTTTTTACTCTTTTTTTTATGAAAGAAATGCTTAAGAAAAATTAAGAAGTGAAATAAAAACACAACAAGAAATAGAAATGAGTTAGCTGGTAAGACCAACCATAAAATATAAATACAATAAATGAACAAAAGATAATAAATTATAAAGTACGATAAAAAAGTACAATAAATAAATTTTAAAAAAAGTATAATAAGTAGATAAAAGAAAAGAAAGTGCAATAAAAAAATAAATAAAATACAAAGTACAATAAATAAATAAAAGGAAAAAAATTAAAATAAAATAAAGTACAATAAATAAATAAAAAGTACAATAAGTAAATAAATATAAAAGTTAGGTGGTAGAATTAGCCATTAAAATAAAATAAAAATACAACATATTAACTAAAGAAAATAAAGTGCAATAAATAAATAAAAGAAAAAAAATAAAGTGCAATAAATAAAAAAATTAACTAAGTTAGACAGTAGAACCAGCCATTAAAATAAAATAAAATATGACAAATTAACTTAAAAAAGTAAAGTACAGTAATAAATAAAAAACAATAAAGTGCGATAAAAAGAAAATAAAGTGTAAAGTACAATAAATAAATAAAAAAAAACGAACTAAGTTAGACGGTAAAATCAGCTATTAAAATAATATAAAATATAACAAATTAACTAAATAAAATAAAATAAATTAGGTGGTAGAACCAACCATAAACAATAAAATGAATTACAACAAAGGAAATAAAACTAAGATTTTACAAAAAAAAAAAGAAAATGTACAAAGTTATCGCTTTAGTATTGATAAACGCAACCGACTTTCGCTTAGTGTGCCTCCCCGACAATAGCACCAAATTTTGTTTACGCTCAAAATATAATACGGCTATTATAGTATAGATTGAGGTGTCGATTCCACGAGAAAGCTTTTGACAAAATAGGTTGGTGAAGTAAAATATTAAAGAAGTAGCAAAGGAGAAAATTAATTAATTGGTTTAAGTGGATGAGATAGAATTGTCTATGAATTGAGGAAAATATCTTATGATGATTTAAACAAGGCTTAGAGAATCACAATTATGCTATATAAATCTACGCTACACTTTGATTCAATGTTTATAACTCAATTGACAATTTTACATCTAAACAATCAATCGGAAGATATGTAAAATATAACACATTTGATAACACATGCATTGTGTTATCCAATATCGACAATATATTTATTGACAATATTGCGATAAAAGATTAACATATAAAATAATGTAACTAATAACAATTATAATTCAACAAGAATCACATAAAGAAAGCATAACTGAAAATATATGAAACATGAGAATTATAACCTTTGGATTATAGAAAATAAAATAGACAAGAGTTTAAGCATAATCAAACTTACAAACATTTGTAGCTCTTGACAATGAATTAAAGCATAGAAATAGATTTATTACACATAAAAGTTCATCTCTTAGCCTTGCCAAGAACTTTAGCCTAGATTACAATGTATGTTAATGAAAAGAAAATAAGAGAGAATTTTCTAATGTTGAAAACGTCCTAAGAGTGTCCTTATATAGGGAATGAATGGAAATATGTTAAGTGTGACGTCAATCTTTAATAATTTAGGCCAACAACTCATTCATCCACTTGTAGCACCTTTTTGATAATGTAAATGACCAATGTAGCTTTTATGACCAACATGAAAGTTGTATAATTTTGTCTCTTCTTTCTATAGGTACCAAGTTCATGCAATTTGGATGAGTATCCAATGCGATATAGGAAAAATACCAAAGATACATTAGATTTAGGCCACAACCCTTTTACCCACTTGCAATACAATTTAGTTCATGATAACAGCTGATTTGGACTTTACCATCAACATAAGAGTTGTTGATAATTAAGTCCATATTTTATAGCTTCAAGAATTATACCAATTGGGTACATATTTTGTGAGATACAGTTCAAATATGTGAGTTGGGTCAAGCTGAGCAGAAGTTGTAGCTCGATTCTATTGTATTTCAATTTTTGGCCCATAACATGTTGGATCAATATTTGGCCTATAATATATTGGATTTAGCTTTTCATCTGTTCTTCAAGTTTATGTAAGATTGAGTCATGTTACTCCAGGTTTAATAATTTATTCATTTCGATTTCTACATTGAGAGTTATGTCTATTTTACCTAAACCTGTGCAAATAACATTCATTAATCACAATTTAAGGAGAACACTTTATTTCAAGCTAAAAGTACAAAAATGCAAAAATTAGTGACATTAAATGGTGACTAGATCTCTTAATTAATATGCATTTTCATGTGTTCATCAATTATAATTATTAAAAGTTTAAAGGCTAATTTGTAATTAGTTGAGGGATTGAAATTACATTTTTTGAGATCTATAGATAAGTCTGATACTTCTCAATATTATTACTTTGTGTGATTCTACTCTGCCTAAGTCATATCATTATTTCCACTTACCTGGACTATCTCAAGGTAATACTTTTATGGAACTTACTATTACTGCTGCACAGGATAGTGCAAGTCCCTCTTTCAACTTGGCTAGTAATAACCTTTACTTTGTCTACTCCTCTCGAACTCTAGTAAACCCTTAATTTTTGTTTCCTTTTAGTATTTCAGGTAATTCTTCTTTGTATTTTAACTCTGCATGTTACAATTATATGACTTCTGATTCTATAGTTTTCTCATCTAAATCTCTTATTATTTACCCTCTATTCAAACTGCCAATGGTTACGTCATGAAAGTTAATCATGTTACAATTATATGACTTCTGATTCTATAGTCTTCTCATCTAAATCTCTTATTATTTACCCTCTATTCAAACTGACAATGGTTATGTTATGAGAGTCAATCATGTTGATCAAGTGTCTTGCCCTAATCTATCCATATCTGACACTTTTTTTTCTTAACCTCACATTAAATCTTTTATCTATCGGTCAAGTCTACAAACTTGGTCTTAATGTCTTATTTATTGCTTATGGTTGTTATGTGCGGGATCTAAAGACAGGTCAGACACTTGGGATGAACTATAAGGTTGGATGTCTATATGAACTCATTTAATTAGATTTATCCTCTCTATGCCTTTCATTTGCAACATTTATCTCTCTAGAACCTTTGTCAATATCATCTACCTCTTTAATATATTTGTTATAACTTTAGCACTCTTGTTTGGGTCATGCATTAGTTATTCATGTACGATTTTTAGTATCTAACGGTCATTTAGGTGTTGTCTCTGATAATAAAGATGATTGTTTGATATATTCTTTAGTTAAACAACCAGCTTTACCTTTTAATGATAGTACTAGAGTCTCTCATGCTCGATTTGATCTTATTCACTCATATATATGAGGTCATTCTTCTAATTCCACTATAGGAGAATCTAAATATTTTGTTATTTTTGTTGATGACTATTCTCGATATACTTAGTTGTTTCTTATGAAATAACAATAAGAACTTACTAAAATTTACCGTGATTTTATAAGATGATTAAAACCCGGTTCTTCTATCCAACTAAAGTTTTTCGAATTGATAATTCCATGGAGTACAGAGATTTTGACTTTCTAAATCTTCTACAGGAACATGGTACTATTTGTCAAATGTCTTATCTTGGTACGTCTCAGTAAAATAGGAGAGTAGAACATAAACACATGCATATTTTATACACCATCCGTGCTTTCCTTATCTCTTCTTCCTTTCCTGAATATTTTTGGGGAGAAGCTGCCTTGACCGCTGTCTTTATCATTAATCAAGTTCCTTCTTATGTCATAAAGAATAAGTCACTTTATGAGCATCTTTATAGAACCCCACTTAATTATAGTCCTTTAATGTATTTGGTTGTGTCTGCTTTATTCTCCTTCAAAAATATGAACACACCAAACTCAAGCCATATGCTCTATTATATTGCTTCTTAGGATATGGGATAGAATATAAAGCTTATAGGTGTTGAGATCCTATATCTAACCACCTCCTCATCTTTCATCATGTAATATTTCTCGAGAATAAAATACTTTCCTTTGTATCCAACTTTCATTCTAATCATGTTTGGTAGCAAGTAATGATAGAAGAATTGCAAGCTTTTAAGAAGTTGCATACTTAGGATTTTGTTGCTCTTCCACTTAATAAGGCTACCATTGGATGTAAATGGATATACAAGACTAAGACCAAGTCTGATGGGTCTATTGAGAGATATAAGCTCGTCTTGTTGTAAAAGGTTTTACTTAAAAATATGAAATTTATTATGAATAAACATCATGTAGGTGTATGCATGTGTAATTGTGTCTATTGCCTAAAATATGTATCTTATACATATTCTACGCGGTGGAAGCGTATAAATTATAATAAACACAATAAATAAAATATATTAATTACATTAATATATTAGTAGTATAAAGAACTCACCTCAGCGTGTAACGTTATACACGTATTATTTTCGGAGTCCGCATGCAGACCAACTCGCAGACAGTTCTAGTCACCAACACGGTGGGCTTGGTGAGCTAGAACAGCAGCCTTATATGCAGCACTAGGTTTAACTATTAAACCCTAAAATGACCAATGTGTATTTTTATCCTTTTCTCCAAAAGGATAATAAATGGAGAATTTGAAGCAATTCACAATTGCTCTAATTGAAAGCATAAAGAAAATGAAACAATTTCATTTTTCCTGTTTTTTGTTTCTTCTTCTTTCTTTCTCTTTTCTTTCTTCTTCTTCTCTATTTCTCTTCTCTGCTTCTCCCGGCCAAATTTGGCCAAACATACACAATTCACTTTTCGAATTTCACATCTCTCTCTTTATATATATATAATAAAATAATATAATATAAAAATATATTATATAATATAATAAGAGAGATATTTTGATTATTTAAAAATTAAATAATTAAAGTATGAAATGACCATTTTGCCCCTCATAAATAGTTATAAAGTCTACCCCCTAGTGGGTCCTACCAAACCCACACTTGGGTAAACTCAACTGAGGGTCCATAATACGCCACATGTCATTATACAATTAGTACATAACAATTATTGACTAATTGTTGTATTTAATACTTAAATACAGATACACACGCATTCCCGTAGTAGTGCTGAATATTGCTGGATTAAACAATTTAATCTGGCACGCTGCCCTAGTGCACAACGAATACACTTCATATTGTAGGACTCCCTATGTCCTACGCCCCATTCATCAAATAAAATTATTCCATGAGTCCGTGAGCAATGCCCCATGCACACATCACGGATATACAAATCAACGCGTTGAACCATGCAATCTGAGGTTACAAAGCATACGTATAGTTCTTTCGTCATGATATCCTGGATGTGCGGGGATACAGATTATCACTGTCAAATCCCCTAGTGCTCATCCATATCTTATCTCCAGACTCATATCTTACTGAACAATATGTGCAAACTCTTTTGCCATATTGTTCTACCCTGACGAAACTCTTTCCCGGGATTTATACTTGTGGCCACCAGACTTTCTGAGATACAGTCTTGAACCATCTGGATATCTAACTCCCTATACAAGTTGACGAATCCCATATCTATACAAATCGAACTCTATAAGTATAGGACCATACCCAACGACACCCAGCGGTCACACTATGAAAGGTCTGTGACATGTGTGGAACCAAAGTATGGTAGATCACTTACAAGCCCACCGTGGCACTTAGGTCAAAGGACCACATATACTACTCAACTCGAGATGACCCTCTATTGATGGCTTATATAGGGTGTCTATCAGAGGCCCTCGTGAGTCTGTCCCATATCCAGTCCTAACTGGATACCCATATGTCAATACGAGCTCAAAGCTCATGGTCGGTTAGGAACAACCATCTATACCCTATAGGTACGACATATGCTGATCTATATATAGATATCCACCGATAAATCCGCGTCGATAGAAATAGATCAGGGATAATTATTCGAAAACATACTTGGGCAACTTGCATTTCCTAGTACCCGATTGTAACTCTTGCAACTATGCAGTTACTAGTATATTCCCAGGTCTATGTCCCATTATAGATAAGGCTCAAACTTTTGATCTGCTGAGTATTATAAACAGTTAACACTTAGCTGTGCTAACATTTAGCAGTTATATGTCTCAGCATGGCTAACTATGAGCCCTTATCTAAACTCTTTTAGATTTGATCTGAACTCTTTTAGATCATACAATATCTTTAACGTTACATGCATAGTACCATATAAATGGGTATTAGAAATTTAATGGGAATGTACACTTGTATAAATACACAAGTATATATACATTTAGGGATGACATGTAAGCATCGACCCTAACAATCTTTCACTTGCTCTAGTGTCATTCCTGATGGCATCTCATGCACATCGACTCTACGTGTTTCATAAACACTTTTAGAGTTATGGCATTAGAACATGGGTTCGCTAAATTATTTATAGAGCACTTTTATAAATAATCACATCTCTTTCAGCCAAGATTCTTCTATTAGGGTTGTGCTTACGTGTCACCCAGTTTTGTATGAATATTTGATATCTATACAGAGTATATCTTGTTATATCGCTAATTACTTTTTAATTATATGGTTTAATGCTTGTTACGCTACAGACTTTATTTTATCTGAAGGAGTTCAGATACGGTATAAACTCGTTTGGACCGGTGGTAAGAGTTAGCAAATATTTCAAGAGTTGGAGCATAATCTGTAACGGGACAAAGACCTCAGAATATGCTAATAATGATATAGTTGCAAGAGTTGCAATAGGTTGCTAGGATATATTATTATGCAAATATGTTCTCAAATATATAGTTCCTGATCTATTTCTACTAACGTAGGTCTGTTAGTGGATTTTATTAATTTCTATAGATCAGTGTATGTCTATATCTGTAGGGTACAGTTGGTTATTCCTAGGTGACCAGGATCTTAGAGATTGTATAGGCATACAAGTATTTAGTTAAGACTGAGACTGAACAGACTCATGAGGACCCCAATAGACATCTTATATTGCCGTCAATGGAAGGTCCTCTCGAGTTGAGTAGTATACGTAGTCCTTTGACTTGAGCACCATGGTGAACTTATGAGTGATCCACCATGCTTTAGTTCCACGCATATTAGAGACCTTTCATAGTCTGACCGCTGGGTGTCACTGGGTATAGTTCGATGCTCATAGAGTCCGGTACGTGAAGATATGGGATCCATCAGCTCTCATAGGGATTGATATATCTAGATTCTCCAAGATAATATCTTAAAAAAGTCTTATAGTTGTAAGCAGTTAACCCGGAAAGGTGTTTCCATGGGTTAAATGATATGGCAAAGTGTTTTGCTCATATTTTTTAATTGAGATACTATTTTAAAGATAGGTTATGGATGAGCATATGGGGATTTGATGATGTGGATCTATGTCCTCGCACATCCAAGATATATATGATGAAAGGACTATACTGTTAGGATTTGTGCTTACGTGCCATCCCTTTTGTGTATAAATATTTGTTTTATGTTTATACAATTATGATTTCAATATATTACTAATTATTTTATATACATGTATGGTAAGATACTTGTAACGTTTTAGACATTGTATGATCTGAAAGAGTTCAGATCTAATCTAAAGGAGTTTAGATCAAAATTAAGAGTTAGTAACGCTAAAAGTTAGCACTGATAAGAGTTACCAGGTTATAAGAGTAAGCTAAATCTAAAGAGTTAGAGCCTTGTCTGAAATGGGACAAAGACCTGAGAATATATTAGTAATGATATAGTTGCAAATAGTGCTAAAAAATGTCATTATGCAAATATGTTCTCAAATATATTCTTGATCTATCTTCACTAATGCGGGTCTGTTAGTGAAGACCTTATTATATATAGATCGTTGTATGTCTATATCTGGATAATCTAGATGGTTAGTCTTAGTAGACCATGAGTTTAGTGGAAACTCGTATAGATATACAAGTATTCAGTAAGGACTGAATATTGAACAGACTCACAAAGATCTCCAATAGACATCCCATAAAGTCGTCAATAGAGGATCTTTTGAGTTGAGTAGTATTATAGTCCTTAGACCTGAGTGCCACGATAGACTTGTGAGTGATCCACCATACTTTGGTTCCACACATGTCAGATACCTTTCATAGTCTGACCGCTGGGTGTTGCTAGGTATGGTCCGATGCTCATGGAGTCCGGTGTGTATAGATATGGGATCCATCAACTCAATTGGGTGAGTAAAATATCCTGAAACTCCAAGACTGTATTTCAGAAAGTCTTATGGCCATAAGCAAACATACTTGAGAATTAATTTTATCCTCAAGGTAAATAATATCGTAAAAGTGTTTACGGATATTATTTATTGAGATACAAATTTAGAGATAAGTTTATGGTTGAGTATGTGGAGACTTGACGGTGTTGATCTATATCTCCGCTCTTCTAGGATATCTATGATGGAAGTATTATATGAATATGTTATAACCTCAACTTGTATGGTCTAATGCATCGTTTTGTAATATCCATAACATATGTGTGGGACATTGTTCACGGACGTTTGAAATAGTTTCATATGATAAATCGGGCATGGACCTAGAGAGTTTCACAATATGAAGTGTACTTATTGTGCAGTAGAGCAGCGAATTAGATTGAATAGTTAATCCAACAAATTCCAGCAAAGTGAAAATATGTTTCGAGGTTCCTTATGTTATACACTTGTCAATAATTGAATGTAAAATACATTATTGGTTTATAAGAGTTGTTAACCAATAAAAAATTGACAAGTGACACAATTTTTCTTCATAAATGATTTACTATGTATTTATCTATTTACCTTGCATGGTAAATACATATAAAGTAAATGTAAATATTCAAAATAGTTTTGAATTATTAATATTTTATATATTAATGAAATTATTATTATTAATTGGAATAAGTGGCAAACACCATTTTATAATGGAGTAAGCACTTGTTATTAATAATAAGCATTGTTGGCCACTTAGAAATAGTTAAATGTTGCACTTATGAAGTGGTGTTACCACTCAACATTGATTAATTGCCATTAACTCTCTAACAATTGATTCATACGGATGAATCAATTTGTTGGGTCAATTTACATGTTTGATTATTATTTGTAATGGCAAACATGGCTAAGTGGCGGTGGAGCACTAAGAAAAGTAATCATTTTTAGACTAAACTAAAATTTAAGGAGTTCAATTTATGCAAAGGGTCTGCAAGATTCGGCCAAGGGTGAGTAGAGAGAATTGAGAGCATTTCCTAAGTGTTTTTCTCAAAGTGTTGAAAGAGTTTGCAAAGGCTAACTAAGATTCATAACAAAGGGTTGTGAGGAACTACACAAATTCACTTAATTCTTCTCATCTCTTGCTAGTAATAAATCATAAGGACAAATTGTTTTAAGTATTAAAACATCCATTGCTAGAAATTTGTGGCTGCCATTTTAGCTTCACAATTCCACCGGTTTTAGTTGTGAACTAGAATTGTACAAGGGAACACTTCAAGGTGAGCTCGACAAATTGAAGATTGGAGTTCTTGAAGAATTGTAAAGCTACCTTCAAAACCGAGTAGGTTATTTACTTAAAATTCATTTTAAATCATGCATGTGAAAAATATATATGAGATATATATATGTACTTGAATGATCATACATGAGATTATATGCTTGAGTATGTTATATAGTGTATAACATGTATGAATACTTCCGCTGCGTATTTAATTTTTAAAATTATACATATCTATACATATCACACACCATATCACAACATATATATGCGTTGTAACCTCAACTTGTATGGTTCAATGCGTCGATTTGTATATTCGTGACGTATGCATGGGGCATGGCTCACAGAGTTATGGAATAGTTCCATTTGACGAATCGGGCGTGGACCTAGGGAGTCCCGTGATATGAAGTGTACGCGTTGTGCACTGGGGCAGAATACTGGATTAAATTGTTTAATCCAATAATATCCAACGTTACCACAGAAATGCGTGCATATATGTATTTAAGTGTTAAATACAACAATTAGCAAATTATTATTATTCACTAATTGTAAAATGATACGTGACACATTGTGGACCCTCGATTGAGTTTACCTAAGTGTGGAATTTAGTGAGACCTTCTAAGGGGTATACTTGGTAATTATTTATGAGGAGTAAAATGGTCATTTCACACTTTAATTATTTAAATATTAAATAATTAAATATCTCTAATATTATATATTATTATATAATATTTTATTTATAATAATATAATATATATAATGCATGATAGTTGTCATGCATTATATATATAATATTATTATTTTCTTTGTTTAATATTTATTTTTGCCAACAAAGCTTCTTTTATTTATATTATATTGTAATAATATTTTTTTTATTGATTAGAGATATATAAGTGTGATTTGTGAAATGGAAATGAGATGGAAATCAATTGAAACAAATGAAAAGAAAAGAAAGTGAAAATAAAGGGTTATTTTCATTTGCTTATTTTTGTTTCATGCTCTTGTAATTAGGAGAAGTAATTGTTGCTTTTATTTCATTTTTCCTTCACCATGAGAGAGACAAGAGCAAGCTTTTGAACTGACCATTTGGATTAAGAGTTAATCCTATGTTGGGTATATGAGATACTGTTCTAGATTATCAAGCCCACCAAAGTTGATAACTAGAACTGACAATGAGAACACCTCTAGGCGGACTCCGGGATAAAACGTTACACGTATTAGTGATTTCTCAATTTTATTATTCATATATTAATTTGATTAATATATGATTAGTGTGTTAATTGAATGTTTTAAATTCCGCTGTGTTAAAATATGTATTAGATGCGTATTTTTTAATTAACACACTATCACATGCATACACCTGGACACAGTAAATCCCCTACACCCTCTAGTCATGTGAGACTCCTCTCAACATAATTAAAGTATTGGTATCCTCTTGGCACTTCGGCTTGTACTATGACATTGTTTTATCGCAAACTTATGGGATAGGATCCATCTGTGTTGAAACTCTTCCAAGGCTAGCGATAAATCTACGAATCTTCACTACCGCTTCCGCTGCGTACTTATTAATAAGCAGTGAATCCCAGTTTGGAGCAATTCTAACTCACTTAGTACTAATGAGAATGAGCACATTCCCAGATGTAGACTCTTTATCATCTATGTCAAACTAAAAGTCTGACTTCGTGCATATTCTCATTTGTAAGTTACTTTCTCCATATTTAAGAAACTTATCTTTTGTACGCCCTAGGTACCTTAGAATATTTTAACTACCATTAAATGGTGGTCACCTGAATCAGACTAAAACTCACTTATAGCTCTTACAGCCAAACTGATCTCAGGTCTCAAACACATCATAGCATATATCAATCTCTAAAGAGCTGATGTATCTGGTGTGTTAGACATTCTAACTCTCTCATCTTCCATCTGAAGAGACACTCTCCTCGAAAGTTGAACACCAGGTCTATTGATGTGAAATGATTTGGGAGAGTCTTATCAGCTTCCTAGTTCTATCTCTATAAAGCTTTGTACCTAATATAAAGGAAGCCTCTCCTAAATCCTTTATGGAGAAATACTTACGAGTTACTTATGACCAATTATAACATACTGACATCATTTCCAATGACCAGTATGTCATCAACAAAGAGCATCAAGAAGGCTATCATACTCCCACTGACCTTTCATGCACACTAGACTAGAAGTCTAGCTGGACGTAAAATCTTCAAGCTGTTCTATGAATATCTCTTACTTGAGATATCCATTTTGAAATGCCTTCCTTACATCCATCTGCAAAAATTCAAAGTCATAATATGCTGCAAGAGCTAATAATATACTAATCGACTTTAGCATCAACAATGGTCCAAAGGTTTCCTCTTATTTGATCCCAGATCATTAAGAATTACCTTTCTAGAATCAATATAAAGCCTAGAAAGTCTTTACCTTCCATCTGGCTCCCACTACCTCTTTGTAAACTCTTTACAACCAATGAGAACAATTCCTACAGATAGCTTAACTAAGTCCCAAATTTGATTCTGATGCATAAAGTCAATTTTGTTTTCATGGCTTTTTACTGCTTCCCGAATTGATGTTAAACATCGTCTTCCTATAGGTCAAGGATGATTTGTTTCTACCGAGAAAACCTCAAGTTCACCTTTAGGCATCTATCATACCTAAAAGGTGACCTAAACATCCTTTTTGACCTACTGGGAAGTGTGCAAAAGGTCACTGCTTAATTAAGCCTGAGTTTCCATCATTGGTTCATTGATTATTAGATTGACTTCACAAAGTTCAATCTTTCTATGATTTCCACATTTCATGAGAAACTCTTTCTCTAGAATAGTGATATATCGAGAAACGAACATACTTTGCTTCTTTAAATCATAAAACTAGTATCCCATTAAATTCATAGGATACACAATGAACCTATAGATGTACCTCTTAGGTGTTGTCTATCTTGCTAAGTAACTCTTACAAAACAAGATACCCTACTGCGTAACTCTTACGTAAGTAGGACAACACCAAGTCTTAACTTATTTAAGATATAATTTTTTTCTGTATCACATACGGAATGGAAGGAACAGGTTTTGATATAACTCTACTTAATAAGTAGCTATCTTTAGAGCAGATACTCACAGATATAGATCGGTAACACTCATTATCAATCGAACCATATCTAATAAAGTCCAATTCCTCATTTCCTAAACATCATTATGTTGAGGAATACCCAGAGAACTATAGTCCGTGAGAATCTCATTCTCCTTTAAACAAATGAGAAATTTGCTATTTATGTATTCACTTCCTCGATCTAATTGAAGGGATGTGATGTACATTCTGGTATATATTCGGCCATCTCCGTGAATATGTTATTCATAAACTGGTTAAGTCTTTATGGTTAGATTAGGAATCCAACCATTTTTGACCCGACGGATAAGCGTCTCACGTCTATATGACCTAAACTTACATGCTACAACTCCGTATCATTTAAGGATTCTGATCTACAAACATTTCTAATTGTATATAATGTCTATGTATTAACTGACATTTAGCTAATAAAATATCATACTTATTATGCAATGCAACTATTGTATTGTATACAAGAAGTCAAGTTGCTCAATAACTTGGACCTACAAGAAATCACCATTTTTTACTCTCAAGTTTACTTCTACAAGTTGTTGCATTGAAGTGCGGTATCTCATACCCAGCTTGAGTTGGTATCATATGCCCTATAAATGTCTATGTTTGTCAAGCATAAACCTATGAGAGTTTTTTGACAATTATAACGCTTTTAGGGTAGAGAAATTTTCAATACCCAACCTTATTGTAATGGAAACACTTTCCATCTACCTGCTCTCTTGTTGATTTATGGATAAATGTTGCCTCCGAGGATTGATGCTGGGTATCTGCCTCATCTTCTTCTCCTGACACTTCTAGTCTCACCAGATATACTTGGAGTAAAAGGTGAAGCACCCTGAGCAAAGAGGGTCACACGCTCTCTATTCAATATTGTAGAGAGGTGTTATCAGAATTACCTTACGGCAAACTCTGATTAACAATAAATCCAATATTTTTTGAATCTATAACACTTCTGAGATTCATCTACCGGTCAATGTTATTCCTAACACTCTAGAGTTGGACTGCATCAACCATGCACACTAACTATTTCGTAGTGGTCATTATTCTTCACAGGCCAAAATCATGGGAGATGTAAGCAGAATGGTCATTAAATTGTTAATAAACGTTTTAAATCATTGGTATACTAATTATACATTTTCGATTTAAAACGCCTTCCCACTACTTTATATAATCCTGATAATCTCTCAAACGGGAAGATGATAGTTTAAACTCTTTTAAGCTATACAGCGAGAAGTAGATTCCATTAAAATTTACTTGGGCCTCACGTTGTAGCAATATCGACATTTGTAAACCTAACAGGTAGACAACATTTTTCAATTGTATCTTATGCAACTCTTACCACTTGATCCTGAATACACCTTATCCTCACGTTGTAGTAATATTGGGTAAGTGTATTCTAGATTAACTTGTCAATGATCAAATATATACTACCGATACTACCCTCACACTGTAGCAATATTGGGCAATACTTTCGCATATATTTGCCTATCTCATTTTTAATCGGTATAGTCCAAGCCCAACGGACCAAGTCCCTCACGCTGTAGTAATATTGAAAAAAGGCCGACATGACTAATCTAACACCGTATTAACAAGACGGATTAGAATAAAACATTATCTTATAATGTAATATTCTTCAATCTGATTAAGAGAGATTTTGTTATCCTATGGTCACCATTCTCCTAGGAAGGGTGATTCTCAAATAATTAATTTGTCTATGCAAGCACAACTAACCCCCACCAGTAGGGCTCCCATTGTGGTTACTAGCACAGAAAAATTAATTATGATTTATAATACAGACTGATAACTCTTATCCCTGCATCTTATAAACCCTGATTTATAATGTAGACTGATAACTCTTATCACTACATCTCATAAATCTACACATGTAAAATTAATTTTGAAACATTGTTCAAAAATACTATAGCTGTGAATAGTAGAAATATTATTTATGTGCAACTGTTCAAGTGAACAGTACGCCAGATGTCATCGCTACAGCACTGAAATGTCAAACCATCAGCACCGTGGTGCCAGTGCCCAGTGCACACCCATAGGCATACCAGTTTCAACACTTGAAACGCGCTATTTACACTAGGCCTTTTGCATCCATTCACTCAAACTACACCCAAATATATCATAAATGGATTTGATACCATTGTTGCCGTGGGATCTAATACATGTGAATGTATGCATGTGCAATTGTGTCTATTGCCTAAAATACGTATCTTATACATATTCTACGCGGCAGAAGCGTGTAAATTACAATAAACACAATAAATAAAATATATTAATCACATTAATATATTAGTAGTATAGAAAATTCACCTCAACGTATAACGTTATACACATATTTTTTTCAGAGTCCGCATGGACATCAACTCGCAGACAGTTCTAGTCACTAATACGGTAGGCTTGGTGAACTAGAACAGCAACCTTATATGCAGCCGTGGGTTTAACTCTTAAACCCCTAATGGCCGGTGTGTATTTTTATCCTTTTATCCAAAAGGATAAAAAATAGAGAATTTGAAGTAATTCACAATTACTCCAATTGAAAGCATAGAGTAAATGAAATAATTTCATTTTCCCTCTTTTTGTTTTCTTCTCCTCCTCTTCTTCTTCTTTCTTTTTCTTTTTTTTCTTCCTATTTTCTTTCTTCTTCTCTTCTCCATTTCTCTTCTATGCTTCTCTAAGCCAAATTTGGCCAAACACACACAATTCACTTTTCCAATTTCACTTCTCTCTCTCTTTATATATATATAATAAAATAATAATATAGTATATTATATAATAATAATAATATAATATTAATAATGGGTGCCAACTATTTGGCACTCAAAATATAATATTAATATATATATAATATAATATGATATAAAAATATATTGTATAATATAATAAGAGAGATATTTTGATTATTTAACAATTAAATAATCAAAGTGTGAAATGATCATTTTGCCCCTCATAAATAGTTACAAAATCTACCCTCTTGTGGGTCCCACCAAACGCACACTTGGGTAAACTTAACCGAGGGTCCACAATGTGCCACGTGTCATTATACAATTAGTACATGATAATTATTGACTAATTGTTGTATTTAACACTTAAATACAGATACGCACGTATTCCCGTAGTAGTGCTGAATATTATTGGATTAAACAATTTAATCTAGCACGGTGCCCCAATGCACAACGAGTACACTTCATATCGCAGGACTCCCTAGGTCCTACGCCCGATTCTTCAAATGGAACTATTCTATGAGTCCTTAAGTAATGCCCCATGCACACGTCATAGATATACAAATCAACGTGTTAAACCATGCAAGCTGAGGTTACAACGCATACGTATAGTCCTTCTGTCATGATATCCTGGATGCAATTCTAGGATATAGATTATCACCATCAAATCCCCTAGTACTTATCTATATCTTATCTCCAGACTCATATCTTACTGAACAATATGTGCAAACTCATTTGCCATATTATTCTACCCTGGCAGAACTCTTTCCCAGGATTTATGCCTTTAGCGAAAAACTTTCTAAGATACAGTCTCGAACCATCTGGATATCTAACTCCTTATGCGAGCTGACAAATCCCATATCTGTACACATCGGACTCCATAAGCATTGGACTATACTCAGCGACACCCAGCGGTCACACTATGAAAGGTCTGTAACATGCGTGGAACCAAAGTATGGTGGATCACTTACAAGCTTACCGTGGCACTTAGGTCAAATGACCATATATACTACTCAACTCGAGATGACCCACCATTGACAGCTTACATAGGGTGTCTATCGGAGGCCCTCGTGAGTCTGTCACATATCCAGTCCTAATTGGATACCCATATGTCAATACGAGCTCCAAGCTCATGGTCGGCTAAGACCAACCATCTATACCCTATAGGTACGACATATGCTGATCTATATAAAGATATCCACTCATAGATCCGCATCGGCAGAAATAGATCAGGGATAATTATTCGAGAACATACTTGGCAACTTGCATTTCCTAGCATCCAATTGCAACTCTTGCAACTATGCAGTTACTAGTATATTCCCTGGTCTATGTTCCATTACAATCAAGGCTCAAACTCTTGGATCTGCTAAGTATTATAAACAGCTAACACTTAACTGTGCTAACATTTAGCAATTATATATCTTAGCATGACTAACTGTGAGCCCTTATCTAAACTTCTTTAGATCTAATCTAAACTCCTTTAGATTTATCTAAACTCCTTCAGATCATACAATGTCTGTAACGTTACATGCATAGTACCATATAAATGGATATTAGCAATTTAATGAGAATGTACACTTGTATAAATACATAAGTATATTTACATTCAGGGATGGCACATAAGCAATGACCCCAACAATATTTACCCCAGTTGCTCGACTTACTTCTGTTCAGAGTTTGTTAATTGTTGCTACCATTCGTAGATGGTCATTATTTTAGATGGATGTCAAAAATACTTTCCTTAATGGTGATTTCACTAAAGAAGTATATATAAATGATAAGGGCAAAATTGTCATATATTTTCTTATATTTTTACTATTGATATTTTATTATTTTATGAGAATAGATGGCTATTTATATGCTTTATTGTTATTTATAGGTACTTGTGTCCATCGCCCCAGCTCTGGAATAGTGATCGAAATAAGCAAAACGACCTGTTTAAGTCGCATCTGGCCCCTTAGCGCCAAACCTTCATCGCGCCAGCGATGGGATAGAGCCCTAGCACCATCAACCCACTGCTCTAACGGTGAAGCCTTTTTCACACATTGCCTCAGCGACAACTGCATAGCGCCCCAACGGTAGCGCGATTCCTAATCCGATGAGAATTGAGATTTTCAAGCTCATATCAATCCCTATAAAAAGCCACTCATTCCCAGCCTTAAAGAAGAATCCAAGACAAACCCAAGACACATTCAAGAACACCAAGAATACAGAGCACGGGTCTTTGAAGGCAATAGGAGTTTAATTGAAGTAACTTTAGGGAGAGATTCAAGGCGTTCTTCGACATCAAGAGTACCTTAAGCAGCGCAATTAAGAGCAATTCGACGTCTATATCGATTTGCTATTGATTGTATCATGATTTATTATTATTTTTAGTGCTGTTCTCTTGTAGCCATTAGCTAAATTTATTTTCTAGGGTTAATACTTGAACTCAATATGTGTGCTTAATTGTCATACCTTTCGAATATTTAATAAACTTAGTTCTTTGATATTTAAATTACTTATCTTAATACTTCAATATATCTGGCCAATATATAGTGAATGAGTTGGTAATATTATTGATAAACTCGGAAGAAGAATCATAATATTTAGACCTAGGTAATTTGATGCATGATTGTAGAGTAACATTCAATGTTGCATATGCAAGTTTCAATTTAGGATAGGAATATACCTAATTGGCATGTATGATTAATAAGATATAATCGTAATGAATCTTAATTTATTACAAGAAACATTAGAATATAGGTATTTGGTAAATTAAGGTATACTTGCATGACCTTGGAAGAGGCTTATGAATACATTAATGTCTTGATCAATAACAAAGACTTAGGGAGTTAAATATTAGAGATTAATCAATAGAAAGTATATTGAGGGATAGTATTAATCTTAGGTTTTCTCTATATTACTATCAACTAAATCTCTTTGTATTGTGTTTTTGCCTTTATATTTTCTACATTCATTCTTAAATTTTTATTTATCTGAATAATTATTAGGAAGATATCATTTTAGTAATTGGTTAAAAAGAAGAAATTATCCTTGTGGGTTCGACATCCGACTTATTTAGTCTCTTTATTACTTGCATACGATGGTGTATACTTGCACTTAATTTAAGATATAGAAATATCGCATCAATAAATCCTCATCATGGTTATCCACACCTTCTAAGGAAAGTCTGCAACCTTCATTATGCTTTATACGGCCTTAAACAAGTTCCTTGTGCATGGTTTGTAAAGTTTAGTAGGACTATTCTTCAGCATAGTTTTAGTATAGTCCCTTAACTCAACTTTTGTTGTTCATAAGACAACACGAGATTGTGTTCTACTTCTTCTTTATGTTAATGACATGATTATAATGAGTGATGATCTTTTTAGTATTTCCAATCTTAATATCTTTCTTCAGCGCCACTTTAAAATGAAAGGCCTTGCCACCTTCAGTTATTTCCTTGGGCTTGAAGTACTGTTTGATTCTACCGAGTATTATCTCTTATAAACTAAATATGCATCAGATGTACTTACTATAGCTGGCTTGACAAATAGTAAAATTACCTCTACTCCCTTAGAGCTTAATACTAAACTCCTATCTTCTAATGGTATTCTCCTCAGTGATGCCACTCTTTATTGTCAGTTAATTGGTAGTTGGGCATATCTCACTATACTAGACCATACATTGCCTATACTGTTCATGTTATCAATCAGTTTATGGTTGCTTCTTGTACCTCTCATTTTACAACAATTCTTCATATTCTGTATCATCTTAAGGGTACACTTTTTATGGTCTCTATTTTTTAACTCACTCTCCTCCTGTGCTGCGAGTTTATGCTAATACAGATTGGGCATATAGATCGACGATTAACTACTGAATTTTGTCTTTTCTTAAAAAATTCTCTTCTTTCAAAAAAAGTAAAAAGCAAACAGCTACTACCCATTCTAGTACTGAGGCTAAGTATCATTCTTTTACTGATACAACACAAGAAATTGTTTGGCTTTTATGGCTTCTAGGAGATATGAGTATTACTCACTTTGACGTTACACCTTTTTATTGTGACAATCAGAGTGCAATCAAATCTCCCCCAATGATATTTTTCATGAATGGACTAAGCATATTGAGACAAATTGTCATTTTGTTCGGTAACATATTTTTTAGGGCACTGTTAAGCTCTACTCTATCTCCTTTGAGGTCAACCAGTTGATATCTTTACCGAACCTTTACTTCCCGACCGTTTTTATGGTCTGATCTCCATACTCAAACTTACTTCTATTTCGTCATCTTGAGATTTTTTTAAAGGTATATTAAGTGATAAGTAAAATTTTCATAATATTCTAACCATATACATTAAAATTAATGTAAAAGAACACAAAATTTTAGAAACATTTATGCAAAACAAAACTAGTATTCTTTCTTTTCACGTGAATGCATTTTCACCATTAAAATTTAAAAGAATAAAATTCATTCATTCAATCTAATAATTGGAGGGTGCACTCTTTAGGATAGGTCGCTTTGATAATTCTAAGAAACGTTTTTGACGATTTTGGAATTTTAAGTGGGAGGTTTCTAATGAAATTTATTTCAATGAAGCTTCGAGTGGGGCTTTTATTGTTTTGAGTACAAAGACAACTGACTGATCTGATATACTTCTCAAAATTTTCATTATATATTCTTAAATTTTTTGTTGAACGTCTAATTTTTCAGTTGCATTTTTTAAATATAGTACAGTTATATAATTTTAAATTTTATTTTTAATATTAATATTAAATTTTTGTGTTGAATTTTTCCTTAACATATAAAATGACTCCCTCAAATCATTGACCTTAATTTATTTATAAATTAAACATCGCTTCTCTTGGTAATCAATTTAAATTTCATGGAAACAAATTAGGTAACCTCATTGAACCCCCACCTTAATTGGATTAAATTTATCTAAGATTATTTTTTCTCAAGTGCAATAAAGAGGATGCAAGCATATTCCATGCAATCTGGCTGAAAGATAAAATTCAGTATGCTCCTCTGGCTCTGGAAACTGATGAATTGAATATTTTCAGTAATTTGCATTCTTAAGAAACAAAGTAAAGCCCATCCAGAAAAGAGAATACAGTTGTATTATTTGAGCAATAAAAATATTATTATATCATCCAACTTCAAAAGTTTAAACTATTAAGAGAAGACTTAATATTAGTATTAAAAAAAGTTTAATTTCTTTCACATGAAATATAGATTTAATTTTAAAGTTTAAGATAAAGTGAATTATTGAGACTAAAGCCCATCCGAAAAAGAGAGTAGAGTTGTATTATTTGAATAATAAAAATATTAATTTATCATTTAACTCAAAAGTTTAAACTGTTAAGAGAATACTTAAAATTAGTATTGAAAAAAGTCTTAATAATCTCCATTGGAGAAAAATCAATGTTAAAGAAAGTCTTAACAAACCTCTTTATATAAAATGTGAATCTAATTTTAAAGTTTGAGATAAAGTGAAATTAATAGTCTCTTTCATATAAAATATAGATTCGATTAAAATTTTAAACAAAGTAGATCCCTAAAAACTAAAATGAAGCCCAATATTAGTATTAGAAAAAGTTTTAACAATCCTCTTCACGTGAAATATAAATCCGATTTTAAAATTTAAGACAATGAATCTTTAGAAACAAAAATAAAAATAACTTAAAAGATCAACTGAAAAAGAAAACATGATGTTTCAAACTTTGAACTTTGATTTTAATATTATATTAATTTATTATTTAATTTAAAATTTTAAATTATTAAAAGAATGTCTAATATTAATATTAAAAATAACTTACAGCAAAAAGATAAACATGTCAATGAAAGTTATTTTATAATATAAATATAAATGCATGCGGTTGAGGTTCTAGGTTTCATAGATTCTGATATTTGATAATCTGGGTCTTCTCTTTTGGATTTAGAATAATAACCTGGGTATTTTGAAAGTTTAACTAGTTCCTTTCATGTGGGCTATAATCTCTTCTTTTTTTTCTCCTAATATGTTAGCAGGGACGTTTCTTATGGAGATTTTACCATCACATCTTGATGTTATTGGATGTTTAGAATTCTCATGAACACCTCAGCTAGTAATTTAAGTTCATGATCTTCGGAGAAAAAAGAAATTGTAACTTGATTATATTGATCCTTAAGTTTCTCATTCTTAAACGAGAATCGAATGCTAAATCAGTCCAAAGTAGTCCAATCCGATTTAAGCTGCATGAACAATATGGTTCGGGTTATATACGATCAAGTTAATAACGTGCAAAAGCCCCTCGGGGACTCAAAAGGACTACACTTGTTTTATTTGGAGGGCTTTCAAAGTGAAAGTTTACGACCCTGGAGTTTAAACTTTTGTTATTTTCTAATTTACTGCATATAAAACAAGGACTAGAAGCAGATCAATCGAGTGTCAAATCTTAGGGATATCCTATTTCCAATTAAGAAAGTGTTTACCCAAGGCATAAATTTAAAATGTAACTTCGTTCTCATTCAATGTAAGAATAAAAAATAAACAAACAAATACGTGTGCCTGTGGTCAAATGTATACATGCACATGTAAGTGTATAAACTAGCTAGTATGCACGTATTCATATAGATATCGATATAGTGATCCGATCAATCATTTGCCTACAATTTTTATGTGTGGAAATAATTAATTAAATGTATTTTTAATGGTCGAGATTATAAATAGAATATAACAAGTAGTAAATATTAAATTTATATATTCAATATATAATTTTTGTCATTTACTGCATCATTTTAATGATTGATATACCTGATATAAATAAAATTAATGTATATTATTAGTAAGATCTTGATGATTAATTTTTAACTATAAATCGTTTTTATTTTTATTTTTTTGATAGCATCTAATATACAATCAATTTGTGTTAGATTCTTGTTGTCGGTAAGCTTATAGTAAGAGTTTAATTGAAAAAAATGATCAGACTCTTTTAACTATTAGATGCCGTCAAATATTTGTGTCCTTTTGATGGTTTTTTGCACGAAAGAGTCTTTGCTAAATACGAAAGCACTGAGAGAGACGAAGAATTAAAGTCCTTTTCATTTAATTGAAATATCAAAATAGATCACTCCTTGTTAATTTGACACCATTTATTAACTATTTTTGTTTTTCTTTCCTTTTCTTCACCAAATTTTCAAATTCCCTATAAATTTATCCAAGTAGCTAATTTTGAAGTTGAATGTCAATTGATGTAATTACACTAGTTAGGTTTTTTCCTTGTGTATAATAAGCTCTAAATACGGATCTAAAAGAGAACGGTTGAGAAAGAGAGAGATCGTGACGCATCAAAGAAGAATTGATTTCAAGCTTAAACAAAGGCACGTGCATTCGTAAATAGAACTCCTTGACTTGTCTTGTTGCACTCGTTGAAGGGTGAATGTTGCTTGCTAAACAAGAACTCTTTTAATTTATCTCATCTCATGATCATATACAGAGTCATCATCATCTCATTCACTGCACGTGTTTATAAGTAGTGGTCATGGTCATGGTCATCCATCATATTGCCAAAAAATATATCTTCTTTTTAAAACCTAGGACAATATAAATCCTCATGTCCTCGTTTCTCTGTAGCACACTATATATAAAAATAGTATAGTTGTTTAAGATTACGTGTTATACGTATTTTATATTCAAACTTCATATTAAGTTTCTATGAGTTTCTTTGTCAAATTTGGGTAAGACGACAAATCGATTGTCTCTAATTAATTTTTTTCGTTACATGTCTTTTGTTACATAGTTTTACATTTAGAAAAATTAGTAAATATAATAAAAAAGTTAAAAGGTTTGTATGATACTGTCCAATGACTCTTTAAATCTAACAAGTTCTACATTTATGACAACAGCTGTAAGAATACAGCTAATGTACCACAACAAAACCCCTGGTCCATATTTAAAAGAAAACCCTAATCTCGAGTGGAAGTCACTATTGAATATGAATATTATCATTTAAAGTTTTCTTGAACTTGACATGCATCTTTGCTGAAATCCAACCTCTTGCTCGGATAATGTTAAGCACTTCATGCAACTGCTTTAATAGAAATTACTAGAATTTTCTAAACCTATTGCTCTATACCTTCGATTAGAAGAAAATATGCAGAATTTACTAGAAACTATCAAACGATTTGAATCAACTTGAATTGAACTTAGACAGATAATTAAGATGTCCATGTAGCTCTCGTTTTCGTCCTGTTATTTGAATGAAATAGAAGTACTTATTACTGACTAGCTAATAGCTATTCATCACATGCCCACGTTTTATTTGTGTGAACTCGAATATATGGCCGACCCATCATGTGATTTTTTTCTTATCTTTCACATGGCATAATTTTGTGCATAAAAAACATGTGACTGAATGAATGATGTGAGGCTGAGAAATGAAGTTCCTTTAGAGAATGACACGAGAGTAATGATGAAAGTTCACAACCGACGTCCTCTTTTATCGTTTCCCATATAAGACGGCGCACAATTCGATGAAATGAAGCTTGGAATTTTCTTCCAAATTCTTCTTTTGTGTAAGCTAAAGTTGAGGTTCGGTACACCATGAATGCTAGTGCATTGTCAATTTGTCATCACCAAGACCTAACTTGTGTTTCTCTTTAAAAAAATCTCGAGTCTTCTAGTGAAGCATATGGAAAGATACTTATACTCAACAAACTCTAGAGGCATTACATTAAGGCCATTTGAACAAAGAACACAGCAAAATGGAATAAACGAAATATAGTAGCAGATTATTGCTTAATGTACATGAGTTTTAGCTGTGATATTTATTCATGTTAATAATGAGTAACATGAACAACCCGAAAAATCGAGAGAGAGAGAGAGAGAGGAAATCAAGTGACCATGTGGTAACACGTTAAGTAAGTGGACGAATTTAAAAGGAGCATGTGAAGAGTTCCTTCCGGGCAGTGCAAGAGTTAACCTCACGTCGGAATTCAATTTTGCATGGACATTCACAAAATTAGATACTAAGAAAAGATAGGATGATAAGTGCCAAAAATATCTATATTTTCAGTCTACGTGTCAAAACATTATTGGTTCCGTTAGGTGGTTTTATCGGCCTATATTCATCTCTTTTTATTGTGCATGTGCGTGTCCGCTTCGTCCCCATTTTCATGAAATGAATGCGTTTTCACTAAAATTGTTAGCTTGATTAAATTTCTTGAAGAGCCATGATTGTTTCCAAAACAATTAACTCTTTAAAATAAGGTGACTCGGGACCTAACTCTTCTCTTTTCATCTTCTTATTCTTGAAGAAGTTAAAGGTCCGATATGCAAAACTCAAATATTATTGTTTATCTATCTCTCTTTATATAATATTAATTAGTAATTTTGAACTACTTCTAAACTATAAACTTACTGCAACGTCACGAGTAAAACTTAATACCATAAAGTCTAAACCAATGGTTTAAATACGTGACGCATACAATAAAAGTATACTCCAAACTTTATTTATTTTACGGTTATGAACATCAAACAATCCTACAGTTTACTGAAAACCAAAACTCTAGGAAATGATACCTAATGATATTTATGGTAACCTGGGTTAAGCATTTGTATGGGATTTAATAATTTAGGATATACAAATCTATGTTCTTAGCAATTAATGATCTATGCATATAAATTTGTCTAAGTTAGATTAAAAATTAAACCACATATTTTATTGCATAAAACATAAAGTTAACATCGTTGCACACTAGACCGGACAAAACATAAAGCGTATTCTGAATATGATGATTCATGACACTCATATTATTTCCAAATAGCTACCACCTATTATCATCTCTTTTCATATTCATCACCTTCAGCCATGACTTATGTTTACTTAATGATATATAAAAGCTAAATACCCTCACTAATTACCGTATATAAGAGGATACTGTATATAAACTCTTGTATATTACAAGCCATACTTACTATAAGATTAACATCTTGAGAATCCTTAGTTCAAGCCCTAGATATAGAATTTGGATCATCATATATAACCCTCTTATTCAATCGCCGTTAAGTAACCAGAGATCTTCCATGCTCCAGTAGTTCTCATTGACCTCAGCAAGATAATTGGGCGCCACTGGAAAAGCTTGGTGATCCATATTTGCTTGATATGATGGCGGAGAGTAAGGCTCAATTGTGAATGCTGCTGTCGACATTTGGCTTGAGCTTGCCTGCTCGTTGGCTTCAGAACTTTGCCCAGAGTTAAAGGTCTCTGCTTGCTTAATGTGCTTCTGGATTCTCGTCCTCCAGAAATTCTTTATCTCATTGTCCGTCCTTCCAGGTAAATGCTTTGCAATTTTGGACCACCTGCATCCAGTGGATACTTTGTAAAAAGATTAATCTTGTGAAGAACATTTGATGACTTCAGATTAAGAGCGCGGTATAAATCAAGTAGCCTAATCTTGATCTCGTATGAAATTATATATATATATATATATTGCAAGGATCTTATAAATACTTGTATAAAATAGTACAATAAATAATTTTAAAAGTTACAAATTCATTTCATTAATGACAAGTCAAATATCACTTATTTGAAATAAATTTGACGTCTAATTGATCATGTAAATTTAAGCAAAATTTTCCAAATGAAAGATACGATTAATTAAACAATCAAGAGAAATAGAAGTTAGAAGGACAAATGAAAAAAAATTACGCTTAGCCAAAGTTTTTTCCTGGTTATAAATGTTAAAGTGAAAGATTTACTGGTATGACATTTGTAATAAGAATTACAGGCTTGAACATTCAATAATAATAATGCATTTCTCTTTCCAAAAAAAATAAAAAAATTACAGGCGACTTATCGGATCAGGCCACGTTCTGTGGGCGAAAACAAAATGAACCCATGGTTTGAATTTATTATAAAAAAGAGAAGATAAAGGATATTCAAACATCTTTGAAATAAAGAAACTCATCACGGCTACGAGATTTTCCAAAGCGGATTTAGATTTTTTTTTCCTAATTTCTTCTCTCTTTCTCCGTTTTTTTTTCTAAAAAATTAATACCATGTGGCATTTGATAGAAGTATATAGCTAAGTGTTTTATTTTTTTAAACTTAAATTAAATTTTTTTCCAAGAAAAATAAAATACAAATTTTATCGGTTTCTTTTTAAATTTTTTTTTAGATGGAGTGCCATCTAGAGATGAATTTTGTCCATGAACTGAAGGCGCCAAATGTCATCGTGAAACATCAAGTCTAAATAACTATTTAACTTACCGTATTTAAATAGAGGATCAAGTCTAAATACTCTTACTGTATTACTTTTTTATCATTAAATGTATATAATGTGTATTAACAATTTAGTTATTGAAAGTGTTCTTACACAACGCTTACATTCAATGAAAAAGAACAATACTTTGAGGAGTACCCCAAAACTCTCTCTAAATAAAAATACAAGTGTCAAAAAACAAAGGTAAAAAAGAAAAGGGAATTATATGTGTATATATATAAATGCAAGGGAACGAAAAGAAAACATTAGAAGCATATATCACATTGACCAAAATATAAATACTTTATTTTTAGAAAAAAGCTATAATAGAAAAATTCAACAAATTTAGTTACCAATATCCTGAAATCGTGATAAGAAATCGAACCACATCAATCAAGAAAGATAAAAAAAGATAAAAAAAGATAAAAAGATTTATGATTTGATATATCATAAATTAAATGAGAAAATAGTTTAAACTGGTAAATTAATAATGACAAAATTTAGAGTTTTGTAAATTTTTAATGTCAAATGGGTGAGTTTAATAATGATTAGTTAGGTAAAAACAAATATATAATATAAAATCTTAATCATATAATTATATTAAAACAACACGTCAATAAATCTTTAAAAGTGAAGAATATAGTAAAAAACAAAAAGGAAAAAAATTAAGAGTATCTAAATTCGTAAAGTAATGTGTCCAAAGGAGCAGATAATCTTTTCACAAATTTTGTTTTTGGTGTATTTTTACGGTCATTATCGCTAAAAACTAAGAGTATTTTGCTGTAAATTTTTGGCGAACCCTAATCTTCTGGGGGGGAATAGAAATGCCCTAAATTATAAGGAGCCGATTTTGTCACAAAGAGCTGAAACAATATGGTATATTAAAAGGACTTCTCTTTAACATGTGATGTATTTAATGGGTCCATGTTAAAACGGAAAATTTTACTACCAAATTTGTGTTGGTGGCCTAAACCAACAGCTGTGTTTGGTGCATTCGGGATCTTTCTAAAATTTTGGAATTTTTTGTGGAAGATAATCCCATAACATTAGGTAGAAAGTTTTAGAAAAGTAATTATATAAACAATAGCTAGATTTTCTGTTGCATGAAACTCGAAAGCATATATATAATGAAATTTCTTTTACGGCACTTGGAATTGGGAGCCATCATCCTTCACATATTTTTACCAAGGAGTAGCACATCTAGTTAGAACAATCTCATGATTGTAATGATAATCATCAGCTAAGAAGAAAAGGTTGGGATCTAACTCATTTCCAAAGTTGTCATTTTTATGTTTCCAAAAATGTTTATGACATTCAAATTGAAAACAAAGAAAAAACAATGTGGTTTCTGCACCCTAACACAATTGGTGAGATTGTAGATGGATTGGATGATGTGCCCCAGCATATAGCATATACATATAATAAAATCAGAGAAATAGGCTGAAAGGAAAGGCATATATATGCACCTTTTAAAGCAAAAAATTTAATCATGACCATGCTTATTCAATATATATGATGACAAATCGTAACTTCTAAAAATATATGCAAAGTGTAGATTTAAAAATAATTAGAAAGAGAATATTCAGGGATTTTGGTAGCCACGAAAATTTAAAAACAGGATCTTGTGAAAGGAATTTTTATGGCCATAAGTTTCGAAAACCCCATGTGTAGCAATTCTTTTTTGTGGCCATGAATAATACAAACCATCTCTCTCTTTCTCTCGCATAGACTTCAAGGCTTTACGAATAGGGACTCTGAAGAGTGGCACTTTTGAATCAAAATACTATAAAAAATTAAGTCTAATGCAGAAACTCTTCTTTGGGTTGACAGATAACAACAGTTCATATAAAAAACTGCCATATTTACAATATATTTCCTTGTAAAGAACACTATATATATAAATGCAATTATCTTAAGATTTCTGACCTGTTTCCCCACTTAGAATGAAGTTCCATGATCAAGAGCTGTTCCTCTGGTGTAATATTCCCTCTCTTTACGTCGGGTCGGAGATAGTTCAGCCATCGGAGCCGACAACTCTTTCCGGTACGTTTCAGGCCTACCATAGTAAATCACATAAGAATAAGATGGCGTTAGTCACTAGCTGTGGTAAATAAACAAATACTATTCTTTTTTTTTTTTTTTCTTCCTTCTTTCTTGCATGCTAGGTATCAAAATATTGATCTTTTTCTTTCATTTTTTTTTCTCTTTTAATAAACCCTCTCTGTCCTGGCGAGGTTCATCATCTCAAAAGAAAGTTTCGAAATATTTGATTGTGAAGCAGGTTATATGCTTATACCAGCTGCTTTAGCAAGTGAGTTCCATACACCTTCGCCGTGATTTGCAATATAATTGATGAGAATCAGGTCTTCTTCCATCGTCCACGGCCCTTTTCTCACTTCAGCATCTTGAGAATTGCATGGCGTTTTATCCATCTCTTCTTCTTTTTTTCCCTTTGTTTCTTTACAGAAAGAGAATTGAAGAGAAAGAGAAGAAGAAAGAGGGAGAGAAAGAGAGAAGGTGTTTTTGAGTGGGATATAATGAGATAATGAAGTGACTACGGGATTTATAGAGCGAGTCTAACATAATTATTGATTTCTAATTGACCTTTAATCCACATTGTTATAACACAACTTTTAACCTAATTATCATTCTAATCACATACATGCATGCATGAAAACATGCATGATATAAGCACTCGTGCATGTTTTGCATGCATAATCACTTTAGGATTAGTATTATTCCACCTCTGTATACTATTTGCTTTACGTGCCACGGAATATATAAGACATTTACATGTATTTTTACCCATTACATAACAAGAAAATTAAAAAAAATGATTATACTAGATTTATAATAGCATGCATGCATCCATATATAAACTGGTACATTCTCAGTGCATCACATCCTTCCAATATTTCTCATTTAGGCTAAGAACTCGAACAAAAGGTGAATCTTAACACGCATATTGCCATTAATTGCACCTTGTTTTTAACTAGTTAATAATCAGACTAGAGGAAGATAATTAATAAATTGAAAGAAAACGCAAAGAAGGAAAAAAGAAAACGTAAGTTAACGTCAAAACCTCTTCAAATAGCACAAGGTGATAATATGTTTCATATTCAATCTAAAAGTCGAGAACTGTGATTTCAAAAGGAGGAACTTCGACAAAGGAAAATAAACTGTAAATGAGCTGATATTGTCCATATTCACACAAAGAGTTCTCAAGGGGGTCATAAGAATTTTTGTAAATGAAGGTTATAAAAAACTGTTTTGCAATGATTTTCAATAACATCGTGAATCTGTTAGACACCAACATATGAAAGCTTTAGCATTGAAAAATATTAATTACTGTTATAAAAAGTGTAAGAGAGCGATTAAGCAATAAACTTTCGTCATAGATGATAGATCAATACCTAATGTAATCACCAGAATCCGATTTCTCTCGACTTTTACAGCAATATTTCTGCATTTTTAGTTATAACTTCTAACATGTTAATCTGCTCGCTGGAACACAATCTTGTGGAGACATACCTAAAATCATATCCACTAAAGAAATATCAAAGATCTCGGCTACAACCGGTACATTGCATCACTTCCATTAATTTTCTTTATTTTTCTTTTCGTACATACCTCTTAACTAATCATGACAAAATAATTACACACATAACAAGAATTTAATAAAAAAAGATCTAATATACTAGAAACACTTAAGACTCCCTCAAAACATCCTAGCAAAAGTTAGAAAAGAAAAAAGCAGGAGATCCAAATTTCTTATTCCTTATCAGTTATATATCCAACCTAGCTAATTACTATTATTCTTAACCTATACTTGTAGTAGGATAATCTATTAGCCTTCATGATGAACCTCCCACTTCGTAGTACTGAATACGACAGGAAATTAACCATAATCGTGTGAGAACGAAGAAGAAAGAGGAGAACATTCATATCGTGTTATTGTGGTTGGCGAATTGGCAGTTTATTTCTTAAGTTTTTCTTAAATGACTGATTAAGTTTCTAATTTTTATTAAATATTCAATTACATCTTATTTATTATTATTTTTATCTTGAAAAACATCTAATTATTTTCTTAAAAAAGACTAATGCGGGCCTTTACAAGTAATTGAAGAAAACCTCATAGGCTGAACGGTTAATTTTCCGATTAAGTTCTAAACGGAAATTCTATATATAAAATACAATAATATAAATATTAATTTTAAGAATTACTTAGAATTTTTTTTTTAAGTAATGGTAAATACGAATTAATTTAACTTACTCAATCCTTTTAAGGTTATATTTTTTTCTAACTTAACGAGAATTGTAAATTAATTTTGACTGAATTAAAAGAACAATTTTTAAATTTGTTTTTGACTCAACGGTAAAAAGTCAAAATAATATAATCAATTTGTTTTTTAAAAATATCCCTGCTTATTTAATATATTTACATCTCAATTTACATAAAACTCATGTCTATATTTCTTGTTGAATACTTTTTTTTATTAATTATAAACTATTATTGCTTTGTTGAATTTTAGAATTAGTTTTTTCGATATACTTTATACAATAATTATTTTTAATATTTTGTTGTGTTTTAACTTAGAGTTATCAAAGCTTGTCTTATAACTTTCAAAAAATAAAATAATGTCAAAAAAACTGTAATAAAATCAGATTAAGGTTGTTTCAATATTTTAATAAGAAATTTATTTATATATTTTTCAAGTTGTTTTATTATTCATTTAACATTAGAAAATTATATGTGCATAAATTTAAAAAGTAGAAATTAAAAATATATTAGGAAAATAGAACTTTCACTATTATTAACTTTGGACTTCTAAAGGCTCAATTTATACAAAAAAAATTTTAAAATCTAAAGAATTAAAACATGATTTGTTGTACATTTACTAGAGATTTGGATAATAATGTTTACCAGCAAACTTTGATTTTGGTCTTTTTTGCCTATTTGTACTCCGGATTTCCATTTGCATTGCAACTAAAGGGTCTGCTAATTATTTTTATCATAAAAATATTTATTTTTAATTATTTTTAACAAAGAAAGTAAAGAAATAGATTCAAACATCGATAAAATCTATTCAATATTCATATCTATTTAAAATTTAGTTTAAAAAATATAGCGGAAACAATCTCAGAACACGTAATGAAATTGAATTCTCAAACCCTAATCGTTCAAGAAGAAGCAATAAATATCTAGAGCAATGAGACGGTAATCGATAAATGTAGAGAAAAAAATAGAATTTATGTTGTTTAGCTGTTGTTGCCCTCTAAATTTCGGCTTATATGGGCCAAAGACTTTGGCTCGTCAGACTCAAAAGACCATAGCTCTTATAGTTTAAAAGGTCTCGGTCTAAGCTCAAATGTTAATATCTGTTGTTGATAGAAGATTTTAGGTACGTGTGAGTGTATGTATGTGTAATTGTATTTATTACTTAACGTAGCGGAAATATAAATTTTGTAATAAACACAATATATAAATATATTAGTCACATTAATATATTAATTAAGTTAGAGAACTCATCAAATGTGTAATGTTATACACGTGTTTTTTCTGGAGTCTGCATGGAGACCAACTCGTGTGCAGTTCTAGTCACCAACACAGTGGGCTTAGTGAGTTAGAACAACAGCTTGATATTCAGCCTAAGATTAACTCTTAATTCCCAAAATGGTCAGAGTGAATTTATATCTTTTTCTCCAAAAGGATAAGAAATGGAGAGTTTAGAGTAATTCATAATTGCTCCAATTAAAAGAATAAATAAAAATGAAACAATTTTATTTTTTTTCTTTTTTTTTTCCCCTCCTTCTCTTCTACCTCCATTTCTTCTTTTCTCCTATCTCTCGGCCGTTTGGCCAAATCTCTTGCTTCTTTCTCTCTTTCTTTCTTTATATATATATATATATATAATATAATATAATATAATAATAATAATATATTATATATTATTTATTATAAAAAAAAAGAAATTTTGATTATTTAACTATTAAATAATCAAACTAAGAAATGATTATTTTGCCTCTCATAAATAGTTACTAAGTTTACTCTCTAGTGGGTCTTACCAAATTCCACACTTAGGTAAACTCAACCGAGGGTTCACAATACGCTATGTGTCCTAATAGAATTAGTAAATAATAATTATTAACTAATTGTTGTATTTAACACTTAAATACAGACACGCATGCATTTCCGTGGAAGTGCTGAATATTGCTAGATTAAACAATTTAATCCGACATGCTACCCCAGTGCACAACGTGTGCACTCCATATCGCGGGACTCCCTAGGTCCTACGCCTGATTCGTCAAATGAAACTATTCCATGAATCTGTAAGCAATGCCCCATGCACACGTCACAAATGTACAAATAAGCGCGTTGAACCATATAAGCTGAGGTTACAACGCATACATTTAGTCCTTCTGTCATGATATCCTGGATGTGCGGAGATATAGATTATCACCATTAAATCCCCTTGTGCTCATCCATGTCTTATCTTCAGACTTGTATCTCACTGAACAATATGCGCAAACGCCTTTGCCATATTGTTCCACTCTGGCGAAACTTTTTTCTGGGATGATTGCTTGTGGCCACAAGACATTCTGAGATATAGTCTCGAAGCATCTAGATATCAAACTCTATATTGGAGCTGACAGATCCCATATCTGTACACACCGAACTTCATAAGCATCGGACCATACCCAGCGACACCCACCGGTCACACCATGAAAGGTCTGTGACATGCGTGGAACCAAAGTATGGTGGATCACTTACAAGCCTACCGTGGCATTTGGGTCAAAGGACCACGTATACTACTCAACTTAAGAGGATCCTTCATTGACGACTTACATTGAATGTCTATCGGAGGCCCTCGTGAGTCTATCCCATATCCAGTCCTAACTGGATACCCATATGTCAATACAAGTTTCAAGCTCATAGTGGGTCAGGAACGACCATCTATACCCGATAGGTATGACATATGCTGACCTATATATAAAGTATCCGCCGACAGACCCGCATCGGCAGAAATAGATCAGGGACTATTATTCGAGAACATACTTGCACAACTTGTATTTTTTGGCACCCGATTGCAACTCTTGCAACTATACAATTACTAGTATATTCCCATGTCTATGTCTCATTACAGACAAGGCTCCAATTCTTGAATTTGCTGAATATTATAACCAGCTAACACTTAATTGTGCTAACATTTAGCAATTATATCTCTCAGCGTGGCTAACTATAAGCCCTTATCTAAACTCTTTAGATCTGGTCTGAACTCCTTCAGATCTACAATGTCTGTAACGTTACATGCATAATACCATATAAATGGGCATTAGCGATTTAATGAGAATGTACACTTGTATAAATACACAATTATATGTACATTCAAGGATGGCACGTAAGCACCGACCCTAACAATCTTCCACTTGTTCTAGTGTCATTCCTAATGGCATCTTATACACATTGACTCTATGTGTTTCATAAACACTTTTAGAGTAATGGCCTTAGAAAGTGGGTCCGCTAAATTATTTATAGAATATTTTTACAAATAATCACATCTCCATCAGCCAAGTTACCTTTAGTTATATGAGATTCCTCTCAACATAATTAGAGTACTGATGCCTTTTTGGCACGTTGGCTTGTACAATGGCTTAGTTTTATCGCAAACTTATTGGATAGGATCAATCTGTCTTGGAATTTTTTGAAGGCCAGCGACAAACCTACGAATTCTCACTGCCACTTCTGGTCCGCCAATCTGAATTAGCAGTGAACCCTAATTTAGTGTAATTCCAACTCCCTTAGTACTATAGAGAATAAGGACATTCCTAGATATAAACTCTCTATCATCTAGGTCAAACAAAAAGTCTGACTCCGTGCATCTTCTCATTTGTAAGCTACTTTCTCCATCTTTTAGAAACTTATCCTTTGTACCCTGAAGGTACCAGCAAATAGTGGTCACTGAATCAGACTGGAACTCTGATGAACACATGAAAATGCATGTTGTTAGGAGATTCAATCACCATTTAATGTCACTAATTTTAGTATTTTCTGTATTTTTAGCTTGAAATAAAGTGTTCTCCTTAAATTGTGATTAATGAATGTTATTTGGACAGGTTTAGGTAAACTGGACATAACTCTCAATGTAGAAATCGAAATGAAGAAATTCTTGAACCTGGTGCAACATGACTCAATCTTACACAAATTTGAAGAATAATGGAAAAGCCAAATCCAATATGTTATGGGCCAAAAATTGAGATACAACAGAATCGGACTACAACTCTTACCCAGCTTGACCCAATTCATGTATTTAAACCGTATCTCACCAAATACGTATTCAATTGGTATAATTCTTGAAGCTGTGAATTGATGACTTAACTATCAACAACTCGTATGTTTATGGTAAAGTCCAAATTAGCCGTTATCATGGACCAAATAGCATTGCAAGTGGGTAAAATGGTTGTTGGCCGAATTCTGATGTATCTTTGGAATTTTGCTCATATCTCATTGGATACTCATCCAATTTGCATGAAATCAGTGCCTATGGAAAGAAGAGTCAAAATTATACAACTTTCATGTCGGCTGTAGAAGCTGAATTGATCATTTACATTATCAAAAATATGCTGCAAATGGATACACGAGTTATTGGCTTAAAATTATTGAAGATTGATGTCATCCATGACATATGTCCATTCATTGCCTATATAAGGAGACACTTAGGACGTTTTTAAAAATAGAAAATTCTCTGTTGATTAATCAAGAAACCACGGGGAATAGTAGAAGATGTTTTGTTGCAAATTGATAAATTTTACTACCCTGTTGATTTTCTTGTTTTAGATACTCATTCTGTTGTTAACGTGGAGTCAAAAATCCCTCTTATTTTGGGGAGACCTTTTCTTGCCATTGCTAATGCTCTTATTGATTGCAGAAATGGTCTAATGAAATTATCTTTTGGGAATATGACTCTTAAGGTGAACATTTTTCATATTGATAAGCAATCACGAGAAGAAGACGAATGCTATCATTCATATATGATAGACACACTTGGAGCGGAGGAAGCTTATAAAAATCATGGCTCTAATTCTTTAGAAAATCTCTTTGATTTTGATATTGAAGAATTGTATTATCTTGATGAAACAACTGATATGTTTAGTATTTTTGACTCACAGGATAAAGGGATTCAATTTTGGAAACCAGGCATTGAAAAGTTGCCATGTGAGAGGGAGAAACCAAAATCATCAAACCTCGAGACACCACGTGTCATCATTGGTGACCAAGGAACACATTTCAGTTCTAGAAAACCTTATAAAGCTTATTGGGCTATCAAAGCCCTTAACTTTGATTTGAATGTTGCAAGTCTCCAGAGGAAGTTACAATTGTCAGAAATAGAAGAGCTACAAAATGATGCATATGACAACTCCAGAATTTTCAAAGTTAAAATGAAAGTAGCTCATGATAAACAGATCTCAAGGAAACACATTGAGCCAAATCAACGGGTCTATCTTTATGATTCTCGATTGCATTTACACCCTGGAAAGTTGAGATCTCGATGAACTGGTCCATTTATGGTAAGACATGTTTTTCCTAATGGTGCTGTTGAAATAGAAGACCCTACTGATGGACGGACTTTCAAAGTGAATGGATAGCAGCTAAAAAGCTACGTGGAAAAGGTAAACGACTCTATATACCTAGGCGAGATCTCTCTTGTGGATCCTGTCTATCGTGATTGATCAGGTTCAATCTATCTGTACCATATTTTATATTTTGTCTATATTTTATCTTTTGATTTTCTATTTTTGCTTTTATTTTCTTGCACATTTTATTTTACTTTATTTTCTTCTTTTTATTTTTTCTTCAGTGTGATTTTATTTCTCGGTGAAGTGGCGGATACGGTACTCCGTGACTATTAAAGCCGATTTCTCAGTTCCCTAAAAACTGTCCCTCAAACTGTGCATTCATCTCTTTTCTTTCTTTCAAAATGGATCGCATTCTTGTCAACCTTAAAAAAACATTTTCCTTCATTTCCTCAAAATGCTCTACTTAAGATTTACAAAGCACGGTGTGAAAGACTAAGGCTATTGATGTTGGGTAATATCCCTGTGGACCTTTGTTGGTTAATTGAAGCCAAGGTTTGGTTATCTGGTGAGTTTGAAAATGATTTTGTTTCTCATATGCCTGGTCTTGGAAGAAGCTCTTATGCCAAAAGGCGACGAGCAAAAAGGTTACAAGTCTGTCATAAATGTGCTCGATGGAATTGTAATCGGAGTTGTCGTTCTTTAGGATTCGTATCTAGAAATCGAGAAGATAAGATTTAGTTCATTAAGGATGGACTGAGTAAGGAGTCTTTGGATGATATCCTATTGACTCTTGAGATGCATCCCTGTGGGCTCGTGCAACGTGAACTTCTCGATTTATGGAACAAATTCAAAAATGAACATCAACGGTATAGTCTCGAGAATCTGACTCTAAAAGACCCTGTTTGCCAATTTATAAGAAAATTGGATGGGAAGCCTATCCCCAACCCATAGAGGGCGTTTAAGCCGTTACTGGACGTAAAACCAGAGGAAGATGTGAGCCACAATCACAACTACTTGTAAATACATGTGTTTTAATTTCAAACTTTATTTTATAAATAGTAGGGCTACTCATGTAGATGTCTTAAATTCAAATCTTTTTGTTTAATAATGCATGTGGGTCATTATGTTTAAATTTTTTGTGCTTTTTTTTTAACTCTCTTTTGACAAACTATCGGGTTACCATAATCATTGTTATCATTTGGCACTCTATAAATATAGCACCTCAGTTTCTTCATTTTCATATATTGAGATAAAGGTAAGTGTAGATATGGAGGAAACCCAAGTTCGACAATTTCGAAATATATGTGTATTTTGTGGATCTAGTCCTAGGGAGAGTAAAGTGTTCATAGAAGCAGCGAACAATCTAGGAAAAACATTAGCTGCAAGAAAAATTCATTTGATTTATGGAGGAGGTAGCCTTGGGCTAATGGGGTGTGTGTCAACAGCTGCACATTTAGGAGGAAGTCAAGTTTTAGGTATTATTCCTACAGCTTTGGCCGTAGGAAACCTGACCGGGAAAACAATAGGGGAAGAATTATGAGTCTCATCCATGCATGAACGTATAGCCAGAATGCTTTGCAATGCAGACGCTTTTATTGCTTTACCAGGTGGTTTTGGTACCTTGGAAGAAATTTTTCAAATTGTCTCTTGGGCCCAACTGAATATCCACCGAAAACCCATAGGTTTGTTGAATGTTAATAACTATTTTGATTGCTTACTTTGTTTTCTTGATCAAGCTGTGGAACAGAATTTTATTTCACATTCGGCGCGACAGATCCTGGTTTCTACTACTGAGGCGGATGAATTGATTAACAAATTACAGGCAGTTACCTACGAACCTGACCCAGCAATAACTCGGATCGATTGGTCAGTGGGCCTTAACAAGCGAAAATTGGATCTGACACTTCGTTTGTAAATTTTTCTTTTTATTTATTTATTTATTAGTACCATCATTTTAGTTTATATTTGCTTAAGTGTCTCTCAAGTTTGTTTCTTTCAAATAACTGGCGTTTCAGGTAATGTCTCCTATACTTTATCTCTTTCTATTTAAACATTGAGGACAATGTTTCATTTGGTTTGGGGGGAGGATAGTAGACATACGTTGCATTTTGTAAAAAAAAAAATTGTGGTCCGACATTTGATTAAAATGGCAGAGTAAAGAGTTCATTTTTGAACTCTTGAGACGCATTCTAGGTCAAATTAGAATGGCAGAGTAAGGAGTTTTAGTACTAACTTTTGAAATGCATTTTAACTAACTTTTTGTTATTTTGTTTTATATTTCATGCATTGTCGTTTACTGCTTGTAGTCTTGGTAATTCTTGTATAAAGGAATTTGCTTTTCTGCCTAACTATGATTTCATAATTGTTTAGGTTGAGTCACTGTTTCTATCTAGGTTACTAAAGAATGACTTCCAAAATATTTTTGAGCACAATGCTAAGCCTTGTGGTAAGATGGATGATTCAATTTATATAGCCAAGAGAATTTCCATGTTTAAGTATATATTTTTCTAATCTCACATATCTTTTGTGAGTAAGTGGAAAGGATGAGAAAACAGCTTATGAACCTTCATTGATCCTTTGAATTGGTTAATTTTTATTTAGAATGATATTATTTAAATTAAGGGATAAGTTGGTTGCATTTGTGCATAATATAATTTGGTGAGAAACCTTTGTAATGCTTCCTTGTATTCTTCAAAAATAATTTTTGGCGTATGATATGAATAATTGATTTTTAAACAAATAATTTTTCTATCTTCGGATCAATGTTAGTTTATATGTCTGTCCTTAAAATTGACTTTTTCTTGAGTGCTTAACTGTTTTCCAACTCCATAAGAGAAGTCCTAACCTTTTAAACAGTCATACACTTGTGAGGATATGGAGTTGAGGCTTTTACTTGGAGAAATTCTCAAGGCTATATCTATTGTGGTTTGTGGTTAGATGGTTATGTCTTAGTTCACACACACACAAATTATGGAAGTTGTAATTGAAAAAACCATGATAGCAACAGTGATCTCGAACTGACGTTTTGATTGAAATGCTTAGGTAGTTTTGCATATTCTATTTACGCTTGAATTGCTAGAGACTAGCAATAAGCTGGTTGGGGGCTATGATGAACACATGAAAATGCATGTTATTAGGAGATTCAATCACCATTTAATGTCACTAATTTTAGTATTTTCTGTATTTTTTAGCTTGAAATAAAGTGTTCTCCTTAAATTGTGATTAATGAATGTTATTTGGACAAGTTTAGGTAAACTGGACATAACTCTCAATGTAGAAATCGAAATGAAGAAATTCTTAAACTTGGTGCAACATGACTCAATATTACACAAATTTGAAGAATAATGGAAAAGCCAAATCCAATATGTTATGGGCCAAAAATTGAGATACAACAGAATCGGACTACAACTCTTACCCAGCTTGACCCAATTCATGTATTTGGACCGTATCTCACCAAATACGTATTCAATTGGTATAATTCTTGAAGCTGTGAATTGATGACTTAACTATCAACAACTCGTATGTTTATGGTAAAGTCCAAATTAGCCGTTATCATGGACCAAATAGCATTGCAAGTGGGTAAAATGGTTGTTGGCTGAATTCTGATGTATCTTTGGAATTTTGCTCATATCTCATTGGATACTCATCCAATTTGCATGAAATTAGTGCCTATGGAAAGAAGAGTCAAAATTCTACAACTTTTATGTCGGCTGTAGAAGCTGAATTGATCATTTACATTATCAAAAATGTGCTGCAAATGGATATACGAGTTATTGGCTTAAAATTATTGAAGATTGATGTCATCCATGACATATGTCCATTCATTGCCTATATAAGGAGACACTTAGGACGTTTTTAAAAATAGAAAATTCTCTCTTCTTTTATTCTCATTAACATGTATTGTAATTTAGGCTAGAGTTCCTAACAAGGCTAAGAGATGAACTTTTATGTGTAGTAAATCTACTTCCATGCTTTGATTCGGTGTCAAGAGCTATAAATGTTGTAAGTTTGGTTTTGATTAAACTCTTATCTATTTTATTTTCTATAATCCAGAGGTTATAATTCTCATGTCTCATATATGTTCAGTCATGCTTTTCTTATGTGATTCATGTTGATTTATAATTGTTATTGGTTACATTGTTTTATATGTTAATCTTTTACTGCAGTATTGTCAATTTGATATATTGTCGATCTTGGATAACATGTAAGGGCAATAAATGTTTGATATTCAAGTTAATCTTTTACTGCAATATTGTCAAAATGATATATTGTCGATCTTAGATAACTTGTATAAATAACATGATGTGTGTTAATGTTTGCAAAGAGTTTAACTAAATCAAATACATGTGTTATCAAATGTGCTATATATTACATACCTTCCGATTGATTGTTTGGGATGTGAAACTTTCAGTTGAGTTATAAATATCGAATCAAAGTATAGAGTAGATTTATAAAGCATAATTGTGATTCTCAAAGCCTTGCTTAAATCATCATAAGACATTTTCCTCAATTCATAGACAATTCTATCTCATCCGTTTAAATCAATTAACCCTTTGCTACTGCTTTAATATTTTACTTCACTGACCTATTTTGCCAAGAGCTTCCTCGTGGGATCGACACCTCAATCTATACTGCGATAGCCGCGTTATATTTTGAGCGTAAACAAACTCGCTCGTAACTTTTACAGCCAGACTGATTTGAGGTCACAAACACATCATAGCATACATTAATCTCTGAAGAGCTGATGTATCTGGTGTGTTAGACATTCTAACTCTCTCATCTTCTATCTGAAGAGACACTCTCCTCGAAATATGAACACCAGGTCTAAAAGATACGTTAACTATCTCATAGTTAATGAACCGTACCTTTTTAGACGCTATTGATGTGAAATGATTTGGGAGAGTCATATTAGCTTCCTAACTCTATCTCTATAAAGCTTTATACCTAGTATAAAGGAAGCCTCTCATAAATCCTTTATGGAGAAATTCTTACGAGTTACTTCTGACCGATCATAACATACTGACATCATTCGTAATGACCAGTATATCATCAACAAAGAGCATTAGGAAGACCATCGTGCTCCTACTGACTTTTCATGCACGCTAGCTTAGAAGTCTGAATGGACGTAAGACTTTCAGGCTGTTCTATGAATATCTCTTACTCGAGGTATTCATTTCGAAACACCTTCCTTACATCCATCTGCCAAACTTCAGAGTCATTATATGCTGCAAGATCCAATAAGATTCTAATTGACTTGAACATCAATTTTGGTTCAAAGGTTTCCTCTAAATGATGCTAGATCACTGAGGATTACCTTTTTTAAAACCAATAGAGAGCCTAAAAGGTCTCTACCTTCTATTTGGCTCCCACTACTACTTTGTAAACTTTTCACAACCAATGAGAACAATTCTTACAGGTAGCTTTACCAAGTCCAGACTTGATTCTGATGCATATAGTCAATGTTTATTTTCATGGCTACTTGCTACTTCCTGAATCGATGTCCAACATCAACTCCTTATAGGTCAAGGATGATTTTCTTCTACCAAGAAAACTCTAAGTTCACCTTCAGGTATCTAATATAACTAAAAGGTAACCTAGACATCCTTTTCGACTCATTTGGAGGTGTGCTAAAAGGTCACTACTTAATTAAGCCTGAGTTCTAGTCCTTAGTTCATTGATTTCTAGATTGACTTCATAAAGCTCAATCTTTCTATAATTCCCACGATTCATGAGAAACTCTTCCTCAAGGATAGTGGTATACCGAGAAATGAACACACTTCACTTCTATGAATCATATAACTTGTATCCTATATAATTCATAGGATACACAATGAACCTATACTTGTTTTGCCTCTTGAGTGCTGATTTATCTTGCTGAATAACTCTTACAAAATAAGATACCCTGCTGCGTAACTTTTACATAAGCAGGATAACCCCAAGCCTTAACTAATTTAAGATGCAGCTTCCTTCATTTCTGTATCTCATACGAAATGGAAGGAACAGCTTCTGATAGAACTTTACTTAATAAGCAGTTATGTTTAGAGCTTATTCTCACAGATATAGATCGGTAACACTCATTATCAATCAAACAATATCTAATAAAATCTGATTTCTCCTTACCAAAACATCATTATGTTATGGACAACCCAGAGGACTATAATGAGTGAGAATCTCATTCTTCTTTAAAGAAATGGAAAACTTGCTGTTAATGTACTCATTACCTCGATCTAATTGAAGGAATGTGACGTACATTCTGGTATATAATTGGCCATCTCTGTGAATACATTATTCATAAATTGGTTAAGTTTTCATGGTCAGGTCAAGAATCCAACCATCCTTAACCAGATGGATAAGCGTCTCACGCCTATATGACCAAAACTCATACCACAACTCCGTATCATTTAAGGATTCCAATCTTCAGATATTTCTAATTTTTTATATATATAATGTCTATTTATTAACTGACATTCAGCTAATAGAACATCATATTAATTATGCAATACAACTATTGTATTACATAGAAGAAGTAAGTCAAGTTGCTCAACAACTTGGACCTACAAAAAATTACCATTTCTTACTCTCAACTTACCTTCTACAAGCTGTTGCATTGTAGTCTCTCTCAATCCCATGCAACATCTTACAAATGTGAGAGGGACATGCAGTATCTCATACCCAGCTTAAACTGGCATCTTATGCCTTATAAATGTCCATTTTTGTCAAACACAAATCTGTAAGAGTCTTCCTGACTGATTATAAGGCTTTTAGGGTAGAGAGATTTTCAATACCCAACCTTACTATAGTGGAAACACTTTCCATCCACATGCTCTGTCGTTGATCTTTGGATAAATGTTGCCTCTGAGGATTAATATTAGGTATCTGCCTCATCATCTTCTCCCTTACTCATTTGGTCTCACTAGATATACGTGGATTAGAAAATGAAGTAGCCAGAACAGAGAGGGTCATATTCTCTCTATTCAATCCTTTAAAGAGGTGCTCTCATAATTACCTTACGGAAAACTCTGATCAATAGTAAATCCAAAATTTCTTAATCCAGAACACTTCTGTGATTCATCCACCGGTCAAAGTAATTCCTAGTACCCTAGAGTTGGACTGCATCAACTATGCACACCAACTAGTTCGTAGTGGCCATTATTCTTGACAGGCTAAACTTACGAGAGAAGTAAGCGAAATGGTTATTAAATTGCTAATAGAATGTTTTAAATCATGGGTATAGAAAGTATACATTTTTTGATTTAAAACGCCCTCCCACTGCTTTACATAATCCTGATAATCTCTCAAATGAGAAAACGATAGTTTAAACTTTTTAAACTATACAGCGGGAAGCAGATCCAATTGAAATCTACTCGGGCCTCATGCTATAGCAATATTGGCCTTTGTAAACCCAACAGGTAGACAACACTTGTCAATTGCATCTTATGCAACTCTTACCCTTTAATCCTAAATACACCTTATCCTCACACTGTAGCAATATTGGATAAGTGTATTCCAGATTAACTTGTCAATGATTAAATATAAACTACTGATACTACCCTCACGTTGTAGCAATGTTGAGTAATACTTTCGCATATATTTGCCTCATCTCATATTTAACCGGCATAGTCCAAGCCCAACCGACCACACCCCTCATGCTGTAGCAATATTGGGACAAGGCCGACGTGACTCGTCTAACACCGTATTGATAAGACGGATCTGAATAAAATATTATCTTATAATATAATATTCTTCAATCTGATTAAGAGAGATTTTTGTATCTATGGTCTCCATATTCCTAAGAATAGTGATTCTCAATTTAATTAATTTCTCTATGCAAGCACAACTAACCCTTACCAGTAGAGCTCCCATTATGGTTACCAACTCAGAAAAAATAATTCTGGTTTATAATGCAGACTAATAACACTTTATCATTGCATCTCATAAACCCTGATTTATAATATAGATTGATAACTTTTATTACTACATCTCATAAATCTACACATGCAAAATTATTCTTGAAATACTTTTCAAAACACTGTTTCAAACATACTGTAGTAGTGAACAGTTACATTCACTGTTCATCAGCTACTGTTCAAATAAATAGTGCACCGCTGCTGCGCCCAGCTATGATCGCTGAAGCCCTGGGCCAACAAATCCCAGTGCCATCATGTGTCGCTACAGCGCTCTCCAACGCTGCAGTGCCCACATCTTAGTGCTACAGTGTTGGGAGGTTGTACCTTCAGCGTTGCGGCGTTCGCGTCTCACCGCGTCAGCGCTGCGAGGTTAAACCTCTAATGCTGGGGCGGTGACGTTTTACCGCTGGGGCGCAAATTCCAAAAACTAGCACTCTGGCGTGGGCTTGCCAGAGCGTCAGCACTGGCTCGCCAGTGCCTCGGCGCCAGGCCCAGCGCTGCAGCGCCCGGTGAACACCCATTTGGCATGCCCGTTTCAACACTTGAAATGCGCCATTTTCATTGGGTCTTTTGCAACCATCCACTCAAATTACATCCAAATTAGCCCAAAATGGCTCTGATACCACTTGTTGTCAGCGGAGGATCTTAGGCACGTGTGGGTGAATGCATATGCAATTGTGTTTATTACCTAACGCAGCGGAAATATAAATTTTACAATAAATACAATAAATAAATATATTAATCACATTAATATATTAATTAAGCTAGAGAACTCACCAAACGTGTAATATTATACACGTGTTTTTCTTGGAGTCCGCATGGCGACCAACTAGTGTGCAGTTCTAGTCACCAACACCGTGGGTTTGGTGAGCTAGAACAGCAGCTTGATATTCAGCCTGGGATTAACTTTTAATTTCTAAAATGCCCGAGAGTGAATTTATATCCTTTTCTCTAAAAGGATAAGAAATGAAGAGTTTGAAGTAATTCATAATTACTCTAATTGGAAGCATAGAGGAAAATGAAACAATATCATTTTTTCTCTTCTTTTGTTTTTCCCTTCTCTTCTCCCTCTATTTTTTCTCTTCTCCTCCCTCTCGGCTGTTTGGCCAAATCTCTTGCTTCTTTCTCTTTCTCTTTCTTTCTTAATATATAATATAATATAATATAATAATAATATATTATATATTATAAAAAAGAAAGATATTTTGATTATTTAACTATTAAATAATTAAACTGAGAAATGACTATTTTGCCTCTCATAAATAGTTATCAAGTTTACCCCCTGGTGAGTCTTACCAAATCTCACACTTGGGTAAACTCAACCAATGGTCCACAATACACTACGTGTCATAATACTATTAGTAAATAACAATTATTAACTAATTGTTGTATTTAACACTTAAATACAAATCGCACGTATTCCCGTGGAAGTGCTGAATATTGCTAGATTAAACAATTTAATCCAGCATGCTGCCCCAATGCAAAACGAGTACACTCCATATCGCGGGACTCCCTAGGTCCTACTCCTGATTCATCAAATGAAACTATTCTATGAGCCCGTGAGCAATGCCCCTTGCACACGTCACAGATGTACAAATCAGCGCGTTGAACCATACAAGCTGAGGTTACAACGCATACGTTTAGTCCTTCTGTCATGATATCCTGGATGTGCAGGGATATAGATTATCACCGTCAAATCCCCTTGTGCTCATCCATGTCCTATCTTCAAACTTGTATCTCACTGAATAATATGCGCAAACTCTTTTGCCGTATTGTTTCACACTGGTGGAACTCTTTTTCGGGATGATTGCTTGTGGCCACAAGACTTTCTGAGAGACAGTCTCGAAGCATCTGGATATCAAACTCCATATTGGATCTGACGGATTCCATATCTGTATACACCAAACTCCATAAGCATCGGACCATACCCAGCGACACCCACCGGTCACACCATGAAAAGTCTGTGACATGCGTGGAATCAAAGTATGGTGGATCCCTTACAAGCCCACCGTGGCACTCAGGTTAAAAGACCATGTATACTACTCAACTCGAGAGGATCCTCCATTGACGGCTTACATTGAATATCTATCGGAGGCCCTCGTGAGTCTATCCCATATCCAGTCCTAACTGGATACCCATATGTCAATTCGAGCTCCAAGCTCACAGTCGGTCAGGAACGACCATCTATACCCCACAGGTACGACATATGCTGATCTATATATAAATTATCTGCCGACAGACCCGCATCGGCAGAAATAGATCAGGGACTATTATTCGAGAACATACTTGTGCAACTTGCATTTCCTAGCACCCGATTGCAACTCTTGCAACTATGCAATTACTGGTATATTCTCAGGTCTATGTCCCATTACAGACAAGGCTCCAACTCTTGAATCTGCTGAGTATTATAACTAGCTAACATTTAACTGTGCTAACATTTAGCAATTATATATCTCAGCATGGCTAACCATAAGCCCTTATCTAAACTCTTTAGATCTGATCCGAACTCCTTCAGATCTATAATGTCTGTAACGTTACATGCATAATACCATATAAATGGGTATTAGCGATTTAATGGGAATGTACACTTGTATAAATACACAAGTATATGTACATTCAGGGATGGTACATAAGCACCGACCCTAACAATATCGGCCTAGATATGCCCTTAAACTATAGATACTCTCTTCGAACTGGTTAAAACATTAGTCGTAACCCAACTATTCTGTTTAATTTATCTCCAAAAGAGAAGAGACAATTTACAATCTTTGGGCTGGTCAGAACATTAGTCATAACCTGGTCACCCTATTCGATTAAACTCTAAAATGGATCACTACACTTTTATCGAGCTGGTCAAAGCATTAGTCACAACTTGGCTACCCTACTCAATCAGACTCACCACTTTATAGAGCTAATCAGAACACTGGTTATAACCTAGCTACCTTATTTGATCAATCTCTGTCTATATTGAGCAAAAGACAATTCTAAACTCAACCACCTCGAAAGTCAAAAGAAAATTCTTGAAATGACTTAACTTATGAAAGTCATTGACTTCTGAGTTATCAAAGTTTAGGATAACAATTTGGCACTGTTTATGCAAAGCAAATGAAAAAGCTATTAAAATTAGACGGAGAATAAGTAGGATTGACAATAAAAATCTATCATCACTCGCTCTATGATAATGCCAAATAGTGCACAAATCCCACAGCCTGATGAAAATCTTAAACTACACAACCCAAACATGTCTATAGATATACAACATAGTAAGAACTCGCATCAACAAGAAGAGTCATTAGCCTCACAATAAGTGTTGGAGGAAGAGTTAAGGAAGTCATGATAAGAAAGGGATGAATTGAAACAACTAGTGAAGAAAGTTTTGGAAAAGTGTAATAATCCAAAAGGAGCACATGAGTCTCGCACAATTTTTGAGTCACAACAATACTTAATACCTCATAAACGTAACTTTTCAATAGTAAGAGAAGTAAAAAATCCTCCTCGATTTACTTGGGAACAAAAGGGAAAATGAGTTTTAACAGAGCCCTCTGAAAAGAAAAGTTGAGCAACGATCTGAAGATCACTCCAAGGAAGTCACAACCACTCCCTCCGTCGATCAGAAGTCGGGGACTCAGAACTTCTTTGGCGAGCTAATGACTTAGATGGAAATGATGCTCGAATGATTATAGACGAACTCAAAAGGGGAAATAAGTATACACTAGATGCCTAAGAACTTCTAAATAGAAAGAAAAAAGGTAGCAAGATCGAAGAAGATAAAAAGGAAATCTTAAATAAAAAGTGAGTGAACAACAAAAACGAGGAGGATGCAAGAAGAGTCCTCGATAGAATTAGAGGACATGAGTACAACAAATACCATAGTTCGACATTTAAAAATAAGGATCCTCTAATATAGAAGGTTAAAGACCTAGAGGAAAGACTATACTAACTCCTCGAGAATATGGAAAAGTAGAAGCTCCCCATACTAAAGGTAATTAAGTAAGAGAGAAAATCTCCTCTGATCGATAAACTCAAGGACATAGAATTACCCGAGGGATTCAAGTTACCGAATCTTCAAATTTATAAGGCCACAATTGATCCCCATCCATACGTCGATCAGATAATAGATCTTTTATCTATTGTCAGACTTGAATAAAAGAAACATGTTATTTTTTTATGTGAACCTCAATGGACAATCCCTTTTGTGGTATAGAAGGCTAAGGCAAATGAGTATTTCCTTCTTTAGCAAGCCAATCACGAAGTTCGTCTTGCATTTTTAAGGAGCCAGTGAAAAGGCTAGAGCTTTTTAACAACTATGATGATTCAAACAAGGTCATAACAAGAGCCTTAAGAACTGCATGTAAAGATTCCACAATGAGATAATCCAGCTTGGAGCATTTAACCTACCTTTCGTACTCAAAACACTAAAAGAAGGGCTCAAGATCAATTGGTTTTGTATTTTTTTATTAAAGAGTTCATCTGTCACTTATGCAATTGCTTAAGAATGGGCCTCTCGGTATATAAAGATTAAAGAAGAAGAAATAGTAAGAGGATGGCTAAAGCAAATGTACGAGAAAAACCAAAAATGAGAGAATCTTAAAAGTCCCCTGAAATGAGGGCAAAACAAGAGTAGAGAGAGAACATTATGATAGAACAAAATAATAAATGTCAGAGAGATCCACGTCAGGAACCAAAAAGGAACCAAAAAGTCTCCTCCAAGAGTGGCCAAGGTATAAGAAGAAAAATAAATCCCTACAATAGTTCTGTTGGCAGTAATATTTAAAACAATTAAAAAGACTAATCTACTTAAGGAGCCAAAACCTCTATTTCACTACCTAAACAAAGGAACATGAATAAAAGATGTGAGTTCCATCAAGAACATAGCCATACTTACAATGAATTCACAAATTTACTGATCCAAATAGATTAACTAATAAAGAACATATATCTGGATGAGTTTAGAGCCGGTAAACACTTAAAGAATCCTTAGGCTAGAGACAATTAAGAGCTCAAAGACTTTTCAATATAAGAAGCAACCATGATTATCTTAGGAGGTGTGATGTTAGTAAGTGACACGAATAGGCAGAGAAAAAACAATTCTCGATACTAGTTAGTAGGACTTCTGTTAGGGTCGGTGCTTACGTGCTATCCCTAAATGTACATATACTTGTGTATTTATACAAGTGTACATTCTCATTAAATCGTTAATACCAATTTATATGGTATTATGCATTTAACATTATAGACATTGTAGATCTGAAGGAGTTCAGATCAGATCTAAAGGGTTTAGATAAGGGCTTATGGTTAGCCATGCTGAGCGATATAATTGCTAAATATTAGCACAGTTAAGTGTTAGCTAGTTATAATACTCAGCAGATTTAAGAGTTGGAGTCTTCTCTGTAATGGGACATAGACCTGGGCATATACTAGTAATTGCATAGTTATAAGAGTTGCAATCGGGTGCTAGAAAATGCAAGTTGCGCAAGTATGTTCTCGAATAATTGTCCCTAATCTATTTCTGCCGATGCAGGTCTGTCAATGGATACCCTTATATATATAGATTAGCGTATGTCGTACCTATTGGGTATAAATGGTCGTTCATGACCGGCTGTGAGCTTGGAGCGCGTATTGACATATGGGTATCCAATTAGGACTGGATATGGGACAGACTCACGAGGGCCTCTATAGACATCCTATATAAGCTGTCAACGGAGGGTCCTCTCAAGTTAAGTAGTATACGTGGTCCTTTGACCTGAGTACCACGATGGGCTTGTAAGTGATCCACCATACTTTGGTTCTACGCATGTCACAGACCTTTCATGGTGTGACCGCTTGGTGTTGCTGGGTATGGTCCGATGCTTATGGAGTCCGGTGCGTACAGATACGAGATCTGTCAGCTCTTATAGGGAGTTTGATATCTAGATGCTTCGAGATTGTATCTCAGAAAATCTTGTGGCCACAAGTATCAATCCCGGGAAAGAGTTCCGTCAGGGTAGAACAATATGAAAAAAGATTTTGCGCATATTATTCAGTGAAATACAAGTCTGGAGATAAGATATGGATGAGTACTAGAGGATTTGACGATGATAATCTATATCCCTGCACATCCAGGATATCATGACGAAAGGACTATACGTATGCGTTGTAACTTCAGCTTGTATAGTTCAACGCGCTGATTTGTATATCTGTGACGTATGCGTGGGGCATTGCTCACGGACTCATGGAATAGTTCTATTTGATGAATCAGGCGTAAGACCTAGGGAGTCCAGCGATATGGAGTGTACTCATAGTACACTGGGGCAGCGTACCGGATTAAATTGTTTAATTCAGCAATATTACGGGAATGCGTGCGTGTCTGTATTTAAGTGTTAAATATAACAATTAGTTAATAATTATTATTTACTAATTGTATAATGACACGTAGCTTATTGTGGACCCTCGATTGAGTTTACACAAATGTGAAATTTGGTGGGACCCATTAGGGGGTAAATTTGGTACCAATTTATGAGGGGCAAAATGGTCATTTCTCATTTTAATTATTTAATTGTTAAACAATCAAATATCTTTCTTTTTATATTATATATATTATTTATATTATATTATATTATATATATATATATGAAGTAAAAGAAAGAGATGAGAAGCAAGATTTTGGCCAAATTCGGCTGAGAAGGAGGGAGAGAAGAAATGGAGAAAAGAGAAGGAAAAAAGAAAGAAGAAGAAAAAAAAAAAGGAGGAGAGGAAAAATGAACAATTTCATTTTTCCTCTCCTCCCTTTTTTTTTTCTTCTTCTTTCTTTCTTCCTTCTCTTTTCCCCATTTCTTCTTTTTTTCTTTCTTTCTTTCTTTCTTTTTTTGATAAGAAATGAAATTGTTTCATTTTTCTCTATGCTTCCATTTGGAGCAATTATGAATTGCTTCAAACTCTTTATTTCTTATCCTTTTGGAGAAAATGATGTAAATTCACTCCCGACCATTTTGGGAATTAAGAGTTAATCTCGGGCTGAATATCAAGCTGCTGTTCTAGCTCACCAACTCGGTATAGCTCACCAAGCCCACCGAGTTGATGACTAGAACTGCACACTAGTTGGTCTCCATGCGGACTCTAGGAAAAACACGTGTATAACGTTACATGTTTGGTGAGTTCTCTAACTTTATATATATATTAATGTGATAATATATTTATTTATTGTGTTTATTGTAAAATTTATATTTTCGTTGCGTTAGGCAATAGACACAATTGCACATGCATACACCCACGTGCCTAAGATCCGACTGCGCCGACAACTTCAAGTGAGGTGCAACAGTCTGACCACTAATAAATCGCCGGTTTATTCAGTGTCGATCATGTTCATTGAGGAAGTTGCCAAAGATGTTTGTTACCTTTATGATGATGCCTTGGTTGTGGCTATCCAATAGTAGGAATCGAAGTAAACAAAGTGTTCGTCAACACAGGGATCTCGATCGACATAATAATTAAATATACTAATTGAGCTCGGCATTAAAGATCCCAAGATCGACTGCATACAGACTTTCTTTCTTGATTTGAAGATAGTTGCATAATGTCTTTAGGAGTCTTAAACTTACCAATATCAATCAGAGAAAAGCCTTATGCCAAAATGATTATGGTTAAATTCACGGTAGTTGACCACCCGTTAGATTATAGGGTTATGTTGGGAAAACCCTTAATAATCAATTCTAATGCCATCATGTCCATCCATTATCTCAAGATTAAATTACCTATTGGGGATGGTGTTGGAATCCTTATAGGTGATCAAAAGATAGCTAGAAGCTACTATGTGGGCACATCCAAGAGAACCTTTTACATTACCATCATAGATACAAGGGAGGAAAGCAAAGCAAAGTCTCCCAAACCATAAAAGACCTATTCTTGATACCTATCCACTTAAAGTCCTTGAGAAGACCTTATTTATAGGCTTACAATTGAAGCTGAAGGTGAGGGAAAATTTAATCAATTTGATAAGAGAGTTTGTATATATCTTCATTTAGTTACACGAAGATAAACTTGTCAAGCAGAAGAGAAGAATTTTTAACCAAGAAAGAAATGAGGCTGTCACAGTTAAAGTCAAGAAGCTCTTAGCTGTCGGATTCATTTGAGAAGTTCACTACTCTAAATGGTTAGCTAATGTTATTATAGTTAAGAAAAAGAATAGGAAATAGAGAATGTATGTGCACTTTAGAAACTGAAAAAAGACATATCTGAAAGATAGTTTTCCTTGCCAAAGATTGACCAGTTAGTAGATACCACAGCCAAACATGCATTCAACTTCATGGATGTATTCTGAAGATATAATTAGATCAAAATGTTCCAGACAAACATGCTTAAGCAAAACTTCTTTTATCACTCATTAGGGAACTTATTATTATAAGGTCATGACATTCGAACTCAAGAATATAGGTGCCATTTTGTTAAAGACTTGTTAACAAGCTATTCAAGCCCATGATCGGGAAAAGCATGGAAGTCTATATAGATGACATGATCACCAAGTCCAAACTAACACAAAGTCACATAGAAAACCTTAGAGAAACCTTCAAGATCCTAAAAGATCACAACAAGAAGTTGAATCCCAAAAAGTGTGCATTTAGGGTTGAATTAGAAAAATGCTTGTGCTTCTTGGTAAACCAAAAAGGAATTGAAGCTAATTCAAAAAAAGTTCAAGTAGTCCTCGAGATGAAATCTCTAAGCACAGTTAAAGAGATAAAGATGCTTATAAGCAAGATAATAGCTATAGCCGATTCTTTTCCAAAGCAATTGAAAAATCCTTCGAGTTATTCTAGGTTATCAAAAGTAAAGATAAAATAAGATAGATGCTACAATGCAAGTAAGCTTTTCAAAAGTTGAAAGAGTATTTAGCTTAATTGTTCCACTTCACTGTACCAAGAACAATGACTGATTAATCTTATACTTAAGAGTCTCAATTCAAGCAGTAAATACAGCACTAGTCAAAGAAAAAGAAAACATCCAAAGACTAGTCTATTTCACTAGAAAGATATTAATAGATTCTAAGACTCGTTATTCACTAATAGAAAAATAAACCTTGGCACTAGTCATAATTAACAAAAATTGTGGCCCTATTTCTAGGTCCATATAATAATCATCCTCATAAATTAGCCTTTTAAAACAGATTCTTTACAATCTAGACCTTTCCAGATGTCTCGTTAAATGGGTGATTAAACTTAGTAAGTTTGATATAAAATATAAACCAAAAGCAGCCACTGAGGCAGAATATCTACACGTAGACCAGGTCGAATAAGATATCCAATGTAAATAGTCTTCGAGCACCCAAGAAAAAGAAGCCTCCTATACTCTTATCTGGAGACTCTTCATCGATGGGGTCTCAAACTCAAAATGGTGTAGAGTTGGCATAATTCTCATCGGTCCAGAAAGATACAAACTCAGCTATGCAATTAGATTTAGCTTTACTACAACCAATAATGAAGCCGAATATGAAGCCCTACTCATAGGACTAAAAGTTACAAAGTCACTTTTTGCCCAAAACAATGCAGCATCAAAAGTGACTCACAGCTCATCATTAATTAAATCAATAAAGAATATGGGCCCGAGGAGACCACGTAGATGCATACTTCAAAATGATTGAAATAACAAATAAATAATTTGAGGAGGTAATAATCGAGCAGATACCAAGAGAAGAAAGTCATGAGGAAGATGTCCTAACACGTATAACTTTAATAGAAGAAGCTTAAATATTGTGATTTATCCTCTTCAAATTCATCTTTAGACTAAGAATAAAGGTAGAAAAGCTCAAAAATATCATTCAAGTCAATCCACAAGCTAATTAGATGGACGCATTTTAGAATTTCATAAAAAAAGAATTCTGCCATCAAATAAATAAAAGGCACGATAACTAAGGTATCGAGCAACTCATTACGCCATAATCGATGGCATTCTTTATTAACAATGGTACTTCATCCCCTACTTGAGATGCCTAACCCCTGATGAAGTTTTAGAATGAGGGATTGACTTGATTGGGCCCTTATCACATAGAAGAGGATCAACTAAGTATCTCATTATTGCAGTGGATTATTTTACTAAATAGATAAAGGCCGACCCACTGGCAAACATCACTGCAAAAGGAACCTAGAACCTGTGTTGAAAAACATAGTTTATAGATTTGGAATACCCTATAATATCATCAAAGACTATGGCAAACAATTCAATAACAAAAACTTTAGAGATTTCTACTCACATCTCAAAATCCAGCTTTTGTTTGCCTCACTTGCCAATTCAAAGACAAACGGGCAAGTGGAATCTTCCAACAAACTTGTCAAAAAGCTATTGAAGAAGAAACTAATTGAGAAGAAAAGAGATTGGGTTGAGAAGCTACCCAAGGTCCTGTGGGCTTTAGTTGTTAAGCTGTAATCCTAGAAGAAATAGAGTACCCACTCATAGAGTGCAAAACTTTGACAAAGAAAAGAATAAAAAGATCATGTGAAAGAACCTGAACCTCTTCGAACAAAGTAGGGATGCAGTAAAAGTTTAAACAACTACTTATCAACAAAAGATCACTCAATATTACAACAAGCGAGTTCGAGATTGAAAATTCTAAGAAGAAGATCTGGTCTTGAGAAAATTTTTGTCGAACATAAAAGCCTAACAAATGAAGTCCTCAAACCAAACTAGGAAGGTCCTTACAAGATATTCAGGAGAATACGACTAGAAACATATGAGCTTGACCAGATTCTTCTTTAAAAACCTTAACGAGCTTTTTAAAAGATTCCAATCGGTCTCTAAGGCTCTTATTTTGTCTCTCTAGCTTAGAGACCTTACTCTCAACAGATACAACACCCTTAACAGCCTCATCTCAATAAAACTTACACAACCGCGCAAGCTCAAAGACACGACTCTCAGCAATAGCAATCTTGTTGAACATCTCTTTAAGCTTCTCTTCCTAGGTCTTCACTATTTTGTCATTTTTTCGACATTGTTTCTTAGATTTTGCCATCTCTTTCTTAAGGTCAAAAAACTTTATGCCATCATAAATTCCCCCAAGGAAAACATAAACAATTAAGACAGTGACATCAGTTAACTCAATGAAAGATTAAAATAGAACTAAGAGGATTTAATCTAGCTGTAGGTTTCCTTACTTTTACCTTAGTAAGAAAAATGCTATATAGCCATAGAGGCTATAATATAGTACTCATTGGAGTACTAAATGTTAGGGCTTTTAAACCGGATCAGGTATGTATATGTGGGTAGCGAAACGTAACTACAAGTTATACATTATGTAGCAAAAGCATAATTTGTATTTCAAAACTATATAATCACAAGCAATTCCATCAGTAACAAAAACATATACCTTAATGATCCACCAATGATGTTGTTAGACAAATTGATTTCAAAGTCTCACATTGAAGTGTTCTCTTAAACAATTTTAGTCTTTGACAAATAGGGGATCAAGAAGCTAGAATGGTAACTTTTATTTTTCAATATCTTTAACTTAACACTTAAGCCCCTTGGAACTCTTTTTTCTTGGCCAAAAGTGGCTTAAGAGAAGAAAAATGCAATTCTAATGGCTAAATATCAATCTTGTAAAACATGAAGACAAAAACTCTATTTTTTGTCTACCTTACACATGGATTCTAACCCTTTAACATGAAGGATAAGAGGCAAAAATTATTTTTGTCTTATTCTCATGTAATTGGCCGAACATTTTCCTTAGCCATAAAAAATATCTTTTAAGCCATTTGATTATTTTAAGTATAAGTTGACACTTGTAAAGCCTTTAGTCAAAACTTAATTCTTAAGTCTTGATTATAACAATGCCACCATTTAACAACCGTCCTTTTCCATAAACAAAGCTTATCCAATAAGCTTTATTAAAATAAGATATAGAATGGTGTTGACAACATACATAAAAAATGATATCTTCGAGAACATACTGCATAATAACTTTTCTTAGCACCATTTATAACTCTTGCAACTACGCCATTACTTATATATTTGATAAGCGTAAATTATATCTATTATTTTCACTCCCTTAACTTGATTAATTGCTCATTTTAATAGTTTTTTTATATGTTTTATTATTATCTTATAGATTTGGAGTCAATGAATCAATTAAGGATGCAAATCTAAGAAAAACAAAGTAAAATATCAAATTACCACAGTAACATGCTACAGTGATTTGTACAGTAAACCTGCTGAAGCGGTGAACAGTGTTTCACCCTAGTAAAAATTCTAGCATCTAAGAAATCTTGTTGTAGCACCAAGTGACCAGTGCACATAAATAGTATCTCATGAACAGTGTCCCTATGAACAATAATCGCAGCTACAGTAACTTTTCGCCTCAGTGATAAATAGTGTTTCGCTGCAGTGGTGAACAGTGTGATTTCCCTAAACTTAAAAGAAATACAATTTCAAAACTCCAATCAATCTTTATAAAAAAGGCCACTTGTTTCAAACCTCAAAAGACACAACTTAAGGCTCTTAAAGCCACAACACATTGAAGAAGAGTAATTTTAGAGAGAGAATGAATGGGAATTCAAGGAAGCAAGAGATTATTGGCAAATATTTGGCGTATCAACCAATTGTAAATTAACCTCTATATTAGTTTGCTTTTAGTTGTATCATGTTTATTTTATTTTTCAGTCATAATTCTCTTATTACCATGAGCTAAATTTATTTTTTAGGATTATTACTTAAATTCAATATGTATGCTTAATTATTATATCTTTTTTATATTTATTTGAATTTAATTCTTTATTATTCAAATTATTTATTCTTAATGCTTCATAATATCTTATTAATATTGTGATTGAATTGGTAATACTTTGATAGACTTGTAAAAGGCATCATTGTATTTAGACTAGATAATTTAATCTATGATTGTAGAGTAACATTTATTGTTGCATATGCAAGTTTCGAATTAGAATAAGAATATACTTAATTAGCATGTGTGTTCAATAAGACTTGTTCTTAATGAATCTTAATTTATTACAAGTACTATAGGAATATAGGAATTTGATAAATATAGGAATATAAGGTTACTAAAGGCAGTTTAAATCCTATATAAATGCTTGTGATTTATTAGAATTAACAATGCATCAACAAGAGAGAATAGAGGGCTGGGGTAGCTCTAGAGAATTGGCATAAGCATAGGAGAGTATCATGGGAGTGCTTAAGCACTAGGGTGCACAAGATAGCATGGGTAGATGATGTGATATTTTTATATCTTAAAATTAAGTGCAAGTATACACTATCGTATGCAAGTAATAAAGGGACTAAATAAGTCAAATGTCGAACATACAAGGATAATTTCTTCTTTTTAACCAATTACTAAAATTATATCTTCCTAATAATTATTCAGAAAAATAAAAATCTAAGAATGAATATAGAAAATATAAAAGTAAAAACACAATGCAAAGAGATTTAGATGGTAGCAATATAGAGAAAACCTAGGATTAATATTATCCCTTAATATGCTTTTAATGATTAATCTATAATATTTAACTCCTTTAGTCTTTGTTATTGATCAAGACACTAATGTATTCACAAACCTCTTCCAAGGTCATGCAAGTATATCTTAATTTACCAAATACCTATATTCCTATAATACTTGTAATAAATTAAGATTCATTAAGATTAGGTCTTATTGATCATACATGCCAATTAGGTATATTCCTATCCCGAATTGAAATTTGCATGTGCAACATTGAATGTTACTCTACAATCATGCATCAAATTACCTAGGTCTAAATATTATGATTCATCTTCTGAGTTTATCAATAATATTACCAACTCATTCACCATATATTGGCCAGATATATTGAAGCATTAAAATCAAGTAATTTGAATATCAAAGAATTAAGTTTATTAAATATTCAAAAGATATGGCAATTAAGCACACATATTGAGTTCAAGTATTAACCATAGAAAATAAATTTAGCTCATGACTACAAGAGAACAGCAGTAAAAATAACAATAAATCATGATACAATTAATAGCAAACCGATATAAACATCTAACTGCTCTTAATTATGCTGCTTAAGAACTCTTGATGCCGAAGAACGTCTTGAATCTCTCTCTAAAGTTGCTTCAATTAAACTCCTATTACTCTCCAAGACTCGTGATATATATTCTTGGTGTTCTTGAATGTGTCTTGGGTTCTTTAGGTTCATTCTTAAAAGCTGAGAACGAGTGGCTTTTTATAGGGATTGATATAAGCTTGAAAATCTCAATTCTTGTCGGACTAGGACTCACGCTACTGCTGGAGCAACATGTGAGAAAGGCTTCACCGCTGGAGCGGTGGGATGTTAGCGCTGGGGCGCTGGCCTATCACTGGCATGGTAACTATTAGGCGCTAGGGCGCCAGATGCGACTTAAATAGGTCATTTTTCTTATTTCGATCACTGTTCTAGCGCTGGGGCGATAATACTTGTGGCACTGGGGTGCTGGACACATAAATAGCCATTTATTCTCATAAAGTAATAAAATATCAAAATAAAAACATGAGAAAATATATGAAAAATTTGTCCTTATCAGTAGATTCTTTAAGAGCTTATCTATTGTTGTATTTCTTGAGAATCTCTTGTATTAGGTCTTTATGACCTAAAGTTCTTTATAACACAACCACGATCTGTTCTACGGATGAAAAAAAGCTAAGTCATAGAGGTTGACTAAACACCATGTTGAAAAATAATGCTGCTAAATTTTGCAAACCAAGCATGGGGAGCTTGTTTAAAACCATATAAAGCTCGACAAAGTTTACAGGCCTTGCCTGGGGGATGTGGATAACTAAAAGGAGGCTTCATATGGACTTTTTTAGAAAGATAACCATTAAGGAATATATTTTTTACATCCATATAAAATAATATCCTACCATAAACTGCAGCAACAGTTAACAAACTTCTAACAAAAATCATGCAGGCAACAGGGGCAACGATTTCTTCATAATCAATTCCATATTCCTAAGTAAAGCCTTTTGCAGCAAAAAGAGATTTATATCATTCAATGGACCTATCATACTTGGTCATGATCTTGTACCCATTTGTAACCACTTTCAGTTTTATTAGGTAAAAGAATAATAAAATTCTAAATATGCAATTTTTCAAGAGCCTGCAAATCTTCTATCATTTTTTGCTACCAAAAAAGGTTAGAACTAGCCTCAAAATAGAAGTGAGGTTCATATAATGAAAGAGTAGTAGAGAAACAATGATAATAACAAAGTTTACTAGGAAGTTCTCTTACCCGAGAAGAACAATAAAGAGATGGTGTAAGAGAGGCCTCAGAGATGTCAAGAGCAGTTCCTTCAGACAATGTAGGAGGCTCAGTAACAGACATTATATAAACAGGTTCACCTGTATAAAAATCAAAGGAAGTATCAAAAAATAAGTCAATAGTATTGTTAGTAAAGAATTGATAAGTGGGTGGAGACAGAATGAAAGTTTGATATAGAGGAGAACATTTTATGTTAAAAAAATATGACATGATGAGAGATGCAAAGACGTTTAGATATGAGACCCCAACACTTGTAACCTTTATGCTCTATCTCGTATACCGAAAAACAACATAACCGTATGCGAGGCTAGAATTTGATATGTTCATATTTAGTTCAACGTATGACATAGACCTTTCACGGTGTGACCACTGGGTGTCGCTGAGTATGGTCCGATGCTTATAGAGTCTAGTGTGTACAGATATAGAATCTATCAGCTCACATAGATGAGTTATATATATATCCAGATGCTCAAAAACTGTATCTTAGAAAGTTTTATGGCCATAAGTAACAAACCCAGGAAAATAGTTTTCTACAGGGTTAAACAATATTGTAAAGTATTTGCATATATTGTTTATTAAGATACGTGTCTGGAGATAAGTTCACAGATGAGCACATATGGATTTGACGATAGTGATCTATATCCCTGTTCTTTCAGGATATGATTGACGGAAGGATTATATGTATGGGCTATGACCTCAACTTGAATGGTCTATTACACTGATTTGTAATATTTGTGACGTGTGCATGGGGCATAGATCTCAGACTCACAGAATAGTTCTGTTTGACAAATCGGGAGTGGACTTAGAGAGTTCCGTAATATGAAGTGTACTCGTTGTGCACTGGGGCAACGTATTACTTAACAATTAGTTGTTGACCAATGGAATGTTGACATATGGCACATGTGGGCCAATTATTGTTTGATTTAGAAATTACCAAAATGACCTTATTTGTTGGACAAATAATATCATTATTTTATTCATTAAAATATTTATTAAATAAAATAATAATAATAATATATGATATTATTATTTAAATTGAAATCAAACAATTAATTCTTTATTTAAATTGGCATGTGTTTTTACCATAAGTTAATATGATTAAACCATTTGTTTAATATTAATTAAATGATAAGATAAGTATAAATTGGTGGCATTTGTTAATATAGGCCTTAAGATGTTTCTTAATAATGAGAAAGTATTTTTCTCATTTGGCCTAGATTAAGGCCAAGTTCATTTAAACAAAATACTATTGGCAAATATAATGGATGCCATTAGGTGAGAAAATGAAAGATAATAATAAACAAAACACTAATGGCAAACATAATGGATGACATTAGGTGAGAAAATGATAGAAAATAATAAACAAATAAAAGAACAATTAATTACTCAATCAATTATCAAATATTGGTGCAAGGGGTTAAGGAAAGTGAGAGAAGTGAATTTTGCTAAGTGTTAGAAAATTCTCTCAAGTGTTGAGAGAACAAAAACATAACTCTTATATTTTTCCTCTTCTATTGTTTTGGTCACCCATACGACAAGGTAGAAACAAGGATTCATGAGTTGAATCTTTTGCTAGAAAAGTTGTTATTCTAACTTCCCCAAGCCCACCGTGTTGAGGAACTAGAATTGTGAATGAGTTGCTTCAAAGGCGGGTACTCTGGTTTGACCAAATACCAAAGGCTTGACAAGGTACTATTTCTCAATCTTGATGTATTTTACATTTATGAGATAATATATAAAGTTTATTTGTGTTTATTATTGAGTAATTTTTATTTCGCTCATTCGCTGCGCTTGTATATATGTGATACGTATACTATATTTGAATAATAGACACAAACGTACATACATGCATCATAGGTTTAGAATCACTCACAAAATAGTATCAGAGTGTTTTGTGGTGCCTATTGGGTGTATTTGAGAGTGAACTGGTATTTAAAAGTGTTCTGGAACTCAATTGGAGTGTTTCAAGTGTTGAAAACCATGGATATAACAAAAGGGATACCTCAATGCTGTAGTGCGGAGGTTCTGCTTCCAGCATCGCGGCGCTAGATCACTGTTTACATGTACAGTACTTTTGTACAATATTTTTGAATAATACTTGTGAACAGTATTTCAAAATAATAATAATAATAATAATAATGATTAAATAATCATGTGGGAGTTTATGAGATACAATGATAAGAGTTATTATGTTGTATTATAAAACGAGTTTTTTTTTCTATGATGGTAAACACAATAGGAGCCCTACTAGTGGGGGTTAGTTGTCGTTACACAAAATTATTGTATGATTGAGAATTACCTCCTCATGAGATGGGGATTAAGTCTTTGTGATACTAAAAAAAAGGAGTAAAAAAATCTCTTTTAATCAGATTGAACAATAATACATTATGAGATAGTATTTTTTTTATTGTTGATCTGTCTTGTCAATACGGTATTAGCTGTATTATATCGGTCTTTCCCAAGATCACTACAGTGTGAGGGATTTGGTCGGTATGATGTAGACTATACCAGTTAAATATGAGATGAGACAAATATATGCGAAAGTATTGCCTTAGATTGCAACAGTGTGCGGGCAATACCAGTAGCATATATTTGATAATTCACAAGTTAATCTAGAATACACTTACCCTAAATCGCTACAGTGTGCAGATAAGGTGTATTTAGGATCAAGAGTAAGAGTTGCATGAGATTCAATTGACAAGAGTTATCTGCCTATTGGGTTTATAAATGCCTAGATTGCTACACTGTGTGGCCTGAGTAAAATGTCAATGGGTCCACTTTTCACTGTATAGTTTAAAATAATTTAAACTATCATTATCCCATTTTTAGAGATTAGAGAGATTATGTAAAATAGTGGGAGGGCATTTTAAATTAAAAATGTATAAATGTTATACCCATGATTTCAAATATATTATTAGTAATTTAATAATATTTTCTGCTAACATCTCTTAATATTATTTTATTTGACTTGTGTAAGCTAGGATGACATCTTCAAATCCCTTGGTGCATATACTGTATGCATAACAACTCAAAGGTGCTGAGAATTTCTCTGACTAGTACATGAATCTCAAAATTGTTTTGGATTCAGAAAGACTAAGATATATTATTGACCAAAAGATACCTAGAGGTGTTTTTGAGAATGCCACCAAGGAAGAAAAAGTGACATATCAGAAATGGTTGGATGATGATTTAAAAGTTAAATCGTACATCCTCGCCTCAATGTCCACTAAGCTGCAGAGGGACCATATCTGCATGGACAATACCAGCAACACTATGCTCCATCTCAGGGAGTTCTTTAGTGACTGACCACAAATTGAGAATTATGTACTGGGACGCTAGTGGTTCTGAGGTGTCACCCAGCTAGTGGACCAAGGAGTTGGTGGTCCTACACACTCTTGGCCTTTTTGTAAGAGTATATAGGACCACCAACTCCTTAGTCCACTAGCTGGGTGACACCTTAGAGCCACTAGCGTTCCAACATAAAATTGCACCTCATGCACGACCCTCAATCGTGTCAAACTTGGCATCTCATCCCTTATAGGCCTTTAAGGTTCGATGGTTGTACCTAGGATCGCAAGCTGGTCAGCTTGATGGGTATAAAGATGAACCTCTAAAGGCCTATAAGGCCTCCATGAGATAGGGGCGGGGGTTCGATTCCTTGGTAGCACAGGTAACTTGAGAATTGTGTGTTGGGATGCCAGTACTTTGAGGTGTCATTTAGCTGGTGGACCAAGGTGTTAGTGGGTTCTACATACTCTAACAAAAAAGTCAGCCTTTTTGTAAGACTATGTGAGGCCCATCAACTGTGTTGGTCCAACCAGTGCTGACACCTCAGCACCTATTGGCGCACCCACATAATTCGCCTCATGCATGACCCCCAACTGTGTCGAACCTGGGATCTCATCCCTTATAGGCCTTTAAGGTTCGATGGGTACAACTTGGCCAGCCCGATGGGTACAACCATCGAACCTTAAAGCCTATAAAGGTTGAGATCCCAAGTTCGACACGGTTGGGGGTTGGGGGTCATGCATAAGGCGAATTATATTGGTACGCCAGTAGGTGCTGAGGTGTCAGCTACTGGTTGGACTAAAGCAGTTAGTGGACTCCACATAATCTTACAATAACATGTGGCAGGACACTATTGAAGAATCATCCCTGTCATAGGGATATTTTGGAGAACTTGCTCAATGGGGATAAAAAGGTAATTAGAGCTCCTCTAATGCTCAGAGTACTAGGTGTCTCCTGACTGGTTATTTTTATAGAACTATCAACCTGAGTTGGTGAGACCTGAGGAGCACTGAAGGTTCATCTAACTCTATCCCCCTGTGTTCAGCAGATTCAGTGTTGAGCTGCTTAACTACCTTAGACATTTTTTATTTACTATATCAATAGTGTCAACGGTGTTAGAAGAAGACAAAACCCTGATGCTAGCTGACGAGGAATTCACTCATTGGCTCCTTGAGGATTCTCTTACCAACTTTATCCTTGATCAGATAGTTGGATGTTGTGGCGTCTAGGTGCTCCTCTTGTGGGTCTTGCTAGTGATGTGGCAAGACCTAAGCCGTGCTAACGTCTACATCTACTAGTGGGACTATGATGAGGTGGCATGTGCTTAAGCTCCTATGATATGTCTTTTAGCACTGATACTGAGTGGTGACACGTTTCCTGACACAAATCTCACTAGATGGGCTTCTTGGGCCAAGTTATAGAAGTCCAAGTGTTTGAACCTGAGCTCAGTCTTACTAAGCTAGCTCGTTTTGAACTAGGCTGCTAGAGAAGAAGTCTAACCCTGAGTATTAGACTGTGTTTAGTGGTGGACTAGGTTGCTTAAGAAAAAGTCTAAGCCTGAGTACTGGACTGAGCTATACTGAGTTAGGTTGAGTGTCACTAATTTTTACCTCAAACATCAACTTTTGTTTACTATATCTATAATGTCGGCAAGAGCGAAAGCCTTGGTACTGGCTGACGTGACACTCGCTTATTGACTCCTTAAGGATTCTCTTATCTAACCTTATCCTTAGGTCAGATAGTTAAATGTTGTGGTGTTTAAGTGCTCCTCTAGTAGGTCCTGCTAGTAACGTGACAAGACTTGATCCGTGTTAACATATACGCCTACTAGTGGACCCATGATGATGTGGTATATGCTCAAGCTCTTATGATATTTCCTCTGATACCATTACTGAGTGGTGATGTGTACTTGACATAAGTCTCATTAGATGGTCTTTTTAGACTGAGTTATAAAGGTCTAAGTATTTAGGCCCTTACTTAATCCCATTAAAATAGCTCGTTTCGAACTAGGCTGCTCAGAAAGAAATTTTGGCTTAAATACTAGACTGTATTGAGTGTTGGGCTGGAATGCTTAAAAAAAAATCTAAGCCTAAGTACTAGACTGAACTGTACTGAATTGGGTTAAGTGTCACTAATCTATATCCCAAATACAAACTATATAAATATAGTGATACTCATAAATTATTATATCAATGATATTATAATATTATGATTAATAAACTACTTTTTAAATGGTTTTATCATTTCTGTGAGTAAAAATATTTTGTTCCAATAAAATAAGAACTAATGGTAAAGATATATTGTCGATTTGTATAGAACATCACATAATAAATAGAATTTAAGAATTTTTTTTTATGAGATGAAAAAATATTGTTCACAAACGCATTAGATATTTTTTTACTCAGAGAAAAAATGAGCTAAGATAAGCCAAATGATTAAGTATAGGATGTTTAATTTTCAAGTTAGGTTTTGAAAAAGTTGTGGCCGCTATAGCAAAGGCCAAAGAGTTTTTAGAAGAAAGGACAAAAGGGCATGGATTACACACATGCTCCTTGGTTTAGAATAAAATAATCAAAATAGATATTGGAATAATAAGACTTATTCCTAACAAGATCCGTCCTAACGGTTATTAGCCAGAGCCACTCATTTAAACATAAAAATCTTCTCATAAACTTTTGCAAATCCATATCTAATGATTTCTGATACTTCCTCCAAAAGTTTTATGGTCTCTTTACTAATCCTAACGATTATTAGACACTCATTTAAACATAAAAATCTTCTCATAAGTTTCATGACTCTTTACTAATCTTAGCAAAACCGAGTGTTGTGGCTAGAAAGGATTGGATTCTGCCTTTTCAGAAATAAAAATCATAAAAATTCTGTTCTTATCCTTATCGGAACCAATTATTATTTTTTATTTCAAAAAAAAAAGGAAAATAATTAGATTTTTTATTGGAAATTATTTAAGATTAAAACTTATAAATATATATTACAACTATAATGCTCAATTCACAATCAACACCATAATTTGCAGTGTCATTAAACTACAAGAAGCACAATTTTTAGGTAACTGTTTTGCTTTGTTTTTTAATAGAAGAAAGTTGTGCATATAACCATTAATATTAAGAATTGAGTGGCTAGGAAGCTCCATTATATAGCAGGGAAAGAGCAAGGGCATGTGAAGTGAAGTGATCAAGTAATAAATCTCAATTGGGCATGCAGCCCTTTTGTTAGAGAAATGACACGTTCCAAACATGATTACGTACAAAATTGTGGCTAATAATATATATATATATACATGTATATGGACTAAGCTGTCTCCAACGAAATATCTAAAGTACAGACTATAAAGACAAATTAATTGATGGCATCACAATTGCATTTTTTGGTTAATAAAAAGAGTTGAAGCTGTTGTGTCAAGTACATCACATGGCTAAAACATGACAAACAATGTTGGCGTAAAGGTTAAGTTGACTTAAAACTAATTAACAGAAGTGTTGTATTTAATAATGTAAAGTCAATCGAGGAAGCCCACACTCTCTTCCAAGCAACTTGACCTTTCTTGCGACATAGGGTTATCTGTTTTCTTTATCCTTATTTTATTTTATTTTTTTACGATGGTCTTTACTTGCTGACTATATAAAGCTTAAATATATTTGAAACTACATGTAATTTTCAACTAAAATTTTAAATTAATCAGCTTTATAAAAAATTGTAAAAAATAAATACTTGTATTAATAAGTTAGTGATAAAAACACTAGCAGTACATGTTTACCTCCATTTTGAGGGAGATTCTAAGTTCAAATTCTCTATCACTCATGTCAAAACAATAAAAATGAAGATAAAATTAATTTTTAAACAAATAACTATACATGTTTAATAAATAATCAAAGTGTTTAATAAATAATTTATTTTATTATGTAGTTCATAATATATTTAAATATTTAATTGTTAATGTTGCTTTTGAATTTCAAAAGTCCAAGCCCACAAAAGCCTCCAGCCATAAGGGTTGAGGTATCTATTGAGGCTAAATTCAGAGGAGTCCCCAAACCTAGTCCATAAAAGTCCACTAAGTTTAGAAGACTTAAGATCCCTGGTTGAGTTCAAATGACCCGAGTCTTCGACAACCTAAAATCGAGAACTCCCACATTTGGCCACCTGTTGAATTTAAAAGGTTTTAGTCCTTCACAACCTAAAGTAAAAAACTTTACCTTCCTTGGCTAAAGAAGGGTAATTGGTCGTAAATTAGTAACTAACTAGCTATAAAACCTATAAAAAGAGGCCTATAAGTCGTATGCGAGGGGTCAGAACAATTTTTCAAGAGAAAAAACTGAAGGCAAGAATTATGAACTAACTTTTAAATTCCTTAAAAAAAACTATTGTAGTTTAATTAGACTATGTGAGTGTAGGTAAGAGACCTCAGGAGATTACTACTCAGCCGAAGAACCTTTATCATTCCTAGAAAGAAATTTGTATATAAACCAAGGCTCATTTTTTATAACTAAGAACTTTATTTGAGGTCACTCAAACTAAGGCCGACAGATTATCGTCATCCATTCAGAATGATGTAAGTAGCACATATTGACAACTAAATCCCATTTTACCAAAAATTCCACCAAAGGAAAAAGTGGTGCATTCTCAAGATGTTAACTAGAGACTACGTGTTAGGTTCCGTTGCTTATGTGTCATCTATGAATATATATATATATTTGTGTATTTATATAAGTGTACATTCTTATTAAATCGGTAATACCAATTTATATGATACTATGCAATGTAACGTTACAGACATTGTAGATTTGAAGGAGTTTATATAAGAGCTCATAGTTAGCTACACTAAGAGATATAAATGTTAAATGTTAGCTGGTTATAATATTCAGCAGATCCAAGAGTTGAAGTCTTGTTTGTAATGGGTTATAGACTTGGGAATATACCAATAACTGCATAGTTACAAGAGTTGCAATCGGGTACCAGGAAATGCCAGTTGCGCAAGTATGTTCTCGAATAATTATCCCTGATCTATTTCTGTCGATGTGGGTCTATCGGTGGATACCTTTATATATAGATCAGCATATGTCATACCTATAAGGTATAGATGGTCGTTACTAGCTGACCATGAGCTTGGAGCTCGTATTGACATATGGGTATCCAGTTAGGACTAGATATGTGACTGACTCACGAGGGCCTCTGATAGATATCCTATATAAGCCGACAACGGAGGGTCCTCTCGAGTTAAGTAGTATACGTGGTCCTTTGACCTAAGTGCCATGGTGGACTTGTAAGTGATCCACCATACTTTGGTTTCACGCATGTCACAGACCTTTTATAGTGTGACCGCTGGGTATGGTTCGATGCTTATGGAGTCTGGTGTGTACATATATGGGGTCCGTCAACTCATATAGGGAGTTCAATATCTAGATGATTCGAGATTATATATCAGAAAGTCTTGTGGCCACAAACATTAATCCTAGAAAATAGCTCTACCAGGGTAGAATAATATGGCAAAGGAGTTTTCACATATTGTTCTGTGAGATACTAGTTTAGAGATAAGACATGGATGAGCACTAGGGGATTTGACGATGATAATCTATATCCCCGCACATCTAGGATATCATGACGGAAGGACTATACGTATGCGTTGTAACCTCAGCTTGCATGGTTCAATGCGCTAATTTGTAATATCCGTAACGTGTGCATGAGGCATTACTCACGGACTTATAGAATAATTTCATTTGATGAATCAGACGTAGAACCTAAGGAGTCCCGCGATATAGAGTGTACTCGTTGTGCACTAGGGTAGCGTGCCAGATTAAAGTGTTTAATTTAGCAATAATTGGCAATACCACGAGAATACGTGTATGTCTGTATTTAAGTGTTAAATATAACAGTTAGTCAATAATTATTATTTACTAATTGTATAATGACATGTGACACATTGTGGACCATCGGTTGAGTTTACCCAAGTGTGAGTTTGGTGGAACCCATTAGACTTGGTAACTATTTATGATGGGCAAAATGGTCATTTCACACTTTAATTATTTAATTATTAAATAATCAAAATATCTCTCTTATTATATTATATAATATATTTTTATATTACATTATTTTATTATATTATATTATATAATATTTTACTATATAATATATTATTACTATATTATATTATATAATATTTTACTATATAATATTTTATATATAATAATAATTTTTGAGTGCCAAGTAGTTGGCACCCATCATGTAATATTATATTATTATATAATATATTATTTTATTATTATTATTATTATATATAAAGAGAGAGATTGAACTTTGGGTATTGTTTTGGCCATTTTGGCCGAGAGAAGAAAGAAAGAAATGGAGAGGAAAAAGAAAGAAAGAAAGAAAGAAGAAGAAGAAGAAGAGAAGAAAAAAAGGGGAAATAAAATTGTTTTATTTTCTCTATGCTTCTAATTGGGGCAATTGTGAATTGCTTCAAATTTTTTATTTTTTATCATTTTAAAGAAAAGGATAAAAATGTTGGGATTTGTGCTTACGTACCATCCCAAAATGTATAAATATTTAATGATAGTATTTATACAATTACCATTTCTAATAAAATCGTTAATATTATTTATAATTAAAATGGTAAGATGCTTGTAACATTTAGATCAGTGCTAAGAGTTAGCATGTTCATATAGTTAGCGAAATCTAAGGAGTTAGAGCCTTGTGTGAAATGGAACAGTGACTAGAGAATATATTAGTAATGACATAGATACAAGGAGTTACAGATTGTATTTATACAATCTAACTCTTAGTATTTATAACTATTAGCGTTGCTAACAATTATAAATACTAAGAGTTAGTACTATTAAGAGTTAGTGATGCTAAGAGTTAGCATGTTCATATAGTTAGCGAAATCTAAGGAGTTAGAGCCTTGTCTGAAATGGGACAATGACCATAGAATATATTAGTAATGACATAGATACAAGGAGTTACAGATTGTGCTAGGAAATGTCATTATGCAAGTATGTTCTCAAACACGGGGTTCCTGATCTAATTTCATCGATGCGGGCCTATCGGTGGAACCCATTAATATAGATTAGTGTATGTCTATTTCTGGATGGTCCAGATGGTTAGTCTTAGCAAACCATGAGCTTAGTGGAAACTCGTATAGAGATGCAGGTATTCAATAAGGACTGGATATTGACCAGACTCACGAGGACCTCCAATAGGCATCTCATGAAGTCGTCAATGGAAGGTCTTCTGAGTTGAGTAGTATTTGTAGTCCTTTGACATGAGCGCTACGGTGGGCTTGTGAGTGATCCACTATGCTTTGGTTCCACACATGTCAAAAACCTTTCATAATCTGACCGTTGGGTGTCGCTGGGTATGGTCCGATGCTCATAGAGTTCGGTGTGCATAGATATTGGATCCATCAGGTCATATGAGTGGGTTGTATATCGTGATGCTTCGAGATTGTATTTTAGAAAGTCTTGTGGTCACAAGCATAAATCTTAAAAAATGTATTTCGAAGGAATAAACAATATCACAAAAGTGTTTGTGAATATTTTTTAATAAAATATAAATCCGAAGTTAAGTTCATGGTTGAGCAAATAAAGATTTGACGGTGATGATCTATATCTCTACTCTTCAAAGATATGAATGATGGAAGGATTATACGAATATGCAATAACCTCAACTTGCATGGCCTAACACATTGATTTGTAATATTCGTAACGTGTGTGTGGGACATCATTCATGGACGTGTGGAGGAGATCCATATAACAAATCAGGTGTGGACCTAGAGAGTCTCACAATATGAAGTGCACTCGTTGTGCACTAGAGTAGCGGATTGGATTGAATAATTCAATCCAATAAATTTCAGCAAAATAGAACGATTGTTTCGGGATCCCTCGGATTGTACATTTATCAAGACTTAATTGTTAAGCACATCACTTAATTAATTAACAAGGGTTGTTAATTAATAAGATGTTGACAAATGGCACAATTTGGTTCATGATTTGATTTTACGTTAGTTTTACCATTTAACATTTATAGTAAAAACTAGTAAGGTAAAAAGTAATTATTCAAAATTATTTTGAATAATTAAATTTTATATTATTAGATAATAATAAAACAAGTTTATTACGGCATTGTATTTTAATACAATAAGGGGCCTAGATGTTAGTAATTTATTTACCCATTATAATTAAAGTAATTATATTTGTTAGGTAAAGATTAATTTAGGTGGCTATTATTCTAGTACTTCGTTAAATTAATCTTAAGTGGGAGACCAACAATAAAATTGGTGGAGCACTTATTTTTGTTTAATCAAAGTGTTGAATAACAAAAATGTTTTGGCAAAACAATTGAATCAATTGATTCATTTTGGGAGCAAAATTCGCCTAAGGATTTTAAGGTAAGAGGGAGAGTTTTGTTTTTGTTCTTTCAAGTGTTGAAAATATGTAAAACTTCTCTTCATCTCCTTCTCTAATAAATGGCCCAAAATGAATAAAAGAAAAATAGAGAAAAAGATAATTATTTTAGAAAAGAGTTGTTCAAAATAATTATCCTATAGAAATTGTTTCTAAGAATTATACAAGAGTTATATGTACAATATTTCTAATTAATATAAGAGTTGTATGAAAAATATTTACCATTTCCATTTAAGAAACAAAATTGTATTCAAAAGAGTTTAAATACATGTTTCTGGAAATTTTAAAACTAAAGCTACTATTCTAGCTCTATAATCTCACTAAACCGTTATGGACTAGAATTGTTCAACAATATATTTCAAGGTGAGCTCTTCACTTAGATTGTTGGAAGACTTGAAGAATTTGTAAAGCTACCTTCATTAGGTAAGTGTTTTTACATAATGTTTTAATACAATTGTTCATCATGTATAAATTTGTATAATAGTTATACTTATGTATATAAGTGATATATATGTTTAATTTGTTAAATTGGGTGTATTTGTAACATGCTTCGCTGTGTGTAGTAATTTTGGAAATTATGTATACACTCGTATGTCACATACTCGATTACCAACAAAAACACACACTGATTATTTTAGGGTTTAAGAGTTAAACTCGGTGCTGCGTATAGGGCTGCTGTTCTAGCTCACCAAGTCCACCGTGTTAGTGACTAGAACTGTCCTCGAGCTAGTCTCCATAAAGACTCCAGAAAATTACGTATATAACATTATACGTTGAGGTGAGTTTTCTACCCTATAAATATATTAATGTGATTAATATATTTTATTTATTGTGTTTATTGCAAATTTCATGTTTCCGTCAGACTTAAATATGTATTTGATATATATTTAGGCAATAGACATAATTACACATGCATACACCTACATATATTAGATCCGCGACCAAAACAATAGTATCAGAGCCATTTAGGAAATATTTGGGTGTTGTTTGAGTGAATGGATGCAAAAGACTAGTGTAAATAGCGCGTTTCAAGTGTTGAAATGGATATGCCAAAGGGGAAATATTGAGGGCTGCAGCGCCAGGAGGCTGGCGCCGCGGCGTAGAGGGTTGACCTCCTAGCTTTGCAGCGATGCAATTCGGCTCCGCGACGGCATACTGTTCACTTGAACAGTAGCACATGAATAATATTTTTACTATTTATAGCTATAGTATTTTTGAACAGTGTTTCAAAATTATTTTTGCATGTGTAGATTTATGAGATATAGTGAAAAAAGTTATCAATCTGCATTATAAACCAAAATTAATGTTTCTGTGCTGGTAACCATAATGGGAGCCCTACTGGTGGGGGTTAGTTATGCTTGCATAAAAAAAATTGATTAAACGAGAATCACCCTTCATAGGAGAATAGATACATAGAAATAAAAAAAATATCTCTTGATTAGATTGAGGAATATTACATTATGAGATAATGTTTTATTCTAACCCGTCTTGTCAATACGGTGTTAGACAAGTCACGTCGACTTTTTTCTAATATTGCTATAGCGTGAGGGACTTGGTCGGTTGGGCTTAGACTATACCGGTTAAACATGAGATGAGGCAAATATATGCAAAAATATTACCTAATATTGCTACAACGTGAGGGTAGTATCGGTAGTATATATTTAATTATTGACAAGTTAATCTGAAATACACTTACCCAATATTGCTACAGTGTGAGGATAAGGTATATTCAGGATCAAGTGGTAAGAGTTACATGAGATGCAATTGACAAAAGTTGTCTACTTGTTGGGTTTACAAAGGCCAATATTGCTACAGCGTGAGGCTTGAGTAAATTTCAATGGGATCTACTTCCCACTGTATAGTTTAAAAGAGTTTAAACTATTATTTTTCTATTCGAGAGATTACCGAGATTATGTAAAGCAGTGGGAGGGTGTTTTAAATCAAAAATGTATAATTAGTATTCCCATAATTTAAAACGTTCTATTAGTGATTTAATAACTATTTTGTTTACATCTCTCGTTATTTTGGCCTGTCAAGTTTAAATGGCCACTACGAACTAGTTGATGTGTATAGTTGATGCAGTCCAACTCAAGGGTACTAGGAATTACTCTGACATGTGGATCAATCTCAGAAGTGTTTTGGATTCAGAAAATTTTAGATTTATTGATAATCAGAGTTTGCCGTAAGGTAATTTTAATAATATCCTCTAGAGGAATGAACAGAGGGAGTGTGACCCTCTTTGTTCAAGGTGCTTCATCTTCTACCTTAAGTATATTTGGTGAGACCAGATGTGTGTGGAGAAGAAGATGAGGCAGATACCCAGCATAAATCCTCAGAGGCAACATTTATTCAAAAGATCAACAAGAGGACGTGTAGATAAAAAGTGTTTCCATTACAGTAATGTTGGGCATTGAAAATCCCTCTACCCTAGAAGCCTTATAATTGTCAAGAAGACTCCCACAAATCTGTGTTTGACACACATAAACATTTTTAGGGTATATGATGCCAGTTCAAGCTGGGTATAAGAGACTGCATATCTTTCTCGTGTCTATAATATGTTGTAGGGATTGAGAGAGACTTCAATGCAATAGCTTATAGAGTAAAGTTGAGAGTAAACAATTGTGATTTCTTGCAGGTCCAAGCCGTTGAACAACTTGACTTACTTCTGTATGCAATACAATAATTGTATTGCATAATAAGTATAATATTTTATTAACTGAATATTAGTTAATAAATATACATTATATAAAATAAAAAATGTCTATAGATCGAAATCCTTAAATGATACGGAGCTGTGGTATATAAGTTTAGGTCATATAAGCGTGAGACGCTTATCTGTCTGGTTAAGGATGGGTGAATTTTTAATTTGACCATGAAGACTTAACCAGTTTATGAATAATATATTCACAGAGATGACCAAACATACTAGAATGTACATCATATCTCTTCAATTAGATCATGGTTGTGAGTACATTAACAGCAAGTTTACCATTTATTTAAGGAAGAATGAGATTCTCACTCACTATAGTCCTCTGGGTACTCCTCAATATAATGATGTTTAGAAAATGAGAAATTAGAATTTATTAGATATAGTTTGATTGATAATGAGTGTTACCAATCTATATCTGTGAGTATCTGCTCCAATAATAGCTACTTATTAAATAGAGTTCCATCATAATTTGTTTCTTCTATTCCGTATGTGATACATAAAGGAAGAAAGTCGTACCTTAAATATGTTAAGTCTTGGAGTTGTCCTACTTACATAAGAGTTATGTAGCAGGGTATCTTATTTTGTAAGAGTTACTTAGCAAGATAGACAACACCCATGAGGTACATGTATAGGTTCATTGTATATCCTATGAATCCAATAGGATACTATTTCTATGATTAAGAGAAGCAAAGTTTGTTCATTTCTCGGTATACCACTATCCTTGAGGAAGAGTTTCTCATGGATCGTGGGAATTATAGAAAGATTTAACTTAAAGAAGTCAATCTAGAAATCAATGAACCAAGGATGGGAACTCACACTCAACTAAGTAGTGACCTTTTAGCACACCTCCAAAGGGTCGGAAAGGATGTTTAGGTCACATTTTAGGTATGGTTGATGCCTAAATATGAACTTTGAGTTTTCTTGGTAGAAGAAAATCATTCTTGACCTACAGGTAGTCGATGTTAGACATCGATTCAGGAAGCGGCAAGAAACTAAGTAAACATAATTGACTCTATGCATCAAAATCAAGTTCGGGACTTGGTTAAGCTACCCGTGGGAATTATTCTCATTGGTTGTAAAGGGTTTACAAAGAGGTAGTAGGAGCCGAAAGGAAGGTAGAGACCTTCTAGGCCTAATATTGGTTCTAAGAATGGTAATCCTCAGGGATCTGGGATCAACTAAGAGGAAACCTTTAGACTAATATTGATGTTAAAGTTGATTAGAATGTTATTGACTCTTGCAGGATATTATGACTTTGAAGTTTGGCAAATGGATGTAAGGACGGTATTCTGGAATGGATACCTTGAGTAAGAGATAATTATAGAATAGCTTGAAGGTTTTATGTCCAACCAGACTTCTGGTCTAGTGTGCATGAAAAGTCAGTGGGAGCATGATAGTTGTATAGTTTTATCTCTTTGTTGATCACATACTGGTCATTGGGAATGATGTCAGTATGTTTTAATCAGTCAGAAGTAACTCGTAAGTATTTCTCCATGAAGGATTTAAGAGAGGCTTCTTTTTATACTAAGTATAAAGCTTTATAGAGATAGATCTAGGAAGCTGATAGGACTCTCCCAAATTATTTCACATTAACAATGTCTTAAAAAGGTATAGTTTTATTAGCTATGAGATAGTTAACGTTTATTTTAGACCTAGTGTTCATTTTTAGAGGAAAGTGTCTCTTAAGATGGAAGATGAGAGAGTTTGAGTGTCTAACACATCAGATACATTAGCTCTTTAGAGATTGAAGTGTTTGAGACCATGATATCAATTTGGCTGTAAACGTTATAAGTCGAGTTCAGTCTGATTCAGGTGACTGCCATTTAATGGTAGTCAAAAATATCTTGAGGTACCTTGAGGGTACAAAGGATATGTTTCTCAAATATGGAGAAAGTGACTTACAAATGAGAAGACGCACAAAGTCAGACTTTTAGTTTGACCTAGATGATAAAGAGTCTACATCTGGGAATGTGCTCATTCTCATTAATACTAAGTGAGTTAGAATTGCACCAAACTGCGATTCCCTACATATTAATAAGTACGCAGCGGAAGTGACAGTAAAGATTCATAGATTTGTCGCTGGCCTTGGAAGAGTTCCAAGACATATGGATCTTATCCTATAGTTTTGCGACAAAACTAAGCCGTTGTATAAGCCGAGGTGCCAAGAGGACACCAGTACTTTAATCGTGTTGAGAGGAGTCTCGTATGACTAGAGGAATCTTGGCTGAAGGAGATGTGATTATTTATAAAAGTGATCTATAAATAATTTAGAAGACCCACATTCTAATGCCATGACTCTAAATGTATTTATGCAACACGAAGGGTCGATGTGTATGAGATACCATCAGGAATAGCACTAGAGCAAGTGGGAGATTGTTAGGTTCGGTGCCTATGTGTCATCCTTAAATGTACATATACTTATGTATTTATATAAGTGTACATTCTCATTAAATCACTAATATCAATTTATATGGCACTATGCAATGTAACGTTACAGACATTGTAGATCTGAAAGAGTTCAGATCAAATCTCAAGGAGTTTAGATAAGGGCTCATAGTTAGCCATGCTGAGAGATATAAATGCTAAATGCTAGCATAGATAAGTGTTAGTTGGTTATAATACTCAGCAAATCCAAGAGTTATAGCCTTGTCTGTAATGGGATATAGACCTAGGAATATACCAGTAGCTGCATAGTTACAAGAGTTGCAATCGGGTGCTAGGAAATGTCAGTTGCACAAGTATATTCTCGAATAATTGTCCCTGATCTATTTCTGCCGATGCAGGTTTGTCGGTGGATAGCTTTCTATATAGATCAGCATATGTCGTACCTATAGGGTATAGATGGTCGTTCCTAGTCGACTGTGAGCTTGGAGGTCGTATTGACATATGGGTATCCAGTTAGGACTGGATATGGGACTGACTCACGAGGGCCTCCGATAGACATCCTATATAAGTCGTCAACGAAGGGTGCTCTAGAGTTAAGTAGTATACGTGATTCTTTGACCTGAGTGCCACAGTGGACTTATAAGTGATCCATCATACTTTGGTTCCACGCATGTCACAGACCTTTCATGGTGTGACCGCTGGGTGTCACTGGGTATGGTCCGATGCTTATGGAGTCCGGTGTGTACAGATATGAGATCCGTCAGCTCGTATAGGGAGTTCAATATCTAAATGCTTCGAGATTGTATCTCAAAAAGTCTTATGGTCACAAACATTAACCCCGGGAAAGAGTTCCGCCAATGTAGAATAATATGGCAAAGAAGTTTGCACATATTGTTCTGTGGGATACTAGTTTAGAGATAAGACATGGATGAGCACTAGGGGATTTGACGGTGATAATCTATATCCCCGCACATCCAGGATATCATGACGGAAGGACTATATGTTTGTGTTGTAACCCTCAGCTTGCATGGTTCAATGTGCTTATTTGTAACATCCGTGACGTGTGCTTGAGGCATTGCTCACAGACTTATGGAATAGTTCCATTTGAAAAATCGGGCGTAGGACCTAGGGAGTCCTGCGATATAGAGTATACTCGTTGTGCATTAGGGCAGTATGCCGGATTAAAGTGTTTAATCTAGCAATATTTAGCAATACCACAGGAATGCGTACGTGTATGTATTTAAGTATTAAATACAACAATTAGTCAATAATTATTATTTACTAATTGTATAATGACCTGTGACGCATTGTGGACCCTCGGTTGAGTTTATCCAAGTGTGAGTTTGATGGGATCTACTAGACTTGTAACTATTCATGAGGGGCAATAGTCATTTTACACTTTGATTATTTAATTGTTAAATAATTAAAATATCTCTCTTATTATATTATATAATATATTTTTATATTATTTTATTTTGTTATAATATATTTTACTATATAATATTTTATATATAATAATATTTTACTTTTAGGTGCCAAATAGTTGGCACCCATCATGTAATATTATATTATTATTATTATTTTATTAATATTTTATATTATATAATATATTATTTTATTATATATATTTATATAAAGAGAGAGAGATTGAACTTTTGGTGTTTTTTTTGGCCATTTTGGCCGAGAGAAGGAAGAAAGAAATGGCGAGGAAAAAGAAAGAAAAGAAGAAGAAAGAAAGAAGAAGAAAATTAAAAGCGGGGAAATGAAATAGTTTCATTTTCTCGATGCTTTTAATTGGAGCAATTTGTGAATTACTTCAAATTCTCAATTTCTTATCCTTTTGGAGAAAAGGATAAAAAAAACACACTGATCATTTTGAGGTTTAAGAGTTAAACACAGTGCTGCATATAGGGTTGCTGTTCTAGCTCACCAAGCCCACCGTGTTGATGACTAGAACTGCCCTCGAGTTGGTCTCCATGCGGACTCCAAAAAATTACGTGTATAACATTATACGTTGAGGTGAGTTCTCTACCCTATAAATATATTCAGACAATTAATATATTTTTATTTATTGTGTTTATTGTAAATTTCACGCTTCCGTCAGACTTAAATATGTATTTGATATATATTTAGGCAATAAAAACAATTGCACATGCATACACATACATATATTAGATCCGCGACCAATACTAGGAGAAGTTTAAATCTTAAAATTCAAGAGTCTCTAGAGGAGCCTAATTAAGTGAAGAGATGTGGGCTAGAGGATGAGCACAATCCTCATGAGAAAAATGATAGAGATGTGGATTGTAGGTAAAGATTAAAGAGAGAGCTGCGAAAGAATAAGAAAAAGCTCGTAGAGGAAAGGAATTAATGTAAGCAAATGAAGGAATTTCTTAAAGATTTTCTATAAGCCTAAAGGAATTTTGAAGGATGTCAGGGGGGAAAGGAGCACTAATAAACCCTACTACTCCCTTGTGCGATTAGAACACCAAAACACAATGGATATTGCTAAACCTAACTATCGATATACCTGCCATTTAATGAAAAACAAAGGCAAGAGGGAGAAGGCCCTTAAGAACAACCAAAGTCACGATCAAGAAGCCATAGATCATGAGATGGACTTGAGGAGAGAATCTCGACCAAATCACAGGTTGGTGGTTCTGGGCAGGCTAGATACCAAGCCCCACAATCTAAGGAAAATGACCTTGATGAGAACAATGTTCAATGCCAATTGAGGGCCAAACAGAGGAGTAGAGAGAGAAGCCACTGATAAGGGCATATTTGTCATATATTTTTTATGTTTTTACAAGAATAACTGGTTATTTATATGCATTATTATTTGATTATAGGGACTCGAACAAAATTTAAAATATATACACCTGTTACCCTAGAACTAGAATAGTGATCAAAATAAGAAAAACAGAAAAAAGATCTGTTGAAGACGCGCATTTTTGACCCAACGCGGGAGAACCACTGCGCCAGTGACAACCCAACGCCCTAATGCTATGTTCGTTCCGCTCCAGCGATACGGCCTTTTCAACGTAATGCCCCAGTGATAACATGATAGCACGCCAGTGGTAGTATGATTCTTAACCCGATTTAAGAGATTTCAAGCTCAAATTAATCCCTATAAAAGGTCACTTGTTCCCAGCCTTTAGAAAGCATCGAAGAGCATCAAGAACACACAGCAAACGTTTTAGAGAGCAATTGGAGCATAATTGAAGCATCCATAGAGAGAAATTCAAGGCGTTCTTCACCATCAAAAGTTTCTTAGGCAGTACAATCAAAAGAAATTTGACATCTATAGTAGTTTGCTATTGATTTTATCATGATTTCTTATTATTTTTGTCACTGCTCTCTTGTAACTATGAACTAAATTTTATTTCTAAGGTTAATACTTGAACTCAATATGTGCGCTTAATTGCCATATCTTTTTAATATTTAATAAACATAGTTCTTCGTTATTCAAATTACTTGTTCTTAATGCTTCAATATATGGTGAATGAATTGGTAATATATTTATAAACTCGGAAGAGGAATTATTATATTTAGATCTAGGTAATATGATGCATGGTTGTAGAGTAACATTTCAATGTTGCATGTGCAAATTTCAAATTAGTGTTAGGATTTGTGCTTATGTGCCATCCCTTTTATGTATAAATATTTATTTTATGTTTATGCTATTATCATTTCATTATATCACTAATTATAATAAATATATGGTAAGATGCTTGTAATGTTGTAGACATTGTATGATCTGAAAGAGTTCAAATTTGATCTAAAGGAGTTTAGATCAATGCTAAGAGTTAGAAACGCTGAAAGTTATAAATGCTAAACGTTAGCATTGATAAGAGTTACCAGATTATAAGAGTTAGTGAAATCTAAAGGGTTAGAGCCTTGTCTGAAATGGGACAATGACCTAAGAATATATTAGTAATGACATAGTTGCAAATGGTGCTAAGAAATGTTATTATGCAAGTATGTTCTTAAACTTTAAGTTCCTAATCTATCTTCACTAATGTGGGTCTGTTAGTGAAGACCTTATAATATATAGATCGGTGTATGTCTATATCTAGATGGTCCAGATGGTTAGTCTTGACAGACCATGAGATTAGTGGAATCTCCTATAGAGATACAAGTATTCAGTAAGGACTGAATATTTAACAGACTCACAAAGACCTCCAATAGACATCCCATAAAACTGTCAATGGAGGGTCTTTCAAGTTAAGTAGTATTCGTGGTCCTTAGACCTGAGTGCCACTGTAGACTTGTGAGTGATCCACAATACTTTGGTTCCACACATGTGTTGTCGGGGATCTAAGACACGTAGGTGTATATATGTGCAATTGTGTCTATTGCCTAAATATATATCAAATACATATTTAAGTGTGACGGAAGCGTACAATTTGCAATAAATACAATAAATAAAATATATTAATCGCATTAATATATTTATAGGGTAGAGAACTCACCTCAACGTGTAACATTATACACGTAATTTTTCAGAGTCCGCATAGAGACCAACTCGAGGGCAGTTCTAGTCACCAACATGGTGGGATTAGTGAGCTAGAACAGCAGCTCTATATGCAGCACTGGGTTTAACCCTTAAACTCCAAAATGGCTGGTGTGTGTTTTTCATCATTTTCTCCAAAAGGATAAGAAATGGAGAATTTGAAGCAATTCATAATTGCTACAATTAAAAGCATAGAGAAAATGAACCAATTTCATTTTCCCTCCCTTTTGTTTTCCTTCTCTTCTTCTTCTTCTTTCTTTTTCTTTTCTTTCTTCTTCTCAATTTCTCTTTTCTTTCTCTCGGCCAAGTGCCAAGAAACACATAAATCTTACTTTCTCTCATCACTCTCTCTTTATATATATATATATAAATAAAGTATTAATATAATATATATAAAAATAAAATAATCATATTAATGGTTGTAAACTATTTGACACCCAAAATAAAATATTATTATATATAAAATATCATATAATAAAAAATTATATAATATAATATAATAATATATGCCTCAGTGCACAATGAGTACACTCCATATCGCGGGACTCCCTAGGTCCTACGTCCGATTTGTCAAATGAAACTATTCCATGAGTCTGTGAGCAATGCCCCACACACACGTCACGGATATACAAATCAGCAAATTGAACCATACAAATTGAGGTTACAATGCATACGTATAGTCCTGCTGTCATGATATCCTGGATGTACGGGGATATAGATTATCACTGTGGCACTCAGGTCAAAGGACCACGTATACTACTCAACTCGAAAAGACCCTCCGTTGACGGCTTACATAAGGTGTCTGTTGGAGGCCTTCGTGAGTCTGTCCCATATCCAGTCCTAACTGGATACCCATATGTCATACGAGCTCCAAGCTCATAGTCTGCTAGGAACAACCATCTATACCCTATAGGTACGGCATATGCTAATCTATGTATAAAGGTATCCACCGACAGACCCGCATCGACAAAAATAGATCAAGAACAATTATTCGAGAACATACTTATTTAACTTGTATTTTCTAGCACCCGATTGAAACTCTTGCAACTATGCAGTTACTAGTATATTGCTAGGTCTATGTCCCATTACAGACAAGGCTCAAACTCTTGAATATACTAAGTATTATAACCAGCTAACACTTAGTTGTGCTAACATTTAGCAATTATATGTCTTAGCATGGCTAACTATAAGCCCTTATCTAAACTCTTTTAGATCAGATCTGAACTTCTTTATATCTACAATGTCTGTAACGTTACATTGCATAGTACCATATAAATGGGTATTAGTGATTTAATAGGAATGTACACTTGTATAAATATACAAGTATATATACATTCATGGATGGCACGTAAGCACCGACCCTAACAACATATCAGATACCTTTTATAGTCCAATGCTCATAGAATCTAGTGTATATAGATATGGGATCCATAAACTCATTTGAGTGATTAAAATATCATAAAGCTCCAAGATTGTATTTCAGAAAGTCTTATGGCCATAAGCAAAATTACCTAGGAAAATAGTTTTATCTTAGGGATAAATAATATTGTAAAAGTATTTACGGATATTATTTATTGAGATACAAATCTAGTGATAAGTTTATGGTTGAGGATGTGGATACTTGACGGTGTTGATCTATATCTCCGCTCGTCTAGGATATCTATAATGGAAGGATTACACAAATATGTTATAACCTCAACTTGTATGGTCTAATATGCCGTTTTGTAATATGACAAATCGGGCATGGACCTAGAGAGTCTCACAATGTGAAGTGTACTCGTTGTGCACCGGGGCAGCATACTGGATTAAACAATTTAATCTAAGAAATTCCAGCAAATTAAAAATATGTTTCAAGGTTCCTTATGTTATGTACTTGTCAATACTTAAATGTAAAATACATTATTAGTTTGTAAGAGTTGTTAACCAATAAGAAATTGACAAGTGACACAATTTTACTCCATGATTGATTTACCATATGTTCACTTATTAACCTTATTGGATAAATACTAATAAGGTAAATATCATTATCCATAAATAGTTTTGAATAATTAATAATCTATTAATAAATGTATTATACTCTTTATATAAACATATTTTATTCTTTTATATTGTTATCATTAATGTTTGCCATTAATCATAATGGTAAGAAAATTACAATAAGTGGCAATATCTTTTAATAATTAACTAAGCACTTGTTATTAATAATTTGAATTGTTGGCCACCTTGAGATGATTAAGTGGTGCACTTGAGAAATGGTGTGACCATTTAATATTGTTTAATAAACATTCATTCAATTGCCATTGATTCATATGGATTGAATCAAATTGTTAAGAGCCTATACTTAATTGATTATTGAAGGAAATGGCCAACAAAAGTGAGTGGTGGGGAAGTACTATCATGAACCATCATTTACACAATACTAAATTGAAGAGTTCAATTTTAATAGGGGAGAGTGTAGAATTCATGAAAGTGAGAAAATGAGAGAGTTGAGAGAAATTGTTAAGTGTTTTTCAAAGAGTTGAAAGTGTAGTAACCACTTATCCACAACCGGTAAGAATAAATATTTATATATATATATAAATATACATATTTTATTTGTATGTATGTGATACTTGATTTATGTATTGTTATTAGTATTGTTTGTATAGATTAAGGACCTATTATTAGTATTGGGTTTATTTGCAAGACTTTAGATTTATTTTAGGGACCAAATTATTTGTATGTATGTGATACTAGAAATTAGCCTCTTAGTATAAAATTACACATTTGAAACCCTAATTCACTCATTTTGGTCAAGCCATCTCTTGTAGAGTGAGAAAGGAGAGAAAAAAAGGGGAGAGAAAGAAAGGGGAGAGAAAGAGAAGAAGAAGAAGAAAAAGAAGAAGAAAGTTAGAATTTAAGCTTTAAGACGTATATTATAATCATTTCTTAGTTTGTTGGTGTTAATTTAGTTAATTTATTTAAGTTTTGATTTCTGAAAATATGTACAATTGAGGATTTGATGTGAATTTGGTAAGATATTGTGAGAATTGATGATGATTTATGTAGATAGCTTGATAAATCATGATGAATTGCAGAATTTCTTCTTGATTATCTCTTGCTCCGAAAATTTTATAAATTGTTGTGCTTTGATTCTAGTTTTGGATTTTGAATATATGAAATTAAACATGTCTAGAATCATTTGAGACTTTGAATCGATTGAAAATTCAAGAAATTTAATTTGTAGTGAATTTACCAAAATGACCCTGAAATTGTTGATTTCCTGTGTTAACAGTATGATACAGTGACAAATAATTTTTGATCTGCAGAATGATCTTTAAAAATTACTAATTTATGCAATATGATAAGTTTATAAGTTTAATATGATATACTCAGAATTGAGAATTTAGATCATTGTGGTTAAATTGTTATGATTTTTTAAAGAGTGTTGGCTCATTATAGCATTTGATTAACAGATTTTTAAAGCTATAGAATAAAATAGTTTTAAAATACTTTTGACAGTAATTTTGATGTGAAATATTTATCATGGATCGAGATATGTGTCAAGAGTAATTTTTTGATAGTTTTATAATTTTTGAGTTAGTATATGATTTTATAAAATTAGGAGATTAAATACTGTTTAGTAAATATCTTGATCTTATCAGGATAATAGTTTGGATTTGATGGTGTTTATGGAATGGATTATGTAGGAATTATGATATAATATTCATACATAAGAAGGATATATGAGTCAAGAATGATATATTCTGATTTTGGAGTAATTAGACATCATTTGATTTATAAGAAAATTTTGTTAAGTGTAAGTGGTCAGAATGAAAACTTTTGAGAGACCAAGTAATTAGACTAATTTGATGTGATAAGTGCAAAATATATAATTTTGTAAGCTATTTAAAGTGTTTTGTTTGAATGTTGAGGCTTATGAAAAGATTAATCTCTATTGATATATTAAAGAGAATTAAGCCTTGTAGCCGAAAGTGCTAAGAGGTAAGTATACTAAACTTTTACTGAAACACAATAAGTATAGTAATTGTCTATGTATGATTTTGTAAATGTGCTTAGAAATATGTTTATGTTATGCCGAAGTATATTTGATATGAAATGTGAAAGACGTATGTTTATGAATATGAGCATTGACATTGAGCATGGACATACATATGCTTATAAATGTGAGCTTTCAAAATGAAATGTGTTTAACAAAGAAAGCTTTTTAATTAGAAAATGTCCATGAGATACGTTTTGTGTTTTGAGGATGCTTGAACTCACTGTTGACTTAATAGGTATTTTATGTAATTTATGGAGCCTTTATGTGTGGCCTTTCCTTCTGAATTGGTGTATGTTATGTGTTTCGTATGTAGGGAGGATCCTATTGGTACCTAAAGGAAGAGTGAGTCATCACATTCGTGTGGTGGCGTATTGGTGCATATGAGAGGACTCACCGATGATCAGGGTGAGGGTTTAGCTTTTACCTTCGGGTATGAACATTATATATGTGTAAGTTAAAACCTCACTTGTACTATTCCTCTCATGCGGTATGTCACATACGAGTGACATTTGACTCATTATGTGATATGTGATATGAAAGTCTTACTAAGTAGTAGTTGAGTGATGGTATTCCTATTATATGTTTTGAAAGAATGTGTAAGCGCTTACCTGACATGTGTTTGATAAGATTATGATTTTGATTTATCATAGCATATCATACACATGCATTGTGTACATATATATATATATATATTTGTATTTGATATATGAAAAACTAGTATGTTTACTGAGTTTTATACTCATTATAGTTTATGGTAATTTCAGGTAAACAAGGTACATATATGCTTAGTGGATTTGGCAAGGCTTCTGCTATCCTTTGGGTTCCCTAAGTTGCTAGGTTGCTAAGTGTTTCATTTAGGGACACGTGGTTTAAGATATTTGATTTGTCCCAATTGAATAAATACTTATGCATTATTTTATTGAGTGTGGTTATGAGTTGATTTTAAGTAAGAATTTGCAATGAATATATTTTGGGCTTCCGGTAACAAAGTTGCTACTGGTGATGCAGTAGAGTGTTAATCCCTAAGAAAACTCTGCGTATCTTCGGTTTACTAATTGCCCCAGTCATAATTCAATTGTTATAATTCTGAAAAATTGAAATGAATATTTAAATATTGTCAATAAATATTTATGTTTATATTTTAGGTTATGGGTTGATTTTAGTGTTGAACTTACTAGCAACTTGCTAAGGATTCTATGTTGAATTAAAGTTTGAAATTTTATACAATATTATTTATGAGTGCACATTATTGAATGAATGTAAGTTATGTCCTGTGTTAGATCTTTTGGGTCTGGGGCGTGACAGAAAGAATTTGAAAAGGTCTTACCAAAGGATTGTGTAGAAACAAATACAAAAGACACTTAATTCTTCTTATCTCTTGTAAGAAATTAAAAACATAAGAACCAATATTGTCTTAAGAGTTAAAACACCAATTGCTGAAATTTGTGGCTTCTATTCTAACTTCACAATCCCATCCGTTTCAGTTGTGAACTAGAATTGTGCAACGGGATACTTCAAAGTGAGCTCAACAATTGAAGATTGAAGTTCTTGAAGAATTAGAAAGCTACCTTCAAAACCGGGTAGGTTATTAACATGCAATTTATTTATATGATACATATGAATATATATATATATATGTACTTGAATGAACATACATGAGTATATGTGCTTGAATATACAATATTGTATATAACATGTATGAATACTTTTGCTGCGTATTTATAATTTTTAAAATTATACTACCTCTACACATCACACACTAAATCTAACAATTAGGATAGGAATATACCTAATTGGCATGTATGATCAATAAGACTTAATCTTAATTTATTACAAGTACCATAGGAATATATGTATTTGATGAATTAAGGTATACTAGTATGACCTTGGGAGAGGCTTGTGAATACATTAGTGCCTTAATTAATAATAAGAACTAAGGAATTAAATGTTAGATGATTAATCATTAGAAAGCATATTGAAGGATAGTAGTAACCCTAAGTTTTCTCTATATTGCTATTTTTCATAACTCTTTACATCGTGTTCTAGCTTTTATACTTTTCAAATTCATACATAGATTTTATTTTCCTGAATATTTACTAGAAATACATAATTTTAGTATTTGGTTAAAAAGAAGATATTATCCCTGTGGGTTCGACATCCAACTCTTTTATCCCTTTATTACTTGCATACGATAGTGCATACTTGCACTCAATTTTAAGATATAAAAATATCGCATTAACCACCGAGAGAGGACTGGAGGAAATACACTTGAAGATAAAGTTAGAGATTTGGAGAACTAGTTACAATAAACGGTAAGGAGAGCTCAGCAAAACTAAAACACAAATTGATCAATGTACAGATCAAGAGCAAAGATCCCTCATTCATATATAAACTAGGGGATAGAGAGCTCTACAAAACCTTCAAGATGCCTATGTTATTGACTTATGCAAGTACCACAAACCCAAACCATTTTGTTGATATAGTTTTTCATCTCTTGTCAATAGCAAGGCTACAAGGTCATCAAATGTTTAGGCTATTCTATATATGCTGAGAGAGACAAACCTTAATATGAAATAAGGAATTGAAGAAAATGAATATTACCATTTTTAACCAACTGACTAACATATCTGTACAATATTTGTAGAAGCTTACGAGTCAGCCAAAGACCCCAAACAACTCAAGAAAACCCATCAAGGTCAAGGTAAGACCTTAAGGGAGTTCATCGACTAGTTCTATAAGAGGTAATAGAGCTTAGGGCATGTTATCTCCTGATTTCCCTAAAAGCTTTCAAGGAAGCAACTAAATAGGTTCTAGTAATACTTACTTAAGCATCACCTTCCTAGTTGGGCAATTACTTATGATAAATTCTTAGGACATAAGAATGGAGGAGAAAGAAGATGAGAGGAAGAAGCTGACGTTTGTGGACCCTCGGAGAAAACCCATACAATGTGATACCAAGAGGTTTCAAGATAGAAGGGACTATAGAGGAAGAAGAGATAGAACTCATTAACTCTTAATTCCCAAAATGGCTGGGTGTGTGTTTATATTCTTTTCTAAACAAGGATAAGAAATGGAGAGTTTGAAGCAATCTAGCATTGCTTCAATTGGAAGCATAAAGAAAAATAAAACAATTTCATTTTTTCCTTTTTTTTTCTTTTCTTTCTTCTTTCTTTTTTCTCTCCATTTCCCTTCTCCTTTTCTCTTGGCCAAAATGGCCAAATTCACACCCCTCTCTCTTTCTCTATTTCATTATATATATAATAAATATAATATATTATATAAATAATAATATAATAATACATATAATATAAAAATATATTATATAATATAAAAAGAGAGATATTTGACTATTTAACAATTAAATAATCAAAATGAGAAATGATCATGTTGCCCATCTTGAATAGTTTATAAGTCTACCATCTAGTGGGTCCCATCAAATCCCATACTTAGGTAAACTCAACCGAGGGTCCACAATACACTACGGGTCATTATACAATTAGTAAATAACAATTATTAACTAATTATGATATTTAATACTTGAATACAGACATGTACGCATTCTCGTAGTATTGCTGGATTAAACAATTTAATTCGGCACGCTACCCAAGTGCACAACGAGTACACTCTATATTGCAGGACTCCCTAGGTCCTACACCCAATTCGTTAAATGAAACTATTCCATGAGTCCGTGAGCAATGCCCTACGCCCACATCACGGATATACAAATCAGCGCATTGAATCATACAAGTCGAGGTTGTTAGGGTCGGTGCTTATATGCCATCTGTGAATGTACATATACTTGTGTATTAATGCAAGTGTACATTTCCATTAAATTGATAATACTCATTTATATGATATTATGCATGTAGCGTTACAGACATTGTAGATCTGAAGGAGTTTAGATCAGATCTAAAGGAGTTTAGATAAGAGCTCATAGTCAGCCATGTTGAGAGATATAAATGCTAAATATTAGCACAGTTAAGTGTTAATTGGTTATAATACTCAGCAGATCCAAGAGTTGGAGCCTTGTCTGTAATGAGAAATAGACTTGGGAATATACTAGTAACTGCATAGTTACAAGAGTTACAATCGGGTGCTAGGAAATGTAAGTTACACAAGTATGTTCTCGAATAATTTTCCCTGATCTATTTCTGCCGATGCGGGTCGTCGGTATATATGTTTATATATAGATCAACATATATCGTACCTATAGGGTATAGATGGTCGTTCTTAGTCGACCGTGAGCTTGGAGCTCGTATTGACATATAATTATGACTGGATATGGAACAAACTCACGAGGGCCTCCGATAGACATTCAATATAAGCCGTTAACGTAGGGTCCTTTTGAGTTGAGTAGTATACGTGGTCCTTTGACCTGAGTGCCACGATGGGCTTGTAAGTGATCCACCATACTTTGGTTCCACGCATGTCACAGACCTTTCATGGTGTGACCGTTGGGTATGGTTTGATGCTTATGGAGTTCGTTGTGTACAAATATGGGATCCATTAGCTCCCATATAGAGTTTGATATCTAGATGCTTCGAGACTGTATCTCAGAAAGTCTTGTGGCTATAAACAATCATCCCGGAAAAGAGTTCAGGCAGGGTCAAACAATATGGCAAAAGAGTTTGTGCATATTGTTCAGTGAGATACAAGTCTGGAGATAAGACATGGATGAGCATTGGAGATTTAGAGGTGATAATCTATATCACCGCATATCCAAGATATCATAACGGAAGGACTATACGTATGCATTGTAACCTCAACTTGTATGGTTCAACGCGCTGATTTGTATATCCGTGATATGTGCGTGGGGCATTGCTCACGGACTCATGGAATAGTTTCATTTGACGAATTGGGCGTAGGACCTAGGGAGTCCCGCGATATGGAGTGTACTTGTTGTGCACTGGGGCAACATCCCAGATTAAATTGTTTAATCCAACAATATCAGCAATACCACATGAATGCATGCGTGTCTGTATTTAAGTGTTAAATACAACAATTAGTTAATAATTGTTATTTACTAATTATATAATAACACATAGAGTATTATGGACCATTGGTTGAGTTTACCCAAGTGTGAAATTTGGTAGGACCCACTAAGGGGTAGACTTGGTAACTATTCAAAATGGTAAAATGGTCATTTCTTATTTTGATTATTTAATTATTAAATAGTCAAATATCTCTTTTTTATATTATATATTATATATTATTATATTATTATTATTTATATAATATTATATATATTATATTATTTTATATATATATATATAAAGAAAAAGAAAGAGAAAAGTAAGTGTGCGTGGGCAAAATTTGCCCGAGAGAGAAAAGAAAGAGAAATGGAGAAGGAGAAGAAGAAGAAGAAAAAAAAAAGAGGGAAAATGAAATTGTTTCATTTTCCTCTATGCTTCCAATTGGAGCAATTATGAATTACTTCAAATTCTCCATTTTTTATCCTTCTGGAGAAAATGATAAAAAATGCACACTGGCCATTTTGGAGATTAAAAGTTAATCTCGAGCTGTATATAAGGTTGCATTTCTAGTTCACCAAGCCCACCGTGTTGGTGACTAGAACTGCTCGCGAGTTGGTCCCCATGCGGACTCTAGAAAAAACACGTGTATAACGTTACATGTTGAGGTGAGTTCTCAAACGTTCTTATATATTAATGTGATTAATATATGTTATTTATTGTGTTTATTGCATGTTTCACGCTTTTGTTGGACTTAAATTCGTATATGATACGTATTTAGGCAATAGACACAATTACACATGCATACACCCATATGTATATTAGATCCGTCAACAGAGGTTACAACGCATACGTATAGTCCTTCTGTAATGATATCCTAGATGTGCGGGAATATAGATTATCACCGTCAAATCACTAGTGCTCATCCATGTCTTATCTCCAAACTTGTATCTCACTGAATAATATGCGCAAAATCCTTTGCCATATTGTTCAACCCTGGGAGAACTCTTTCCTGGGATGATTTCTTGTGGTCATAAGACTTTCTGAGATACAGTCTTAAAGCATCTGGATATCAAACTCCACATGGGAGCTAATGGATTCCATATCTGTACGTACCGGACTCCATAAGCATCGAACCATACCCAGCGACACCCAGCGGTCACACCATGAAAGGTCTGTGACATGCGTGGAACTAAAGTATGGTGGATCACTTACAAGCCCACTGTGGCACTCAGGTTAAAGGACCACGTATACTACTCAACTCATCGTTAATGGCTTACATTGAATGTTTATCATAGGCCCTCGTGAGTCTGTCGCATATCCAGTCCTAACTGGATACCCATGTGTCAATACGAGCTCCAAGCTCACGATCGGCTAGTAATGACCATCTATATTATATAGGTACGACATATGCTGATCTATAAATAAAGGTATCCACCGACAGACCTGCATCGGTAGAAATAGATCAGGGATAATTATTCAAAAATATACTTGTGTAACTTGCATTTTCTGGCACCCGATCGCAACTCTTGTAACTATGCAGTTACTAGTATATTCCCAGGTCTATGTCTCATTACAGACAATGCTCCAACTCTTGGATCTGCTGAGTATTATAACTAGCTAACACTTAATGTGCTAACATTTAGCATTTATATCTCTATGCGTGGCTGACTATGAGCCCTTATCTAAACTCCTTTAGATCTGATCTGAAATCCTTCAAATCTATAATGTCTGTAACATTACATGCATAATACTATATAAATGGGTATTAGCAATTTAATGAGAATGTACACTTGTATTAATACACAAGTATATGTACATTCAAGGATAGCACGTAAGCACTAACCCTAACAGTTACTCCTAAGAATAGAACCAAGGTTAGAAGGCTAAGGTACTAAGCAGTAAGATACTACCTAACTGATGGAGTTCTCTACAAGAGAGGAGGGGCTTTCTGCCTTACTTAAGATGCTTGTGCCTTAAGGAGGGACACTATGTGCTCAAGAAGATGCATGAAGAAATGTGCAAAAATCATAGAGGTGGTAGAGCTCTGGCTTACAAAGCATTAAGGTGGGGATACTTTTGACTTAACATAAAGCAGGATGCCAAAGTTAAGGTCAAGAAGTGTGATAAATGCCAAAGGTTTTTGAAGATACTAAGACAAGTTCCAGAGTAGCTCATGATACTGAGCTGCCTATGACCCTTCATTATTTAGAGTGGATCTCATGGGTCTAATACTAGTTTATAGGGGAGGAGCTAAATACGTTATTATGGCAATGGACTATGCAACTAAGGGGGCAGAGGCAAAGTTGTTGACCTCCATCACTGAGGAGGACAACTGAGTTCATTTGGCATGTTGTAATTTACCATTTTAGTTTTCCTCACGGCATAGTTACAGATAATAAGACTTAGTTCGACAATGAAAAATTTAGACAGTTTTATGAAAACTTAAAGATCACTAATAGGTTTGCTTCGCCAGCCCACTACCTCATGCCATAGAAATTGATAATGAGACTCAGTTCGACAATAAGAAATTTAGACAATTTTGCAAAAACTTGAAGATTATTAATAAGTTTTCTTTATAACCCATCCTTCAATCCAATGAGAAGGTGGAAGCTATGAATAAATGATTCACCCAAATTCTATATCTTATCATAGACTAATGATTATTTTCTTAATCAAAACTTAACAACTAAAAGAAAAAAGTTTTACCTTACAAGACAACCAATCAAAGCATGCAACAAAATAAACATAGGAAAGTGTTTCCCGCCCCCAAACTTAAATTATACATTGTCCTCAATGTCTAAAAATAAATTTAAAAGTAAGAAAAAACTCCCCTTATAAATGAAGTTTAAGCAATGTAGCGTTGTTGCCTATTGATTGGAATGTGATGTTTCTTTGCTCCTAACACTTATAATTACTCGTACTGCTTCTTTGAATGTTCCTCTTGCTATTTTATTCTTATGAAGAAAAGAAACTAAAATAATTAAAACTGAAACTAAACAAAAATAAAATTAAAAATTACTTGAGTTGCCTCCCAAGAAATCCTTGATTTAACACCATCGGGTTGGCAGGGCTCTTTCTACTCTTATAAAGAATCAAAGTTAATGATGGAAGCATCTTTGTATGTGAGCTAGCTAGGCCTCCTCCCTTTTGGTTTCCATATCTTTATTATTAGATCTTGGGCAGTAACTTGTTCTTCTTTCTTGTGCTTTTTCAAAAAAAAGCTTAAATCTTAGATCGATGAAATGTTTCTCTTGTGCCCTTATCTTCGATCCTTTCTTCTCTATGCTTCTCTTTATTATTCTTTTTTCTATTTCTGTGCTTTAACACTTTCTTTTTTATGTGAGGATTTATCATCTTCATATCTTTGAGCTCTTGAGCATTTGATGGTTCCATATTAATGCTGCAACAATCAAGTAATATAGTGTGCATAGACTGATTCTGCTATTTGTTACTAGTATTTTTTTGTTGTGTTGTCACTTTTTTGCACTTTAAAATATTGCTGCATTTTAATTCCAGTTTTTGCATTTGTGTGACACCTCTATAGTCTTTGAAGAAAAGGAATAAACATTTTATATGACTGCATTTCATTTTTTTGCACTTCTTTCTCCTTTGTACTTGATGGTGGTGGTGTGGATGTGTTTTCTTGTAATATCTTACCACTGTTTAAGTTGATGGCTTGGCATTGCTTTATATTTCCTCTTGGATTTATTTCAGTATCGCTTGGTAAAGTGCCTTGAAGTTTCTTATTGAGAGATGCAACAAGCTGATTTATTTGAACCTTTAGGTTCTTCAAGGAGGCTGAATAGTTTTGTAGGATGGCTTCATTAGACTTCATATAGTGTATAAGCATGTCTTCCAATGCGACCTTTTTTTCTTGCAGTGGCTGAAATTCTAAGGGATTCATTGTTCTAGATGGCTCCTCTTAGTTGTTATACTAGGAGAAGTTTGGATGATCTCTCTACTCTAGAATGTAGAAGTTTAATTGTGGGTTAAGTTGTTATCAATTAAAATTGCCCACATAATTTGCCAACTCCATGCATTGCCCAATCATGTGGTTATCATCATAAAACTCACAAGTTGGTATGGATGTGTTCTCTTGTAATATCTTACCACTCCTCAAGTTGATGGTTTGGCATTGCTTTATATTTCCTCTTGGATTTGTTTCAGTATCGCTTGGTAAAGTGCCTTGAAGTTTCTTATTGAGAGATGCAACAAGCTAATTTATTTGAACCTCTAGGTTTTTCAAGGAGGCCGAATAGTTTTGTAGGATGGCTTCATTAGACTTCATATAGTGTATAAGCATGTCTTCCAATGCGACCTTTTTTTCTTGCAGTGGCTGAAATCCTAGGGGATTCATTGTTCTAGATGGCTCCTCTTAGTTGTTATACTAGGAGAAGTTTGGATGATCTCTCTACCCTAGAATGTAGAAGTTTAATTATGGGTTAGGTTGTTATCGATTAAATTGCCCACATAATTTGTCAACTCCATGCATTGCCCAATCATGTGGTTATCATCACAAAAATCACAAGTTACTTGCTGAGGTTTGACAATGTTCAATGCATAATCTTCTTAGATAACCTATTGATTGGTGCTACCAATGCATTGAATATGTCAATCTCATAAACACCGGTGATTCTTCTTGATGTAACCCTGTTTGCTAGCCATTGGTAACTGTTTGACACCATCTCCTCTAGTAGAATATAAGCCTCTTTCATCGACTTATTCATTATGGCTCATTCAGTAGCGGCATTTACAATAGTCCTCAAATGACTTATTAATCCATTATAGAACGTTTGGACTGATAGTCATTTAAGGACTACATAATGAGGACACATCCTCAACATGGCCTTGAAGCGCTCCTATGTCTCATATAACGACTCTTCATCAATATAACTAAATAAAGGGATGTCATTTAGTTATATTGATATAGATCTTGATAGTAATAACATTAACCAACTCTTGACTTTGTCCCTTAAGGAGAAAGAGAATAGTCTTAATTCGATGGCATAGTCGGAGACTCCGTTGTACTTGAAGGTATAAAAAATTTCAAAGAAATTTATGATATGTATGTTTGGATCTTCATTAGGGACTCTGTTGAACTATACAGTCTCTTTTAGCATTTGAATATTATTCTATTTGATTTGATGTTGGCAATGATGGTTGGTCATTGAGTACTAGATTACACACCATCGATAGTTGGGACAGTATACTCTCTTAATGCCTTTAGTGGTATCATAGGCTCAAGGATATGATTGTTGATATCATCGTTGTTTTCCTCTATAGTATGATCTGCCAAAGAAAAATAAAAAAAATAAAGTAAAATGAAGAAAATAGCTTAAATAAAATAAAAAATCTGAATTAAAAGCAAGTAGATTAGTAATTAGTATTGATTGAAATAATAGATAGAAATAGTCCCCAACAACAGTGCTAAAAACTTGGTTGTATGCTATAGTAGCTAAGCCCACGCTATCATATCAAGTTATATAGCATTTTAAGTTCAAGTATCGATCCCACATGGACTATGCGATCTAATTTTTTCAATTAAGTATTAAAATTATAACTACTTAACTTTTATTCAGAAAACTAAAATTTAAAAATTATTTAACTAACGTAATTCTATCAATTAAATCAACCTAAACAACAACAAATAAGAGATAAATTCACAAAAAGGTAATAATCTAGGGTAAAAACTCATCCCTTAATATTTCATTGGACTCATTAATATCTTAGTTAATCACTAAATACGAATTGATTGGCTTAGACATTAATTTCATCACAAGCCTCTATCGATGGTCGAGTGACTATATTACATATTCTAACAATCACCTATATATCTATAGTAATTAAATTAGCATATAATTCATTAAGACCAGGTTTAAATTATATCATGCATGTCATTTAGGTATATGTCTATCTTACATAGAACTTATAGTTGTTACTTTATAATCATGCATCAAAATATCATAGGCTAAACACATGAATCCCTTTGTTAAGTTCATCATGGTTCCTTAATCATTAAAAATATTGGACAAATATAATGAAAGCAATAAACACATGATAAAATAAATTAATTGTATGTATTAAGTTCATAAACTAAGAATCAATGAAATCTAATTACATACTAGGTTCAAAAGTCTAACCCTAGAAATAAAAACTTAGGTCACGGTGAAATAAATAGTTCTAGAATTTATCAAGAATAACATCATGAAAATTATAGAAAACTGGAAAGATAAAGAGTTAAAGAGATAAAAGTAATTTTTTTATAGTCTTCAATCTTTTCATTTTCTTGATCCTCTAAAAATTGCTCTTTCTCTCTTCTTCTCTTTCATCTTGATTCTTTCTTTTTTGTTGAATTAGGTTTTTTTATCTTTTATTTATAGGCTTATGATTTTAAATTAAGGTAAAATATCAAATATAAGTTAGATTAGGATTACTGTTTAAGAATTACTGTTTGCACGCAATGTTTCTCAAGTACTGTTCACCTCGTTACTATTTATACAGCTCTGTAGTACTGGTACTGTAGCAAAGTACTATAGCTCGTTACTATAATAATATGTTGTAGCAGGTACTATAGTAGTTTGATGTTCTTCACTTATTTTCATTAGATTTTCAGCATTATTTACTCCATCGACTCTAAACCTATAAAATAACAACAAAGAACTTAAAAAGTCAAATAATCTTAATTTAAACAAACAAATATTAAGCTTGAACGATGAAAATATTAGACCTAATTAACCGTTATCAATAAGATCATTAAAATCATTATGAAAAAAAAGTTTGAAGACCACAAAGGGGCATATAAGTTACCAAGCTTGTTGTGGTCTTATAGAACCATACCCAACATCACAACTGAGAAGATGCCTTTTGCTTTGTCCTTTGGATTCATAGTAGTCACCCTCTTTACTTTGTCCTTTAGATTCATGGCAATCATTTTAGCTAAGTTGAGGATGCCTATATATAGGATAACTCACTTTGAAAGGCTAAGAATGGTAGCTCAGTCATGACCAATGCAAACCTTGTGGAGAAAATTTAAAGTTTAACAGCCATTATAGTAACAATTTACTAGCAGCAAGTAGCTAAATTATATGACTAGAAAATCAAACCCAGACAATTTAAGAAAAGAGACTTGGTCTAGCGCAGGGTGAATTTGAATAGTAAGTTCTCAAATAGTCTTGTACCCCACTAGGAGGGTTCGTACCTTGTGGATAAAATGATCAGGCCAAGTACTTACAAGATAACTCACTTGGATGGTAGTTAAGTGAAGCACCCATGAAATATAGCTCAACTCCGTAAGTATTACCGGTGAAAGACAGACGAGTTTAACCCAAGCTTAGTTCTATTTCAAACTTTTGTCAATTATTTTCCTCAACCCTTGTTAGAAGCTCAGTAGCGTTTCTAACAAGCTTAGTTATTTATCTCAATTCGAAGAAGTATGAATAGATATAATAAGAAGCTTGTTTTATGCTTACTCAATATGTAAATAGACGTTAAGATTGTACTAATTATGCTCCTGATGTTTATCATCAAAATAAAAGAGATGTTTTTCAAGGATGCTTTTGTTTCTCAACTAAATGTTAAGCCATTATATACTTTATATACAATTGTGCCACCCTATTCCTAAAGTTTGATAAAGGGTAGAGATAGTTTGAATCCTAATTCAAGAGTGAGTGGTATTTCACTCAAAGGAAATATTGTCCTCATATATTCACTATGTAAAGACCGAGAGTAGTAGGCATCGATATAATATAAAAAGCCCTTAGAAATCCCTCTTAATAGTGTTGCACTGAGGATTTAAGCATCTTCAATGGAAAAATATTGCTTATTTATTGTGTACGGAGAGAAAGACCAAAAAGGCTTGAGTACATAAGGGTGTGCTAAACCTCAACAGAATAGAAGTGTGTGGTTCTCCTCTTATCGCCGTATTATGCATACTATACTCCTTTCTTTATCCTCTTTACATTTCCCTATATACAAGAAAAGGTTAGCTATTTCCTTACGCCCCAAAGGCTAATGCCTAGGGTGAGGATTGGGAATCAAGCCTAATTTAAGAAGGTTGCTAGAGATTCCCCCTCAACAATATTGAGCTAAGAATCAGAGTGGGACACTCATCAATTACGTACAGAGGAAGTGTTTAGTCTGCCTTAAGGCACAGTAGAGGCACTTTAAGCCTTAAAGGTACAACTTTAAAACTGTCTCTTATCTCCATACAATATGTTATGCTTCCCTTATAGACATTTTACTTTTGCTAAGTGAGATCATGAATGTTAACGTATTTTAGGGTGTATGCATATGATTGTGTACATATTGAAAACTTAAACACATGTATCATATACACGAATTTGGTAGCGGAATTAAACATGTAATCTACATATACATATGTACTTAAATTCTTAACAACTTAAGAATACATAAAATATACCTTTGAAGCCCTCCAATGAAGATTTCAAATCCGGATTTCTTTACTCCAACTTGGAGCTCACCTTGAAGTAAAATTTTGTTCAATTCTAGTTCACAACAATCCGGTGGGATTGTGAAGCTAGAATAGCAGCAGTATAATCTCTAGCAACAAGGTTTGTATTACTTGAAAGAAAAATAAAAAGAATTTACTTTTATTTATTCTTTGGTTTTTCTCACAAGTCTTTATTTAATGAAAAACTCTCTCAAAACCAACTCTTCTTTTTCCTCTCAACTCTTGCACGAAAATTGATTCACACACTTGTTAACACAAAATAAACTCAACTATTTTTAGTGCTATCAACACTTCACAAGTGCTCCACCAAAATTAGATTAAATGGTCAACTTTCAAAACAATTTTTTGTAGCCCTTTTAATGGTCTAATAAAATTAACCATTAATCACAAAATGGTGCTCTACTTAATTTAATTTATGTTTCTCAAATTAGGTATGTCTTCCATTTAGGAATAAAGTAACAAATAAATAAAATTATATTTTATTTATTTAAATAATATTTATTTAATTATTCAAAAACTATTTGAATAATTAATATTTACCTTATTTGATTTTACTAACATGGTTAATTGGTGAATTCATGGTAAAACAATTCATGGAATAAAATTATGCCACTTGTTAACATCTAATTAGTTAATAACTCTTGTCAACTAATTAAATGATATACTTAACATTTAAGTCTAAACAAGTGCACAACCCGAGGAACCCTGAAACATATTTTTGGTTTACTGAAATTTCTAAGATGGAACTATTCAATCCATTATACTGCCCCAGTACACAATGAGTACACTTCATATTGTGAGACTCTCTAGGTCCACGTCCGAATTGTCATATGGAACTCCTTCATATGTCCGTGAACGATGCCCCACACATACGTTGTAGATATTACAAAGCGGCGCGTTAGACCATACAAGTTGAGGTTATAACATATTCATATAATCCCTCCATAATTTATATCTGGGTAGAGCAAAGATATAGATCAACACCGTCAAATCTCCATATGCCCAATCCGAAAGCTTATCTCTAGAATTGTATTTCAAAAAATAATATTCTCAAATACTTTTGTAATATTATTTATCTCTAGGGTTAAACTCTTTTCTCGGAAATGACTACTTATGGCTATAAGACTTTTTGAGATACAATCTTTAGAGTATTAGGATATAATACTCACCCAAATGAGCTGATGGATCCCATACCTATGCACACTCGACTTCATGAGCATCGGACCATACCCAGCGATACCCAACAGTTAGACCATGAAAGGTTTCTGATATGTGTGGAACCAAAGCATGGTGGATCACTCACAAGCCCACAGTGGCACTCAGATTAAAGGATCACGAATACTACTCAACTCGAAAGACCCTCTATTGACAGCCTTATGGGATGTCTATTAGAGATCTTTGTGAGTCTATTCAATATTCAGTCCTTACTGAATACCTGTATCTCTATACGAGCTTCCACTAACCTCATAGTTTGCTAAGATTAACTATCTGGACCATCCAGATATAGACATACACCAATCTATATATTTATTAAGGTATTCATTGATAGACCAACATCAATGAAAATAGATCAGGAACATAATATTTGAGAACATATTTGCATAATGACATTTCCTAGCACTATTTGTAACTCTTTACAACTACGTCATTACTAGCATATTCTTAGGTCTTTATCCCATTTCAGACAAGACTCTAACTCTTTAGATATCGTTGGCTCTTATAACCTAATAACTCTTATCAGTGCAAACTCTTAGCATTTAGAACTCTTAGCATTGCTAATTCTTAGCACTGATCTAAACTCATTTAGACCAGATCTAAACTCTTTCAGATCGTACAATGTCTAAAATGTTACAAGCATCTTACCATATATAAAATATAATTAGCAATTTAATGAAATGATAAAACTAGTATAAATATTAAACAAATATTCATACATAAAAGGGATGGCACGTAAGCACAAATCCCAACAATGAAACCCTTTAGTGGCACTCGTGGGTGGTGGCTTAGGGCTATGAAATTGTTTAAATATGGTTGTCACCACTTAGTTTAAACTTCTTATATAATATGGTTAGCACTCAAAGCTTAGAATTGTAAAGAGCTTAGGGAATCACCAAAGTGGGTTTCCCTAAGATACTCTTTAATAAGACAAAAGTAAAACCCCTTTATAGAACACGATCACCAAGTACATGTTAAAGTAATTGATGAAGTGCCCATTAGTCAACATATGATACATTCGTAAAATACTTCATTAAGCAAACACTAATTATCAAACATTGGTTACTTAGCCATACAAAAAAAGTTAAAATTCTATTGCCATGAAAGTTATAGGTAACCTTAGTACTGCTCAGCAACATTAACCTTACTAGGTACACCTAATCAACAATCCCAATAAAGGGCTATTATAGTCCAAAACATATCATTAAGCAGTACATAGTTTAGATGATTCAAATACAGTAATCAATAATCTAGAAATTAAATCTACAACAACTACAAATTAAAAGAGAGATGATCAGCAAATTAGCTAGTATATGGTAAGAAAGAGCTGAGGAATTTATACACAACTGCCAAAAGAGTTATTAAGAAAAGTGGTTCCTCACCCCCATCACCATCATTATCATCATCGCCTCTTTTAGGATTTTGCAATTGAGTCAAGGGGAATATTGATCTTAAGGGTAATTGCTTGACCACTCCTTAATAGCATTTAGCTTTCTTAAGATGGCTTAGCTGGCTAAGGTTTTAAACTCACTGTTCTTTTTCTCGATAGATGAGGTTGGTATAGTAGATGACCCTAGCTTTAAAAATCTAAGTCTAAGTTAGGATATGCTTCAGTCACTTTACGATGAGTACAACACAGTACCTTCTAGACAGCTTTTACTAGCCTCTTCTCCAATAAGTCCATAGTACTATTCAACATTGAGATGGTCCTATTTAATTCCTTATTTGCTAGAATTAGGGCATTCCTCTCTTTGAAGATTTATGATAGCTCTCATTTGGTGATCGCAAGTTCCTTGGTAGCAGAAATAAACTTTTCTTATATTTGTCTTTCTTAGCCATCAAGGCTTCCTCACTCTTCTTTGAGGCCACTCGATGTATCTTCAAGTCCTATGCAGCCCTTAGGTCCTCCTCTGACTTTTCCTTATGCTCATCTAAGGTGTAAGTAGCCTACAACAATAGAGAATATCAATAACGATGCAAACTCAGTACCCAAGAGCATAAGATACAAATAAGTAAGGCAAGACAACAAACTACAAGGAATCATCTATTGGGCAAGAACTAAATCCCTCAATAGAGCACTTACTGAGTTTTATTGGGAAAATAGAGATAGCTAACTTAGTAGGTAGAGCTTTGTGAGCATGCTTCAAATGGGTTAGTAGGTGTCTGTCCTTACTCTTGAGCTCAAAACCAAGGTCCTCAAAGTGTAGGGAGCTTACAAAAGTTTAGTAGTTCTCATGAGCTTTCCTTTCCTTAGTTCTTGAGAAGGTCGTAGTTCTCAGTATGCTTCAAATACAGGTAAACCATCCAAAAGCTTCTGATGTCTATAAAAAGCAAGTTTTTTTTTTTATATTACTAGTGATAATTGTAACACCATGAAGTTTTCTCTAGAACGCTGGGACATTCTTCATCTTTATTGTCCTAACAGCATGGCATTCCTTGCCTCTAATGCTAGGGAATTCTTGACATAGTCACTGTATTATTGGAATGTGGAAGTGTTGGTTGCCCTAGATTTCACATCGCAGTGTTCACAATGTTCATGCCCGATGTTAGTTTCTTGCATGAACACTGAGACATTGTGATTAGAATGCTAGGGTATTCATTCATTGACATGAATGTTGGGACATTGAAGTGGAGAATGCTAGAGCATTCATCACTTTTGAATCTTTACTCTTTGGCTCTAGTTTTTAATGTTTCCACTCCACTTTCTTTAGCATTCATCATTTCCATGATTTATCTTGCACAATAAACACTTGAATGCAATAGCATGAAATTACTTGAAAATGAGCAATTTTTAGTTATAATCAGACCAAAATATACATCTAAATTATGCTCATCACATACACCTTCTGGAGCAAATTGAGAGCGAACCTTTCTCAAGGTTCAATCGATCTTAATGGTGGAGCCATAGTCTCTACCCATGAATAATTACCAAGCTTTCTAATCAGTTTAGGACCTATGCTCACTTATAGGGTTAGTGTTCTTATCCCATAAACTCACATAAAATATGCCTCTACAAGACTATTTCTCATTAAGGAGAACAAATTCTCGAAGTCTTTGATAGTAAAGTCAACGTCAAATACCTTTATCCAAAGTACACAGCAACCTATGATTGACCTCTATGAGGGCAGGGTTAGTTGGGCAAAGGCTATATCCAAGGTAGCTAATAGTTCTTTAAATAAGGGCTACAAAAGGAGTTTTAGGCTGAAGGCAAAGTGTTGGGTGATAATTAATTAAGGGCTATATCCAAGGTAGCTAATAGTTATTTGAATAAGGGCTATAAAAAGAGTTTCAGGTTGAGGGCATGCATATGGGATATGTTCATCATACAAAAATATACATATTTCATACATATATATGCACAGCAAAATTATAAAAATTTATAATGAATACAATGAATATATATTAATCAAATTAATAATGAGATTGAGAATTTAACCGATAAAACCTTTGGATTAAATTGCTTGAAGTCCATCTGAAATGTAAACTTTTTCAATTCTAGCAATCAACAAATTGTGGGTTTGATTGTCTAGAATAACAGTATATAAATCTAACAATCAGTTTAACTTTTAAACTTAATTCATATTTTAATGGCTAACTTTAATTAGAGAAGATGGTGAATAGAACATGTTTTCAACTCTTGAAAACATTACAAATTTTATTCTCAATTTTTCTCTCAAATTGGTCGTAATCGATGCCTTATGCATACGTTACAGATATAACAAATCAGCTCGTTAGACTATACAAGTTGAGGTTACTACGTATACGTATAATCCTCTTATCATTTATACCCTCGATATGCGGGGATATAGATTAGTACTGCCAAATCCCTGAGCGCACATCTTTGAACTTATCTTCAGATTTGTATCTCGATAAACAATATACACAAATACTTTTGTGATATTGTTTAACCATGTGGAATAATCCTTTCTTGGGTTTATACTTGTGGCAATAAGACTTTATGAAATACAATCTCAGAGCATCGGATATAGAACTTACCTATATAAGTTGACGGATCACGTATCTACGCACACTATATTCTATAAGCATCGAACCATACCCAGCGACACATAGTGGTCAGACCATGAAAGGTCCTTGACATATGTTGAACCAAAGTATGGTGGATCACTCACAAGCCTATCGTGGCACTCAGGTTAAAGGACCACGAATACTACTCAACTCAAAATGACCTTCCTTTGATGGCTTCTAGAATATCTATTAGGGTCCTCGTGAGTCTGTTCAGTATCTAGTCCTGACTAGATACCCGTATGCCTATACAAGCTCTAAGCTCGTGGTCAGCTAAGAATAACTATCTATACCATACAAATATAGATATACAATGATCTATATTATAGTGATTCACTGATAGACCCGCATTGGTGAACATAGATTAGAACATAATGTTAGACACATACTTACACAATGACATTTCCTAGCACCTATTACAACTCTTTGCAACTATGTCATTACTAGTATACTCTTAGGTCATTGTTTAATTTCAGACAAGGTTTCTAACTCTTAAAATTTTGCTGACTCTTATAACTTGCTAACTCTTAACAGTGCTAACTCTTAACATATCTAACTCTTAGCCCTGGTCTAAACTCTTTTAAATCAGATCTAAACTCCTTTAGATCATACAATGTCTGTAGTGTTACAAGTATTATACTATATGATTATAAAATTAACACTTTTTATTCAAAATGTTTATTGTATAAATATTTAATAATTAATATTCATACAATATTGAAATGACACATAAGCATTAGCTCCAACACAAATAACTCTTAAAAAATAGCAACTTCCCTCTCAACAGGAGATGCAAGAGACTCTCAAATTTGAGAAAATCTTAGGGTAACTAAAGAGAGGATGGAACAATGCTCCCTCATATGGAAAACTTTGACCTTTACACTTTAGAGTGTGTAGAAAAAGGAATTCAGGCTTTCGTACTAAACTGCAATTTTGGATCAATGGCAGAGGTATGGACTTGGTACCTCTAAAGGAAGGTTTCCTAAAGGTAGGAAGAGTGTTCTGCTCAGTTGGATGTTTTCTTTCTTTCTAGGGGGATAGGGGGTAGACTTGGGGGTTCTCGTTTAGAGGTCTCACCTCTACCTTTTTCGGGAATAAAAATGAAGTCCTTATATTCTTTGTAACCTTTTCAATCTCCAAAACTCACAACTACTACCTAAATTAAATGAGCCCAAGGGCTCCTCACTTCTGCTCAAGACTTTCTTAATTTATGATATCCTTATCCTATAACATTATAGGAAACATCATGCTTTGGTTCCACCGTATAACTCAACCACAAAACACCCATATATAAATAAATGCACCAAGTAGAATGAGAAAGGAAAGACATAAAGGAAATAAAAAAGAAGTGAGAGGTCTTTACCTCTTGAAATTCATGAAGTGCGATGAGTAACAAAACAAACTTAATCAAACAAATAGGTTACAACAATGCCTTGGGATGGGAATAGGTAGAACATAAGGAAAATAGATAAGATAAAAAGGGAAAAGAGAGAAAGAAGAAAGAGAAAGCGAAAGCGAAAGTGAAATTGAAATAAGGGGGTTAAAAAGCCTTGCTTACTAAAAAATTTGATCAAAGATTGGTCGTGGTTAAATTCAAAGAAGAAGATATTTTCAAACGAGATTAGTGAGAAGTGAGAAAAGAGGAAGATGAGCTTGCTGCTTGCTCTAAAATAAAAAACTGTAGACTGAGAAGTCCAAGAGAAAAAAGATTTTGGAAGAGAGAGAGACAAATGATCAGAGTTGTCCATTTCAGCTACCTCACCCAGAGGCTGCCATATGTCACAATGTAAGGGGGATAGTTTATGCCATTTGTGAATGAGGGAGGGGGTCATGTCAGAACCCTACTTAATGAGTGATAGGGGTTGAAATGACTCGAGCATCCCCTACTTATCGCGTGAAAGGGAAAAAATGCATTGGATCAACCCCTTCAAAATACGCATAGATGGGAATTTTTTTGACAAAATCAAAAAAGAAAAAGAGAAGAGAGAAAGAAATATTGGAAGAACTAGGGATAATGCACCGTATGTAAAAAAAAAAAAGAATAGTTTCTATAGTCTCCTTACTTCCACATTAGAAAAAAGGAGGGTTAATGTTGAGAGAAAAATGAGGTTACACTTAGACTGCACCCTTGAGTCTATCAAAGCCTTTATGCCTAGCTTACTTGAAAAGCCACTTATGTCCAATTCAAGGCCATCTCAGTGGACTCAGTATAAGTCCAGGCGCATTAACCGTCACCATTCGACTTGTTAGGACATTAAATGGGAATCATGCATTAGTCCACGAATAAAGGAAAGAACTTAGAATTTCCAAATGATGTAATTTCTCCTTTGTGAATTTATAGAAACAGCAAAGGTACGATTGTTTGTTCTTGATTAGTAATTGATGTTCCTGCTTGAAAGGCTTGATTTGGTTGGTGTTGCAGTGTCTTCATCACTTTGCACTGTTAAATAAAGCTGGTATTTGAAATTGTTTGATAGATCGTATGCTACCAAGTTAAAATTCTAATCCTTTTTGGCTATAAAGAGAGAAAAAGAGGAAAGAAATGCTACTGTTCTATTGATTTTTTAGTATATAAAATTACTGCTTTACATAGTCTACAAACAAATCATGCCTTGTTGTAAAGATAAGAATGAATCCCTATAGGGCTCTCCTATATTCTCGGATTGATGGGTTTTAGAATGCCGGCTGCATAGATTTGCAACTGTCCTGTCTTTTAGTTGCTTTCAGATTATCTGTTTATTCTGCTGAGGCTGATTGTCTCAAAGATGTATTCTTAAAGGTAGAGTATTCTTTTTTATGTGTTTATACTATTATACCATTTCTGTAACTGCTTGTGTACTAGCTCATCTTATTTAACATGATGGTCATTATTCTTTAGAGCTTACATGCTTTTGTATAACATCTTTCAAAATAACGTACGAGGTTTCTAGTTCAGTATTGAGAAATTAGGGTGTTGTATAATTTGCTGCAATAGGAATAGATGTATTCGTAACAAAAATTCATATGCACTAGGAGCATTTTCCAGTAACATCATCCTTCAGATTCCCATGGCTCTGCTTCAAATGGGGCAGAGCAAGAAACAGTTTCTTTTAGTGTAGCTATTATACCATAATATTAAGCTTGGCTGATCCTAACAAGAATCACTATTAGTGTAAACTTTCGTTTTCGATGGCGTGCCTGCCTGCAAACAGTTAATTGCGGGAACAGTGGCAGTTTTCAGCTCTCCATAGGCCTCCCAGCAAAATGGTTGTGTTGCATATCCCGATGGATTTAGCTCTATAGTAGTTAAAGATACACCAGTGCATGGCAAGATGTCATTGCAAGCGAAGTGCACTGGCTGTACTTTGTAGGTTCCTCGTATGTTTACATAGTTTATACCTGATACTTGCACAGCTGAAGTTTTATTACTGCATTTGCTCTTGTCACAATAGTATTGGTCAATCACAATAGGAGTTTTGACATCATTGACTTGAATGTTTGAAAACATGACTTGCTGCACTGATCCTAAGCTTCCCTGTATGTAAGAAACAACAAGATTCAATATGGTTTTGAGCCTGGCAAAAAGTGAGTTGTACTGTTGGAGACTTATAAATAGACCTACGTTTCTAACAGGGTTCTAATAGTTATATAACATATTATTTGCTATGTGATGAAAATTTATAGGATGTTTAATTTATACCTGCCATGTCTTTATTCTAACACCAGTCACCGTGTCATGCATGGTGACAACTCGGACAGTGATATTTGAAACACAGGCTTTGGTGTTATCCTTTCCCAGACCTCCAATGCTTATACCATGTCCAAGGCCACAATTCACATTGTGTATGTACACATTTGAGCACCCAGTTTGTATTGATACACAATCATCTCCTGTACAATTTTTGAAGTAATCCGTGTTAAGTATAGATAACTTCATTCACAAAAGGATGAAGTAAGTCGGGTTTGGGAATTTAACATTACCACAAGCAAGAGTACTGCTGTGAATGGTCACGTCTTGGGAGTTTTGTAGGTGAATTCCATCGGTGTTAGGGCTGTCGCCAGGAGATGAGGCACTGAAGTCGAAAACCTAAACTCCTGTACAATCATCAAATTTGAGGTGGGTTTGCTGGCTGTTTTGAATGGTTATGCCAGTGACGGTCACGCTGATACTTCCGTAGAACCTCAGCGCCTGCACATCAGAAGCATCGTCATAAAATTTTTGCTTAAACATCATCACCAGATTTTGAAGATAATAGTTTTAGACAATATAATCACCGTTGGCTTGGTACTCGGCATATTTCCTCTTAGTTCACCGCTTATCTGGTAGGAGTGATACATTTGTGAAACACGTGATTAGTTGAAGTACCTATTTGGTATGATTTTTCTGTGGATTAAAAGTGCTTGTGGTGTTAGCCCTTACCTGATCGTCTGTTGGATTGTAATTGGGCGAGTCCTGCCACCAGACTGAGCCTTGTCCATCTATTGTTCCTTTACCTATTATTGTAATTCCCTTAAGCTTTGAGAACTCTAGCCATTGTAAAGGACCTGATCCCCAGGCTTCAGAGCTTGTTGGAGCGATGACTTTCCCATCCAACTGTATGATAGATTGTCACATTAGTTCGTATTATTAAATTATGGATGAAAGAATTAATTTTAGGTTCTGACTTCTGAGTGTAGTTGAATGGAGCAAGGTAATTAAATTACCTGAAATGTGATGTCTGGTTCACAAATAGGTCCTGAGAAGGAAATGGGTCCAACAAGGAATACAGAACCAGATGGAACCACCATTTTTTATGCCTCTACTTTACAAGCTTCTGCCCACGCTGCTTCGAATGCCTGCTTTGCGAAGTAACGGTTTAGGTTTTCACGACGACGGTAATGATAAAAGAGTAATGTTATTTTTTTTTTATATAATTTTTGTATTCCAATTTTGTATGTATAGTTCTAGTTATGTGATATTTTTATTACCGATAGTTAACGACAGGTTTTCAACAATCGGGTGTAGAATTTGAATTTGGAACTTGTTGTCGAAAGAAAATTTAGAGCATGTTTATTTTGTTGCAACATGTCTTTTAATTAAGACTAGTAAAAGAATGTTAATATAATTAGTATTTGAGTTAAAAATCTTAAGCAGGTCGATTAGAGTTCAAGTAATAAAATTAAGCTGTAACAAGGAACTTGAAGTCAACTACTTAGCAAAGCGTTATACTTTGTTATTTATTTAATACAGTGATTGGCCCCATCCTTGCTTATTATATTTCTATTTTCCCACAAAATATTTTATTAGTGGTGTTATCATTGACTGCTGCCCACGTTCACGCGCAGATAAGGTTCCTCATTAGAGTCGTAGAATACTAGGTCATTTATACAACAACATAACAGTACTAAAATCTTGACATATATATATATATATATATATATTTCTATTTTAAAATTTGTCTTGCGTGTATATTCACATTTCCATGGTTATTTGAGAATTATACTGCCAGCAAATCCAATGACAAAGAAGTAATACTCTAGTATTACTCAAGATTTAGTTTGGATAACTTTTTTTTAAAAAAAAACGATAGTTTGCATAACTTGATATCACTGTATAATCGAATAATATGTTGAAAGTATTTTGGGTTTTCTTATTTGTTTAGTATAAAATTTTGAATTTAAATAATTTATAAGAAAAAACAGCTATGGTTAAAGAAAAAATAACAAGAAACAAGGAAGATCTTATATCGTTGTGGCCAATATCTATATGCATGACTATTGACTATTAAAAATATCAAACCTAATGATGAAGACGCCTTTCAAAATCTTTAATAACTAACAGAAACTATATATGTGTTTCACGTGTTGCTTGAAAAAAATATAAATCAAATTCGAAACTCTGACCAATATACAAGCAAAATTTTATAGAAGGCAGTTATCACCTTTGTGACATCAGTTTTCCCGTCACCTTTAGCGCCATATTCTAGCACATTGAAAGTAGCAGAGCTCGTAGTCGTTGCCGTAGTTTCGTCTTCTGGTGTTCTGGAAAAAGCATAGCCCATGAACTTGGACAATTTGCGTCCATGGAGGTCACCAATCTTGCTTTGTATCAAATGCTTGCTTTCTCTAGCACTGCAAGTTTCAAAGCTTGAGGACAATAAAAACAAGGCAATAAGAGTGGTTAATGCAAGTTACTTAAGGTTAGAAGTAAACATCTTTATTTGTATAAACTGAGATAGAAAGCGTGAGAGAGAGAGAGAGAGAGAGAGGGGTTGAAATTGAAAGATATACGATACAAGAGAGTTTATGAACTCGAGATGGCCAATGGAGGAGATAAGTGGGTTGATATATAAATATATATATATATATTTATTTAGGGGAATAAACTGCCAAATAAGCTCACTGTACATGCATAAGATAAAGCTATTTAGCCACGGAGTCGTCTAATGAATTAAGGAATAAGACTAAAGACAGTTTTCTTTCCTTTTCGATCATATTCTATGCAATTTGTTTAATAAAATAATTATTTTGTTAATTCTCTTGATTTCATGATAATCAGCTGCGGTACTTTCATGACTTACTTCAGTTGATTAAGATAAAAAAAGAAAAAAAAAAGGAAAACTTACTTGACCCGGCGGATTAAAACACATTATATCCGGCGAAAGTTTTGGTTATACAGATATATGCATGTACATGCTACATATATGCATTTGATGGACTCATATTGTAGAGATGTTTTAATTTTTACGAAGCCATATATATTTATTGATTTTTTTTTCTTTTTTCAAATAGAAAGTAATGAAGATTTTTTCTTCTTTAAGACGAAAAAATTTATGCTCCGATTTTAAAAAGTACATAAGTTTACACTTGATAATTTTTCATTAATTTACTTATTAATGCGGAAGATTTTTCTTAACTTCAATATTGAGTTAAATAAAGTTGCCTTACTTATTAACTATTATTTCAGGGAAGAAATTAAGGACATTGTTAATTTATTTCTTGATAATTATTTATACTGAGCTCAGGTTATCTGACGTTCATTTTAAATTGTGAGCACGTCTCAAGTCAAGATTAATTTTAAGGGCAATTTTCTTCTCAGTTTCCATCTCGTGGCCATTTTAAATTGTGTTTCAGTGTTTGGTTTGCATGTAGTGCTTTCTCAGAACGTATTGTTCCCACACACAAATTGTCACAACGCACAATACCGATTTGGCATTGATATATGTTGGACCCATTTTTTATTAGGCCAGCTAGTTCGCGCCAACTGTCTAGATTCATTTCAGTGGAAGATGCCCATGATATAACAGACCCATTTCTACAAATATTAACAGATTAGCCCCATTTTAGAATTGGCAGGCAAACTTGAACTCGCCGATTTATAGATACAACAAACGAATTATGAATATAATGGGAAGGCAAGAACAGATTGGATCTCCGTTTTTATTCCAATTATCATGATTAAACGTTGTTCAATTCTTGCATGACTGGAACAGGCAAAACATGCGATTAATAATAAATTGAATTAGGATATTATGAATTTATCTGATTATTTATTAAAATAATATTAAGACGCATTTAAATCCGGTTTAATAATATTTATAACTGAGATTTATTAAGGTATTACATTAATTACTCAATAATAACTTATTGGATCTCAACTCGTATAAAAGACCGACTTCTGACTTATGCAGAAAGGATCTTTGTATCTTAAAAAATATTTGATATTACATGCAAAAAATCATCAACTTTGTTTGTTCTTGCAACATCATCTACTACCTTAGACATACGCATCCTTTTTATCTTGCTAGTACTAATTTAAGTATCAAAATATTCTTTCTTGCAGGAGGACAAAGGGTTCTTTCGTGAAGCCCGTAACAAGGAACTTTAGTTGTGCCATTTGTAGGAAAAAAATAGCCGAATTAAATAAAAAATTCCTTAGTTCACCAAATTGTAAGTGAAGAAGATGGCCAATCAGAGAGTAAACTAGAGTAGTATAAAGAGAAGGGAAACTAACAACCTGAATCTCACAACGCTAAAAAGTTAGGTTTTCCCAAAGATGGCAAATGTTTTAAGTCAATTAGTTCAGCAAATAGAGGAGATAAGGAAATAAAACCAAGAATTTAAGGATATTTTAACACTCATAGAAGAATATGACGAGTTAAATAATGATCTTAGAGGTCATCAACATCGAGAGGATACTAAGCATGTTTAAATACCCGAGGTGGAACTTTATGTGCATCAAGGAACTAGAAAGGAGGGAACCCCTTAAGGGTCTAGAAAAGTGGATGGCGAGGATATAAGAACTTTCATTCTAAAAGAAGGGAGAGAACTCTATTAAAAGATTAAAAAAATTAGGAGTTTTGAAAGATACAATGACCCTAGCTAGGAGTACAAATTATAATCCATTGGTGGAAGTCGTGAGGCTTGCAGAAAGGCTTCACAAATTTAACATTCCTAACTTCTAGATGTACGACAAGACCGGAGACCAAGAAGAACACATTTATCATTTTAACGGGTGAGTGATCATGAATGCGCAAGATGATGCCTTGAAGTGCCTCACTCTTCCCTCAAACTTAAAGGTTCCGACCCAGGCTTGGTTCTATAGATAGAAGAAGAATCCAATCTCCGCATTTGATTGCACAGTTTATTGCTCAATATATGTGGAACCGAAATAAGAAGAATAAGACATCATCAAATCTTTTTTTTTTCTTAAAACAAAGAGAAAATAAGTTAAATAGAAGTTTTCTCAATAGGTTTAATAAAGAACTTGGTGAATTGAAAAACTATGATAATGACATAGTTGCTCAAGCCTATTGGAATATAGTCAAAACATCGACTGGTTATTATCATTATCTCATTTAAAAGAATTTCCCTTCATTGGAGATAACCAATCAGAACACTAAATTAGGAAAAAAGATGAGAAAGCAGCAAAATTTAAAGAAGCTTCTATGATCATAACATGGAAGGAAGAAAGCTCATGCCAGTGAGACATATAAGAAGCAACTTATTACTCACGAGGATGAGAAGAATGGTAAAAAGCAAAGGGTTTTTAAACCACTAATCCTTATAAACATCTCAACAAAAAAGATCTAGGTGAAGTATAAGGATTCAAGGCTTTCAGAAAGCCAAAGCCATAAACACACTAGAAGAATAGAGAGACCAGACTAAACATTATGTCTTCTACAATGAACATGGTCATAACAACAACACTTGTCATTCGCTAAGAGGTTAAATATACATTCTGTTGAGGAACATGCATTTAGCAGAGTTTATATTGGAGTTAACTTTAAAGAAATAGACAGAACTGGAATAGGATCCCAAATTGAGTGTGGCAGATATTGCAAACCAAGAAGAGATAGTACCACTAATATTGAACATGATCCATGGATTACTATTTTAACCTTTTCTAATTTGGAAGAAGAAGAGAGGTAATCAAAGGAAGAGAAAACAAAAGATGAGCACATACCTTCCATAAAGCTTCAAATGATTGAGTGATGGTTGAGCTAAAGGAGAAATGAAGTTAGGTGATTTTAGAGGGACCACAGATAGATCAAAGGCTAGTAAAAGATATCATAGAAGTATTGTTAGCAAGATAAGCAGTAGACCAATTTTATATAACAATGCTCTATAAGAGGCCATTAGACAAAAAAGGGAATGACGGAGGTGAAAATTATTAATCAAGATGGCAACTAAGGTTCGAATGTGGGAATGATAGAAACATCAATAACAATATGATGTGTCTATTGAATAGAAACTGAAAGAGATCACCTTCTCCAATAAATATTCGAATGGACTGGTTCTCTTGTACCTTGATCCATTGTAAATTAGCCTACATATTACTAGAATTTTCATTCAAAGAGTATTGGTAGATAGAGGGAGAAAGGCAAAAATCTTCTTTTGAAAGAATTTCTAAGGGATGAAGTTAAATGAGAAAGACATCAGAGGTGTTAACGTGATTAATAGGTGCATGCATGTGAAAGTGTAACCATTGAATTTTAAGTTTCTTGTCAAACATACAATGCACAATGGAATGAAATCTAATTTCCTATTCAACAATTACATACTAAAATCAAAGTTTGTTACATTAACAAAACTAGAAAAACTCACCCTTGAAGTTATTCGGTAAAGCATTTGATTCTGAAGCTCACATTAAAGTGAATTCATTGGCAAATCTAGTCTGCAATATCCAGTGAAATTATGAAGTTAGAAAAGTATCTTATCTTAAATTTCTCAGTAAGAATTTGGATTACTTAACACTTGACATTTTTATTTCTCTCAATTTGGTTAAACGAAGAAATTGGACTTAATTGTAAGAAATTTAAAAAATATTTCCCATGCTCGAATAATACTATCAAATGAAAACCATTCATTTGATTTATATAATTTGACTTTTATAAAGACCAAAATGGAACACTTCAAACTATATAACTCTTGTCCAATGACTACTTGACACTTGTCTTTCATGCATCTCTTACATGAAGACAAGTGTCACATTGAATCCATGCATGAAGGGCACTTACCATACAAATTCCATACATGAAGGACACTTGTCCATTTAAGTGGCCATGTATTATAATTTAATTGGTTGGCAACTCTTGTCAACTAATTAAATAATAATAAGCTTAACACTTAAGGTTTCACATCTTGAGAGATCCTAAAATAAATCTTGTGTTCCGAAATTTTCTCAAATTGAACCATTTAACCAGATCCGTTACCCAAGTGCTCAACGAATGCACTTCATATTGTGATACTCCTAGGTTCACACTCGTTTGTCTTATTGAACTCTTCTGTAAGTCTGTGAAGAATACCTCACGAACACGTTACGGATATTATAAAATAACGCGTTGAACCATACAAGTTGAGGTCAACCACATACGTATAATTCTCCCATCACCTATATCTTAAAAGAGTAGAGATAGAGATCATCACCGTTAAATCTCTATATGCTCAATCATGAACTTATCTCCAAATTTACATTTTCGTAAATGATATCTACAAACTCCTTTACAATATTATTTAACACTACGAAAAACTATTTTTCGGGGTTTTGCTTATGGCCATAAGACTTCCTAAAATATAATTTTAGAGTATTAGAATATATAACACACCTATATAAATTAACGGATTCTAAATCTACGCATACTGGACTTTATGAGCATCAAACCATACTCAATGACCCCTAGAGGTCATACCATTAAAGGTCTTTAACATGCATGAAATCAAAGCATGGTGGAACACTTACAAGCTCATTGTGGCACTTAGGTCAAGGGACTACGAATACTACTCAACTCAAGAAGACCCTCTATTGACAGCGTTATGGGATGTCTATTAGAGGTTCTCATGAGTCTGTTCAGTATCCAGTCCTTACTAAATACCCACATGCCTATACAAGTTTCTAGTAAGCCTACAGTTTGTTAAGATTAACCACTTGAATAATCCAAATATAGATACACATTGATTCAAAAGAAATACCAATTGACCCATTGGTAACCATAGATCAAGAACGATAGTTTTGAGAACATACTATAATGACATTTCTTAACACTATTTGTAACTTATTGCAACTATGTTATTACTAATATATTCCCAGGTCTTTATCCCTATTTCAGACAAGGTTTTAACTCCTTAGAATGCTAACTCTTAGAGCTGATCTAAACTCTTTTAGATCATATCTAAAGTCTTTTAATCTATAATGTATGAATAATAACAAGATTAATACTATATAATTAATTATTAACGATTTAATTGAAATGTTCATTGCATAAATATTAAATAAAAAACTATTTATACAATAATTTAAATGGCATGTAAGCACCAACTCCAACAAGAGGATGTAATATACAAGGTGTAAGTGAATGGTATGATCACATTTCCTATCATAGCTTTAGGGAAATGTTTAAAGGTAGAATACTTAGTAGTGGATACTCTAACATCTTATAATGCTATAATCAGACGTTTCTAGATCTATTACATGGAAGTAGTGTTTTCCATTTTTCATAAAGTGGTTAAATGTATTTCAGCATCCAAAAGAGGAATGATAGATATAAAAAGAGAGCAAACATAAGTAAGATAGTGTTATGATAAATCCTTTGGAACTCCAAATACAAAAGGAATATAGAAGTTAATATACAAAGAGAAAAAAGAGGATAAACCAGTTGGGATAGCCAAACAACAATCCAGTATAAACATATCAGCGGAGCCGTAACCTCTACCTCTACTAGGAATAGAAATTATTAGATCAGTTACAAAAGAGACTTCCTTAAAAAGAGGATTATATAACGCCTATTATAGAGAAAACCAAGGAAGGTATATTAGACCTATCCACCATAAATAAAAAGGTGCTATTTGGATCCAATTTAACTATAATAGAAAATGAGGAGTTGGTTGAGCTACTCAGAAGAAATCAAGATGTCTTTGCTTAGTCTAATAAAGACATGGTTGGAATAAATTCGAAAGTGATAAGTCATAAGCTTAGTGTTTGAAAAGATTGTACTTTAGTTAGGCACAGGTAAAGAATGTTTGCACCCAACACAATAAGATCATCAATGATGAGGTGGAACAACCACTAGAAGTAGGATTCATGTGGAAAGTACATTACCTGGAATGGCTCTTCAATGTCGTTGTAGTAGGAAAGAAGAATGGGTTTGCATTGATTATATAAATCTTAATAAGGCAACACCAAAAGATTCCTACCCACTTTCTAAGATCGATTAGATAGTGAACACAATGACAAGGTATGAGAGACTATCATTTTTGGACGCCTACAATAGTTATAATTAAATCAAGATGGATCTCGAGGATGAAGAAAAAATGAGTTTTGTAACAGAATGAGGAATTTACTGCAACATTATGATGCCAGTTGGATTGAAGAATGTAGGAACCACATTCTAGAATTTGGTCAACAAGGTATTCAAAAAGCTGATAGGGTAGGCTATAGAGGCCTACATTAACAATATGGTAGTAAAAAACAGGGAAGCATATGACCATTTCACAGATTTTATAGGAGGTGTTCAATGTCTTAAGGAAGTTTAAGATGTGATTGAATCTCTCAAAGTATACTTTTAGGATCTCATTTATAACCTTTTTAGGATATATTATCAATGTAATAGGAATCAATGCTTATCCAGCATAAGTTCAAGTCTTAAAAAGTATCACCATTCTAAAAATATCGAAGGAAGTGCAGATTCTTATACGAAGAATGGCAGCACTGATTTAGGATATCAAAAAAGTGTAGACCTTTTGTCTAGGCCATCAAAATAAAATCTAAAACTATAGAGTCTCGAACAGATAGAAACTTTACAAAGCCTAGAGGAATACTAGACAAAACTTCCAATACTATTTATGCCACTTCTTAACAAAACTTTCTATCTATATCTTGCATTTGTCAGAGTTGTTGTTAGCCTAGTTTTATTATAAAAAAAAGTTGATGGGTAGTAAGAATCTATCTTTTACACTAGTTAAGTATTGCTGGACGCAGAAACCAGGTACTTAACGATAGAGAAGGTGGTCATTGCCTTTGTACAAGCCAAGGACTAACTCAAACGTTACTTTGAATCGCATCCCATAGTGATATACATTTCCTATCCACTCAAGCGCATCCTATCCAAGCCAAATTTCATGGGAATGATCACCAAGATGTTAATGAGATTGATATATTTAGACATCGAGTTGACCATGATCAGTAACCAAACAAGAAGTAATGAAGAACTTCCTACTATAATGTAAACTAATAGTGGAAGATAACACCTTACTTTTAAAACTTAAAGAACCAAAGAACCATGGAAGAAGCATATCAATGATCTAGCAATAAGAGAAGAGTTAGTTTGGGAATCAAAATCTAGAGTTTTGAAAGGTTCATTTTAAAGCATGAAGTAAGTCTATCATCTCTTACATCTAATAATAAGGATGAGTATAAAACATTGATTGAAGGGTTAACAATAACACAAAAATTAAAGATAAAATGACTCCAAGTGTACATAGATTCATTTATGGTCACTTTCTAGTGGACAGTAACTACACAACCAAGAAGAAAATGATTAATAGCTACTTATCCAAGACAAAGCAGATTGTTCAATAATTGTAGAAAGATGTAGTTAACCAAATACCCAAGAAGCAATATGCAGAAGAAGGCAAACTAGTTAAGGAAGTTTCAACTGGAGAGTATACAATATTTTAAATAATCCTGTTGCACATAAGAGAAAAATAACAATGAATGAAGATGCTCCCACACCTTAGGAATCAAAAGTAATAAACCTTAAAGAAATCACAACATCTAATAATTAAATGACCTCATATATCTAATTTTTGCAAGATGAAAAGCCATCAATAACCAACAATAATGTTAGAAAGCTCAAAAGTAAGTCTAAAAGGTTCACACTCATTGTAAAGGACCTTTACAAGAAACTCTTTTCAGGAGTATATATGCGATGTGTACACAGGAAGAAGGGAAGAAAATCATCAATAAGGTACATAAAGGCACTTATGGGAATCATTTAGTAGGAGGAATTGTGTTCACAAGATAATGAGACAAGGCTATTATTGGCCTACAATTTGAAGGACACCTTGGAATATATGAAAAAATGTGAGAAATGTCATAAACATGTTGCATTAATCTACCTCCTAACTGGTAACTTGAGCATAGTATTTAGTTGCTGGCCTTTTGTTCAATAAGGGTGGATATTATGAGACTCTTGCCACTAGCAGCTAAAGAAAAATATTTAATTTTACTTACAACAAACTATTTTGCAAGTAGGTGGAGGCCAAAGCCTACAACAACATAACTGGAACATAAGTCAAAATATTTCTTTGGAACAATATAATCACCAGATATAGTATACCATAGGCGTTGGTTTTAGATAATCGAATATAGTTTGTCAACAAAACAATAACCTCTTTTTGCAACAAGTTTAAAATTCAGTAGAAGTTTTCTTTTTGAAGTTATCCATAAGGTAATGCCCAAGCAGAAATTATAGATAGAAAATTTTCATAATGCTGAGAAAAGGTTAGAAAGGAAGAAAGGAAAGTGGCTTAAAGAGATTCTATGAGTACTTTAGGCATATAGGATGACTAAGAATAGATCCAAAAAGAGTTCCCCATAATTCATTAGTTTATGGTACAAAAGAAGTACTTGCCAGGAAAGTTTTCATCCTAACTCTGTGAATCAAATAATGACACTGAAACTCAATAATGAATCACTGCTAAAGACTTAAGTAATGAAGCACAAGATATCACCACCATCCATGCCATAATCTATATAAATAAAATGTGGATGCATTATAACAAGTATACATACACTAATTTATAGAAGGATACCTAGTCTTAAAGGAAGCTCTCAACATCAACAACAAAAAAATGCTAGAAATGTGGCAAAAACATTAGAAGGATTTTACAAGGTGATCAAGAAATTAGATTGATGAGCCTCTCTTACAAATTATGGATGGGGAGTAAATCCTCATACCATGGAACATTTCAAAATTAAAAAGTTTTTTTATATGTAAGATGTTTCCCATAATTATTTTAATCAAACTAATAAGTTATTCAAGTTATATTATACTTTTAAAACTTCCGAGAAAGCATTAAATCACAAAAATTATATCACTAAAAGATATGTTGGCTTTTAAACGCAATCTTCCGAGGTTTGCCTAAGATGAAAAGCTTTCTTAAAAGGGTTGTAGGCTTCTGAGCATACACTTCCAAGGATTACCTAAGATAAAAAGCTTCATTGAAAGTGCGTGGGCTTTTGATCACACCCTTCCAACGATTGACTAAGATGAAAAGCCTTTTTTAAAGGTTTATAGGCTTTCGAGCACACCCTTCTAAGGAGTATGTAAATGAAAAGCTTCCCTAAAAGGTTTGTGGTCTTTCGAACAAACCTTTTTAAGGATAACCAAAGACGAAAAGCTTTCTTATAAGGGTCATGAGCTTCTAAGCACACCCTTACAAGGATTGCCAAAAATAAAAAGCTTTCTAAGAAGGATCGTGGAAATCTAAGCACATTCTTCCCAAAATTGACAAAGATGAAAAACTTTACTAGAAAGATCATAAGCTTTCGTGCACACCCTTCCAAAGATTGTTTAAGACAAAAAGCTTCCCAATAAAGGATGTGGGCTTACAAGCACACCCTTTATGGATCGTGAAAGATTTAAAGGGTTCCCAAAAAGAGACATAGCCTTGTGACTGTAACCTTCTGTGGATTTATAAAGACACAATAATATCTTTGAAAAGACATTAGAGTTATTCCTCCCAATATTTCTCATAATCGATTGTGGAGGTTCTAGCATAAAAATATTCTTGAAAGGACCTTGGAACTTCTATAATGCACTTCCATAGATTCATCAGGTTGCAACCTTAAAAGAATTAGGTATCTCCAAAATACTCTTCTAGCAAGAAATTAAAATTGTAAGCTTCTATCAAATATCATATAAAATTAGAAAATTTCAATTCAAACAATTACAAAAATTCTAGATTTATGAAGTATACTTAAACTCATGAATTGTTATATAAGTTTAACAAAATATGAAGCAAGACTTAGTCAATATTTCACATATTTATCACATAATTAGTACTGCATGAAGTTATACTTAGAATATTTCCTTGTCATATAACTTATTCACAAAGGGAGCATTATATATAAATTTTCATCTTCACAAACTATACATTAAGTCATTAAAGTAAGCTATACTTAGGCAATTCTTTCAAAATAATAGTTTATTATAGTCGTATTAAAATCACATCATAAGGTCCAATATTTAAAAGATTGTTATTCTTATGTCAATGCCCATTACAAAAGCTTTATAGGATATGTATAATTACCAAATTCCAGGGGGAAACTACTTATCATTGGAGGAGGATATTTTTACGAGATCCATTATGTTAAGATCCGCTGCAAAAGCATCTTTACCAAATAATTTAAAATCGATACAATGAATGTCATTATTGAAGTGCATCATTGACCATCCGCAATACCAACCCAACATAGCATCAAAGTCAATTGATAGTTCCTAATCAAATCATGCTTAAACTTGAAACCACAATTGAAGCATCATGCAAAAGGCACCCGAACCTGGCAATCATATAGTGCCCGTGTAGCATCCACATTTCTTTGCCATTGACCATTAGTAGCATCTAACTTTACTTTAGAAGAGGCAAGAGTTTGTTTAGAATGTTCCAAAGCTGATTATAACTTAGATGATCGCACATCCATAGCCTTCAAAAAATCTTTGCCAATGGTAGCATAGTTATTAGCATTAGGTAATTTATTGCGCTCCTTATACAAATGGATGTTCACATGAGACACACTATCTTGTAGAGAATGGTTGGAACTCTCCAAGCTGTCGACCCTTCCCTTTAAAGTCTTAACTTCCCCTTCAGAGAAGAGACCTTATCCTCATTCACAATCAGAAAAGCATTCAATACAACCTATTCCTTTAGTAGATCATTATTGACTCTCTTTAGTATAGCATTGTTCATGTTCAATGACTCCACAGTTTAGCAAAGTTAGGTTATTGAGGAAGCATCGAAAACATTTGTCCTTAGCTTTCTATGTTAGCGTTGTTCATGTTCAATAGCTTACTTTCTAGGAGATGAATTTGACCTCTCTTAAATAGATCCTCAGCCATTTACTTTCATGCTCATTCAATGCTTGCATTTTCTAATGTGAAGCATTGATCTTATCCTTGAAAGCCTCCGCTATTCAAAGGCAAAGCTTTCAAAGTAAACATGTATATTAGGAATATATACTTATTCAATTCAAAATATAAATACCATAAAACTAATTACTCACCATTATCTAGGAAGTAAAGCTCTTTTACTTTCAAGCTTCAACACTTATATTGGGAAGCCTTCTTAAGATCACATTGTCAGCCCTTTTATGGAGCCTTTGTAAAATTACAGTTGAGCTCTCCCCATTCATTCACAAAATGGTGGAGTTTCTTACCATCTCTTCAAAAACCCCTTTAAGGAAATGAGAAGCAAACTTATCCTCCCCACTCTAAGTGATATGCGAGGGCATATGAAGTGGCATGTAATGGGGTATAAGAACCCTCCCTTTTTCAGTAGCACTTCTATACTTTTCATTCTCGTTCTCATAAGGGAGTAGAGTCCGTAGAGGTAGAAATAGAGCAGGAATCACTACTAACTTTCAATAGAGCCTCTACAAAACAAAATTGAAAGGTCAAAAAGAAAGAAAAGAGATAAGAAATTTTTAACTTACCAGGAAGGATAAATAACTCCATGCTAGGATCAAATTTGAATGAATGAGGTTCAGTTAAAGAACTTAAAACCTCCCTTATTCCCTATAGTAGAGCTCCTATTTCAATGTTCAGAGGAGGAACCCTACCAATTGATAAAGTCTTCTGCATAGCTTCTAGCCTTTGAATAGCATTCAGCAACACTCTAAAAATTAAAACTTGAAAGAGATTGGTCATTTATTTTTTTAGAAGCTAATGAGGCCTCCATACTTCTAAGATCAATTAAGGACTATCCATGTTTTTATTAGGTCTTCTTTACCCCATGATGAGGAAGGTTAGGAATTACGCCAAAGATATCCTACATGAAAGCTTGGAAGTTTAAGAAGAAAAGAAAATTGAAATTAGCCATTTCCAAAAAAAAATATGAACAATGAAATTAAGAAAGCATGAATTTATCTTTGTACAGTGGGAACCTAAAAGTAAGCACACATATCATCCATTTCGTGTGAAGGACCTGATGAAGCTACTCCCTCTACTGGAGAATCAGAAGAAGGGACTAATGAAGGCTTAATGCATAAAGGACCAATCACAGTCATCTCAAGAATGGTTGGACTAAAATGAGGATAGAACCAAAGGAAGCAACAACCCTTGGAACCTTAGGATTCAGTGGTGGAACTAGATCCAGGGTATTGAAACTATCTTTAAAGTCTCTACCTATAGTAGAGACCTCAACATTCAAGAAAAGGTTAGAAAAAGAGAAATCCAAAATCTTACCTTTTAGAAAGTCTCGAATCATATGGACATTGAAGGTTGCATAAGAAAGAGACATCAGGAACACGATGGATTGAAAATCAATTAAAGGAAATAAAGATAATAAAAATCCACTTATGCTAAGGAAGATCCCCTTATAAGCGTAGGTTCATAGAAGTCCTTACCGAAGTCCCCTTAAAAGCACCGGAGGGAATAGAATTTTGTTCAAACAATAGTTGTGAAACAAGATACGATTATGATAAGTCATGACATCAAAGGAAAAAGGACTCGCAAGTATCCTGAGATCTGAAGGCATCAGGGTTAGTGATAAGGGCAAATTTATCATATATTTGCTCATGTTTTTATTATTGATATTTTATGATTTTATGAGAATAGATGGCTATTTATGTGTATTATTGTTATTTATAGGGACTTGAATGAAATTTAAAGAATGACTTGTTTAAATTTCAAAGTATGTGTTCATCGCCCCAGCGCCACGAGTATTATCACCCCAGCTCTAGAATAATTATCGAAATAAGAAAAATGACCTGTTTAAGTCGCATCTGGTGCCTCAGCGCCAGACCTTCATCGCGCCAGCTATGGGACAGAGCCCCAGCGCCAAACAGCTACCGCTCCAGCGGTGAAGCCTTTTTCAAGTGTCACCCCAGCAATAAATGCATAGCGCCCCAGCAGTAGCGCAAGTCCTAGTCCGACAAGAATTAAGATTTTCGAGCTCATATCCATCCCTATAAAAAGTCACTCATTCCTATACGTCAAGAATAATCCTAGAGCACCCAAGACACATTCAAGAACACCAAGAATACAGAGTATGAGTCTTGAAGCGGAATAGGAGTTTAAGTAAAGCAACCTTAGAGAGTGATTCAAGGCGTTCTTCGGCATCAAGAGTATCTTAGGCAGCATAATCAAGAGCAATTTGACGTCTATATCAGTTTGCTATTGATTGTACCATGATTTATTATTATTTTCATTGTTGTTCTCTTGTAGCCATGAGCTAAACCTATTTTCTAGGGTTAATAATTAAACTCAATATGTGTGCTTAATTGTCATATCTTTAGAATATTTAATAAACTTAGTTCTTTGATATTTAAATTACTTGATCTTAATGCTTCAATATATCTGGACAATATATGGTGAATGCGTTGGTAATATTATTGATAAACTCGGAAGAGGAATCATAATATTTAGACCTAGGTAATTTGATGCATGATTGTAGAGTAACATTAAATGTTGCATATACAAGTTTCAATTTAGGATAGGAATATACCTAATTGGCATGTATGATCAATAAGACCTAATCTTAATGAATCTTAATTTATTACAAGTGTCATAGGAATATAGGTATTTGATAAATTAAGGTATACTTGCATGACCTTGGAAGAGGCTTGTGAATACATTAGTGTCTTGATCAATAACAAATACTAAGGGAGTTAAATATTAGAAGATTAATCATTAGAAAGCATATTGAATGATAGTATTAATCCTAGGTTTTCTTTATATTGCTATCACTTAAATCTCTTTGCATTGTGTTTTTGCCTTTATATTTTCTACATTCATTCTTAGATTTTTATTTTTCTGAATAATTATTAGGAAGACATAATTTTAGTAATTGGTTAAAAAGAAAATATTATCCCTGTGGGTTCAACATCCAACTTATTTAGTCTCTTTATTACTTGCATACGATAGTGTATACTTGCACTTAATTTAAGATATAGAAATATCGCATCAGTTAGCATGCCATCTTCCATGGTCAAGACACATAAAAAATGGCACACCCATTTACAACGGGCATAAGCCATGAGGAGGTTATGACCGTATAGACACACTTCTCGAATCTAGCTTTCTTCTCCTTGAAGTTAGAGAATAGATTTTGCTTTCTAGAGGAGTATCAATTGAGTTTTTTCGTTTAAGGTGCCGTAAAAGCTTCATACTAAAGAGACACACTCCTTTACTTATTATAGGGGTATTTATTAGGCAAATATCCTATTGGGCCTAGCCAGCCTACACCAAGTGTTTAGATCCACTTAACCGAAGGAGGCTCATGATAGAGCAATCATTTTTCCTTATAAATATGGATATACTAGCCCGATTGCAGATTCGAATTTGATAGGTAACTCAGACCTACCAATCCATAGATACCAAAAAATGAGGTATAGATATAACATGGAAATGTGAAAAAAGATTGGGTCCTAATTTTTATTCTAATTATCATACATTAAACATTGTTCATGCATAAGTGGAACAGGCAAAACATACTATTAATAAGGAATTGAATTCAGACAATATGAATTCACCTAATTATCCTTTAAATTACTATTAAAATGCATTTAAATCTGGTCTAATAACATTTATAACTGAGATCTATTGAGTTATCATAATTACTTAGCAATAACTAGATCTTAGCTCATTAAAAGATCAAACTCTGACTTATGCAGAGAGTATCTTTTGGATCTTAAAAAATACTTGAAATTGCATATATAAAACTATCAACATTGCATGTTCTTGCAACATCATCCACTACCTCGCATTTGCACGCTCTTTTTATTTTGTAAGTACAAATTTGAGCACTAAGTAATCTTTCTTACAAGAGACCAAATAATATTTTTGCCATTATAAAGAGTATACAGAGATTCTGAAATAATTTTTCGTAGAGTTTGTACCAAAGAACTTTATTATAAAAATGCATAATTACTAGTTTATTGATGTGATAATTCTATATCTTATGATTTAGTACAAGCATACATTATTATATGCAAGTAATAAAGGGATAAAAGAGTCAGATGTGAACCCACTGGGATAATATCTTCTTTTAACCAAGTACTAAAGTTATGTCTTTCTAGTACTTATTCAGAAAAATAAAAATCTAAGAATGAATTTAGGAAATATAAAAACAATGACCCAACGTAAAGAGATTTAGAAGATAGCAATATAAAGAAAACCTAGGGTTAATATCATCCCTCAATAGGGTTTTCAATAATTAATCCTCTAATATTTAATTCCCTTAGTCGTTATTGATCAAAACACTAATGCATTCACAAGCTTCTCCCAAGGTTATGCAAGTATACCTTAATTTATCAAATACCTATATTCCTATGGTACTTGTAATAAATTAAGATTCATTATGATTAAGTCTTATTGATCATACATGCCAATTAGGTATATTACTATCATAATTTGAAACTTGCATATGCAACATTGAATATTACTCTACAATCATGCTTCAAATTACCTAGGTCTAAATATAATGATTTCTCTTCTGAGTTTATCAAAATATTACCAATTCATCCATCATATATTGACCGAATATGTTGAAGCATTAAGAGTAAGTAAATTGAATAACAAAGAACTAAGTTTATTACATATCAGAAAAATATAGAAATTAAGCTCACATATTGAGTTTAATTATTAACCCTAGAACAAAAATTTAGTTCATGACTACAAGAGAACAGTGAAAAAATAATAAGAAAATATGATACAATCAATAGGGAACCGATATAGATGTTGAATTGCTCTTGATTGCGTTGCCTAAAAAACTCTTGATGCGGAAAAACGCCTTGAAGCTCTTTCTATAGCTGCTTCAATTAAGCTTCAATTACTCTTTAAGACTTGTGTTGTGTGTTCTTGATATTTGTGGACGAGTGGTCTTTTATAGGGATTGATATGAGCTTGAAATCTCCAATTCTTGTCGGGTCAAGAATCGCCCTATCACTGAGGTGCTATCATGCTATCGTTGGGGCACTGTGTTGAAAAGGTCGTGTCACTGGAGCAGTGAGGACATAGCGCTAGGTGCTGGGCTTTTGTAGGCGCGATGGCTAGATGGTGCTAGGGCGATGAATTATGACTTAAATAGGTCTTTTTTCTGATTTTCTTATTTTAATCACTGTTCCAGCGTTAGGGCAAAAATCCTTGTGGCATTGGGCCGATGGACTGCATATTTTGAAAATTTTACACTTTAGTCCTTGTAAATAAATAATAATGCACATAAATAGCCATTTATTCTTATAAAACAATAAAATATCAAATAAAAAATATGAAAAAATATATGACAAATATGCCCTTATCATTTATATATCATTATGTAATAAAAAATGATAATTCAAAATGTTTGAAACTTAAACATCACTGGAAGTTTGGTTTGTAACAGGATGAATATTGTACATAAATGAATGGGTATTAATCTAAATCTCCATCCTATTAGGAAATAGCTAGTTACTTTATTATATTCTTACATTTTTACTATTTTTTAATTTTTTTAATAAATAATAATATCTTTTTTTATATACAATTTTTCTTCTTAAAACTAGCTAATTACTATCTTAAAAAAGAATTTATTATATACAGCAAAATCAAGAAAAAAAGTGAAAAAAAGAGAAAACTGAGGGGGAATAATTGACAAATTCTTTTACTTAAATTGCTGAGTTAATTTGAAGTTATGCTACATTGGTTAAAAGAATAAGGATAATTGAGTTTATACGTATGAAAGGTCATTTCACCTAGTGAATTAATCTTTAGATGTATACAATTAGCATGTTCGCTGTATTGTATCATCTAGTACTATACCTAATATGCGATTTCTAGTTAAGTACAAGTGCACCCTATCGCAATATGTAATATAAGGTTTGAGTTCAAGTACTTTCCCACGAAAAATTGTTATTATTGTTATGCTAAGTACTAAGATTGTGTCTCTTACTTTTATTCTGACGAATGAAAATCAAGAGATAGTAATCTAAAATAAATAGAAAGAAAACTAATTAGATAGAAAAAAAAAAACTAAAGATAACATGATAGAAGCATTAATAACAAATAAAACTTAAGATTACAACTATCCATCAATATATTTTTTTGACCCAATTAATCTTTTCTTAATATCATCACAAGTCTCTATTGATGGTCGAGTGACTATATCTTACCCTAATAATTACTTATGTGTCTATGGTAATCAGAATAGATAAGATTCATTAACAACTGATCTATTACTGTTATATATATCATATAGGATGTTTATCCCACATAAAACTCATAGTTGTAACCTTATGATTATATATCAAATTATTCAAGGCCAACACAAAAATCCCTTTATTAAGTTTATTAGGGTTCCCACAATAATCTAATTAGTGATAAAAGTTATTAGAAAACATTAAAAATAGAATAATTAAACAAGATTCTAGTAAACAAGGAGGTCGTCACTGTGAAATGTAACTAGAAAGCAACTAGGAAATGCTATGCAATTACTGTAAAGTCAAGCTACCAAATTACCACACTGGACCCAAGGGAAAAGAGTGGATAAAAGTAGGGTAAAGCCATTAAGGAGCTCGTCTCGATCCCTATCTCTTTGAGTGATCAGAGTAAGATTATTAAGATAGGCTCTTCGATGCTTGAGAAAGTCAAGGAAGCTTTAATTGCCTTCCTCAGTGAGTATGTAGATGTTTTTGCCTGGTCTCATAAAGACACACTCAGAGTTGATCCAAAACTAGCATGTTACAGGTTGAATGTGGATCCTAACCCTAAACCAATCAAGATAAAGAGAGGAAGGCAAAGTTATTGAGGCTAAGGTAGACAGACTACTCAATGCCAGCTTTATTCGAGAGGCTCAGTACCTGAAGTAGGTCTCTAATATTGTACTAGTGAAGAAGGCAAATAGGAAATTGTGCATGTATGTGAAATTCACGAACCTCAAATAAGGCCTATCCTAAAGACAACTTCCCTTTGCCTCAAACATATCAACTGGCTTATACGACCTCGAGGCACAAGCTCCTAAGCTTCATGAATGCCTTTTTACTCTTTGTGGAATTAATTCCATCTATTTTGCATACGACCCTTCCTCCCATTACCTTATCTTTCTCAGGCTACAACCAGATCAGGATGTGTTTCCTATATGAAAGGAATACCACTACATTCATATGGCATGCTATAATTCATTGCTTTGGTCAGCCCTGTTAAGGTATGTCGTTACTTGCAATTGCTGTTTGTATGAATACTTATTTGATAATATTTATACAATGTATATTTTATTAAATTGTAATAGTCTTTATTAAATGGTAATGATGCTTGTCACATTACAGACACTATATGATTTGAAAGGGTTCAGATTCGATTCAAAAGAGTTTAGACCGGTGCTAAGAGTCAGAAAAATTGAGGATTATAAATGCTAAGAGTTAGCAGGTTATAATAGTAAGGAAGATCTAAGGAGTTAGAATCTTGTCCATAATGGGACAAAGACTTAAGGGTACACTAGTAATGACATAGTTGCAAATAGTTGCAATAGACGCTAGGAAATGTCATTATGCAAGTGTGTTCTAAAATCGTGTTCTTGATCTATTTTCACAAATGTAGGTCTATCGCTGCATCATTTTCATATAGATCAGTGTATGTCTCTATCTATATGATGTAGACAGTTGGTCTTAATTGACTATGAGCTTAGAGCTCGTATAGGCATATAAGTATTCAATTAGGACTGAATACTAAACAGACTCATAAGGACCCCAATAAATATCCTATAAAACCGTTAATGATAGGTCATCTCGAGTTGCGTTGTATAAGTGGTCATTTGACCTAAGTGCCACGGTGGACTTGTAGGTGATCCACCACACTTTGGTTCCATAGATATAAAAAAACCTTTTATTTTCTGACCGCTATGTGTACTTGGTGTATTCCAATGCTTATAAAGTCTAATGTGCGTAGATACCGAATCCGTCAGCTCATATAGATGAGTTGTATATCCGATACTTCGAGATTGTGTCTCAAAAAGTCTTATAACCGTGATTATTAAACACGAGAAATAAGTTTCCCACAGAGTTGTTATATTGTTATAAACAATATAACAAAAGTGTTTGTTTATATTATTTATCGAGATACAAATTTAGAGACAAGATTAGATGAGCATATGGGGATTTAATGATACTGATCCATATCCCGCTCATCAAAGGTATAAGTGACGTAAGAATTATACATATACATTCTGACCTCATCTTATATGCTCTAACACACTGATTTGTAATACCCCTGACATGTACGTAGGGCATTGATCATAGATTCATGGAATAGTTCCATTTAACGAATCGACGTGGACCAAGGTGTTGGGTTATATGTGGGGTATATCAATTAAAACTTAGGGTGCTTACATGTGGGTTGTGTTCATCATACAAACAATATACATATCTCATACATACATGTGCACAGCGGAAGATTAAATATAATGAACACAGAAAATAATATTTGATTAATTGAAAATTCGAAATTGAGAAATATCACCAATGAAGCCTTTGGATTAATTTTCTTTGAAGTCCACCATGAAATGAATCTTTGATCAATTCTAGCAATCAACAAGGGGTGGGTTTGATTGTCTAGAATGGCAGCATCTTAATCCAGCATATATGTTTAACTCTTAAACATTTTCAAAGTTAAACAATTTAACTTAATCAAATTTGTTTTTCCTTTTATTCAACTCTTGAATAAATAAAACAAATCTTGTTTTTAGTTATTACATTTAGTAACCATTTATCTAGTTTGTTTTGTTGTTCTAACACTTAAAACACAAAACAAACAATTTCAATTTCTCAAATTGAATTGGCTCCCAAAATGCAAAACCTAAAAACTAAAACCAATTTCAAAAATCTTTTTATTTTCAATTTCATCTCACTTTATATACTAATGCATAAATTCCAAACTAATTTGAATTTCATTTGCATTTCATTTGGCTTAACCTAACCTTAGTTAATATTTAACCATAGTTAGATTACTTTAACTTAACCTTTAAGTTAATAAATATTTAATTAATTTAACCATAGTTAACTAACTTAACCATGGTTAGGTTAACCTTTACTTAACCTTTAAGTAAGGTTAACTTAACTTAACCATTTGGTTAACATTTAACCTTAGTTAAGTTAAATCATTTATTTAACAATTAAACAAATAAATATTTATTTTAATTATTTAACAATTAAATAATCATAAAGTGAAATTACTATTATATCCTTACTCGGTTACCAAGTTAACCTAAAGTGGGTCCCACCATTTAACCATATACTTTAGTTAACGTAACCTTGGTAATTGTTGAATTATACTGTATTGAACAATTTAATACGGTACACTGCCCAAGTGCTCAAAGAGTACATTTCATATTGGGACTCTTTAGGTCTACACCCGATTTGTCAAATGAAACTATTCCATTAATCCGTAATCAATGCCCCACGCACACGTTACGAATATTACAAATCAGCGTGTCAAACCATACAAGTTGAGGTCATAACGTATACGTATAATCCTTCCATCATTTATACCCTGGATGTGCGGGGATATAGATCAGCACCATCAAATCCCCATTTGCTCATCCAATAATCTTATCTCCAGATTCGTATCTCGATAAACAATATACGCAAACATTTTTGCTATATTGTTTAACCCTGTGGGAAACTCTTTTCCCGAGTTTATGCTTGTGGCCACAAGACTTTATGAAATACAATCTCGGAGCATCGGATATACAACTTACCTACGTAAGCTGATGGATCCCGTATCTACGCACACCGGACTCCATGAGCATCGAACCATACCCAGCGACACATAGCGGTCAGACCATGAAAGGTCTCTGACATATATAGAACCAAAGCATGATGGATCACTCACAAGACCACCGTGGCGCTCAGGTCAAAGGACCACGATTACTACTCAACTCGAGAGGACCTTCCTTTGACGGTTTCATAGGATATCTATTGGGGTCCTCATAAGTCTGTTCAGTATCCAGTCCTGACTGGATACCCGCATGTCTATACAAGCTCTAAGCTCATGGTCAGCTAAGAACAACCATCTGAACTAGTCAGATATAGACATACACTAATCTATATATTGTGAATTCACCGATAGACCCACATTGATGATCATAGATCAGGAACATTATATTTGAGACATACTTACATAATGATATTTCTTAGCTCCTATTGCAACTCTTTGCAACTATATCATCACAAGTATACTCTCAGGTCTTTGTCCCATTATAGACAAAGTTCTAACTCTTTGGACCTCGCTGACTCTTTGATAAGGCGTAATTGTATAAACTATTTTATCTTCCTAACTTGATATTTGTTCAAATTATCTCAATAATTGGGCTATTTATGCATATTAATGTTGTTTTATAGGTTGAAGCATTATCGGAGCAAAAATACCGGAAAACGGACCCAAATTGGAGCATTAGAGATAAAAATACGAATGGAGGCACTGTTTGCTACAGTGCAGCGCCGTAGCACTGGATTTCAGCACCGCGGCGCCGATTGCAGAAAGTGAGCGCCGCAGCGCCAAATCTCAGCGCCGCGGCGCTGGGACCTGGACAACAAAATGTGACAGGTTCCTGAAAATCAGGAAACCCAAAAGCAACCCAAAATGCACCCTAATTTCGTGCTCTTACCTATTTATTTGCTCAAAACTTACATTTTGAGGCAGGACTCCAGCTGGGACAGCAGCTGGAAACACAAAGAAACACCTACTTCTAAGTTTGAAGAAATCAAAGAGGAGGGAAGCAAGCTTCAACAACAAAGGCATTTGACAGGGATGTCTTCTTTGCTTTGATTCTTTACTTGTTGTAAGATGTTTAGTTTACATGTATTGATGGAATTAGCTTCAAGATTGTGTAGTTTAATGATGAGCTAATTTCGTTCATCTAGGATTACATCCTTGAACTCATTATGTGATTGATTTTAGTTCTCTCTTTTATGGTATTAATTCAGCTTTTGATATATTCATTGTGCTTGTGCTTAATGCTATTTGATTACTTGGCCAGTGGTTAAATTGATCTAGAAATGCTTAAATAAACTTGACAAAGGCATTTAGGTATTTAGTCTTAAGCATATTGATGCATGATCATAGTGTAGTACACTTGAGTTTCATATGAGATAGACATATACTCATAAGGCATGTATGGCTCATAAAACTTGTGCTTAATGAATTTTGTTCAATTTATTTATCATAGACATATAGATATTTGATTGGATTGAATAGATTCACTTGACCTGCAAAAGAGGCTTGTGATGTGTTGAGTGTTTTGGTCAATATATCAAAGTTGAGAACCAATAAACATCAAAGAGATTCTGCTGAATTTATTTGCATAATGGGGGATAGTTTGTAATCCTAGGATTTCTCATATTGAATATAATTTGTTGGTAATTTAGTTTATCACTTAGCATAATTAAGTTGTTCTTTTACTTGAGTAGTTTAATCATCATACATTAAATCATTTTATGGATAATAGTAGAAAGACACAATTTCGGTACTTAAACTAGAAAAGATAAATCATTCTCTGTGGGATCGACACTTTTCTCATCATATATTACTTGTTGCGACAACGTGCACTTGCGCTAATTTGTGTTATAGAAAACACACAACACTCTTATAAACTGATAACTATTAACAGTGCTAACTATTAGCATTTATAACTCTCAGCTTTGATAACTATTAGTTCTGGTCTAAACTCCTTTAAACCAGATCTGAACTATTTCAGATCAAACAATGTCTATAATGTTACAAGTATTTTACCATATTTATATGATATTAACAATCTTTATTCGAAATGTTTATTGTATAAATATTAACAATTAATATTCATACAATATTGGAATGGCACGTGAGCACCAGCTCCAACAAACTCCCACTTGCTTCAGTGCCATACGTACTGGTATCTTATACCAATACACTCCACGTGTTTCTCAAACACTATAAGAGTTTAGGCTTAGGGGGCTTCTTGGCTTAAGCAATCACCGTTAATTTGTAATATAGTGGGATAGGATCCACTGAGTTTAGAACTATTCAAAGCTCTGCAATTATCTTGAATATCCATAGTACGTCTCTTGCTGGCTTCTCAAGCCGCAACACATTCTACCTCCAAGGCAGAATTAGCTATGAACATTTATTAATACACATTTAACTAGTTCCGGTACTGATATAGAGAAACACATAACTAAATGTAGACTTTCTACCAATTAGATCAGACGTAAGTCTGAATATGTGTGTCCCTTCTTTTGTAAGAAACTTTCTCCATATTTTATATGCTTATCCTCTATACTTCTCAAGTATTTTCAGATATGTTTCACAACCATTTAATAGTCGTGATCTGGATTAAACAGATACCAGTTTGTAACACTTACAACCATCTAAATCCAGATATCGTACATGAGACTGTATGCATTATTCTATTTCTAGCTAATGCATCTGAGACATTAGACACTCTAACTTTTTCATCTTCTTCCCGAGGACACTTCCTCTAAGAAAGATGATTGCCATGTCTAAAAGGGACTTTAACTGTCTCACAGTCAATCAAGTTGTACCTTTTCATAGACTTAGTCTATGTACGAAGATTGAGAGAGTCTTATTAGCTCCTTAGCTATATCACCATAAAGCTTTATACCTAGTATACAGAAAGTCTCTCTCAAATCTTTTATGAAGAAGTTCTTTACACAGATAACACTTATCTGATCTACTTGCTATACTTTAATCATCGTTTCCAATGTTGAGTATATATTTTCCACTTTAGAGAACTAAAAAGATAATTATACTCCCACTGCCCTTTCTAAACACATACGCTTCCTCTTTATTCTTGATAAAATCAGACTTTCTGATTTCATCATATAAATAAAGATTCCAGCTTCGGGAAAAATGTTCTTAAGTCCATAAATGGACTTCCTCGGTTTGCACATTATATTAGAAGTTAGGCTTGGATGCAAAAACATCAAGTTATTCTCTGCATATCTCTTATTCGAGATATACTTCCCAGAACAGCTTATTTACATCCATTAGCCAGTCCCATAATCATAATATACAACAATAGCCAACAAAATCCAAATTGACTTTGGTATGGTTACTGATGAAAAAGGTTTCCTCATTTCTGATCCTAGATCTCTGAGTATAACCTTTCAACATCAATCAGGCTATGAAGGACTATTCCTTCAAATAGGGCCTATTTTGCTTCCGCTGCGTAAACTGATTTACTGCTGATAGAAATAATTTCTACAGGAAGCACAACTAAGTCCTAGACTTAATTGTCATACTTAGAGTCAAATTCAAATTTGATGGTTTCTTGTCATTTTCCTGAATCGATGTCAAACATCGTCTCTTCATAAGTTAAAGGATCATTTTCTTCAACTAAGAAAACATCAAGGGCACCTTCAAGTATCAAACATACCTAAATGATGGCCTTGATATCCTTTTGGACCTATGAACTTAGTGTGTTAAAGGTATTTCACTTATTTAAAATTAAAATTCCATCATTGGTTCATTTATATTTAGATTGACTTCATCAAGTTTAATCTTTCTATAATCTCCACAATTCATGAGAAACTCTTTCTCTAGGAATGTGACATTATGAGAAACGAACATATTTCGTTCATCTGAATTATAGAATTGGTATCCCATTATACACTTGGGATACTAAATGAACCAATACTTGTACCGTTGGATACAAGTTTATTCTGTTGCATAACTCTTATGAAAGCAGAATAACACCAATTCTTAACATACTTAAGACTCGTTTCCTATTTAGTCTATATCTCATATAAAGTAGTAGGAACAATTATGGAATTATTTAATAAGTGAGTAGCAGATGCTAAAGTATAACCTCATAGATATTTTAGAAGATCAACGATTCTCAATATCAATCAGACTGTATCTAATATAGTCTGATTCCTCATTTCCTAAACATCTTAATGTTGAGGAGTATCTGGAGGACTATGCTGAGAGAGAATCATATTCTAGTTAAATAATTTGTGAATTTACTGATTATGTATAAATTACTTCGATCTAATCGAAAGCACTCAATATACATAAGGGTTTGTTTCTTTACTTTCATTGTTAGAACATTTTGAACACTTCGAAATTATTCTGACTTGCGTTTCCTAGAAACACATGTCTATATAGCGACTGATAAGGCGTAATTGTATAAACTATTTTATCTTCCTAACTTGATATTTGTTCAATTTATCTCAATAATTGGGCTATTTATGCGTATTAATGTTGTTTTATAGGTTGAAGCATTATCGGAGCAAAAACACCGGAAAACGGACGCAAATCGGAGCATTAGAGATAAAAATACGAATGGAGGCACTGTTTGCTACAGTAACACTGTAGCAACAGTACTGCTACAGTGGTACTGTAGCAACAGTGCAGCGCCGCAGCGCTGGATTTCAGCGCCGCGGCGCCGATTGCAGAAACTGAGCGCCGCAGCGCCTAAACGCAGCGCTGCGGCGCCGGGACCTGGGCAACAAGTTTTGACAGGTTCCTGAAAATCAGGAAACCCAAAAGTAACTCAAAATGCGCCCTAATTCCGTGCTCTTACCTATTTAATTGCTCAAAACTTACATTTTGGAAGGGAACTCTAGTTGGGACAGCAGCTAGAAACACAAAGAAACACCTAACTTCTAAGTTTGGAGAAATCAAAGTGGAGGGAAGCAAGCTTCAACAACAAAGGCATTTGACAGGGATGTCTTCTTTGCTTTGATTCTTTACTTGTTGTAAGATGTTTAGTTTACATGTATTGATGGAATTAGCTTCAAGATTGTGTAGTTTAATGATGAGCTAATTTCGTTCATCTAGGATTACATCCTTGAACTCATTTGTGATGGATTTTTAGCTCTCTCTTTTATGGTATTAATTCAGCTTTTGATATATTCATTGTGCTTGTGTGTAATGCTATTTGATTACTTGGCTAGTAGTTAAATTGATCTAGAAATGCTTAAATAAACTTGACAAAGGCATTTAGGTATTTAGTCTTAAGCATATTGATGCATGATCATAGTGTAATACACTTGAGTTTCATATGAGATAGACATATACTCATAAGGCATGTATGGCTCATAAAACTTGTGCTTAATGAATTTTGTTCAATTTATTTATCATAGACATATAGATATTTGATTGGATGGAATAGATTCACTTGACCTGCAAAAGAGGCTTGTGATGTGTTAAGTGTTTTGGTCAATATATCAAGTTGAGAACTAATAAACATCAAAGAGATTCTGCTGAATTTATTTGCATAATGGGGGATAGTTTGTAATCCTAGGATTTCTCACATTGAATTCAACTTGTTGGTAATTTAGTTTATCACTTAGCATAATTAAGTTGTTATTTTACTTGAGTAGTTTAATATCATACATTAAATCATTTTCTGGATAATAGTAGAAAGACATCATTTCGGTACTTAAACTAGAAAAGATAAATCATTCTCTGTGGGATCGACACTCTACTTATCATATATTACTTGTTGCGACAACGTGCACTTGCGCTAATTTGTGTTATAGAAAACACACAACAGCGACAATCACTACAAAGACAATGAAGTATCGAAATCATTTATAACAGTAAGATTTATTGGACTAAATACATCTATATGTACCAGATCCAATAAACCAGTGGTTTGGCGTCTTACACCTACATAAAGATTCGGCCATATTCTCTTGAATTCATAATTCATAAACTAGTCAATGTACTATAGTCAGATCAAATATCTGACCATCCTTAACCAGCTAGGATAGTCGTCTCACGACTACATGACCTAATCTTATATATACCACTATTCATTATTATTTAAGTTGCTGAAATACTATTTATTTTGTTCACCTTTACACATATAACATTTCCTGTTGTATATAAGATATAACAGCCATTCATTAACTGACATTCAGTTAATAAATCAGTATCATTATCACAATGAACTATTTCCTTATTTTATGATAACCCTCTCTGTCAGCTACAGGGAGTGATATGATTTACCTAATAATGTTTGGCTCAAAATAGCAATTATACAACATTAATGCTGTTACTAGAAATAAGAAGTAACTGTGAAGTCTTAACGGCTACCACGTTCAGGAAATCTCTATTACCTACGTGAAGCTGAACTTCTCATTTCTTAGCAATCAAGCATTTCTCAAATCATGTAACATCTTACATATATGAGAATAACAAGCGGTATCTCATACCTTTGCTAAGTTAACATCAAATGCTAATGAAATGTTAATGTTTGGTGAAACAGATATTTGATAGGTCAATCTTTCTTTAGTCAAGGTGTGATGAATAGTAACATTTACTATTTCAAACCTTATTACGGTGGAAACACTTTCCATTATGACTTTTCTCTTTTTGTGGTTTAGTAATATCAAATATTACTGAATCTAAAACTATTTTTAGATCCTTAAGCAAGTCTTAAAAATTTTATTCAGTACCCTATAGTTATTGGTATTTGTTCAAGATTAGTAACGGATTGCTCGTACTCATCTTATCTCTATAAGACAAGTATCTTATCTCTATAAGATAAACATTTTATCTATAAGACAAATATCTTATCTCTATAAGACAAATTAGGAGATGCGTAGCGGTACATTTCTTATTGTTAATAAATTACACTTTAGATCATGGGTATAACTGTTATACATTTTTTAATCTAAAAACGCCCTCCCACTGCTTTACTTAATCTCTTTAATCTCTCAAACGGGATAAGATAGTATAATATTTTAAACTACACAGCGGGAAGTGGATCCCATTGGGGTTTTACTCCAGCCTCACGCTAAAGCAATATTGGCCTTTATAAATCCAATAGGTAGACAACTCTTGTCAATTGTATCTCATACAACTCTTACTGCTGATCCTAAATACACATTACCCTCACGCTAAAGCAATATTGGGTAACTGTATTTCAGATTAACTCGTCAAAGCTCAAATATATGTTACTGATACTATCCTCACGCTAAAGCAATATTAGATAATATGTTCGCATATATTTGATTCATCTCATGTTTTACCGGCATTAGACCAAGTCACACCGACCAAATCCCTCACGCTAAAGCAATTTTGGGAAAGACCATAGTGACCCATCTCACACCGTATTGACAAGACGGACCATTTAAAATATTATCAAATAATATAATAAATTTCAATCTAATTAAGAGAGATTTTAATAACAGGCTTTCATATTATATGCTCTCATCATATGAGTGGTTATTCTCAATCAATTATTCATTTCTGTACAAGCACAACTAACCCCCACCAGTGGGGCCCCCATTGTGATTACAAAAATAAATAAATAAAAAAATATATTATTTTCTTGGTTTATCATGTAAACTAATAACCATTATTATTACATCTCATAAACCCTCACATGCGTAAAATAAAAGGATTTTACTCTTTTTGTTTTCTTTTTTTAGTGTAAGAACGCTGCGGCGCTGGTCTTGTAGCGCTGCCGCGCTAGGGCTTCACAAGCCTCAGCGCTGCGGCGCTGTCTTACCAGCGCTGGGGTGCTGGAAGCAGTGCTTCCCACGCTAGGGCGCCAGACACCCAGCGCCTCTGCGCTTTTCCAGCGCTGGGGCGTCATACACCCAGCGCTGCAGCGTTCCAGGTGCTGTTTTTCACTGGTTTGCATTTTTAACACTTAAAATGCATCCCAACAGCTCCAGAACTTGTCCTACAACTTAGCCAACACTTAGCTAACACTAAAAAACCACCCATAACAACACAAAATTGCTCTGATACCAATTGTTGGGTTATATGGGGTTGTAGTACAATCAAAACTTAAGGTGCTTGCATGTGGGTTGTGTTCATCATACAAACAATATACATATCTCATACATACATGTGCACAGCGGAAGATTAAATATAATGAACACAGAAAATAACATTTGATTAATTGAAAATTCGAAATTGAGAAATATCACCAATGAAGCCTTTGGATTAATTTTCTTTGAAGTCCACCATGAAATGAATCTTTGATCAATTCTAGCAATCAACAAGGGTGGGTTTGATTGTCTAGAATGGCAGCATCTTAATCCAGCATATATGTTTAACTCTTAAACATTTTCAAAGTTAAACAATTTAACTTAATCAAATTTGTTTTTCTTTTATTCAACTCTTGAATAAATAAAACAAATCTTCTTTTTAGTTATTACATTTAGTAACCATTTATCTAGTTTGTTTTGTTGTTCTAACACTTAAAACACAAAACAAACAATTTCAATTTCTCAAATTGAATTGGCTCCCAAAATGCAAAACCTAAAAACTAAAACCAATTTCAAAAATCTTTTTATTTTCAATTTCATCTCACTTTATATACTAATGCATAAATTCCAAACTAATTTGAATTTCATTTGCATTTCATTTGGCTTAACCTAACCTTAGTTAACATTTAACCATAGTTAGATTACTTTAACTTAACCTTTAAGTTAATAAATATTTAATTAATTTAACCATAGTTAACTAACTTAACCATGGTTAGGTTAACCTTTACTTAACCTTTAAGTAAGGTTAACTTAACTTAACCATTTGGTTAACATTTAACCTTAGTTAAGTTAAATCATTTATTTAACAATTAAACAAATAAATATTTATTTTAATTATTTAACAATTAAATAATCATAAAGTGAAATTACTATTATATCTTTACTCGGTTACCAAGTTAACCTAAAGTGGGTCCCACCATTTAACCATATACTTTAGTTAACGTAACCTTGGTAATTGTTGAATTATACTGTATTGAACAATTTAATACGGTACACTGCCCAAGTGCTCAAAGAGTACATTTCATATTGGGACTCTTTAGGTCTACACCCGATTTGTCAAATGAAACTATTCCATTAATCCGTAATCAATGCCCCACGCACACGTTACGAATATTACAAATCAGCGTGTCAAACCATACAAGTTGAGGTCATAACGTATACGTATAATCCTTCCATCATTTATACCCTGGATGTGCGGGGATATAGATCAGCACCATCAAATCCCCATTTGCTCATCCAATAATCTTATCTCCAGATTCGTATCTCGATAAAAAATATACGCAAACATTTTTGCTATATTGTTTAACCCTGTGGGAAACTCTTTTCCTGGGTTTATGCTTGTGGCCACAAGACTTTATGAAATACAATCTCGGAGCATCGGATATACAACTTACCTACGTAAGCTGATGGATCCCGTATCTACGCACACCGGACTCCATGAGCATCGAACCATACCCAGCGACACATAGCGGTCAGACCATGAAAGGTCTCTGACATATATAGAACCAAAGCATGATGGATCACTCACAAGACCACCGTGGCGCTCAGGTCAAAGGACCACGATTACTACTCAACTCGAGAGGACCTTCCTTTGACGGTTTCATAGGATATCTATTGGGGTCCTCATAAGTCTGTTCAGTATCCAGTCCTGACTGGATACCCGCATGTCTATACAAGCTCTAAGCTCATGGTCAGCTAAGAACAACCATCTGAACTAGTCAGATATAGACATACACTAATCTATATATTGTGAATTCACCGATAGACCCACATTGATGATCATAGATCAGGAACATTATATTTGAGACATACTTACATAATGATATTTCTTAGCTCTTATTGCAACTCTTTGCAACTATATCATCACAAGTATACTCTCAGGTCTTTGTCCCATTATAGACAAAGTTCTAACTCTTTAGACCTCGCTGACTCTTATAAACTGATAACTATTAACAGTGCTAACTATTAGCATTTATAACTCTCAGCTTTGATAACTATTAGTTCTGGTCTAAACTCCTTTAAACCAGATCTGAACTATTTCAAATCAAACAATGTCTATAATGTTACAAGCATTTTACCATATTTATATGATATTAACAATCTTTATTCAAAATGTTTATTGTATAAATATTAACAATTAATATTCATACAATATTGGAATGGCACGTGAGCACCAGCTCCAACACAAGGGAGTCCTGCAGTTTGAAGTGTACTCATTGTGCACGAAGGCAGCGTAATGAATTGAATAGTTCAATCTAGTGAAATCCAACAGAATTAAATATTTATTTATGAAACCCTCAAGATGCGCGCGTGACCATAATTAAGTGTTAGGTATATTAATTTCTTAACACTTGTTGTTGACTAATTAAATAGGGACACATGGTGCATAGTGAACCTTCAGATAATTTAACTCAAGTGTGAGTTTGGTGAGACCCACTTTGGATTAAATGACGACTTAAGGATAATGTTACTTTATTAATTACTTAATTGTTAAATAATTAAAATATAATTTATTTAATTATTAAATAAATTGCAGAATTCGACTATGGTTAGTTAACCTAATTATGGTTAATAGTTAACCAAAAGTAATAGTTAAATAAGATATTTATTTAACTAAATTAAACTTAAGTTAGTTAACTATGGTTTGGTTAAAGTTCTAAATATCTAAAGTTAACCTAAGTTTTAAGTTAATTTAACCTAACCAGAGTTAGCTTTTAACTTTGGTTAGCCTTAAAGTTACTATAGTTAATTTATATATTAAATTAATTTAAATATTTTTTATTTAATAGTTAAATAACAATTAACTTAACTAGAGTTTTGATTAACTATTGAGTATAGTTAAAATGCTTTAATAAAAAAAGCAAAATGAAATAGACTTGTGCATTTTGGTGGCCGGCCATTTTTGGGTGAGAACGAAAGAGTTTTGTTTTTAAGTTTTAAGAGTTTAAAACTATAAAAATAAAACTATAGTTCTATTCATCTTTTTATTCTTTATAAAGGCTACAACTGAAACATATTCAAGCTTTTATTGTTGATAAAGAGCTAATCAAAGTGAGAACAAAAGATTTGAGGGTTTAAAGTGTTAAACTAAAATTATTGAATTGGGCCACTATACTAGCTGATCAATCCCACTATGTTGATCATTAGAACTACCAACGAACAACACTTCGGGTGGATTCTTGAAATATACAATTCAAAGACTTTAAAGGTATAGATTTCTCAACTCTATTTTAATTTGATTAAGAAGTATGAAATGTGTTTATATGATTGTTTGAAAGCTTCCATTGCATATTTGATGCGTATATATATGTATGAGATACGTATGTATTGTTTATGAACACCTAAACTACATGTATACACCATAGATTAATCGCCACTATCAATTGGTATTAGAGCAGTTTTGTAATGATTTCGGTGTATTTGAGTGTTAAATATATGTTTGGGTTGATTTTGGGGCTCAAATGGTGCATTTTAAATGTTGAAATGCAACTTTCATGTCCAACACCGTGGCATTGGCGTTTCCAAGCTCCAGTGTCGCAGTGTTCATACTTGGCGCTGCAGCACTGGTAGACCAACGTCGTAGTGCTGAGGCTTCTAAGCCTCCTTTAGTGCTGTAGCGCTGACACTATTCTCTCAGAATTGTTTTAAAATAAATTATTTAAAAATTAAATATATATGTGAAGGTTTATAAGATACAGTGAAGGTTTATAAGATACAGTGATAAGAGTTATTAGTCTACATTATAAGCCGGAATCATTTCTCTTTATGTTGGTAACCACAATAGAAGCTCTACTGGTGGGAATTAGTTGTGTTTACATAGAAATAAATTACTGATTGAGAAATCACCTTCCTATGAGATGGGAGCTGGTGTATTAAATTTCTCTTAATCAAATTGAATTTTATACATTATGTGATAGTTTTTTAAATGGTCCATCTTATCAATACGGTGTTAAACAGTTCACATCGATCTTTTCCCTAAATTGCTACTATATGAGGGACTTGGTCGGTGTGATTTGGTCTATACCGATTAAACGTGAGATAAGGCAAATATATGCGAAAATATTGCCCTAGATCGCTACAATGTGCAGGTAGTATCAGTAACATATATTTGTTAATTGATAAGGTAATCTGGAATACACTTACCCTAAATCGCTACAGTGTGCGGATAAGGTGTATTTAGGATTAGAGTTAAGAGTATCATGAGATGCAATCGCTACAGTGGGCGGCCTGAGTAAAATCTCAATAGGGTCCACTTTCTACTATATAGTTTAAAAGAATTGAGATTGTCGTTATCCCATTCGAGAGATTAAAGGGATTACATAAAGTAGCGGAAGGGCATTTATATATTAAAAATTGTATAATTGTTATATCCATGAGTTGAGATTGTCGTTATCCCATTCGAGAGATTAAAAAGATTTTTTACATGTCGAGGCAGTTAGACTTTTTTATTTACTTCTTCAATGCAATAGAACTATTGTATTAAATAATTGTTATTTTGTACCTAACATCATTAGAAAAATTATTGTTCTTCATGTACTTGACAGTGAAAGGTACCATATGTATATTCGAAACTGTTCTGTATATTTATATGATACAAATTATGTAATATTAGCTAAGTGCTAGTTAGTGAACGGTCATTATATATTGAATGCAATAGGAAATGTAATGAATATGCAAGCTAGTACTAGTAGTAGTTTGGAAACTTGAAACAGAATTGTGGCATATGAGATTAGGACATCTAGGTGTGAGACGCCTATCCTGTCTGATTAAGGATGGTCGGATACCTGATTTGACAAAAAAACCTTATCTAGTTTGTGAATCTTGCATTCAAGAGAAAATGACCAAATCTTCATTTTTAGGTGTTGTACACCGTGCCTCTTATTTATTGGAATAGGTAATTTTTTATGCTTCATACTCTTCATCGATGATTTGCATGACATAGGTAAGTTTTTCTTATAAGACACAAGTCAAAAACCATTAAAAAGTTTAAAAAGTATCGACTTAAAGTAAAGAAAAAAAACTGGAATGTACATTAAGTGCCTTCGATAAAATCGAGGGAGTGAATACATGAGCATTGAATTCATAAATTATTTAAAGGAGAATGAGATTATTGCTCAATATAGTCCTCTAGGTACTCTGCAATACATTAGTGTCTCAGAAAGGAGGAATCAGATTTTATTAGATATGGTCCGATTGGTGATGGGTTTTACCAATCTCCTTGAATACCTGTGAGGTTATGCTTTGAAAACTGCTACTCATTTATTAAATAGAGTTCCATCCAAAGCTGTTCCAACCACTCCATATGAGATGTGGAAAGGGAGGAAACTAAGTGTTAAGTACTTTAAGATTTGGGACAGCCCTACTTACATAAGAATTACGCAACAGGATAAATTTGCACCCAATGGGTACAAGTACCGGTTTCTTGGGTATCTCAAGAACACTATAGGATACCAATTCTACAATCCAGATGGGCGAAACATGTTCTTTTCTTGTTATGCCATTTTCCTAGAGAAAGAGTTTCTCATTGATTATGGTAATTGTCGAAATATTGAACTTAATGAAGTCAATCAGAACCAAAATGAACCATAGATTGAACATCAGGCTCAATCGAGCAAAACACCTTTGACACATTCTATACGTAGATCTAAAAGGATGTCTAGGCTACCTGCCAGGTATGGTCAGGTACCTAAAGGTGCCCCTAGAGTTTTCTTACTTGAAGCAAATGATCCTTTGACCTATAAAGAGGCGATGTTAGATATTGACTCGAAAAAATGGCAAGATGCCATAACATTTGAAATTGACTCAATAGCTCACAATTAAGTCTAGGTCTTGGTTGAGCTTTCTGAGTGAATAGTTCCTATCGATTGTAAATAGATTTCAAAAAGGAAGTATGGGCAAGATGGGAAGGTTTTGCATCCAACCAAACACCGGGTCTAGTATGCAGACTAAAAAAGTCCATTTATGGACTTAAGCAAGACTCAAAGCTAAAATCTTTGTTTTGATAAGGTTATCAGAGGGTCTGATTTCATAAAAATAATGAAGAGGAAGCTTGTGTGTACAGAAAGGTCAATAGGAGCATGATAGTCTTCTTAGTTCTCTCTGTTGATGACATACTACTTATCATTGGAAATGATATTGGTATATTACAATTAGTAAAGAGATATCTGAGTAAGAACTTCTCTATGAAATATTTGGGAGAGGCTTCTTATGTACTAGTATAAAGCTTTGTAGAGATAGAGCTAGGAAGTTGATAAGACTCTCTCAATCATCGTACATTGATAGTGTCTTAGAAAGGTAAAATTTCACTAATTGTAAGAAAGCTAGTGTACCTTTTAGAGATGATGTTCATCTTTCGAGGAGAATATCTCCTCAGACAAAAGACGAAAGGGTTAGAATGTCTAATATACCATATGCATCAGCTGTTGGAAGCTTGATATATGTTATGATGTGTACAAGACCTGATATCAGTATGACTTTAACTGTTACTAGCCGGTACAAATCTGATCCAAGTGACAGTTATTGAATGGCAGTCAAATATATCCTGAAATCCTTAAGGGTACAAAGGACAAGTTTTTCATTTATAGAGATAAAGACTTACAGGTTAGAGGATACACAGACTTAGACTTCCATTCTTATTTGGATGATAGAAAATCTATATCTGGGTATGTGTTTATTCTCAACGGTGCCACAGTAAGTTGGAAAAGCACTAAGAATGGATCACAGCTAATTCTACAACATAAGTAAAATACATTACCACCTGAAAGACATCGAAGGAAGCAGTGTAGATATATAAGTTTGTCACTGAACTTAGAATAATCCCAAGTTCAATAGATCCTATCCCATTATTCTGCGATAAATATGGAGCCATAACACAAGCAAATGAGCTAAGAGCACACTAGAGATCTAAACATGTAGAGAGGAAATACCATATAATTAGAGAGATCTTGGCTATAAATAATGTAATAGACTCACTTACTAAGGCCTCAACTCTAAACCTAATTGAAAAACACATAGAGTCTATGGGTATTAAATACTAGTATGAATGGCACTAGAGCAAGTAAGAGTTTGTTAGGGTATGTGCTTACATGTCATCCATGTTTGTATGAATACTTATTTGATAATATTTATATAAAGTGTATTTTATTAAATTGCTAATACTCTTTATTAAATGATAATGATGCTTATCATATTACGGACACTGTATAATCTGAAAAGGTTTAGATTTGGTCTAAAAGAGTTTAGAATTGTGCTAAAAGTTAACAGGTTATAAGAGTTAACGAGATCTAAGGAGTTAGAACCTTGTTCATAATGGGACAAAGACATGAGGATACACTAGTAATGACATATTGCAAAGAATTGCAATAGGCACTAGGAAATGTCATTATACAACTATGTTCTCAACATATCATGTTCCTAATCTATTTTCACCAATGCAGATCTATCGTTGAATCCCTTTCATATAGATTAGTGTATGTCTCTATCGATATAGTACAGACTATTGTTCTTAGCTAACTATGAGCTTAAAGCTCGTATAGGCATACAGTTATTCAGTTATGACTGAATACTAAAAAAACTCATAAAAACCCCAATAGATATCTTATGAAACCATCAATGGTAGGTCATTTCGAGTTGAGTAATATATGTGGTCCTTTGACCTGAATGCCATGGTAAACTTGCGGGTGATCTACCATACTTTGGTTCCATGGATATCAGAGACCTTTCATTATCTGACTGCTATGTATCAATGGGTGTGGTTCGATGCTCATAGAGTCTAGTATGCGTAGATACGAGATTCATCAGCTTATATAGGTGGGTTATATATCCGATGCTTCGAGATTATGTCTCCGAAAATCTTATGGTCGTGAGCAATAAACTCGAGTAAGGAGTTTTCCATAGGGTTGAATAATATAATAAAAGCGTTTGTTTATCTTATTCGTCGAGATATGAATCTAGAGACAAGATTGGATGAGCATATAAAGATTTGACGATACTAATCTATATCCCCACTCATCAAAGGTATAAGTGGCGGAAAGATTATACGTATGCTTTCTGACCTTAGCTTGTATGGTATAACGTACTGATTTGTAATATCCATGATGTATGTGTAAGAGATCCAGTATGTGACATACAAGTGTATACGTAATTTCAAAAATTACCACACGCAGCGGAAGCATGTTAACATATACACCCAATTTAATAACTTTAACCACATATATCACATATATGTTCAAGTATAACTATTATACAACAACTTATACAAGATGAACAATTGTGTATATAAAATTAAAATGTAAAGAACACTTACCTAATGAAGGTAGCTTTACAAAATCTTCAAGTCCTCCAACAATCCAATTGAAGAGCTCACCTTGAAGCGTATTGTTAAACAATTCTAGTCCATAATGGTTTGGTGAGATTATGGAGCTAGAATGATAGCTTAGTTTTTAGAATTTCCAGCAACTTGTATTCAAACTCTTTGAATACAATTATTTGATTCTTAAATAGAGATGATAAATACATGTATACAACTCTTGTATTTGTTAGGGTCGGTGCTTACGTGCCATCCCTGAATGTACATATACTTGTGTATTAATACAAGTGTACATTCCCATTAAATTTCTAATACCCATTTATATGGTATTATGCATGTAACGTTATAGACATTGTAGATCTGAAGAAGTTCGGATCAAATCTAAAGGGTTTAGATAAGGGCTCATGGTTAGCCACGCTGAGACATATAATTGCTAAATGTTAGCACAATTAAGTGTTAGCTGGTTATAATATTCAGCAGATCCAAAAGTTTGAGCCTTATCTGTAATGAGATATAGACCTGGGAATATACTAGTAACTGCATAGTTGCAAAAGTTGCAATCGGGTGCCAAGAAATGCAAGTTGTGCAAGTATGTTCTCGAATAATTATCCCTGATCTATTTCTGTCAATGCGGGTCTGTCGGTAGATACCTTTATATATAGATCAGTATATGTCGTACCTATAAGGTATAAATGGTCATTTCTAGCCGATTGTGAGCTTGGAGCTCGTATTGACATATAGGTATCCAGTTAGGACTGAATATGGGACAGACTCATGAAGGCCTCCGACAAACACCTAATGTAAGCCGTCAATGGAGGGTCCTCTCGAGATGAGTAGTATATGTGGTCCTTTGACCTGAGTGCCATGGTGGGCTTGTAAGTGATCCACCATACTTTGATTCTACGCATGTCACAGACCTTTCATGGTGTAACCGCTGAGTGTCGCTAGGTATGGTCCGATGCTTATGGAGTCCGATGTGCACAGATATGGGATCCGTCAGCTCGTATAGGAAGTTCGATATCTAGATGTTTCAAGACTGTATCTCAGCAAATCTTGTGGCCCCAAGTATCAATCTCAGGAAAAAGTTCTGTCAGGGTAGAACGATATGGCAAAAGAGTTTGCGCATATTGTTCAGTGAGATATAAGTTTGGAGATAAGATATGGATGAGCAAAAGGGGATTTGAAGGTGATAATCTATATCCCTACACATCTAGGATATCATGACAGAAGGACTATACGTATGTGTTGTAACCTCAACTTGCATGGTTCAACGCGATAATTTGTATATCCGTAACGTGTATGTGGGGCATTGCTCACAGACTCATGGAATAGTTCCATTTGACGAATTGGGCGTAGGACCTAGGAAGTCCCGCGATATAGAGTGTACTCGTTGTACACTAGGGCAGCGTGCCAGATTAAATTGTTTAATCCATCAATACTACAGAATGCGTGTGTGTCTGTATTAAAGTGTTAAATACAACAATTAGTTAATAATTATTATTTACTAATTGTATTATGACACGTGGCATATTGTGGACCCTCAATTGAGTTTACCCAAGTGTGAAATTTGGTGGAATCCACTAAGAGGTAAATTTGGTAACTATTTATGAGGGGCAAAATGGTCATTTCTCACTTTGATTATTTAATAGTTAAATAATCAAAATATCTTTCTTTTTATATTATATAATATCTTATTATATTATATTTTTATATTATTATTTATATTGTATAATATATTATATTATTATTATATTATATATATATATAAAGAAATAAAAAGAGAAAGAAGTGCGTGTGTGTGACGGTGTGTGAAGGCCAAAATTTGGCCGAGTGAAATGGGAGACGAAATGGAGGAGAAGAGGAAAAGAAGAAGAGAAAGAAAAAGAAGAAGAGAAAAAGAAAAAGAAAATAGGAAAAAATGAAATTGTTTCATTTTTCTCTATGGTCCCATTTGAAACAATGGTAGATTACTTCAAATTCTCCATTTTTTTTATCCTTTTGGAGAAAATGATATAAACACACTCCCGACCATTTTGGGGATTAAGAGTTAATCCTGAGCTGAATATCAGGCTGCTGTTCTAGCTTACCAAACCCACTGTATTAGTGACTAGAACTGCACATGAGTTGGTCTCCATGCGGACTCCGAGGAAATACGTGCATAACATTACATGTTGAGGTGAGTTCTCTAGCCTATAAATATATTAATACGATTAATATATTTTATTTATTATGTTTATTACAAAATTTACACGCTTCCGCTGCATTAGGTAATAAATACAATTGCACATGCATACACCCATACGTATATTAGATCCGCCAATAGTATTTTTATTAGAAACAATTTTCATAGATTAATTGTAGTGAATAACTCTTGTCACAAAATCAATATTTCTTTATCCATTTCTTTTTATTTATTATAAGTCATTAATTAGAGAATGAAATGAAGAGAATTTTATTTAATTTTTCAACACTAGAAAGAACAAAATTAAAATCTCTCTCTTTTCTCTCTTACCTTGCCATTGTCAAATCTCTTTCTCAAAAATGAATAAATCAATTCAATTGTTAGCCAAAATTTTGTTTTTATTAGTCAACACTTTTTGATAAAACAAAAATATGTGCTCCACCAATTTTATTGTTTGTCTTCCACTTAGAATTAATTTATTAAGCACTAGAATAATAGCCACCATAATAAATTATTACCTAAATATTTTAATTATGTTAAAAATACAATGACATGATCAATATATATTATAATATTATCTAATAATATAATTATAATATACAATTTAATTATTCAAAATAATTTTGAATAATTACTTTTTACCTTACTTATTTTTACTGCCATGGTTAAATCGTAAATTTAAGGTAAAATCAAATCATAGACCTAATTGTGCCACTTGTCAACATCCTATTGATGAACAACTCTTGCTAATTAATTTAATGATATACTTAACAATTAAGTCTTGACAAATGTATATCCCGAGGGATCCCGAAATAATTATTCTATTTTGCTGAAATTTATTGGATCGAATTATTCAATCCAATCCACTACCTTAGTACACAACGAGTACACTTCATATTGTGAGACTCTTTAGGTCCACATCTGATTTGTCATATGGAGCACCTTCATATATCCTTGAACGATGTCATACGCACATGTTACAGATATTACAAATCAGCGCATTAGACCATGCTAGTTAAGGTTATTGTATATTCATACAATCCATCCATCATTTATATCCTAAAAGATCAGAGATATAGATCATCACTGTCAAAGCTCTATTTGCTCAACCATTAACTTATCTCTAGATTTATATTTCCTTAAACAATATCCACAAACACTTTTTTTATATTGTTTATTCCTTTAGAATATATTTTCTGAGGTTTATGCTTATGGCCACAAGACTTTCTAAAATATAATTTTAGAGCATCAGGATATACAACCTACTCATATAAGCTGATGGATCCTATATCTATACACACTGGACTCCATGAGCATCGAACCATACCCAGCGACACCCAGCGGTCAAACCATGAAAGGTTTCTGACATGTGTGGAATCAAAGCATGGTGGATCACTCACAAGCCCATTGTGGCACTCAGGTCAAAGAACCACAAATACTACTCAACTTGGAAGACCTTCTATTGACGGCTTTATGAGATATCTATTAGAGGTCCTCATAAGTCTGTTCAATATTCAGTCCTCACTGAATACCTACATCTCTATACGAGCTTTCACTAAGCTCATGGTTTGCTAAAACTAACCATCTAAACCATCTAGATATAGACATACACTAATCTATATTAATGGGTTCCACTGATAGACCCGCATTGATGAAATTAGATCAGGAATATTATCTTTTAGAATATACTTGCATAATGACATTTCTTAGCACCATCTGTAACTCTTTGCAGCTATATCATTATTAATATTTTCTAAGGTTATTGTCCCATTTCATACAAGACTCTAACAGTTTAGATTTTGCTAATTCTATTAATCTGCTAACTCTTAGTACCATAACTCTTAAAACTTTTAACTATTAGCGTTGCTAACTCTTAGCACTGATCTAAACTCTTTTAGATCATACAATGTCTGAAACATTACAAGCATCTTACCATTTATTATAAATAATATTAACGATTTTATTAGAAAAGATAATTGTATAAATACTATCATTAAATATTTATACATAATGGGATAGCACGTAAGCACAAATCTCAATAGTATACGCGGGGCATCGATCATGTTAACGTATTTTAGAGGGCATGTATGTGATTGTGCACATGTTAAAAAACACAAATACAAGTATCATATACAAAATTTCACAATAGAATTAAGCATATAATCAACATATACACATGTAACTTATATCATTAACAACATAAGATTATATAAAACATACATTTGAAGAACTTCATTGAAAATTTTAATTTTGGGTTCATCCTAGCTCCAACCTTGACCTCACCTTGAAGTGCACTATAGTACAATTCTAATTCACAATAATCCGGTGAAATTGTGAAGTTAGAATAGCAGTAACTAAATTTCCAACAAAAAAGGTTTTATTTCTTGAAAGAAAAATAAGAAGAATTGATTTTTCTTTCTTTCTAGTTTTTCTCACAACCCTTTTTCAAAACAAAACTCTCAAAACCAAAACTCTTTCTAATCTTCTCTTCCTCCCACTTTTTTTTGCTTCACTTGATTTTCTAAAAATGAATTTCAACCAATATTGGTGCTATAAGAACTTCACAAGTGCTCCACCAAAATTAAGTTAAGTGGCCAACTACCAAAAACTATTTTTTGTGGCCATTTGTAATGGTCTAATAAAAATAGACCATTAAATTCTACAAATAGTGCTCCCCCATTTAATTTATATTTTTTAAATTAGGTAGGTCTTCTATTTAACAATAAAATAACAAACAAATAAATTACAGTTTATTTATTTAATTATTAAAAAAATTATTTGAATAATTAATATTTTCTTTATTTGATTTTACTAATATGGTTAATGTGTGAATTCATAGTGAAACAATTCATAGAATAAAATTGTGCCACTTGTTAACATCTAATTAGTTACAACTCTTATCAACTAATTAAGTAATATACTTAACATTTAAGTCTAGATAAGTGCACAATTTGAGGAACCCGAAATATATTTTTGATATGCTGAAATTTCTATGATGGAACAGTTCAATCCCTAATGTTGCCCCAGTGCACAACGAGTACACTTCATATTGTGAGACTCTCTAGGTCCATGCCCGAATTGTCATATGGTACTCCTCTATACGTCTGTGAACGATTCTCCATACACACGTTACAAATATTACAAAGTGGTGCATTAGACTATACAAGTTGAGGTTATAACATATTTGTATAATTCCTCCATCATTTATATCCAGATAGAGCGGAGATATAAATCAACACCATCAAATCTCCACGTGCCAGACCGTAAGCTTATGTCTAGAATTGTATTTCAATAAATAATATTCGCAAAACACTTTTATGATATTATTTATCCTTAGGGTTAAACTCTTTTTTCAGGAATAACTACTTATAGCCATAAGACTTTCTGAAATACAATCTTAGAGCATTATGATATATTACTCACCCAAATAAGCTAATGGATCCCATATCTATGCATGCCGGACTACATGAGCATCGGACTATACCCAATGATACTCAACGGTCAGACCATGAAAGGTTTCTGACATGTGTAAAACTGAAGTATAGTGGATCACTCACAAGCCCACCATGACACTCAAGTCAAAGGACCACGAATACCACTTAACTCGAAAGACCCTTCATTGACGACTTTATGGGATATCTATTGGAGGTCTTCGTAGTTTTTTTAGCATTCAATCCTTACTGAATACCTGTATCTCTATACGAGCTTTCACTAAATTCATGGTCTACTAAGACTAACCATCTAGACCATCCAGATATAGACATATACTGATCTATATATTTATTAAGGTATTCACTGACAAACCAGCATCAGTGAAGATAAATCAGGAACATAATATTTGACAACATATTTTCATAATGACATTTTCTATCACTACTTGCAACTCTTTGCAACTACGCCGTTACTAATATATTCTTAGGTCTTTGTCCCATTTCAGACAAGGCACTAACTCTTCAGATATCGCTGACTCTTATGACTTGATAACTCTTATCAATACTAACTCTTAGCATTTACAACTCTCAGTGTTGCTAATTCTTAGCACTGATCTAAACTTCTTTAAAACAGATCTGAGCTCTTTCAGATCATACAATGTTTAAAACGTTACAAGCATTTTACCATATATAAAATATAATTAGCGATTTAATGAAATGATAATACTAGTATAAATATTAAACAAATATTCATACATAAAGGGATGACATGTAAGCACAAATTTCAATAGATCATAGACTCATGGAATAGTTTCATTTGATGAATCGGCATGGACCTAAAGAGTCCCACAATATGAAATGTACTCGTTGTGCAATGGGAAGCGTACCAGATTAAATAGTTCAATCTAGTAAAATTTAAAAAAATTAAATATTTATTTCTAGAACTCTCAGGATGCGCACATATCCATACTTAAGTGTTAGGTATATTAATTTGTTAACAATTGTTGTTAACTAATTAAATGGAGATACGTGGCACATAGTAAGCTTGCGGATAATTTAACTCAAGTGTGAATTTGGTGGGACTCACTTTGGAATAAATTAGGGCTTAAGGGTAATGTTACTTTATTAATTATTTAATTGTTAACTAATTAAAATATAATTTATTTAATTGTTAAATGAATTATAGAATTTGAGTATGGTTAATCGTTAACCAAAAGTAATAGTTAAATGAGATATTTATTTAACTAAACTAAAGTTAAGTTAATTAACCATAGTTTGGTTAAAGTTATAAATATCTAAAGTTAACGTAAGTGTTAAGGCACTTATAGGGAAATAATCGACAAACACATGATAAAATACTTGTCAAAATGATAGATAAAATGCATTGAGATTCATCATACAAAATACTAATTGTTCATGCATTAGCTACTAAGCCCCCAAAAAAAAAACAATTAAGGCCCAAATGCCTTAAAATCTGAGGGCTACAGAGCTACTAAGTAACTCATACCCATGAGAGTACATCCTATGAACTATCCACAAAAAGAAAACTAACGCCCAAAACACATCTACAAAATAGTACTAAAAGTTAAGAAATATCTTAAATACAATCATCCCAATCATCCAACAGTACAATAGTAAGTTTATAAAAGATAAAATAAGAAATAGCAAGCAAGTTGTCTTACAAATGGCAGTAGAGAGCCTAAGTCTCTATCTACTGCCAAAGAAGTCGTTAAAGACGTGGCTCATCACCACCATCACCATTATCATCATCTTTACCTCTCTTGGGTGAGTTGGCAGTGGAGTCCATAAGGACATCAACATTATAGGGGTCTCTCCTCAATTCTTCTATGATGGCCTGTGGTTATAAAGGAGTGGTATGGTTGATTGAGGCTTTAATAGTGTCGTCTTTCATCTCTGTGACTGAGGCTAGAGTAGAAGGTGTCCCAAGTTCTAAGAAGCTAAAATTTATATTAGAATAGGTATTAGATGCCCTACGGTGAGCATGACTTAATCCTTTCTACACTACTTCACTAAGCCTCTTCTCCAGCAAATCCACAACACTGTTCAACCTCGTATTGGTCTCATTTGACTCGTTATTGGCTAATGTCAATGCCTTCTTCTCCTTTATACTCTAAGATACCTTCTAATTTCTTGCCAGACTCAAAGTGAGTTTTAGAATAGGGAGCAGGAGTCATCCATGCAAGAACTAAGGAAAAGATTACCCACAATAAAGAAACAGGCGAGCTATGATGGTAGCACAACCTTGCTAATCTAAGAATACAACATCGAAGGCAAAACACAAAAGCTTGCTCACTTATCTCGGTGACCTTAGAAGGTACAGAGCTAATCAGCCAAATGTCTTTTAGATGGTGATCATCCAACACATCTAAGCCATCATTGTCAAGAGCAGCAAAAGAGAGTAGTAAGAATAACGCATTTCTTAATAAAGGGGACTAACTTGAGGTCCTTAAGTCAATAAAGCACCAAGAAAAGGCAAGGCATAAGTAAAAGAAACACGATCAGTAACCTCAAAAAAGAAAAAGTCTCATTGACTTAATTCTAAAGGTCACACTAGACGATTTAAGAACACTCAGAAGGATGAAGAACAAGAAAATGTGTAGAAACACATACCTTTAGAGGAAAATTAAGATTTAACCCTCTTCAGGGTTCAACCAATTCTAACTATAGAACCCCAATCCTCACATACAAATAGCCAACGAACTTTCTAATCAGTTCGGGACCTATAGTTGCTAATGGGATTAATGTTCCTATCTCAAGAGCTCACATAAAAGGTACCATTAGCAAGGCTATTCCTTTTAAGATAAAAAAGGTTCTTGAAATCTTTTACAGAAAAGTCAGCATTAAAGGCTTTCTTCCTTAATACATAACACCCTATAATCAATCTTCAAGAGGCCTTGGGTTAGTTAGGCAAGAGCAAAGTCTAAAGTAGCATGTAGTTTCCTAAATGAAAATTATAATAGGAACCAAAGATCGAGAGCGAAAAGCTCTTCAAAAATGGCAACTTCCCCCTCAGAGGAGGATGCTAAAAACTCTTAAATTCGAAGCACTTTAAGGGTGACAAAGGAAGGAATTTGAGTAGCACTTCCTAAAGAAAACAAGATTCAACTGTCTCACTTTAGAACACAGAGGCAGTGATGTATAAGCCTTTGAAGTAGACTGTTGGGATCAAGAACTAGAGTGGAAGACATAGAGCCCTTAAGGGAATATTTCTTAAAGTAAGGAGAAGGAGAATGTTTAGAGGGTAGCTTACTCTTCTTTATAGGAAAAGGCAGACTATGCATTGGGTGGGTGTTTGCTTAAAACACTCACCACCAATACTCTAAAGGCCCAAGTTAAAACCCTGAAGTCACCTCTCATCTCCTCTACCTCTATAGACTCACTGTTACTACTAAGCTCCAAAGAACATAGAGACCCATCACTACTATTTGTTGTTTGGATTTGTGCTTACGTGTCATCCCATTATATATGAATATTTGTTTCATATTTATACTAGTGTTATTATTTCAATAAATCGCTAATTATATTTATATATGGTAAGATGTTTGTAACATTTCAGACATTGTACGATCTGAAAGAGTTCAGATCTGGTCTAAATGAGTTTAGATAAGTGCTAAGAATTAGCAACGGTGAGAGTTATAAATGCTAAGAGTTGGCCCTGATAAGAGTTACCAGGTTATAAGAGTCAGCGATATCTAAAGAGTTAGAGCCTTGTCTGAAATGGGACAAAGACCTAAGAATGTATTAGTAATGACATAATTGCAAAGAGTTGCAAATAGTGCTAGGAAATGTCATTATGCAAATATGTTCTCAAATATTATGTATCTTCACTGATGCAGGTCTGTTAGTGAATACCTTAACAAATATATAGATTGGTATATGTGTATATTTGGATGGTCCAGATGGTTAGTCTTAGCAAACCATGAGTTTAGTGGAAGCTTGTATAGAGATACAGGTATTCAGTAAGGACTGAATACTGAACAGACTCACAAAGATCTCCAATAGACATCCCATAAAGCCGTTAATGGAGGATCTTTCGAGTTGAGTAGTATTCGTGGTCCTTTAACCTGAGTGCCACGGTGTGCTTGTGAGTGATCCATCATACTTTGATTTCACACATGTCAGAAACCTTTCATGGTCAGACCGCTGGGTGTCACTGGGTATGGTCCGATGCTCATGGAGTCCGGTGCGCATAGATATGAGATCCATTAGCTCATTTGGGTGAGTATTATATCCTAATACTCTATAGATTGTATTTCAGAAAGTCTTATGGCCATAAGCAATAATTCCCAGAAAAAGAGTTTAACCCTAGGGATAAATAATATTACAAAAGTGTTTGAGAATATTATTTATTGAAATACAATTCAAGAGATAAGCTTTCAGTCGGGCATATAGAGATTTGACGGTGTTGATCTATATCTCTGCTCTACTCGGATATAAATGATGGAGGGATTATATGAATATGTTATAACCTCAACTTGTATGGTCTAACGCGCCGCTTTGTAATATCCGTAACATGTGTGTGGGGTATATTTCACGGACGTATGGAGGAGTTTTATATGATAATTCGGGCGTGGACCTAGAGAGTCTCACAATATGAAGTGTACTCGTTGTGCACTAGGGCAGCATAATGGATTGAACAGTTCCATCCTAGAAATTTCAACAAACCGAAAATATGTTTCAGGGTTCCTCGGGTTATGCACTTGTTTAAACTTAAATGTTAAGTATATTATTTAATTAGTTGACAAGAGTTGTTAACTAATTAGATATTAACAAGTGGCACAATTTTATTGTATAAATTGTTTTACCATAAATTCAACCATTTACCATGTTAGAAAAATCAAATAAGGTAAATATTAATTATTCAAATAGTTTTTGAATAATTAAATAAATGTTATTTAAATAAATAAAATATGATTTTATTTATTTATTATTTTATTCCTAAATGGAAGACATACCTAATTTGAGAAACATAAACTAAATTTAGTGGAGCACCATTTTGTAATTAATAGTTAATTTTATTAGACCATTAAAATGGCCACAAAAAATAGTTTTGGTAGTTGGCTACTTAATCTAATTTTGGTGGAGCACTTGTGAAGTTGTTATAACCACTAAAATAGTTGAGTTTCAATTGTGTTAATATGAGAGTAAATGAAAATTCGTGCAAAGGGTTGAGAGGAAAAAGAAGAGTTAGTTTTGAGAGAGTTTTTCAAAGTACAAAGACTTGTGAGAAAAACCAAATAAGAAAGAAAATAAATCCTTTATATTTTTCTTTCTAAAATCAAAACCTTGTTGCTGGAGATCATACTGCTGCTATTCTAGCTTCACAATCCCACCGGATTGTTGTGAACTAGAATTGGACAAGAGTGCACTAGCTCAAACTTAGAGTAAGGATATCTGAAATTGGAAATCTTCATCGGAAGTCTTCAAATGTATGTTTCTGTATTCTTAAATTGTTAAGAATTGAACTACATGTGTATATATTGATTACTTGATAAATTCCGCTGCCAAATTCATGTATATGATACATAATTTTATTTTTTCAATATGTACATAATGACATGCATATACCCTAAAATACGTCAACATTTGTTACCTCTTTAATTTGCGGCTTCACCATCCTACAATACCATAATTGATATTGAGCCTAAGTCCCACCAATCAATCTAACCACAAACCATCTTCACATAAACCGAAGCACTAAGGAAACTTAAAAAATGAAAAAAAAAGTAGAAAATGGAGAGAATAGAAGCAAATCCTTACCTCTTGAAGACTCGTGAGGTTGCTTTTTCAGGTAACTCAATTTTGAAGGAATCGAGAAAGTCGCGACTAAAAAGACTAAAGCAAGAGCAAAAACAAATGTGAAGAAGGTGAGAATAGTTCTGAAAAAATGAAAAGGAAAGAGAAAGATTCAAAGATGAAACATGAAGAGGTCTCTATTTACCAAAAGATCAGTCGGAGCTCAATTAGAGTTGTGGTGGAAGGAAGAGATTTTCTCAAACAAGGCTAGGGAAAAACGAAAAGAGAAAAAAATGAAGAAACTTCTTACTTTGGACACTAAGGTTTTTTTTTTATAAGTTTAAAGGGATAAGGAGGTAAGGAGAGAGAGAGGGACGAAAAATTTGAGTCGTCCATCTTGACCGCCCCTCTAGATTTTTGCCTTGTGCCCCACGTTTGGGGCGCCCTAACTAAAAGTCATCACCAAACATATATGTTTGGTATACTATGTTTGGTGCATGATCGCATTGAATTATGCAAATCAACTTAAAAGCTTAATATTCATTACTGTACTATAAAAAAGATAATATTTCTTATTTTATTTTGAATTATGCAGTGTCCCTTTTGGTCTTTTATTAACTCTGTCACTATTAATCTATGATTTAAACGACAAGTCTTTTTTTTAATAAATAACTATTGGTTAAGTTAGTTTAGAATGGTATTGTATTATTTTAACTCTACATTTTATTACATATAGATAAATGTATTATTTTGTTAATAGAATTAAATAATACAATACTATTATCAAACATTTATAAATGTTATACCGTTCATTCATTACTATGCTATACGCTGTACATGCCCTAAATTCTAAGGCTCAACAACACCGCCGCCCCAGCCATACCCACCCCACCCCACCCCACACCCCCACCCCCACCCCCACCACCCCCATATTTTTTATTGTCAATGCATTTGAACTCTTGGTTTTTGTTTTCTATCTTTTAACAATTTTCTTTAAAAGAAAAAGAGTTTTATGACCTAGATATAAAATTAAAAATTGTTTACATCAGGCGTTGAATTTAGCAATAATTCTCAGTGATGTTCGAGGGCTGGAAGTTGGAACTACTTCATGCAGAAGCCAGAAAATACTTATACCTTAAAATAGGAGACGACAAACTGGAAATTCTGGATAGCTTAGCTGGAGAGTTTATAAGCACATACATTTTGAAGTTTCTAAATGCTGTCCTAAACATGATTACAAAATGACGTGGTTTTCAAAAGACCAACGTTATTCTGGAATTAAATAAGATTAATTTGCATCACCCATTGCAGTAAATTCAATCTACAAGAAGATGGCGGACTCGGAATAAATAATAAATCATGCGGACAGCTTGTCGCAGATTGTATTAGCTAGCCATTTGGAATTTAGGACTGTATTTCTGTGTGATGTGTCACTTTAACGTCATGCTTTCATAATCACAAGTCTCATATTTGGCCATCCCTATTTTATATAATTAACTTTTACCATAAAAATTAAACAGTGCAACGATTAATTATTATATTATACAAATAAATATTTAATCTCACCTCAACTTGACATGAGTGAAGATTTTAATCATAAACATCTTATAATATCTCAAAAAAATTTATCAATTAAATCAAATAGTACAGACTTAAATTAATAAATAGTAATTATGAAAATGGTGTGTTTGAGATGAAAACGTCCATAACAAGGAATTTATTATATGATAATACACAGACAGACACTGGATTAAATTTGGTGCATGTGATCTTTGTAGAAATATGTGATAAATCATACAATTGCCAGGAGAAAGCCCATTAAAAGCGGCTAAGGACACGGCAAAATCTTTGAAAAATATACGTTATATAAGATATATGAGAAATGGGATCGCTAGAAAATGATCAAGCCGCAGCCTAACTTAGATTCGACTTTAGAGGCTAACAATTTCTCATTGATAATGAATTAAAGAAAACCGTTAAATCAGTTTGTCCAGATATCATGCCATGGCTTTAGGGATATTGGCTTTTCCACTGTAAATATATTTGAAGCTGCCTGCTGCGCCTTTTTGGGTCAACTCCAATAAAGATGTTACTACTTCAATTATATAAAGAGATGCTGCATGCCAATTTTTCAATTTTGTTCAGATCTAGTAATTGTATATGTTGATTTTTATAACCATTCCCATGAGAAAGAATGGATCATTTCCATATTTTGTTACATCAATATATATATATATATATATATATATAAATATAAATAAAATAAAAAAAGCGTAAATACTCAGAGTAGACGCAAAGTTTGAAAATGGAGCAATCTATAACTGAAATTAAGTTGCATTGTTTGCGGGATCATGCCATGGTCTTAGCATTTAAAATAGCTAGCATTAAGATTCATAATGCATTTTAACATTTATTTAATGAGTCTAGAGTTTGTACAAATTCGAAGTTTCATGTCCTGGTTGCTTCTCAAGTTGAGTCTCCTGTTCGACATGTGAGCTTGAATATTTTAGCTTATGACTTAAGCATATGATTTACAATTACACTGTTATTCTTGTGTTTTGAAAGCTTAATCTAAGCTGGAATGTTTTCTTTGAATCAAATATATAATGAATTGTGGAGCATCTTTTGTGGAAGGGTCGAAGGAAAGGATGTCGGATCGAATTAGGAGTTTATGGTCGTTTCAAACGATTAGCTGGATCACGATTCTTTTCAATATACTAATAATTTTCAAAATATATAATTGATTATATATATCTGTTTGCCATCAATTGAATTCATTTAATTTTGTGTATAAACGTTCATGAAATTGATTCTGATTAATCATTATAAATAGTCTAAAATTTGTCTAATTTTATTTTATTCAGTCTACTTCAATGGAACATATTAATGTGTAAGGTTTTATGCAACCATGCGTGGCCATAACTACAAGATGTGAAGTATAGGATCAGTGAACTTGTTTTTGAATATCGAAAGATCATGACTTTGTTAATTGAATATACCAAGAATGTTGAAATTTGAAAATGCTTGCTCTATGGTAGGACTAGTTAATATTTCTATACTTTTAAGCGTGTGATTTGATTTAGTTGCTTCCAAAGCTTAATTGCGTTTTTTCCCCTTCTAATATGTCCAAAGATTCATTTGGTCAAATCTTAAAACTTAAAAGGTTTTAATCACAAGTAGCTAAATTTCTGAGCATTTCATTATCTCATTCAAATCTCAAATTTTTTGTTATTTTGTAATTAAAAAAAAGGTGCGTAAATAAAAATGTCCCCATCTATTGAGTTTAGCCTAGTGTAAAAACGTCTCATTTTGTAAATGTTCTTGAACAAAAATAAATATAGGTATAAATTATCGAGCCTTTTATTGTTATTTACAAGAAGAGCACTTTGTCCCAAAATAAAAAATAAAAATAAAAGAAAGGACTGATGGACCTAGAGCAACGCTGTTGCACTTCGCCACTAACATTTTGCACCTCTTTCAACTAACTTATCTAAAATAAAATCTTTCCTAATCGAATATGTTACAGTTAAATAATATTTCCACTATATAATATCAAAGAATATAATACAAATACTCAATGCTTCACATTATAATAGAATGTTGGAGAAGACAAAGAGTAGTGTTTTGAATTTCAGCCCTCAAACTCGCTTACTACAAAGCCCAATCCATCTAATATAGTCTACAATGTCAGACTCATAAACATGGCTTCAAAAGCTATATGGGTATATATAGATGTTCTTAAATTAGTTTGTAGTCCTTGTCTTGCTAGAATTGTCCTTGAGCTGGCTTGTAATGTAACCCTCATCTTGCTAGAATCACGAATTCGATCTAATCTATTACCTAAACGTACACAAATATCTTAAAACAAATTTGTCAACAAAAATCACAAATTTGATATATCTTTTACAAATACAATCTTAATAATCTCACCATATGTTTTACATAGGTAAGAAAGAACTACCTTGTTTAGGTAAAACTCTAATATATGAATCTAAGAATTGAAGGTCTTGATGCTTTTCAATCCTAATAAAATTGTATGATTACCTACTAAACTCATATTACAAACCTATAAATAGAATCTAAATTGCTGAGTCACTAGAGAATGAAGCATTACTGAAACTAGACTCTGAACTTTGTTAGTGAGTTTAAGCTTAATTTGCTCTAAAAATAACTCTACTTTTATTCTTTATCAACTTTTGGTGTGGTCTAACCCTTTTTTTTTTTATTGAAAGATTCTCAACAGTATGCTCGATATTTTTGGAAATTACCAATCAAGTTCAATATCTCTCGAAGTCCAGTTATTGTTTTAAGGAGAAACAAAATTTAACTCGTTGATTCGAGGGTTGGCAAAATTTTTGGGTCAAATAAGTAGTATTGTCTATTCTTTTTTTATATTCTAATTACATTTAATCTAATTAAGAAAATTTGAAAATTTGAAAAAAATTGAATTCTCTCTTAATTTTTTTTATATTCTAATTACATTTAATCTAATGACATGAGGTATTGATAGAATTATATGGTTAAGGTTTCATTATTATCCTTTTCATTTAACTAACTATTAAACTCACGAGTTTGATGTTAGAATTCTAAAAAATTTAAAAATTGTTCCCCCTAGATTTAGAATCAACCTTAATCTTAGAGAGGAGGAGGATGAGGGTGGTGGTGGGTGGAGTTATCCTTAAATATGAAAAAAATATATTAAATTAATAAGGGGAGTTATTACCCTGATGAAGGTGGTGGTGGGTGGAGTTATCCATAAATATAAAAAACAAATATTAAATTAATAAGGGGAGTTATTACCCTTTAATCAAGGAGATTATTACCCTAAAGTAATAGGAATTAATAAGAAATTATGGTCCTCAAATTAAGGAGTTAGAAATAATGAAACTAATTCATGAAATTATTTTAAATCAAATTAATTGCCTTCTTAATAAAGATCTATGACAAGGACTATAAAAGGTGGCTTCACAACAAAAATGGCAGGTTCTGGATCTCTCCCCTCTCATTTTTATTTTTTATCTTGAGATTTCTTTTATGTTTGGGCTAACTTAAGTACTGAAGGATTTTTGCTGGCACCCCTACCGGCCAAACTATAACCAATTTTTTATTTTACAGCACATAGCTCTATGGTTCCATGCGAATAACAGTTATGGCTCGTCTAGTTTTTTTAAAATTACAAATTAAACTCGTTGACTTAGAAGTCATTTGAATTTTTGGGTCAACATTTTGACGCCATTTGTGGAAAATGGTACAAAAGGCCATGGTGATTAGCAATCTAATCCCTATTTCTGTTGGATTGAATCAGGTGAAATTTCTAAAATTGAACTAGCTAAGTTCATCTATACACAATAATTTTCGGTTATTTTTCTACAATAATTTTTAGTTATTGGTAAAAACTATTAACAAAGCTAAAAAGAAGAAATTTGTTTAAACAAGCCATGATACCATCACATGAGATTCGATTGTACTTTGGTCTTTAAAGAAATCCTTTGTTGTCCTATACCACCCCGAACCTCTCCCCTATGAACGAATTAGATCGAGCTAGTGGCATGTGGCTTTTGGGGTTCTTCTAGGGTGCAAGCAAGGCAAGGAGAACTTTGCAACCTTACTAGTCATAGTAGCTTAAGAGACACTGGTCAGATAGAATTTGGATTCCTTACTTATGTTGTTAAAATAGTGTCAATTCATTGAGGAGTTAAGTAAAGACTGATTACGTAGAGAGATCTCTCGCAGCACACTTTTTTATTTTCATTATCGATTGCATGCTAGCTGATTTACCATCATCTTTTCCTTAGTCGAGTGTTCCTCTTGATTAAGAAGCTCCTATTGATTTATGAAGAGAGAGTATGTTCCTGTTTTACTTTTTTTTTTGGTATTTTCTTGCTTGGTTCCTTCATGAAACTAACTATTACACTCATGATTTTGATGTTAGAATTCTAAAAAATTTAAAAATTATTACCCTAAATTTTGGGGTCAACCCTAACCTAAAAGGGGGGGGGCTAAAATTAAAAAGAAAAATTATTAAATTAATAGGGGGGAGTTATCACCCCTTAATCAAGGATACTATTACCCTATAGTTATGAAAATTAACGAGGAAATATGGTTTTCAAGTTAAAGAGTCAGAAATAATGAAATTAATTAAATTAAATTAACTACCTTTGTAAAGAAGATCTACGACAAGGCCTATAAAAAGGTGGCTTCACAAGAAAGATGCAGGTTCTAGATCTCTCCTCTCTCACATTTATTTTGTATCTTGAGATTTCTTTTATTTTTGGGTTGACTTAAGGATCGAATTAGCTGAATTTTCTAAAATCTAACTAGCTAAGTTCATCTGTACACAATAATTTTTATTTATTGATAGAAACTATTAATAAAGCTAAAAAGCAAAATTTTGTTTAAACAAGCCATGATATCATCACCCGAGATTCGATTGTACTTTAGTCTATGAAGAAATTCATTTTGTCCACCCCACCCCCTCCCCCCACCGAACGAATTAGATCGAGCTAGTGGCATATGTCTTTTGGGGTTCCCCTTAAAGAGGAAGCAAGGCAATGAGAACTTTGTAGCCTCACTAGTCACAGTAGCTTGAGAGACACTAGTCAAATAGAATTTGAATTCCTTGTTTTGTTAAAAGAGTTTCAATTCGCTAAAGAGTTAAGTAAATACTGGTTACTTAGAGAGATTTCTCGCTACACACTTTTCTATTTTCATTATCGATTGCATTCCAGCTAATTTACCATCATCGTTTCCTCAACTGAGTGTTCTTCTTGATCAAGAAGCTTTTATTGATTTATAAAAAGAGAGTACATTCTTGTATTACTAATCTTTGTTTTTTTTTTTTCCATTTTCTTGCTTGGTTTCTTCATGAAGATGCAGGGTACAAGAAAAAGATAAGTAGTTGGTTATCTTCTTTAAATTTTTTTACATTGAGTATCTTTTCTATATTATGTTATTGTTTATTAGTTATCTTTAAATTTAAAAAAAAAATAGGACAAAAGAAAGAAGTAATCAAGCAATAACATGCACCTATCTATAATAATAATAATAATAATAATAATAAAGGTGATGCTTGCATGGGATTGTTATTACTTTTGTTAAATATATATATATATAATAAAAAGTGGCAGAACTCAAAATAGCCCAGGGAGAAGGAAGACAACCTCCATAGATCACCACCCACTTCCATTGACCTCGATTGGCCTTCAATGCACTAGTTGTTTGTCACCACTAGTAAACACAGAAGAGGTCGATCGACTAGCTCCTTTCATCACATTTAGCGTTCACGATCAGGATCACCAAAAATAAACATTTGAACCCACATATACAGCCACCCTTCAAAGTCATCATTCTCTGTCATAAGTAGTCCTTACCTCCGACTAAACCATAGATGGTGCCTCTTGTTGCCTACTCCATCACTGCTACTTAAAGATCTGAGCAGGCTATCCCAACTAAAAGAAAAATCCAAGTTCTCAAACATAAATATCCTTTGATCAATCAAGAGATGAGTCAAGGTTTGCTTTAGGGTTAGCATGGTTATTAAAGAAGCTTAGGTTGATGTAGCTTATAGACTGGTACTCGTATATACCTGAAGTGTTTGGTAAGAGACACATGATAAAAATAATAGAAAGAAGGCTGGTTGGCCAACCCTAATATTATTGGAGATGATGCTTACGTGCCATTCTAATGTTTTATGAATATTTAGTATTTAGTATTTATATAATGACCATTTTAAATAAATCATTAATATTTTATTCTATGGTACTAACCTTGTTACTTTTCAAACATTTTAGATATAAAGGAGTTTAGATCTAATCTAAAGAAGTTTAATTTAATGCTAAAAGTTAGAATTCTAAAAGTTAGAACCTTGTCTGAAATGGGACAAAGATCTAGAAATATATTAATAATGACATAGTTGTAAGCAGTTGCAAATGATGCTAAGAAATATCATTATGTAGTATGTTCTCAAAAATATTGTTTCTAATATATGGTTGCCAATATGGGTCATTGGTGTACCTTCTATATCAGTGTTTATTTATATCTGAATTGTCTAAACGACTAGTCTTAGCAAACTGTTGGCTTAGTGGAAGCTCATATAGGCATACAAGTATTTAGTGAAGATTGGGTACTAAATAAACTCACGAGGACCTCTAGTAAGCATCATATAGAGCTATAAATAGAGAGACTTCTCTAGTTGAGTAGTATTTATAATCCTTTGACCTAAGTTCCATGGTGGAATTATGAGTGATCCACCATACTTTGATTGTAAGCTGTCAGAGACCTTTTATAGTCTGACCTCTGGGTGTCGTTGGGTATAGTTTAATGCTCATGGAGTTTGGTGTGTGTAGATATGGGATCCATTAGCTCATATGGGTGAGTTGTATATATTGATACTCTGAGATTATATTTCAGGAAGTCTTGTGGCCACAAGCATAAACCCACGAAAAAATCCACAAAAAGATTTTTTCGTAGGGTTAAACAATATTGCAAAGTATTTGCGTATATTATTTACAAAAATACAAATTTAAAGATCAGTTTATGGTCGAGCATATAAAGATTTGATAGTGATAATCTATATCTCTACTCTTTTAGGATATAGGTGACGGGGGGATTATATGTATATGGTTGACCTTAACTTATATGGTTCAATGTGCTATTCTATAATATCTCTAACATGTGTATGGGGCATTATCCATGGACTTACGAAAGAGTTACATAAGGCAAATGGGTATGAATCTAAGGAGTCTCACAATATGAAGTGTACTCGTTAAGCACTAGGGTAGCGAACTGGGTCGAATGATTCAATCTTAGAAAATTTTGGAAAGCAAGATTTATTTCAAGATCTCTCAAAAAATACAAGTGTCAAGGTTTAAGTGTTAACCTATTATTTAATTGGTTAACAATTGTTGTTAACCAATTAAAAAATTATACATGGCACGTATTTTGGACATTTGGCTTCATGCATGGATTCAATGAGACACTTATCTCTATGTATGGGATGTATAAAGGACAAGTGTCAAGGTGATATATCAATTGAATAAAAAAAATGCAAAAGTTACATTTTTAATGTTAAGCAAAAAAAAAAAAAAATTGTCTAAGAGATGGAAACTTCACAAATGTTGTACTTTGGTCCCTAAAATCATTTTAGGCCAAATTGAGAGAGAAAACAAGTGTTGCTTCAACAAATCCAGTTTTAGATTAAGCTACCATTCTAGATTCTACAACCAAGAGTATTACTCATACTGAAAGTCTTCAAGGGTGAGTGTTTGTAACTCTTGTTGTAATTAATTCAATCAAGAGTGTATTTGTTGAATAATTAAATTTGATTCTACTATGTAAATGTATGTTTAACATTCACTAATTAATTTTTAATGAATACACTATCACATGAATCCATCCATTATATATACGCTTACAAATATTTGCCATTTGTTTTGGAAATTTTGCCATGATTTCATAATTGTCCATCTAGAATCTCATATATTTTTTAAGGGTTGCTTGCAGAAAGGCCTCAAGTATCTCTGTTGCCAAGCCTATTCCAAAACCCTAAGACCCTTGTTGCTTCACCTCTATTAACTGAAACTATTAAAAAAGCTCCAAGAAACCTTTACTAGTCAAGAAAAAATCAAACATCTTCATTGGATAGGAAAGATGTTTGGATTTGTGCTTACGTGCCATCCTTTTATGTATAAATATTTGTTTAATATTTATACTAGTATTATCATTTCATTAAATCGCTAATTATATTTTATATATGGTAAGATGCTAACGTTTCAAACATTGTATGATCTGAAAGAGTTCAGATCTAGTCTAAATAAGTTTAGATCAGTGCTAAGAATTAGCAACGCTAAAAGTTATAAATACTAATAGTTGACACTGATAAGAGTTATCAGGTTATAAGAATCAGCAATATCTAAAGAGTTAGAGCCTTGTCTGAAATGAAACAAAGACCTGAGAATATATTAGTAATAACATAGTTGTAAAGAGTTGTAAATAGTGCCAAGAAATGTCATTATGCAAATATGTTCTTAAATATTATGTTCCTGATTTATCTTAACTGATGCTGGTCTGTCAGTGAATACCTTAATAAATATATAGATCAGTGTATGTCTATATCTGGATGGCCTAGATGGTTAGTCTTAGTAGACCATGATTTAGTGGAAGCTCGTATAAAGATACAGGTATTCAGTAAGGACTGAATACTGAACAGACTCACAAAGACCTCCAATAGACATCCCATAAAACTGTTAATGGAGGGTCTTTTGAGTTGAGTAGTATTCGTGGTCCTTTGACCTGAGTGCCAGGTTCGGCTTGTGAGTGATCTATCATACTTTGGTTCCATACATGTCAAAAATCTTTCATGGTCTGATCGCTGGGTGTCCCTAGGCATGATCCGATGCATATAGAGTCCGGTGTGCATAGATATGGGATCCATCAACTCATTTGAGTGAGTAATATATCATAATGCTCTAAGATTGTATTTCAGAAAGTTTTATAGCCATAAGCAGTAATTCTTAGAAAAAAGTTTAACCCTAGAGTTAAATAATATCACAAATGTGTTTGGAAATATTATTTATTAAAATACAATTTTAGACATAAGCTTTTGGTCAGGCATATGGAGATTGGATGGTGTTGATCTATATTTTTACTCTACTCGGATATAAATGATGGAGGAATTATATGAATATGTTATAACCTTAACTTGTATGGTCTAACGCGCCACTTTGTAATATCTGTAATGTGTGTGTGAAGCATTGTTCACAGACGTATAGAGGAATTCCATTTGACAATTCGAGCGTGGACCTAGAGAGTCTCACAATATGAAGTGTACTCATTGTGCACTGGGGCAACATTATGGATTGAACAGTTCCATCCTAGAAATTCCAACAAACTGAAAGTATATTTCAGGGTTCCTCGGGTTGTGCACTTACCAAGACTTAAATGTTAAGTACATCACTTAATTAGTTGACAAGAGTTGTTCACTAATTAGATGTTAACAAGTAGCACAATTTTATTCCATAAATTGTTTCACCATGAATTCACCCATTAACCATGTTAGTAAAATTAAATAAGGTAAATATTAATTATTCAAATAGTTTTTAATAATTAAATAAATATTATTTAAATAAATAAAACATTTTTTTTTTTGGTCCTAATTTGAGAAATATAAATTAAATTAAGTGAAGCACCATTTTGTAGAATTAATGGTCAATTTTATTAGACCATTAAAAATTACCACCAAAAATTAATTTTGGTTGTTAGCCATTTAATCTAATTTTAATAGAGCGCTTGTGAAGTGGTTAGAGCACAAAAAATGGTGTGAATTCATTTTGATTAACAAGGATTAAGCAAAAATTCATGCAAGGAGAGAGGGCATTAAAGAGAGTTTGGTTTTTGGAAATTTTTCTTTAAACATAGAGTTATGAGAAAAACTAGAGAGAGAAAAATAAATTTCTCTTATTTTTCTTTCAAGGAACAAAATCTTGTTGCTAAAAATTTAATTATTGTTATTCTAACTTCACAATCCCACTAGATAGTTGTGAACTATAATTGAACAATAGTGCACTTCAATGTGAGCTCAAAGTTGGAGTTAGGAAAAATTCGGAATTGAAATCTTCATCGAAAGTCATCAAAGGTATGTTTCTAAAATCTTAAGTTGTTAATGATTTAAGGTACATGTGTATATGTTGATTACATGCTTAATTTCGCTACAAAATTCGTGTATATGATACATGTGTTTAGTTTTTTCAACATGTACATAATCATATGTATACACCCTAAAACACGATAACAAAAGACCCCGAGCACCTTCACTAATCGAGGTTACAATGAATCTCCTAAGCAAAAACATTCATCAACTGAGACAGAGATCAAAAACCTGAGAAGCCTTTGCCAACTAGAATGGTAAGTAGTATTCCAAGCCTCGGCACCACCTCTATTGACTAAGGTAGCAACCAAAAGCCCAAAACTCTTAGTTGCAATGTTGAACAATTAAGCCCTCAAGCAACTAATGCAGTCCTTGAGAAGAACCAAGTTCCTACCACAAGTCTCTTAGAATGAATTAAAAGAAAAAAATTGAACAATTATCTTATCTCCACCGTGGCAAAAACCAAGGCATCGGGCAAATACTACTATGCCTGAAGAGTATAAAGTTAACAACCATTTTACTCCCACTTTCCTTGCCAAAATCATATTTATCTTGAAAAACTTTGACCAAATGTTTTTCTTATCCTATGCAAGTGGTTTCTTAGCGTTCCCCAAAAAGTACATGGATAGATGGGAACCTAAGGGGGAGAGAGAAAAAAAGAAAGAAAATAGATGACGATGCATGGATTTGAAAGTAAATAGCCATACATGGTTTGCGAGGTAAAATCGAGAAGAATTTAAACTATCCATTCCAATTTTGCTCGAGTGCGAAACTTAAATCAAATAATGATCGAGGAGAATTTGAGCACTTCCTCATTGTTCTAGAAGTTTTTGAAGTAGGATAATAATTCCAAGCCGATCATTTAGGCTCTCAAGGAGCCCAACCACCCAAGTTCTCCTAAAAGATCCCAAGTCGATCACTTAGCTTTCTAGGAGCCCAACTACCTAAGTTCTCACCAGAGACCCTAAGCCGGTCATTTATGTTCTTTACAAACTGATTATTTAGACTTTTCTCGAGCAGTTTATTGAGGCTCTCCCTGAACTAATCATTAAGGATCTTTCTAAGCTCACACACTTAAGTCCTCACCAAGGTCGAGCATGAGGACAACCAGATAAGCCATTTTTTTCTTCTCATTATTGGTTTTTGTTTACTTGATTTCTCTTTTATAGTCATAGAAAATAGACCCTCACCCAAATGAGAAAGAAAAAAAATAAAGCACCTAAGTCTTTCCACAAAATGACTAGAGACCTCAGACCCTTATAAGGGAATTAAAGACCGTGTATTAGAGATTGACCCCACAGTTTTGCTCGAGTCAGAAATTTAAATTAGATAATGACGGGGTAGAATTTGAGCACTTCCTTATTGTTCAAGTCAGTTTTGAAGTAGGAGAATAATCCCAAGCTGATCACTTATGAATCTTAAGGAGCTCAACCACCCAAGTTCTCTCCAAAGGCCTAGAGCCGATCACTTAAACTCTCTAAGATTCCAACTACCTAAGTTCTTACCAGAGAACCTGAGCTGATCTTTATGTTCTCCACAAAATGGTTATTGAGACTCTCCCTAAGTAGCTTATTAAGGCTCTTATTCAACTGATTATTGAGACTCTCTCTGAGCTAACACACTTAAGTCCTCACTAAGGTTGAGCATGAGCACAATCACGTAAGCCATTTTTTACTCACTATTGGTTTTTGTCTGCTTAATTTCTTTTTTCTGGTCATAGGAAATATTTCCCTACTCAAATAGGAAAGCAAAGAAATGAAGCACCCAAGCCCTTCAACAAAATGACTAAAGACCTTGTACAACGGATGGACCCACACAAGGCACTTGAAGACTCTGTACGAGATATTAGCCTTACAAGATAATCTATAAACTTTTACAGGGGATTGAGCCCCACAAAATAACTGAAGTCTTTGTGCGTGGAATCAAACCCACAAGGTACCTAAAGACCTTATACGGGGGATGAGCCCCACAAGATAATCTACAAACTTGTACGGAGGATCAACCCTTACAAGGTACTTGAAGACCCTGGATAGGGGATCGACCTTAAAGGATAATCTATAGGCTTGTGCTGGGGATCAACCCCAATAAAATAACTAAAGACTTTGTGCAAGCATCAAACCCCACAAAGCACTTAAAGACCATGAAGCACTTAAAGATCCTATATGGGAGATCAGCCCCACATTAATCTATAAACTTATGTGAAGATTGAACCTTTACAAAATAACTAAAGACCTTATTCTAGGGATCGACCCCCACAAGACACTTGAAGCCCTATATGAGGGATCTGCCCCACAATCCCCCACAAGATATTCTATAAACTAGTGCAAAAATCAACCCCCACAAAATTTCTAAAGACCTTGTATAGGGAATAGACCACCACAAGGCTCTTGAAAACCCTGTATAGGGGATCAACCCCATAGGATGATCAACAAACTTGTGTGAAGGATCAACCCCTATAAAATAACTAAAGACCTTGTACAGGGGATTAATCCCCCACTAGACATTTGAAGACCCTATATAGGGGATTAACCCCCACAGAATAATTTACAAAGTTGTACAGACGATTGATTGCCCAAAAAAATAACTAAAGACCTTGTGTGGGGGATCGACCTCTATATGGCACTTGAAGACCCTGTATGAGGTTTCGACCCTATAGGATAACCTATAAACTTGTGGGGGGAACTTGAAAACCCTGTACAGGGGATTGACCCAACAAGATACTTTATAAACTTATGCAAATGATTAACCTCCATAAAAATAGCTAAAGACCTTGTGCAGGGGATCAACCCTAATAAGGCATTTGAAGAGACCCTTTACAGGAGATCTGCCCTACAAAATAGTCTACAAACTTGTGGGGGGATCTACCCTTATAAAATCATTAAAGACCTTATACAAATGATTGACCCCTACAAAGCACTTAAAGACCTTATACATGTGATTGGCCTCACAGGATAATTTACAGACATGTATGGAGTATCGACACCCATAAAATAGCTAAAGACATTTTTTGTATATATAAACCTCACAAGGCACTTGAAGACCTTATACTAAGGATTAGTCTCATATGATATTTTCTAGTCCCTTGATAAGGGCAAATTTGTCATATATTTTCTCATGTTTTTATTATTGATATTTTATGATTTTATGAGAATAGATGGCTATTTATGTGCTTTATTGTTATTTATAGGGACTTGAACGAAATTTAAAGAAAGAACGCAAAAGGAGCGAAAACAGGGACTAAAATGTAAAGTTTTCAAAGTATGTGTCCATAGCGCCAGCGCCACAAGTATTTTCGCCCCAGCGCTGAAATAGTGATCGAAATAGAAAAACGACTTGCTTAAGTCGCGTCTAGCGCCCCAGCGCCAGAGATTCACCGCGCCAGCGGTGAAGCTGTTTTCATGCAGCGCCCCAGCGCCAATATCCCACCGCTCCAGCGGTGAAGGCTTTTTCACGCGTCGCCCCAGCGACAGATGCATAGCGCGCCAGCGGTAGTGCGAGTCCTAGTCCGACGAGAATTGAGATTTTCAAGCTCATATCAATCCCTATATAAAGCCACTCGTTCCCAGCCTTTAAGGACCAATCCAAGACGACCCAAGAACACCAAGAATACAGAGCACAAGTCTTGGAGAGCAATAGGAGCTTAATTGAAGCAACTTTAGAGAGAGATACAAGACGTTCTTCGGCATCAAGAGTTTCTAGGCAGCACAATTAAGAGCAATTCGACGTCTATATCGGTTTGCTAATAATTGTATCATGATTTATAATTATTTTTACTGCTGTTCTCTTGTAGCCATGAGCTAACTTGTTTTCTAGGGTTAATATTTGAACTCAATATGTGTGCTTAATTGCCATATCTTTTAGTATTTAATAAACTTAGTCATTTATTATTTAAATTACTTGTGTTTAATGCTTCAATATATCTGGCCAATATATGGTGAATGAGTTGGTAATATTATTGATAAACTCGGAAGAGGAATCATAATATTTAGACCTAGGTAATTTGATGCATGATTGTAGAGTAACATTCAATGTTGCATATGCAAGTTTCAACTTAGGATAGGAATATACCTAATTGGCATGTATGATCAATAAGACCTAATCTTAATGAATCTTAATTTATTACAAGTACCATAGGAATATAGGTATTTGGTAAATTAAGGTATACTTGCATGACCTTGGAAGAGGCTTGTGAATACATTAGTGTCTTGATCAATAATAAAGACTAAGTGAGTTAAATATTAGAGGATTAATCATTAGAAACATATTGAGGGATAATATTAATCCTAGGTTCTCTCTACGTTGCTATATCTTTAAATCTCATTGCATTGTGTTTTTACTTTTATATTTCTTACATTCAGTCTTAGATTTTTATTTTTCTGAATAATTATTAGGAAGACATAATTTTAGTAATTGGTTAATAAGAAGAAATTATCCCTGTGGGTTCGACATCCGACTAATTAGTCTCTTTATTACTTGCATACGATAGTGTATACTTGCACTTAATTTATGATATAGAAATATCGCATCATCCCTCCAATGGCTTAACCCTTCCTTTGGCTTTGTCATATCTTAGAGATGCATTCGAAACTTTTTAGTACTCTTATGCTTCAAAATTCTCTAGTTTGGTTCCATTAATGACAATGTCTTCTAGTAATCTTGAATGTTATTCTTGGTAAATACTACTTCGAATTCACTAATGCTAAAGCATTCTTTTTCTTCTTTTAGGAGCTTCATAACTTTAAATACATTGAAAGTTACTTCCTTATTCCACACTCTCATAGTTTACTCATATTTTTACACATCAATCAATATTCAGCTAGTGGTTAAGAATAGTTTGCCAAAGATATTAAGATATTCCAGTCTTCCTCCATATCTAACACAATGAAATCTATAAAGAGTATAAATTTATCTACTTTCACCAAGACATCTTTAATTCTTAGGTATATGAGTGAGTAATCTATAAGTTGCAAAGTAACATTTGTTTGCTTGGCCTCCCCAAAGAATTTATTTTTGATATGCTTAGTATGGTAAAGCTCCATAGATCTTTAAGCTTTGGAGGTAATGTTTTTTGTAGGATTACACTACATTTCTCTATTAATGCCACTATCTCGAAATTTGCGAGTCTCTACTTCTTTGATAGGATGTCCTTCATAAATTTCACAAAACTGGCAATTTGATCTAGTGCATCTATAAAAGAAACGTTAATGTGACATTTCTTGAACACTTCTAAACATTTAAAGAATTTCTTACCTAGTTTCTACTTTTGTAACCTTTGAAGCAATGGTAGAGGTGAGTTATAAGGTTGTGTATAAGGTTTCTACACTGTTTTCCCATTGTTTGCATTTTTTGCATCTTCTCTACTCATTATTTCTGCTGGTTTTATACTTTTATATAATTTTTCACTCTTATTTCCAACATTTTTTTCTTTTCTTCTTCTTGTTGTTAAGATTCTTTTGCACTTATCTATAATTCCTTACCACCTCTTAAGGTGTCAGCTTTATATTGTTGTTTGTCACCCTTTAGATAAACTTCTGTATTGTTTGGCAAAGCTCCTTATGGATGACTATTCATTACTAATGCTAACTTCTAACTTGAGTCTCCAAGGTTTATAGAGACTTTGCTTAGCTTTGTAAAAGACTAGATTGACTTTGAAGAATTGCATCCGTCTACTTCATGTACTGCATGAATATGTCCTACAAAGTGGGTTTCTTCTCTTGTTGTTGCTGTTGGTATGTGAAAAATCCTAAATGATTCATTGGTTTTAAAGATTTCGCTTAGTTATTATTCCTAAAAAAATTAGGATGATTCCTCCACCTAAGATTATAAAATTTTGAATAGGGATTATTTTGCTGACTTTTAAGTTTTCAACGTATTGTGCTGTCTCTATCCATTAATCATTCAAGTGATTATCACCATAGAAATCACAGTTGATATTCTGAGTTTTTATGGCATTCACTACTATTGCATCGAACTTCTTTGAGAGTAGTTTGACTTGAATAGCCAATGTAATAAATGTCTTTATATCATGAACTCTCATGACCTTCTTTATTGTAACTCTTTCCTTAGCCATTGATAGATATTAAATGCCATCTCCTCAAGTAATTCATATGTCTTGTCTGTGGACTTGTTCATCAAAGTGACTTCAATACCTGTGTCACGCCCCAGACCCAAAAGATCCGACACACGACATCACTTACTTTCATTCACTGCACGTGCACTCATAAATAATATTACACAAAATACTCAACTTTCATTCAACACAGAAATCCTTAGCAAGTTGCTAGTAAGTTCAACACTAAAATCAACCATAACCTAACATATAAATATAAACTTCTCTTGACAATATTTAAACATTCATTTCAATTTCTTTCAGAATTATAGCAATTGAATTATGACTGGGACAATTATTAAACCGGAGATACGCAGAGTTTTCTCAGAGATTAACACTCTACTACGTCACCAGTAGCAACTTTGTTACCGGGAGCCCAGAATATATCCATTGCAAATTCTTACTTAAAATCATCCAATAACCACACTTTATAAAACTTAAACCAAATCCAATCCACACACAATGAAATAATACATAAGTATTTATTCAATAGGGACAAACCAAATATCCTATCCCACGTGTCCCTAAATGAAACACACAACAACCTAGCAACTTAGGGAACCCAAGGAACAGCAGAAGCCTTGCCAAATCCGCTAAGCACACATGCACCTTATTTACCTGAAATCACCATAAACTATAATGAGTATAAAACTCAGTAAGCATACTAATTTTTCATATATCAAATACAAATACATATATGTACACAATGCATATGTATGATATGCTGTGATCAATCAAAATCATAATCTTATCAAATCACATATCATGTAAGCGCTTACACATTCTTTCAAAACACATAATAGGAATACCATTACTCGACTACTACTTAGTAGGACTTACATATCACATATCACATAATGAGCCAAATGTCACTCGTAGGTGACATACCGTATGAGAGGAATAGTACAAGTGAGGTCTTTAAATCACACATATATAACGCTTATGCCCGAAGGTAAAAGCCAAACCCTCACCCTGATCATCGGTGAGTCCTCTCACATGCACCAATACGCCACCACACGAATGTGATGACTCACTCTTCCTTTAGGTACCAATAGGATCCTCCCTACATACGGAACACATAACATATACCAATCCCGAAGGAAAGGCCACACATAAAGGTTCCACAAATCACATAAAATGCCTACTAAGTTAACAGTGAGTTCAAGTACCCTCAAATCACAAAATATTTCTCATGGACATATTACACTTCAAAAGCTTTCTTTGTTAAACGCATCTTATTTTGGAAAGCTCACTTTCAAAAACACATGTATGTCCATGCTCAATGTCAATGCTCACATTCATAAACATATATTCACATTTCATATCAAAATATACTTTGACATATCATAAACATATTCTTAACCCCATTTACAAAATCATACAAAACAATTATTATGTTTATTGTGATTCCAGTAGTAAATCTAGTATACTTACCTCTTTAACACTTTCAGCTACAAGGCTTAAATCTCCTTAACCTATCAATGGAGATTAATCCTTTCATAAGCCTCACAATTCACACAAAATACTTTAAATAGCTTACAAAATTATACACAATGCATTTATCACATCAAATTGGTCTAAAAACTTAGTTTCTCAAAACCTGTCATTCTGACCACTTACACTTAACAAAATTTTCTAATACATCAAATGATGTCCAATTACTCCAAAATCAGAATATACCATCCTTGACTCATATATCCTTCTTATATATGAATATTATATTAAAATTTCTACACAATCCATTCCATACACACCATTGAATCCAAACTACTAACCTGACAGGATCAAGATACTTACTGAACAGTATTCAATCTCCCAATTTTATAAAATCATATACTAACTCAAAAATTATACAAATACCACATAATTACTCTTGACACATATCTCAGTCCATGATAAATATTTGGCTTCCAAATAACTGTCAAAAGTATTTTAAAACTATTTTATTTCATAACTTTAAAAATCTGTTAATCAAATACTACAATGAGCTGATACACTTTAGAAATTCATAACACTTCAACCACATTGATCCAAATTCTCAATTCCGAGTATATCATATAAGACATATAAAATTATCATATTCCACAAATTCGTAATTTTTAAAGATCATTCAGCAGGTCAAAAATTATGTTCCACTGTATCATACTGTTTACACAGGAAATTTCCAGAATTCCAGGGTCATTTTGGTAAATTCACTAAAAATTCAATTTCCGAGATTTTCAGTCGATTCAAAGTCTCAGATGATCCTAAACATGTATAATTTCATATACTCAAAATTCAAAACCAGAATCGAATCACAACAATTTATAAAATTCCTAGATCAAGAGGTTATCCAGCAGAAATTCCACAATTCATCATGATTTATCAAACTATCTTATAGATCATCATCAATTCTCATATGATCTTACGAAATACACATCAAATCCTCAATTATACATATTTTCAGAAATCAAAGCTTAAAGGAATTAACTTAATTAATACCAATAAATTGAGAAATACGTATGATATACCTCTTGAAATTCAAATTTCCAATTTCTTCTTCTTTTTCTTCTTCTTCTCCTCTTTCTCTCTCCTCTATTTCTCTCTTCTCTCTCTTAAAATGGGTAGCTCGACCTAAAAATGGTAAATTAGGGTTTAAAAGTGTATTTTTATACTAAGAGGCTAATTTTTGATATTTACGAATTTGCCCCTAAAACTTTCAAAGTATAACAATTTGGTCCCTAAAATAAATCTAAAGTCATACAAATAAACCCAATACTAATCGTATATCCTTAACCTATAAAAATATTACTAATAACAATATATAATTCAAGTATCACCAACATACAAATAAAATACGTATATTTATACATATATAAATACTTATTCTTACCAGTCGTGGATACTGGTTACTACAACCTGCATCTACTATAGTTTGTAAGTATCTTACTAGTCCATTATAAAAGGTTTGAATTAGTAGCCATTTTGGTATCCTATGATGTAGCCACTTCCTCAGCTTGTCTATGAATATTTCCCATGGTTCATATAAAGATTCTCCATCAAATTGAACAAATGAAGTTATATAAATCCTCATCTTGGTTGTCTTTGTTAAATGGAAGAACTTAGCCAGAAATGTTTGGGCCACATCATCCCATGCTACTATAGATCCATATGGCAATAACATCAACCAACTTTTGCTTTATCTCTCAGCGGGAATGAAAATAACCTCAATTTGATTACATTGTCTAAAACACCATTGTATTTGAAAGTATTTGAAAGTAGTGTAAATTTCTAAATTTACCATTGTATTTGAATTGTGCTTAGCCTAATTTTGAAGCTATTACCATTGACAATTAGTCTGCGTATACTTAAACATATACCATCTACTATTGGTATTGCATAATCCTTCAAAAATCTTTATGCTTTTGCTATTATTGGATGTTGAATTTTTACATTTTGAATCTGATCATCTATGTTGCTGCTTGGTTCTACTATCAACGTAGTCTTTGATGTATTCTTTCTATTTCAAGATCAAGAGAAATAAAATCAACACTTTTTGCTCTGTGTATAAACTGTTGAAAAATTCTACCTAAGTAAAAAGAAAAAGTCCAAATTAAAAGTAAGATAGTTTGGTATTAGTGTAAGCAAATGAATAAATATCAAATTCCTTGGCAATGATGCCAAACAATGCTATACTAGATTAAATGCAAGTGCGTGCTCCCGCAACAAGTAATATAAGATGAGATAAGTATCCTTCCCATAAACACTTTTAATTTACTTCTTTAATAAGTATTAAAATTGGGTATTTTTACTTTTATCTAAACAAAATAAAACTAAATCTAATTATATTAATCTATTCTAAACTAATAATTAATCAAGACGGAACTAAGTTTAAGCAAGGATTGATCACCAATAAAGAATGAACCTAGGGCTATAGCTATCACTCAATACATTACTTAAATTAAAAGTGTGCACAGTTCGATTTTTAAGAAAAAGAACCAAAAAACAATTGAATGGCATAGAGAAAATTGATTCAAATCGATTTTTTTGGTTCAGTCTAGTTTGATTTTTTTAGTTTTCCGCTAAAAACTTGTAGGCATTTTTAATTTACTTGTCGAAAAAATTTATTGGATCATTTTTAGACCTAATTCTTGGGCCTATTTTGTTGGTGTCGATTAAAATCGGGTGTATACATGTGATATTTGTGTCCATTATACATATATACGCATCACATACAATATATATATGTAATCTATGTATCTCATATGTAAACATGTGGAGCAAAAGCTGAAAATCTAATTTCCTAAACAACGAACAAAATAAATTTTACATTTCACTACATTAATAAAATTAAACAGATATTAATCGCATTAATACCAAAATTGAGAATAATCACCTCGCAAGCCTTTGGAATTGTATACGCTAGAGTACCGCTCGAAATGAACCCGTTGAAAATTTTAAAACTCAACAGGGTGGGCTTGAGTCACTAAAATAGCAGCTTTAATTTCCAGCATCGATTTAACTGTTAAACCCCAAGATTAACTCTTAATCATTATAGTCTAACACTTAAATTATTTATCAAGCCATGAATTTGAATTTTGTTTTCCAACAATTGAATAACAAAAGGTTCAAATTCAAGCTTTAATGATGGCCTTATTTTAGATAAGATGATGAATAGTTCTTAAACTTTTGTTTATTGTTTAACACTTAAAACATAAAACAAAAACTTCACCTTTCTCTCCATCTCATGGCCAACCACTATACTTTCAAATTCATCAAATGAATTAATTTTGATTATTTGCTTCAATGGAGGCCAATTATAAAAAAGAAGAGATGATTAATAAAAGATTGACTTTTGAACTTTTTGTTTTACTCTCTCACTTGTCTTCACCTTTTGATCTTTAAATAGTTTTAACACTTAAAACATAAAACAAAAAATCACCTTTCTCTCCATCTCATGGCTAGCCACCACATTTTCAAATTCATCAAATGAATTCATTCTAATTATTTGCTTCAATGGTGGCCAATTATAAAAAAGAATAGATGATTAATAAAAGACCCACTTTTGATATTTTTGTTTCATTCTCTCACTTGTCGTCCACCTAAGAAGCAAAGACTTAAGAGAGAAATTTGTTTGATATTTCACTTTATATATTAACCTAACCCATGAATTTAGAACTAACTAAAGTTAGGTTAGGATTTAACTTAACAATTAAGTAAGCTTAGATGTTTTGACTAACCTACTCATAGTTTAACTATAGACCTTGGTTAAGTTTAGATTTATTTAACTATTAAATAAACAAAAATATCTATCTTAACCTAATGGTTAACCTTTAATCATAGCTAAGTTAGTTATTTATTTAGCAATTAAATAAATAATTTGATTACTTATTAATTAAAAAATCAATTAAATGAAACTATTCTTAAGCCTTTTTTTGTTACCAGGTTATCCTTAGGTGGGTCTCACCTTACCACACACTTGAGTCAACTTAACCAATGCTCAGTATATGCCACATTTCAACATTTAATTAGTCAACAATAGTTATCAACTAATTAACACACTTAATATTAAAGTCTTGACATGCGTGCATCCCAAAGGTTCTTAAAACAAATATTCAATTTTGCTAGAAATTATTGATTGAACAATTCAATCTAGTACGCTACCCTAATGCACAATAAGTACATTTCATATTGTGGGACTTCTTAGGCCCACACCTAATTTTTTAAATGGAACAATTCCATGAGTCCGTAACCGATGCCCCATGCATACATTACGGATATTACAAATTTGCACATTAAAGTATACAAGCTGAGGTCAAAATGCATATGTATAATCCTTTCATCACCTGTATTCTAGAAGAGTGGGGATGTAGATCACCGTCAAATCCCTATATGTTCATGCATGAACTTATCTTTAGATTTCTATTTCAAAAAATAATATCCGCAAACTTCTTTGCGATATTGTTTAACCCTATGAATAATGCTTTTTTGGGGTTATTTCTTTTTGCCAAAAGACTTTTTAAAATATAATTCTTTGAGCATTAGGATATACAACTCCCTTATGAGAGCTGACAAATCCTGTATCTACGCACACCAAACTTTATGAGTATTAGACTATATCCAGCAACACATAGCTGTCAGACCATGAAAAGTCTCTAACATTAGTGGAACCAACGTATAGTAGATCACTCATCAGTCTACCATACCGCTCAGGTCAAATCGTATATCCTACAGTCGCCCAAAAAAGAACTGTAGTGATCTTGAATAGGAATCCTACAACGATAGATAGAATCCCTATAAAAATACCAATAGATCGAGCACCAATGATTTCGTATCTGGTCAAAATCTTGGCTAATTAATCATAATTGGTAGCTCCAATAGACCCATGATCATGGAACAAATAGGGTAGGTAGGCCCAACCATTACACTACACGTATAGACGTGAAATGAACCCCCCCTCCTTCCCAACTCTTACCATACATGCAACTCTCACCATATACGGCTCGCACAAAGACTCATAAATCCATCCCGAGCCTTTTTTTCCACCTCTCATCTCTAATCCTTGATCAATGGACCACAAATACTACTCAACTCAAGATGACTCATCATTGACGACTTCATAGGATGTCTATTGGCATCGTCGTGAGTTTGTTCAGTATCCAGTCTTGACTAAATACTCGCATATCTATACTAGCTCCAAGCTCATGCTAAATTAAGAACAATCATATGTACCCTACAAATATAGACATATACTGATCTATATAAAAAAGATTCTTCGATAGACCCGCATCGATGAAAATAGATTAAAAACATAGTGTTTGAGAACATACTTGCATGTCATAGTGTTTGAGAACAATCTTGACTAAATACTCGCATATCTATACTAGCTCCAAGCTCATGGTCAACTAAGAACAATCATTTGTACCCTACAAATATAGACATATATTGCTCTATATAAAAAAGATTCATCGGCAGACCCACATTGATGAAAATAGATTAGAAATATAGTGTTTGAGAATGTACTTGCATGTCATAGTGTTTGAGAACATACTTGCATATGGCATTTCTTAGCACCTATTACAATTCTTTGCAACTATGTCATTACTAGTATATTCTTAAGTCTTTGTCCGGTTTCAGACAATGTTCTAACTCTTTAGAACTGGTTGACTCTTATAACCTACTATTTCTTATTAGTGCTAATTCTTCGTATTTATAATTCTCAACGTTACTAACTCTTAGCCTTTTAGTCCAGATCTGAACTCTTTCAGATCATACAATATCTGTAATATTACAAGCAATGTACCATATACGTATTTAATACTAACAATTATATTTGAAATATTTATTGAATAAATGTTAACAATTAATATTCATGCAATATTGGAATGGCACGTAAGCATCAATTCTAATAAGCTCCCAGTTGCTCTAGTGCCATTCGTACTAGTATCTCAGACCAATTCACTCCATGTACTACTCAAACACCCTAAGAGTTTAAGCCTGAGTGGGTCCGCTACATTATCCATGGAATATATCCTATATACTATCACATTTCTAATAGCCAAGAACTTTTTAATTATGTGGTATTCAGAGTCCACATAATTATAATATTGGTACACCTTATGGTGCTTTGACTTAAGCAATTACTCCGTTATTATTGCATTATAGTGGAATAGGATCCACTAAGCCTTGAACTATTCTAAGCTCTGCAACTAGCTTGAATATCCATAGTGCTTCCTTTGCAGGCTTCATAAGCTGCAATATATTATACTTCCAGGGCAGAATTAGCTGTGAAAATCTAAATTGCACGTTTCCAACTAGCTTCAATAGCAATAAGAGAGAACATAAAACTTGATGTAGACTTTCTACCATCCGGATTAGACGAGAAGTCTGAATATGTATGTCCATTCTTCTTGTAAGAAACTTTCTCCATAATTCAAAAACTTATCCTCTATACCTCTGAGGTATTTTAGATATGTTTCATAACAATATAATGGTCGTGACCTGGCTTGGACCAATACTAGCTCGTAAGACTTACAACCATCTGAATCCAAGACTTGTATATAATACGGCATGCAACAAGCTACTTTTAGCTGATGTATATGATATGTTAGACACTTTAACCCTTTCATCTTCTACCCAAGGACATTTTCTCTTGCAAAAATGAATGCCATGTCTGAAAGGCACATTAACTGTCTCACAGTCAACAAAGCTATACCTTTCCTAGACTTAGTCCGTGTACGAAGATTGAGAGATTCCTATAAGCCTATTAACTCTATTTTTATAAAGCTTTATGCCTAGTATACAAGAGAGCTCTGCCAAATTTTTTATGAAGAAGTTCTTACTCAAATAACTCTTATCTAATTGACTTGCAGCATACCAACATCATTTCTGACATTAAGTATGTCTTCTATGTGCAGAACTAGAAAGATATTCATATTCACACTGCTCTTTTTGAACACACATGCTTACTCTTCGTTCCTAATGAAACCAGACTTTTTGATTTCCTCATTAAAATGAAGATTTCAACCTTAGAAAAGCTGGTTAAGTCCACAAAAGGACTTCCTCAGTTTGCACACTAAATCAGAAGTTAGGTTGGATGTAAAATCTTCAGGTTGTTTCATGTATATCTCTTACTCAAGACATGCATTCCGAAACGCTGTCTTTACATCTATTGGCTAGACCTTAAAATCTTAATATACTGTAATAACAAAAAAAAATTATAATTGACTTTAGCATGGTTACTGGTAAAAAGATTTACCGATTACCAATCCTAGATCTATGAGTGTAGCCTATTGCCACTAGTCAGGCCTTAAAGGTCTCTACCTTGATATGAAGCCCATGCTTCCACTATGTAAACTCTTTTACAAGAAATAGGAATAATTCCTACTAGAAGCACAACCAAGTCTCAGACTCAATTTTAGATTTGATGGCATCTCTCTATAAGTCAAAGGATCATTTTCTTTAACTAAGAAAATATCATGGGCCCCTTTAGGTATCACTAAATGGTGTCTTTGATAACGTACGAAGAGAGTGTGTAAAGATATTTCACTCATTTCAACTTAAACTCCTACCATCGATTTATATACATATTGATTTATTTCATCAAGTATAATCAGTCTACAATCCCCACGACCCATAAGAAGCTATTTCTCATAGGAGGTGGAATTACAAGCAACGCACATATTTCATTATTCTGAATCATAAAACTGGTATCCCATTGAATACATGGGATACCTTATGAACCAATACTTGTACCCCTATGGTGCAAGTTTATTTTGTTGCATAATTCCTATGCAAGTAGAACAACCTCAACCCTTAACATACTTAAGACTCAGTTCCCTTTTAATCTATATCTCATACAAAGAAAAAGGAACAACTTTTGATGGAATTCTGTTTAATAAGTGAATAATATATTCATGAAGCACAATCCCATAAATATTCTAGAAGATCAATGAAGTTCAACATCAATCAGACCGTATCTAATAAAGTGTGATTCCTCCTTTCCAAAACACTCTTGTGTTAATGAGTATTCGGAGGACTATGTTGAGCGAGAATCACATTTTCCTTTAAATAACTTGTTAATATACTGCTTATGTATAAACTACCTCGATTTAATCAAAGGAATTCAATATATATAAAAGTTTGTTTCTCTACTTTCTAGTCGAAACCTTTTGAACACTTCAAAAGTTTTTTACCTATGTTTCCCAGAAACACAATATAGTGAGAAATCACTATATAGACAATAAAGTATTGAAATTCACCATTGGCAATATGATTGATTTGAATATATAGATCACTATATACTAGTTCCAATAAATCAGTGGCTCGGTGTCTAACACCTACACAAGGATTTAGTCATCTTCCATTGAATTTAAAATCCATAAACTAGCCAAGGTATCATAATCAGATCAAGTGTGTGGCCATCCTTAACTAGATAGGATAGCCATCTTACTACTATATGACCTATTCTTATGCGCCATTATTCTTTATTATTCAAAGTTCCCTAAACTTTTATCTATTCCGTTCACCTAGACATTTTCAGTTGTATTAAAGATACAATAACCATTTATTAATTGATACTCAATTAGTAGAACATTATCTTTATCATATAAACATAAAAAATTATTTCCAATGTATTTATGATAACCTGCTCTATCAAATACAAGAAGTGATATGATTTGCCTGATAATGCTTAGCACAAAATATTAATTAGACAATATTATACTACTACCAGAATGGAGAAGTGACCTAAAAGGTTTTAACCGCTACCACGTTTAGGAAATCTCTATTTCCTACGCGAAGCCGTACCTCTTCTTTCCTAGCATTTCTTAAATCATGCAATAATATACAGATATGAGTAGGATATACAGTATCTCATACCCCTGCACTTCTAGTAGCATTTGCTAATAAAATATCAATATTTGGTAAATAGATATCTAAAGGGTGTATTTATTCTTAGTTAAGGGCCTTGAACAATAACGCTTACTATTTCAAACCTTATCACAGTGGAAACAATTTCTATAATGACTATTCTCTATCTGTGGTTTGGATATATCAAATAATATATCCAAGTTTTTCTGATCTAGAACAATTCACAAATTTATTAGTAAGTCTAAATAATTCTCGGTACCCAATAGTTAATGTGTATAGATCAAGTATACTAACGGATTACTAGTACTTATCATATCTCTATAAGATGAATACCTTATCTCTATAACTATTATACATTTTTAATCTAAAGATGCCTTCCCACTACTTTACGTAATCACTTTAATCTCTCAAACGAAAAAACAACAGTTTAAACTCTTTAACACTATACAGTGGAAGTGGATCCCATTAGCATTTTACTTCAGCCGCTCCCTATAGCAATTAAGCCTTTGTAAACCCAAAATGTAGACAACTCTTGTAAATTGCATCTCATGCAACTCTTGCTCCTGATCCTAAGTAAACCTTATCCACACACTATAGATATCTAGGGTAAGTGTAGTCCAAATTAACTTGTCAACAGTCAAATATATGTTACTAATACTATCCACACACTGTAGTAATCTAGGGCAATATTTTCAAATATATTTGCCTCATCTTATGCTTAACCGGCATAGTCCAAATCCCTCACACTGTAGTAATCGTGGAAAAATTTAAAATAACCCATCTAACACCATATTTAAAAGGTGGACCAATGTAAAATATTATCTTATAATGTAAGACAATTTAATCTGATTAAGAGAGATTTTAAATACTAGGTCTCATCTCATAAGTAGGTGATTCTTAATCAGTCATTTATTTCTGTGCAAACATAACCAACCCCCACTAGTAGAGCTACTATTGTGGTTACCAGGACAGAAAAAATTTATCCGAGTTTATAATGCAGACTAACAACTCTTATTATTGTATCTCATAAACCCTCACATGAATTAATTATTTTTTAAATAATTTGAAAAACAGTCTGAGAGAACAGTGTTGCGCCGCGGTACTGGGCTACCAGCACTGAAGGGCAGAGCCCCCAGCATCGTGGTGCCAGCCCTCTGTACTGCGGTGCTGGGGGCAGAAAACCTAAGTGTTGCAGCACTAATCATCCAGCGTTGTTGCGTTGGAGCCTGGAAGGCCTAGCGCCGTGGTGCTAAACTACATCACTGTAGTGTCAGAGCTACTGCCTTCCCTAATTTAGCATTTTTAATACTTGAAATGTACCACCATAGCCCTATAACTTCACCAATAACATAGTTAACACTCCAAAACACCCAATCAGCACCAAAAAATGCTCTAATACCATTTGTTGGTGTCAATTAAAACCGGGTGTATACATGTGATATTTGTGTCAATTATACATATATACATATCACATACAATATATATATACGTAATTTATGCATCTCATACATAAACATGCGCAGCGGAAGATGTAAATCTAATTTTCTAAACAATGAACACAATAAATTTCACATTTCATTATATTAATGAAATTAAATAGATATCAATCGTATCAATACCAAAATTGAGAATAATCACCTCACAAGCCTTTGGAATGGTATAAGTTGGAGTAACGCCTGAAATGAACCCGTTGAAAATTCTAAGACTCAACGAGGTGGGCTTGAGTCGCTAAAATAACAATTTTAATTTCAGCATCAATTTAACTCTTAAACCTTGAAATTAACTATTAATCTCTATAGTCTAACACTTAAACTATTTGTAAAGCCCAGAATTTGATTCTTGTTTTCTAACAATTGAATAACAAAAGCTTCAAATTCAAAACTTTAATGGTGGCCTTATTTTAGAGAAGATGATGGGTAGTTCTCAAGCTTTTGTTTAGTAGTTTTAACACTTAAAACATAAAACAAAAAATTCACCTTTCTCTCTCTATCTCATGGCCAGCCACCACATTTTTAAATTCATCGAATGAATTCATTCTAATTATTTGCTTCAATGGTGGCCAATTATAAAAAAGAATAGATGATTAATAAAAGACCCACTTTTGATCTTTTTGTTTCACTCTCTCACTTGTCATCCACCTAAGAAGCAAAGACTTAAGAGAGAAATTTATTTGATATTTCACTTTATATATTAACCTAACCCATGAATTTAGAACTAACTAAAGTTAGGTTAGGATTTAACTTAACAATTAAGTAAGCTTAGATGTTTTGACTAACCTAATCATAGTTTAACTATCAACCTTGGTTAAGTTTTAGATTTATTTAACTATTAAATAAACAAAAATATCTAATTAACTTAACCTAATAGTTAACCTTTAATCATAGCTAAGTTAGTTATTTATTTAGCAATTAAATAAATAATTTGATTACTTATTAATTAAAAAATCAATTAAATGAAACTATTCTTAAGCCTTTTTTTGTTACCAAGTTATCCTTAGGTGGGTCTCACCTTACCACACACTTGAGTCAACTTAACCAATGCTCAGCATATGCCACATTTCAACATTTAATTAGTCAACAATAGTTATCAACTAATTAACACACTTAATATTTAAGTCTTGACATGTGTGCATCCCAAAGGTTCCTAAAACAAATATTCAATTTTACTAGAAATTACTGATTGAACAATTCAATCCGGTACGCTACCCTAGTGCACAACAAGTATACTGCATACTGTGGGACTCCTTATGTAATATCCAAGCCCTATTAGTAGTATTGGCGCCTAGATTTCGGTATAGAGCAAATAAGACACCGTAGGGTAACTCAATTTTAACCCTATTAGAAATATTCCCTTTATAGTGCACGTGAGAGATATTAGACCTAATTTGGTAATTTCACACTCGATCGGTACGCCGGACGACCTTAAAATATTTTTGGAATTTTTCTCTATTGGCTTAGAAAAGGAAATCCTAATTTACTACATGAATTTCCATTTAAGGGTTATGAATGGAACAAGCCTTTGTTGAGAAACATAATCCATATATTAGAGAATGGACCAATTAGAAGAAATCTCATGGATTTCCAAGTTGGAAGTTCTAGTTAGTTCTTTGAACTATTCTAATTAGATAGTTACAAATGAACTAATTACATAATTAATTTTTAACTAATGGCAAATTAGAAGTTTTAAGTAAGTTGAAGGGCAAAATGGTCAATTGAGGGAGCACTATATATATGTTATAAGTGCGTAGAAATTTGAAGAGAGATCAAAACTAACACTTAGCCAAAAAAAGAGAGAAATTCAAGCTTCAAAGGGGGGTGCTGCTACAGTGACTATTCATTTTTTTTTTTTCATGACTTTTCATGTGTAATCAAGCTAAAATAAGGTTACATATGAATCCTTAAGCTCAATTGAAGCCTCAATTAGTGGAAATTCAAGAAAAAGAGGTAAGAAAATCATTATTTTATGAGTTTGATAAGTGAACTTTTAAGAATACTCCAATTGACATTCTTATGTGTATTCTTGGCTTAGATTGAGTTGAATTCTAGTTTCGAGCTTGAAGGAGTCATCAATTTGAAGAAATTGACAAGGTGAGAATTAGGGTTTTTGGTGATTTTGTTGTAGAGATTTTAATTGGTTGTAATTAGGGCTTTAGAATGAAATTGGCATGATTTTATTGTAATTGGAACAAGAAATTGAGAAAAGAAATGTGTTGGAACCTAGGGTGAAATTCTGCCACTTTAGGGAAGTTAGGAATTGAGTAGTGTTTTAATTAAATTGTTGTGGTAAATGGTGCATATTGTAAATTGAATGTGTATGGTTGATGAAAAAATCAAAAATGAAGAAAATGGGACATAATTGTCCATGTTGGAAAGGTGAAGGGCAATTATGTCCAACCAAGTTATAAGGTGTTCAATAATTTTCAGGGCGCCGGATGGTGAGTTAGTTTCGATTATGGCTCCGGAACTAAAATCGGAAAGTAGTATGCATCCGGGCTTTGTATGCCGATTAGGGCATTTAGTAGTTAAATGAGATTCTAGCATTCGATTTAGTTCTAAATGTCATTTGTGATGCGTAGGTGAAGATAACTGAGAGCGTTAACGGGAGCAGAAATCGGGAGCGAAATTGAGCACAGAGCAGTTGTGAGTGGAAATCTGCCATTTCTTTTACTTTGCGTTTATTATGTTTTCGCATAATGAATATGCATGTTTTATGAGCTTTCGATGCATAACCATGATTTATGATCTTGATACATATTTATAGACATGCCTTTACATGTTCGAATTGAGAAATAGTTTTAAAATTTCTGCATTCATTTTTAAGGCCTTTGGTACCCTCAGATTATAGTGGTGATGATTGTATTAGACCCGGTCGATATATCCCGTGCACATGGGCAGGTTTTGGGGTGTGTCACTAACTCCAGGAAGTCAGGAAGTTGAGTCATGTGAGTCGCTCTATGTGTATGGGGTATTATCTCTCTATATGCATGCGATGTAGGATTCCGCTGCATAACCAGTGAGATGTCTTGAGATGTCACTGTGGGTGCTGCTAGTTGAGGTGCCCCATGACCTACTCACGTATGGGGTGCTAGTTGAGTCCCTGCGTGGGTATAGAGCTTTAGGGTTACCATTGGTACAGTTTAGAAAGAAAATGGCCGAGCGAAGATTTTACTAGTTTTCGATTTACCGATAGCATTTATGCATTTATATGCACACAGTAGTTATTATGTTATACAGATTCTGAATATAGTTTTCCAAAGATGTAGATAAAACCCGCTCGGCAAGATTTCAATAGCATATGATGTTAGAAACCATTTTACAGTCTTACGTCAGTTTTAGAAGCATGATTTCTGCGTGAACTTTAGAATTTGCTATCTATACATGATGTTATTTTATTGAAATTTTATTTACACTCACTGAGCTCCTTTAGCTCACCTGTTTTGTGTTTTATGTTTTCTGAACCCCTTTCCCAGGTGCAGGTCTCGGTACGCAAGCTGCTGATTCTCCTATTGCCAAGTAGTGGGCCGAATCCGAAGATCATTTTTGTACATGTAAATGTGCTAAATAGCACCCTTTACTTTATGCATAATAGTTGTAGGCATGTATATTTAGATGTATGTTTTGAACCGAGAAGAAGAGATTTCAATTTTATGATGATCGTTCTGTTTACTTCTATGATTACGCTTATTTGTGATTCAAATGAATAATTGAGTTGTGTTGGATTTGATTTGGAAAGAACCGGAGGTCCGAATTGGTAGAATTGAGATGTATTGGAAATAGAAGTGAAATTTCTTTGTAGGTTTTATATGGATTTTCTGAAAAACATAGGAAACTCTGTCCGTTTGTTTTTAAAATTAAGATGTCATTTTTGTGTATGTTACTAGACCTTCTTAGTAATAACAAGAAATAAAAAGGGGTTTGCCTCGCGGAATTTCTCAACATACCCAGTTAAGTTTGGAGGAACTTCCGTCGGGATGCCCAGCAAGGCCGCTGGGATCTATAGTAGAGGGTCTCGGGTCAGGTCCTGTCACCTTAGGTCTACACCTAATATTTCAAATGGAATCATTCTATGAGTCCGTAACTTATGCCCCACGCATACGTCACAGATATTACAAATCTGCACATTAGACTATACAAGCTGAGGTCAAAATGCATATGTATAATCTTTTCATCACCTGTATTCTAGAAGAGCAGAGATGTAGATCAACGTGTTAAATTCCCATATACTCATCCGTTAACTTATCTTCAATTTCGTATTTTGAAAAATAGTTTTCACAAACTCCTTTGTAATATTGTTTAACCCTGCAAAAAACCTTTTTTTTTTTGGGTTACTGTTTTTGGTCAAAAGACTTCCTAAAATACAATTTTTAGGGTAACAGGATATACAACTCCCCTATGAGAGCTGATAGATCCCATATCTATGTACACTAAACTTCATGAGTATCAAACCATCCCCAACGACACGTTGCAGTCAAACTATAAAATGTCTCTAATATCCGTGGAACCAAAGTATGGTAGATAACTCACAAGTCCACCGTGGTGCTTTGACCTAAGCACCACAAATACTACTCAACTTAAGAAGACTCACCATTGACAGCTTCATAGGATGTCTATTGGCATCTTCATGAGTATGTTTAGTATTTAGTCTTAACTGTATACCTACATGTCTCTACAAGTTCCAAGCTCATGGTCAGGTAAGAACAACAATCTATTCCCCCTAGATATAGATATACACTGATCTATATAAAAGAGATTCATCGATAGACCCGCATTGATAAAAATAGATCTGGAACATAGGATTTGAGAACATACTTGCATATGACATTTCCTAGCACCTATTGCAACCCTTTGAAACTATATCATTACTAGTATATTCTCAGGTCTTTGTCTATAACATTACAAGCATTGTACCATATACGTATTTAATACTAACGATTATATTTGAAATATTTATTGTATAAATATTAACAATTTATATTCATACAATATTGGAATAGCATGTAATTTTTTGAATTTCAGGGTCATTTTTATAAATTCACTAAAAATTCAATTTGTGGAATGTTCAATCGATTCAAAGTCTCAAATGATTCTAGACATGTCTAGTTTCATATTCTCAAAAATAAAAACCAGAATTGAAGTACAAAAATTTATAAAATTCTCAGATCAAGAGACTATCAAGTAGAAATTCTGTAAATTCATCATGATTCATCAAATTATCTATATAATCATTATCAATTCCCAACATATCTTACCAAATCCACATCAAATATCTAATTTTGCATATTTCTAGAAATCAAAACTTAAAGAAATTACTTAATTAACGCCAAGAAACTAAGAAAGAGTTATGATATACCTCTTAAAACTTAAACTTTCAATTTTTTCTTCTTTCTCTTCTCTTTCTCTCCCTTCTCTTTCTCTCTTTTCTCTCTCTAAAAGGTGTGACTCAACCAAAATGAATGAATTAGGGTTACAAATATGTATTTTTATACTAAGAGGATAATTTTTAGTATTTATAAATTAGCTCCCAAAATTTTTAAAGTATTACAATTTGGTCTCTAAAATAAATCTAAAGTCTTACAAATAAATTTAATACTAATAGTAGGTCTTTAATCTATACAAACAATACTAATAACAATATATAAATTAAGTATCACCCATATACAAATAAAATATGAATATTATATATATATAAATATTCATTTCCTACTGGTTATAGATAAGTGGTTACTATAAGGACACTCTTCTGAGTCGAGTTTTTATTTCAACAAATACAAGCATAGAGTTTGTAGTTGATAAAAAAAAATTAATAAAAAATAAATCTTGACCACATATGGCTAATACAATACACTTGTCAAAATGATCCTTCAAAGTTCAAGTAAGTTTAGTTTAAGAGAGGATCTTAATTCATAAATTTATATACTGTTGTAAGATGTAAGACATGAAAACCTAGAAAGGAAGGTTCGCAAAATTCTTGTTTCAAGTTGCTTTTCTTTGTGGTAAGTTCTATATTTGTCATCATGATCGTAAAGTATTTTGATTCCCTTTGGGGTCCAATTACAATGTTTAGAATTATTTTAGTTTTGTCTTAAAACTGCCATGCCATATTAATTTATGTTGATTACCAGATTTGCAGAGCTTTGGCATATATATTCATGGGGGTATAGGAGTCTGCCATAGGGACATCAAGTTGCAAAATCTTCTTCTTTGTATCTGAAGTGTTGATTTTGACCTATTTATGCTTAGGTGCTATTTGCCAATAAAAGCTGTTGTTTCTGGTTAACCCCCATACCCATCAGGTCAAGTTATGTGATTTTGGAAGTGCAAGAGTTTTGGTATGGTCTTCTTGACTGTCTTGACTGGTTAATGTCAAACGTTATGAGGTCGTATCATGGGATCTTCTAAGGTTTTTATGCTATTATTGATGCAGAACTGAAGCCAATGATTTATGATCTTGTCCCGGATATATTTTATTTAGTATATTACGAATCTTAAGTTGGATTTCAAGTTGGTTTTCTTTGATTTATTTGATTAGATTTTATTATTTCTGCAGATTAGCATTTCTTTTTAGGTACAAGTTTTGCCTTCCATATATATTTACTTTAGGGAGCTAAAGAGAGAGAGACAAAGAATATAGTAGTAATAGAGATATAAAGAAAAAAATAGCAGATGTAAAGATTGGTAATAGAATGCTAATAAAGGAAAGAGAAAATTTTAGAGGTAATAACAGAGAAGAGAGGAAGAAAAAGAGAAGAATGCTACTTTAACCACTTATTCACTCTGCTTGAGAATACATCAAGAATATTGCTACATGTACAAACTCATATATAATACTTCTTATACACCTTGGGGTGGCATTAAAGTAGTGGAAGAGTGAAATGATAAATAAATAAAAGAAAATATATAAAATAGGCCATGTGGCCATGTATATTTTGCTATATCAGTTTGTATATTTTGTAGATTTAGTACATACATTAAAGTCTATTTATAGGCCAAATGATAAACATAATATACTTCAAATAGATATTTTAGAGATATACATTATTTATATCCTGCTCAAATAGGAAAAGTGGAGTAGTATTGTTAAATTCCTTACAAGTAAAATATTCTAGAACTTAATTTTTGAACCTTCATCATACTCTTCATCTAGAAAAGACCTCCACCTGACAAGTAAATTGTTGAATTTGTCCTTTTAAATGAACTGGTTTATACTTGATGCAGATAATTCAAATTGTCTGCCAAAACATCTAGTGTTAGAAGGTAAGGACACCATAAAATTGGGAAAAAAAACACATCTACTTCTGAAGCAGCCCAAAACAGTGGAGATATGATGTAGTGAATTTTGTAGAAAAGATTTTGTTTATATATGTATTCTGATGTTGACTATGGATTGTTGCGTCCTTCCAACAATCTAATAATGTCTTTGACTTTAGTAAAAGGTTATACTGACACATGCTATTATGTTAGTAATTTTAATTATAAATGCAACATATATTCTCTCTTCAAAGTTGAAGAGAGAATACAGTGAAAGAAAAGTACCCTCATTTCTGCTCTCAATTTAAAAGTGTTGTCTTCAAATCAATTCACATCTCTCTCTTTATCTTCAAACATAAAGAAATGGTCTTTATAGATTTGTTTCTTATTCTCTCACAAAAATCTCTCTTCATCTCGTTGTAATTTGGAAGCCAAAAAATGCTTTAGCCTACAATGTGTGGGAGCAAACATACCTACAGAAAAAGTTGGTTTTGTATTTACACAAAGAGCTTCTTTATGTTTAAAGAAAGGAATCTTGACAGTTTTGTGAAGCTGGGAACGAGATGAGAGAGAGCTTCTTTATGTTGAGAGAGTTTCTTTTACTAGTGTTCTCTCGTTTTAGTATTTGAAGAGAGAAAAGACTTTGTTGCTTTTTATTGTATTAGACATAGTAGCATGGGACAAGACAATCTTTTCACCTAAAGACATTGTTAATTTGCCTCTCAAACAATGTTGCAAAAAGAGTAGCATATAGCTGTACAGCTTTCTTACCCAAGACATTATTTCATATTTAGTTAAACTTGTTGTATGACCGAAATGATTTACCATTCAATACCATAAATTATTGTCATCTAGGAATCAACATCAAACAAAATAAATGAATCCAAGTATTTCAACTACTTTGGACTAAATCTTGGAGTGTCAGATCTGTTATGAAATAGAAATAATTTTGTTACTTGATTTATGATTTCTCGTGATTATCCAATTTACTAAATAACAGATGTGACGCTTTGAAAAACTTGTCCACATCAGAGAAAATCCACCTAATATTACAACTTTCTTCTCTTAGATTCAACCACTTTAAGTTGCATTCTATCGTTGCTAAAAAATAATTTAGTGGAAAAAAAATCTAAGGAAAAAAAAATACAACTCGGGAAAAATTATAAAGTGGTTTTGAACGTGCTTAATGTTGCCTCGTTAAGTCTTTGCTAATAAAACATAGTGGAATAAATGAAAAAAAAAAACTAATGCATTTGATACTAAAGTTAAATTCTTTTCATGTTCAAGTCTCCTTTCATTATTATAGTCCTTAGGAAAAACAATGCTTATATATATATTTGTTGGAAAATAAGGAAGTAAGGATTTGATTGTGATACAACTGAATCTTAGAAAGATTTGATTAGTTGTAAATAGTGTGATTTGGTCAATAATATAAAATACGAAAGTTAATTATATGTAAAATAGGAAAGTTAATTATTAGCTATCTATTTAGGAGGATTTTTCTAATTCTTTGAGTTGTAATTTCTTTTATAAAAGGCCTCCCTTGTAAAGCATTGTATTATGAGAGAATAAACAAAATTCTTCACTCATAATTTCTCTCTTCCAAGTTTATATGGTATCAGAGCCATAAGATACTTGTCCTTCAGCTCATTCTTCAGCTAGATTTTTTGCTGGAACAATATTTTTGTTTATTGTTCATCATAATCTAGTACTGTTTAACAACTGTTCATCCATGTCAATCACTGTTCACGACCCAAAATTTTACTGAAATTTTATTTTGCACAACTCAATTACACACCATGTGTATAGTATCATCTCAGTCACCCCATTCTTTGAATAATAACTAAGTGTTGTCGGAAAAAAAAATCACCAATGGGGCTATCGATACTTCAGCCTTAATTGCTTTTGAAGCTGTTGCTAACAAGGCAATAAATTATCCAAAGAAAGATGCGAAAAAGCCACGAGTTTTGTGTGATTACTGTAACCATCCTCACCACACCCGTGAGACCTGTTGGCAAATCCATGGCAAGCCCGCAGATTGGAAAAGTAGCAAGACTAGTGACAGGACAATTCATGTAATACCTACTGCCAATGAAATTGAAGCAATTGCATCAAAATTTTGTATTTGCTTTTGTTTTTCTCGTTGCTTCATAAATTCTGTCTATTCTTTTTATCAATTGCATTTAACCTATTCTCATTCTTAATAATCTGATTTGTTGAGTTTGGATTGTTACAAAGTAATTTTAATTAAGTAAAAAAAAAAAACTAAAGAGTGGAAAAAATAAGTGAGTATGAGCTCATAAGAGAGAAAATGGTAGAGTTGGTGTTTGATTGTCACAACTACTCTGACCTAACTAAAGGTAAAGTTGGTCGCCATAGAATTTACTAACTATGTTATTATTTTGTGGGATCAACTAGTTTTAAGTAGAAGATAAAATTGTGAAAGACCCATTGAGACATAGGAAGATGATGTGAACCTCACAAAGAAAAGTGAGACCCAGTGCTAAATGAGATTCCATTACTAAGGATCGTTCTAATTTCGATTTCAAATAAATAAAAGTAAAAGACCTTGACCTATTATCTAAAAAGAGATAACAACCAAAGGTGTAAAAAATTAGGGTAAACACTACACTTAATAAAGATTGAGGGTAATAAGTTAAAGATGATTTCTAAAAAGTTCTTTGAAGAAATAAGAGAAAACACTCACTATTATAATTTTAAAACTCTAAATTCTCCTTAGTGTTACAAGTCTTATATAACCATTTTACCAAGTGCATAAAAGAAAAACTAAATTAAATCCTAAGTCATAGTAGGAATTGATTACAAAAATATAAATTACAAGCATATTAAAGAAATAAATATTTTTGTATCTTTGTTTCTAAATTTAATCTAAGAATAAAAACTGGAAACAAAGAAAATAAGGTTCTAAGAAAGCCGCGTGAACAATGATGTGTGAATACAATCGCCAAATCTTCTTTCATAAATTGATATCTACCAGATCTTCCTTCTAAATAGGTACCTTATTTTGTTCTTCATTTAAATTACTCCAGACCACTTAAAGAAACTTGAATAATATTGATAAGACATTGATCATCTTGAACACACAAATCTGTTAGATTAGTGTCTTAAACAAAGCACGAATTTTAGATGTGCTTAATTAGCCCATTGAATGTTTCCTTCATTTTTTGGTTCTTACCCTTGTCATTAGACCCCATGGATGCTCAACACGTCATTCCCTCTCTCCTGAAAAAGATTTGTCCTCAAATCTTTACCTACATCATGACATAGAATTAGCGTTGATGGATTTGTCATTTCATTCACGAAGATAAGTGTTGTTGATATTATTCAACAAGACGAAAGAAAAATAGTTCAGAAAATTAGAAAATTTGATTTGAACTCTTAATAGAGAATTCTACTTTTCTTTATCATTAAAATTAAAAATACAGATGCAACTAGTTTAAATACTAATTACTTGGAACAATCCTCCAAGCATAGTAAAATCCAAATTAAAGTTCTAAAACAATCATCAATACTAGAATCAAAGTTCAAATACCACACAAACATCATAATATATTAAATGTAACTAGGACTTTCAAACTTACAACTATTACCAAGATGAAATAAATTCAGTATTAAATAAAATTACTATGATAAATGTAGTTGTAAGCTCCTAAAATGAGTTTTTATCTTCTTCTTAGCCTTTACATCACATGAGCTAGTGATGTCCCCCATCATCTATAGGTAAATGAGTTAAATCCAAAGGAGTTAATAGATTAAAACCATATAAAATTTCAAAAGATGAAAACTTAGTTGCTGATTGCACACTCCTATTATATGCAAACTCTGCATGTGGCAAATATTCTTCTAATTTTTTCAAGTTCTTTTGTATTATAGCACGCAACAAAGTAGATAAAGTTCTATAAACTACTTTGCTTTGTCCATCAATTTATAGATGATAAGTAGTAAATAAAAGTTTAGTTCCTAACTTACCCCCACAATTCCAAAAATAGCTTAAGAAATTTACATCCCTTTCTGAAACAATACTCTTAGGCATGCCGTGCAATCTTACAATCTCTTTGAGTCAGCAATATATGATACATTATCGGCTTTATGACAGAATAAAATGTGCCATTTTAGAAAAATCTATCAACGACCACATATATGGAATCCCTACCCATTTTTGACCTAGGTAAATGTAACACAAAATTTATAGATATGTCAATCCAAGGTTCATTAAGTATAGGCCAAGTTATATACAATCCATAAGGCTTAACTCTAGACTTGGCTTGTCTACAAGTAATACATCTCTCACAAATTCTTTCTACATCACATTTCATATGAGACTAACAACACTGTTCATGCAAAACATCTAAAGTCTTAGGTAAAATAAGCAATTCACACAATAAACATTTAGGCACACACAATTTACCTTCTCTAAACAAAAACCCATTTTGCCTAAGAACTTACCAAATGTCACTTTCTCACATGCCTTTAATACATTACTAAAATCAAAATTATTAACATACAAGTCTTTAAGTATTCAAAACCTAATAATTTTGCATCTAAGGTAAAAAGTAAGATGTACCTGAGATATTGCATCAGCCATAATATTTTCCTTACCTTGTATTTGATCGCATAAGAAAATGTTTCAATGAACTCCACTCATTGAGCATGCCACTTGTTTAGTTTGTGTAGGCCTTTCAAGTGCTTTAATGATTCCTGATCTATATGAATTACAAACTCTTTTGGTTAAAGATAATTTTGCCAAGTTTTCAATGCCATAAATAATGCATAAATCTCTTTATCATATGTACGGTAATTTAAGGTTGCTCCATTTAACTTCTCACTAAAATATATAATGGAAAGTCCTTCTTGCATTAGTACAGCTCCGATACCTATTCCTGAAGCAACACAATTCTTTTTGATGACTTCCGTCAAAAGTAGGCTAAGGTACTAAAATCTTTCACAAATCTTCTATAAAATCTAGCCAAACCATGGAAGCTTCTAACATGACCCACACTTGTAGGTTTTGGCAAATCTTGGATTACCTTAATCTTTTCTTCATCTACCTCAATTCTTTTAGCACTAACAATAAAACCAAGAAATACAAGCTTATCCGTGCAAGAGGTATACTTTTTGAGGTTAGCAAATAACTTTTCATCTCTTAAAACATCTAAAACAAGTTTTAAGTGTTCCATATGCTCATCTAAGTTTTTGTTATATATCAGAATATTATCAAAGTATACAACCACAAATTCTCCAATATAAGCACCCAAAACTTGATTCATTAATCCCATAAAGGTACGAAGGCATTAATTTATCCAAACAGCATAACTAACCACTCATATAAACCATATTTTGTTTTAAATGCGATTTTTCATTTATCACATTCTCTCATCCTAATTTGATGGTATCCACTCTTAAGATTAATTTTGGTAAAAACACAAGAACCTTGCAATTTATCAAGCATGTCATCTAATTTAGGAATGGGATGTTTATACTTTAAAGTGATATTGTTGATAGTGCGGTAATCAACATACATCCTTCATAACCCATCCTTTTTAGGCACAAGCAATACTGGAACCACACAAGGACTTATGCTTTATGCATATACCCATTCTCCATGAGCTCATTAACCCACTTTTGAAGTTCCTTTGTGTCATCGGGATTGCTTCTATAAGCTGGCTTATTTGGAATTGATGCTCCGAGTATAAAGTCAATTTGATGCTTGATTCATTTTATTAGTGGTAAACCATTAGGTATTTTTTTGGAAAACACATAATCAAGATCCTGTAAATAAGAAAAACAACACTAGGAAAAGAATGGTTAATTTATGATAGTTACAACAATAGGTACTCTTTGTATAAAAGTACAATTATAGGCTGATCTAAAAACAAAGCTTTTTTTATCTCACTTTCTCTTGCAGAGAAATTTACTTGTTTTCTTTTTCTTTTCTCGCTAATCGAAACTTTATGTTCTTTTACACTCTCTTTTTCTCTCCATTTTATTTAAGCCTTTCTTGCTTTTGAAATCTTACTCTCTGTTTTCATATCACTCTCCCTTTTCAACTTCATTTGATCTTCATACACTTGTCTTGGGGTTAAAGTTACAAGAGCAATTGATTTTTCACTAAGTACAAAAGAGTACCTATTATTGGCATTTTTCATGACATAAAGTAATGAGGTTGTTTCTTTTCTATAAAAGATTAAATTTTGGCTCAGAACAACATGTTGGTGTTGTTTTCCACAAAAACAAACAAATAACTTGGTATTTTGAGCTAAAATATAAGTTTTCATAAAAAGTAATAGCCTTAATTTATCTCACAAAGTTTTCTAATTGAAATATGTCTATCCTAAATGACGCACTAAAAGCTTTGATGGTTTCATGATTTCATTCACGAAGATGAGTGTTGTTGATATCGTTCAACAAGACAAAACAAAATTAGCTTAGAAAATTCAAAATTCTGAATTGAATTATTAGTAGAGAATTCTACTTTCTATTAAACATCAAAAGCTACTAAAGCACAAAAGTTACTAGTTCAAATACTAAATATTTGGAATAATCCTCTAACCATAGTAAACTTAAAATAAGTTCCAAGACAATCATCAATATCCAAATTAAAGTTTCAAGACCACACAAACATCAAAACATATTAAACTTAACTAACTTTCAAACTTACAATTACTACCAAGATGAAATAAATTTAATATTAAATAAAACTACTATTACAAATGCAACTGCAAGCTCTTAGAATGACTTTTTATCTTCTTCTTAGACTTTGCATCACATGAGCTGGTGTTATTCCCCATCATTCTCCTCTACTTACAGAGAACTCATCCTTGAATGGTCATATAGGTTCTCTTCAGGTTTGCAATTGTCTTATCATCCTCTACATGGCCACTCAAGTTCCTTGAATGCATCTCTCGGATAAACTTATCTTGTCAAGAACTCATTAGAATTCCTAGTCGGTTTCCTTTGAACAAGTAACCATCATGAACCATGAAGTCATCATTCAACTGCCTCATGAGCTGCTTAGACCAAATCTACCCAAAGTCATCATTCTTCTCATAAAAGCTCCTTAAACTGGTCATTAGATACATGAAGGTACTCTGCAAATTTGACAACACAAATATCATGACTAATCACTCATACAATCCATTATTAATCTTAAAGGCAATTTTACATTCATTCTTAAGACATATTCAGATTTGGTGGTATCTACTCTTTAAGTCTATCTTGAAGAATACCTTGGCACCACTTAATTGATCAAGTAAATTATCAAGATGAGGGATATAAAAATGATACCTTGAAGTAATCTTGTTGATTGCACGACTATCCATACACATCTATAAAATTTCATCATTCGTTGGGATAAGTAAAGTAGAAACAATGCAAGGTGATGCGAATCAAGTTGTCTAAATTTCTAAAGATCCTATTAAGCATCCATGGGGGTCCAATGACAAAGGCAAGAATTAAGAAAATGAAGAAAGTCTTAAATAGGCTAATTGAGCACATTTCAAATTTATGCTTTGTTTAATTCACTAATTTTACCAAATTAAGTGTTCAAGATGATCAATGTCTTGTTAATGTTATTCAAGTTTCTTTAAGTGATTAGGAGTAATTTAAATGAAGAATAAAACAAGTCAAATATTAATTTAGGAAGAAAGATATTGTTTCACTGTTCATGCATTATTATTCATGCATTATTACTTATGTAACTGTATTAGATCCCTAATTTCTTTATTTTCTTTATTTATTCTTAGGTTAAATTTAGAAACAAGGATACAAAAATATAAAATTCAATTATATGCTTTTTATTTATTTTTTATTTTTGTAATAATTTCTTACTATGACTTTGGATTTGATTTATTTTTTTCCTTTTATGCTCTTGGTAAATTTGCCTATATAAGGACCTGTAACCCTAAAGAGAATTGAGATTTTTAACATTAATAGTGTGAGAGTTTTCTCTTGGTTCTTCAAAGAACGTTTCAGAACTAATCAAGATTTTTTCTTGTGACATTTATCCTTGATTTATCACTCACAATTTTTCTCAACTTTTCTTGGGTGTGGCTTTTACTTTAATTTTTTATACTTTTGGTTCTTATCTCTTTATAGATAATGGGTCAAGATTATTTATTTATTGTTATCTACAAATCTAAATTAGAACGATTCTTGGCAAAGGAACTTCATTGAGCATCAGGTCTCACTTTTCTTTTTGAGGTCTACATTAATTGGTATTAGGGGAATGGAGCATCAAATCAAATTTTTACCCTGAGCATCAATTCCTAATCTGCCAGCCTATAGAAGTAATGATGCAAATTAGGTTTTCAAAGTTCATAAGCTTCGTTGAGCATCCAATGACAATGGCAAAAAAATGAAGGAAGCATTTAATGGGCTAATGAGTACATCTCCAATTCATGCTTTGTTCAAGACAATAATCTAACCAAATTAAGTGTTCAAGATGATCAATGCCTTGTCAATTATTTATGTTTCCTTAAACGATCTAGAGTAATTTACATGAAGAATAAAATAAGGCACATATCAATTTAAGAAGTAAGATCTGGCGAATATCAATTTAGTAAGGAAGATCTAGCTTAACTGTTTGCGCATTACTGTTCATATGGCTTCATTAGATTCTTAATTTCTTTGCTTCCTTTTTTTATTGGCTATTTAAGGCCTTGTAACCTTAAGGGCAATTTAGAATTCTAAAATTAATATTAGTGAGAGTTTTCTCTTGATTCTTCAAAGAACGTTTCAAAACTTATCAAGATTTCTTCTTATGGCATTCATTCTTGACTTATCACTCACAATCTTTCTCATCTTTCTTTAGTGTGGCGTCTAACCTAATTTCTTATAACTTTGGTTTTTATCTCTTTATAGATTACGGGTCAAAATTCTTTATTTTTTATTTGTTTGCAAATCTGAATTAGAATAATCATTGGCAAAGGAACCTTATTAAGAGTTCGATCTCACTTATCTTTGTGAGTTTCATATTAATTGGTATCAAAGTTTAGGCTCTAAATTACATTTAATCTATCCTTTAATTTTATTGTTTGTTCTTCTTTTAAATTTTGTACCATTTGTTATATTCTATTTAATCTACAACCTATCAACTTTATTTATTCTTGACCACAAATTTAACCTATTTCTTCCCCCTAATTCGTTCAAGTTCTATTATTTATCAGTACATATAAAGAAAAAAGAAAAGAAAATAAAAAAAGAAAGAAAATTATAAAACATATAAAAAAGTATAGACAAAAAGGCAGATTCAATTGATTTTAAGTTTCAATTATGAATCCTGAATTTAAAAAAAAGTATAAAAATCTGAATTAGTTGAACTGTTGCTTGTTATTCAAATTTTATTTGTGTACAGTGTGTATTCTTCCTAATTTATGTAATTCGACCTAAAACAAAACAAACAACCCTAAATTGCATCAAAATCTATATTTCCTTTTGTTTTTTCTCTTTACTTCTTAAATTCTGTCTATTTTTATCTTTTGCATTTAACCCATTCTCATTCGTAGTGATCTAATTTTTAAGATTATTATAAGTTAATTTTGATTAAGTTCAATATAGAAATAAAGAAGAAACTAAAGAGTGGAAAAAGGCAAGAGAAAGTGAGTTCATAAGAGGGTAAAAACTAAATTTAAGTAAACAAAAGTGTGAGTGCTATCAATCTAGAGGGAAAACATGTAAGGGAGTGTTTATGAGGTTTTCTAACTTTTCTTTGCATGTGATTAAACATGTCTCAAGAAAAAGATAAGGATCATCCAAGGATGCTTAGGAAAATATAGATTTCAAACTCTTCTTTAAATTCTTAGAATAGAAATTTAATCGATTGGAATCAAGGTTTGATGAGGTGAAATAGAGAATAGATAAATTTGAATCTAGTACACAAAGCGGGCAGCCACCTAAAGCTCCTAATGTGCAATGAGGAGAGAGGAATACACTTAAGTATGATTATGAAGATAACTATGGGGATGACCTAGATGATGATAATCATGCCTTTAATTTTAATTTAGGCAGATTCAAGCATAGGAATAGAGATAGATGAGTTAGATATAGAGATAGGATTGATAACAACTTGAGAAGCATTAAAATAAAGATTCTATCTTTGCAAGGTAAAAAAAATCCTAAAGTGTATTTGGAGTGAGGAAAAAAGATGAAATTGATATTTGATTATCACAACTACTCTGAATTGAAAAAAGTAAAGTTAGTCGCCATAGAATTTACTAACTATGCTATTATTTGGTAGGATCAACTTAGTTTGAGTAAAAGACGAAATCGTGAAAGACTTATTGAGACGTGGGAAAAGATGAAGGTTATTATAAGGAGGCGATCTATTCCAAGTCACTACCATAGAGACTTGTTTCAAAAGTTGCAAAGTCTTACTCAAGGGTCTAAAAATATTGAAGACTAGCACAAGGAGATGGAAATAGCCATGATTTTCAAGCTAGTGTGGAGGAGGATTAATAAGCTATTATGGCTAGGTTTTTAGTTAATTTCAACCGTGATATTACAAATATTATGGAGTTACAACATTATGCTAAGTTAAATAACATGGTGCACATGGCCATAAAAGTGGAGCAACAATTAAGGAGGAAGGGTTCTATACGAATTGGGTAGAATTCGAATTCTTCTTCAACATGGAAACTGAATTGGAGCAAAAAGTATGAAAAGCCTAATTTCAAGCCTAAGTCCAAAACTTCCAAAAATTACAAAGATCCTGTACACTAAGCAAAGATAAATATGATTCCTAACCTTCTAGAAACTAAGATATCAAATGCTTTAAGTGTTTGAAAATATGTCATATTGCATTTTAATGCCCAAACAAAATAGTGGTGTTATTAAAAGATAATGGTGATATTAAGACTAAAAGTGAATTTGATGATGAACCCATACCACCTTTGGAGGAGGCAAGTGACATTTACTATCCAGTTGATAGAGAGCAAAAAGTATGAAAAGCCTAATTTCAAGCCTAAGTCCAAAACCTCTAAAAATTACAAAGATCCTGTACACTAAGCAAAGGTAAATATGATTCCTAACCTTCTAGAAACTAAGATATCAAATGCTTTAAGTGTTTGAAAATAGGTCATATTGCATTTTAATGCCCAAAAAAAATAGTGATGTTATTAAAAGATAATGGTGATATTGAGACTAAAAGTGAATTTGATGATGAACCCATACCACCTTTGGAGGAGGCAAGTGACATTTACTATCCAGTTTATAGAGAGCCTTTGGTTGCAAGAAGAGCTTTTAGTGTAGAAATCAAAGAAGATGAGAAGGTACAATGTGATAAATTTTTTCATACTAGATGCCATATCAATGATAAAGCATGCAGCATAATTATTGATGGAGGAGTTGTACTAATGTAGCTAGCACTAGTTTAGTGGAAAAATTAAATTTGACAATTTTGAAACATCATAGGTCATATAAGCTACAATGGTTAAATGATTGTGGAGAAGTTAATTGAGACTTCCTATGCAAAGTTGTAGCCTTTTATTATACCTAAAGGGACCAATACCTCTTATTTCTAAACTAAATCAAAGGTCTTTGCAGCTCTCTGAATAATATGTCCACTTTCATCTATTTGAAGCGTTTTTGCACTTTCTTATCTTGAATCAAATGGAATTAAATAACCTCATGTATTAGGTAGAATATGCCTATATAACAGATATCGTAGACTGATTAAAATGGCATACTTATACAATGGATCTCGTTTATCTTTTATATGTTAAATGTTCTTTTAGTGAATTCACGGCTAGAGATAGTACATTTTGGGTCAATCAAGAAAGGTAGCATATATGGGTACTTGGGATTGAGTAGAGCATAGGTTCAATAACCGGGCTTGAAAAAGAGAATGAGAAACTCATTCAACAAAAGGCTGGATTTTTGGTCTTTCTACCTTTTAAGTGCCACTCATTTGGTTAGTACTCCAAATTGGATTTATTTCTTATTGGTTCGAAGTAATGCTTCTTTTATTTAGCTATGACCTATATTCTTTGGTTTTAGTACTCATGCAGTTTCTAAGGGATGCGCTCCCCTTCAATGAATGCTGCCAAACCCCTTGTTGCTTTACCTGCCATTTAGAATATGAAGTGACGGGGTCAGGACCATTCTCTAATAGGATAGGAGCTTTAATGCTTTGTTCTCTCTTATGTCAATATGAATTCAAAGAAAGGTCAGTAGTTCAATCCAGGCTAGGAGAGCGCCTTATAAATAGATCAAGATTTCGAACATCACATTTTGGAGTGAAAATAACAATCCTATTTCTATTAAAATACCAAATAGCCTTTTTATTGTGGCAGCAAAAGCAGCTGGTGCGGCGATTTTAAGTATGTCTCTCATACTAGGATCATCTAGTTAGAATAGGTTTTCTCCACAAATTACTATTAGAGTGCTTAAAGAACGATTCCCCTTTAAGCACTACAAAAAAAGTTCATACAAGGATTATCATGAGATTCAAAATTCATAGTTTTACAATGATTGGCTCGAATATTCTAACTAAGCCTCCCCCCGATATCTTTGAACGACCTGTAAGATCTGATCCCTATTAGTAGTGTAGGTACCTAAATTTCGGTATAAAATAATAAAGACACCGTAAGGTTACCCGATTTCAACCCTATTAGAAAAAATTTTTTATGGTGCGCATGAGAGGTATTAGACCTAAATTGATAATTTCACACTCGATTGAAGTGTTGGACAGGTATAGAATATTATTGGAATTTTTTTTCTATTGGCTTGGAAAAGAAAATTTTAATTTAATACATGAATTTCCATTTGAGGGTTATGCATGGAACAATCCTTTGTTAAAAAACACAATTCATATGTTAAAAAATGGACCAATTAAAGACAAGCTGGTAGATTGCCAAGATAGAAGCCTCGTTGGTTCCTTTGACTGTTCTAACTAAATAGTTAGAAAGAAACCAATTAAATACTTCCATTTTGAACTAATGGCAATTTAAAATTATGGAAATGGTTGAGGGGCAAATTGGACTTTTAGAAAAGCACTATATAAGGATGAAGTGTCTAGAATTTTGCTAAGTAAAAAGCATAATGTGTTGGAGCACAAGAAAGAAATTTTGGCCATGAGAGGGAGTTCTTGCTACAGTGAAATTCAATGCTATTTCATGAGTTTTCATCCTTGATCAAGTTAAGATAAGGCTAAATTGTTTGTGAAATTATACACACGCAAATTTGTAACCGTAAGTGCACGGGTCGTAAGCAAGTAATAAAGTGATGAATGAGTATCGTTCCCACGAGGATTTTGTCCTCAATTAATGCTAAGTACTATGATGTTGGTAACCTAACTTTATCTAAGCTAATCTAAAGGGTAAGATGAATTATTGAATTAAAAACACTTAAAACTAAATAACTTGATAACTTAAAGACATGAGAGATCTATAGCAATGGGATTCTAGGGACTTGGTTTCGCTCTATTATTTCTATGCTCTTTATCATTTGTGATTTACAACTAATCTAATACATTCATTAATTAAGGGCTTAAGACTAATCTCATTCCCTCTCCCAAGTTCCAAATGAGATACTATGCATATATAACTAAATTGATATCCCTATCTAATCTTTTATACATATACGCATTAAGAAACCCTTTTGTGACTACCCTAAGTTATTAGTCTCCCAACTCAACAAACTCAAAGCTATGCTTTTTACAATCAACATATCGATTAAACCTTCCTAAGCACATAACCCAAATGTTTAAATTATTCAATCCATTTCCTAATGCAATTAGAAGCATTAAGCATATAAAAAGCATAAATGAATAACACAAGATAACCATTAATCACATAACAATATCAACACATATTGTTCAATAAAGTTCTATCAAGGCTTAGAATATATAATCTAACAATAAAATAGTAATCTTACGATATGGTGAATTCTATACAAATGGGATCCTACAGTATTAATTTTATTATATTCTTTCTTTGTTCTTTCTATTTAGCAATTTGTTCAATTGATTAATCAAGGGCTTAAGATTAATCTCAGTCCCTCTCCCGAGTGTCGAATAAGATACTATGCATACATATCCACGTTGATATCCCTATCTAACTTGTTTACATATACATGCATTATGCAACCTTTAAATTGATTACCTAATGATTAATCTCATTACCCCTCCCGAGCATCAAATGAAATCCTAGGCATAATGTCACACCCCAAGTGTTTTCAAATATTTTATCAAACACTTAGTGTGCACCACATGCAATCCTTGAGAAAACCATGGTGATTACCTAAGTGTTATTCTCCTTCTAAATCAATAACAACCTAAGGCTATATTTCCCAAATCCAATAAATAGGTCAAGCTCTCCCAACCATCAATCCATAATAACCAATTCATTTTCTAATCAATTGGAAGCATTAAGCATGAAGAAACATAAATGGATTACATGAAAATATACTAAATCATCAAAACATAATATAAATAAAACTACATCAAGCCTTAGAATCAAGTTTAATCACATATAAATCCAACAATAACTAAAATTATCAAGAAATCCATAGATACAAACATATATAAACATTATTCAAACCTGGAAATTTAAACAAAAGAGAAAATACAAAGAAAAGAAAGATAAAATCGAATTTGGGGATGTCTCCAAGGTTTTAATCCTTAAAATGCCTTCAATGATGCTTAAGAAACCTTGGAGACATCATTTATTCTCTTCAAATTTAAGCTTAAGCCTTGTTCTCTTTTGCAAATTCCGTGCCTCCCTTTTAATAGTGTGAAAAATGGCTAAAGGGTAGTATTTATAGATTTCAAATTAAGGGCAAGAAAAATGGGGTTAAAATAGGTGGTGGCGCCTGGGTGCCGTATTTTGGCTCTGGGCGCCAAGCATTCTACTCGTTTTGATGCCTAGGCGCCACTTTCTGGCGCTAGGGCACCAAACACTATTGTTGTCACTGTAGCGGCACTGTACACCCAATGCTATTCGCCAAATACTGTTCATTGCATTGTAGCATTTTTGATCTTTTGCTTATTTTCTTTGAATTTTTATCCCAAATAGCTCCATTAACTTGAAACCTACAAAATGAAATTAATATATATAAAAAACCATAAATTCACATTCAAAATGAGCAATTATCAAATTAAGAGGGGTATAATATCATATATAAAATGCGCTTATCATAAGTACAAGTTCTTATGATCAATTGAAGCTTCTACTAGTGACTTAGTAAGAAAAGCATTATTTGGTAATGGAGATGTGTGAATTTTTCAAGATTTCTCAATTAATATTTTTGGTGTAAATTATTGATTTAGATTGAGTTGAATTCAAGTGTGGAGTTTAAGGGACTCATCAAACTAAATGAATTAGTAAGGTAAAAATTAGGGTTTGGTGTGATTTTAAGGTAAAAATTTCAATTGGATGTTATTAGGGCATTAAAATTAAATTGACTTGATTTGGATGTTATTGGAACAAGAAATTGAGAAAAGAGATATGTTGGGTGAGTAGGGTAAATTGTGACCACTTTAGGGATTTTAGGGTTTGAGTTGTGTTTTGGTTCAATTTTTATGTATAAATTATTCCTTGTATCAATTAGATGTATATGGTTAATGAAAAATAAAAAATGAAAAAAAATGAGACATAATTATCCATTTTGGTAAGGTGAAGGGCAATTATGTCCAACCAAATTTATAAGGTGTTAAGCAATTTTTATAGCGCCAGATGGTGGATTAAACAAGATTGAATGACTTTGTAAATGAAAATCAGAAAGTGGAATCCATCCGGGCTTTGTAAGCCGATTAGGACGCTTATTAATTTTAGTGAAATTTTAGCATTTGTAAAGGTTCTAAATGTCATTTATGGCGTATAGGTAAAGAAAATCAAGACCGGTAAAGGAAGTAAAAGTCCGGGGAAGAATTGAGTTTGAAACAGTTGGTGAGTGAAAATCTGTCATGGTTTAGCTTTCGTTTAATTTGTTTTTGCATATTGAAATTGTATATTTTATGTGCTTTTAATGCATAAACATGATTTACGATTTTGGTATACAGTTATAAATATGCATTTATATGTTCAGTTTAAGAAATAGCTTTAAAACGACTAAATTAGTTTCAAGGCCATTGGTACCCTCAGATTTTAGTGCGGTGGTGGTTTAAAACCCGGCCAGTATATCCCGTACATATGGGCAAGTATTAGGGGGTGAGTCACTAACTCTGGAAAGTCGGGTTGTCGAGTCATGTGAGTCGCTCTATGTGCACGATTGTCTCGCTATATGTAGGTGATGTAGGATTTTACTGCATAGCCAGTAAGATGTCTTGAGATGTCACAGTGGGTGTTACTAGTTTAGATGCCTTGTGACCTCACGCTATGCGTTGCTAGTTTATTCGCTGCGTGAGTATAGAGTTTTAGGGTTACAATTGGTATAGTTTAAAAAGAAAATGGCCGAGCGAGGGCTTTAATAATTTTTGAGCTACCAAACCGACATTACGTATTTATATGTGTACATGTTAGTTATTATATTTTACAGTTTTATAACAGTTTTAGAAGCATATTTTATGCATTTTTCAAAAAAAATTATTTATGTAGTATTTTATTTTATTTTATTTTTATTGAAAATCTTTAATGCACTCACTGAGCTTCTTTATCTCACCCATTTTGTGTTTTATATTTTCTAAACCCCTTCCAAGTGCAGGCCTCAGTGTACAAGTTGCTGATTCTGCTACAACTGATTAGTAGGCCAAGTTTGACGATCATTTTGTAAATGTAAAGGTGCTAAGTAGCACCTTTTGCTTTTTGCATATTAATTACAGACTTGTATATTTTGTAAATATGTTTTGAACAAATAAGAAAAGGTTTCTGTATTATAGTGATAGTTTCACTTTTTATTAGTATGCAAATTTTGTAATTGAAATGAAATTGTCGAGTTGAGTTTGGATTTTATTTTGAAGGTCCTATTTGGAAGTTGAGAAGCTATTTGAAATAGAAGTGTAATTTTCTTGTATGGTTTGTATTGGAATTTTCAGAAAAATAAAGGAAACTCTGTCCCTTTTTTTTAAAAAAAAACTTTGATAAAATATCTTCACAAATATTTCGAGATTTAGTTGGTATGAGCAAAAAATAAAAAGGGTTCGCTTCGTAGAATTTCTTAGTTTTGATAGTGAGATTTTTAGGTGTTTTCGTTGAGGTACCCGACGGGGCCTACCGGGATCTTTTAACTCCTTCCAATGGAACGTTTAACTAAGTTGTTATCGACAAACTTAGCTTGTGCCAAAGCAAAATACTATTGGCCCTTATTGTTTTCACATACTCATTTAATCATATTTTCCAAAAATAATGATTCACCACTCTATTTGGCCATTAGTTTGAGATGTGTCCATGCTAAAAAACTTTAATGTAGTTCTAAACATTTTCTATAAAAGTTAACCAAAAAGCTGCAAACAAATTATTGTCCCTATCTGAAGTGATGGAAAGGGGTACTGATAGGGCGTAATTGTATAAAATATTTTATCCTCATAAATTTGATATTTGTTCAACTTATCCCAATGATTTGGCTATTTATGCATATTAATATTATTGTTTTATAAGTTTAAGCACTATCGGAGCAAAAATACCAGAAACCAAATGCAAATAGAGCTATTTGAGATGAAAATCCGAAAAGGGACTAAAATGCTCAAAATGTAAACAGTGTCGCGAACAGTGAAATTGCTACAGTGCAGCGCCACGGCATTGCCTGGGGCATTCAAGTCAGAAGCTTCAACGCTGCGACATTGAATCCGAATGCCGCGGCACTAGATACAGGGCTCTCATTAAGGGCAATTTTGTCCTATTTTTGCAACCCTAAACCTATATAAATGCCTATTATTGAGCCAAGAAGGGTTGGGCAACAGAGAGCATGAAATTAACACTTTATTTGGGTCTTGGAAGCAAGAATCAAGAATAAGAAGAAGAAATTCTACAATTTAGAGGAAGAACATCACTATTGCATCAAGGGAAATTTCCTCTTCTCTTCAATTTTGTATTTGTTGTTGATTGTAATATATATAATGATGATGTTGTTGATGTTGTTAGATGCTCTGAACTTATGTTTTTAATTATGAATTAATTTTTATGGCGAGGATTACAATATGAACTCAATATGTAGCTTGGATTGATTATTTTCCTTTATTCATCATATTGGTATTGAATTGTTCAATTTCTTCTATGCTTAATACTTCTAATTACATGACAATGTATTAGATTAATTTGGAAACCTTAATGAACTTGAAAAAGGGAATTTTGTGTTGGTCATGAATAGATTAATGTATGATCATTGTGTAAAAGCATGAGTTCTATATGAGATAAAAATATACTCATATGGCATATATGGCCATTTAGAGAATTTGAACTTAATGAATCTTATTTCAATTTGATTATCATAGGAATATTGCCAATTAATTCAATGAGATATACTCACTTGACCATCAGAAGAGGCTTGTGAGAATATTAGAGTTCTTGGTTAACATTCATATTCATAGTTCTAAAGGGAGTAATTGGATTCAAGTGAAGTATTAAGGGATTATTGTAATCCTAAGCATTTGAGTATTTGTGCTATCACGTTTGTTCTCTTTGCTCAATTCTTGCAATTATTCTTCTTGTTTAATTAGTTTAGATGTTAAAATCATTGAATTGCATATAGCTTAAATAAGAGTAGGAGGATACAATTTTAGTACTTAACAAGTATTAATAACAATTCCTCGTGGGATCGACACTTTTCTCATCATATATTACTTGTTACGATAATGTATACTTGCGTTAGTTTGTGTTATACAAAATACACAACAAGTTTTTGGCGTTGTTGTCAGAAAATTGTTTATCATTCTTGTTGATACTAATACCAATTCATCTTATTCTTAGTTCAAACATTGTTTTGTTTTTGTATATATTATTGTCATTTGTTTCATTCTTTTGTTTTTCAGTTATTGTGGATTGATTTATGATGGCTGGAACATCAAGTTTATTGAGGGATTTTACAGTACCAAGAATAAGTGACATCCATTCAATCATTTGAAAACCTGTTATTGATGTCAAATATTTTGAAATCCAACTGGAGATGGTTCAGTTATTGAAAGCATTAATACAATTTGGTGGATTATCAAATGAAGATCCAACTGAGCATGTTGTGAATTTCTTAGAAATTTGTGACCTTTACAAATACAATGGAGTCTCAGATGATGCAATTTGACTTTGCCTATTCACATTTTCTCTCCGAGATAGAGCAAAGGATTGGTTGAGGTCACTACCTATGGGGTCTATAATAACGTGGGATGAGTTAACGCAAATATTTCTAACCAAATTCTTCCTACCGACAAAGACAGCGATGATGAGAAGTGCCATAATTTCATTTGTGCAGAATGATGATGAATCCTACATTAGTATGGGAAAGGTTTAAAGAAATGCAGAGGAAATGTCCACACCATGGCATCCCAAAATGGATACTTGTGCAGATGTTTTATAATGGGATAGTTGGACATTTAAGGATGCTTATTGATGTTGTAGCAGGTGGTACATTTATGAATATGTTTGTTGATGATGCATATGAATTGATAGAAGAAATGGCCTTCAATAATTGTCAATGAAAAACTGAAGTTGCTACCCTAATGGAATGCATAGAGAGAATTATATATATCACTTGTGATTTTTGTAGTGGTAACCATCCAAATGGACAATGTGCAGAACCTATAAATTATCCAAATATTTGTTACCAATAACAGCACAACCACAATTGCAATGCATATTATCCAGAATTAGGAATTAAGTATCTTGGAATAGCAACCAAGAGAAAACTCCACTGTAATTAAATCCTTTTGTAACATCGCTAGAAATTCTACAACAACAGCAACTTAAGATGGAACGCTTATTAGAAAATATGTTCCAACATGTAAGTTGGACAGCTGAGTTATTACATAACCAAACTATTTCTTTGTAGATGCTAGATAAGCATGTTAAACAAATTGCAAATGTTGGCTATAGTCATCCTCAAAATGCATTGCCAAAAAATATTGAAAATTTGCCAATGAAAAATGTTGAACACTGCAAGGCAATCATTGTGGAGAGTGGGATAGAGCAACTTGTAACTAATGAAATACCCAAAGTAGGGGAGATTCATCACATGAATAAGGAGTAAATAAAAGTCGCCGAAAGAGTACAAGAAGAAGAATTATAGCAGTAAAAATTTCTAAGCCATTGTTCTCCACAATTTTCATTATCTATAGAGCTTGAAAGGAAGAACCATGATCAACATTTTTTCAAAAACAATTTCCATTACTTCAAGATTGATATGGTTATTCCGGATAATGCTCAACCACCTCAAAAACAACAAGTACTAGAAGCTATCAAGGATCATGCATATGAAGAGGTATCGCTACATATATTAAACACTAAAAAGCGGCAAAACAAGCTCATAAAAGAGTAGCCAATAGATACTAGCTAACGAGGTTCAATCATCCAGTCTAAGATTAAAATCTTTCTGGTAAAGCTCAAAGTAAGGTGGTCGGAGGTGTTCCTTAAAAATTTTCTCATGGAACTATGAAAGTCGAAGAAAAGGAATATCATTATTTATAGGCATCAACTAAAGTTCCATAAGCGACATGTCTTAGATATGCAATTTGATCCACCATAAAAAATAAAGATGTCACGCTGACGACGTTAAACCAGGCGCTACATGGGAGGCAACCTAAGGTAATTTTTTATTTTATTTATTTTATTAAATTTGATGTGTTATGTTATGTTTAAAAAATAAAGAAAGAAAAAAACACAAAAAAAATAAAGAATGAAAAAAAAAGATGAATAAAAAAAAAGTGGTGAAAACAAAAAGAATAAAAAATGGAAAAGAATAAAAAAAACAAATAAGCTTTAAAGGAATGGGCGCTGAGGCGCCCAAATTGGGCGCCAAAGGCACTAATTCCAGTAAATCAGCACTGGTGCCTGGGAATTTCCCAGGCGCCAGCGCCTCGAAGCTGGAAGTCAGCACTGTGGCACTAGCTCGCACATTGTTTTTTCATATTTTCTTTTTGACCCATTTTTTTCCCATTTTCTCTTTTGCCCCCCATTTTTTGCATTTCTTTTTCATTTCAAAACTTTAATCCCTCTCAACCCCAAATCTTCATTTCATATAAATTTAACATTCTCAATAACCCAAAAACACATGTCCATTGTTTTTATTAACTCCAATGTTCACTAAAAAAAATTGAAGATTTCATCAAAAATTCAAGGTGCACTCCAAAGTTGAGATTTGAACTTAATAAATCTTATTTCAATTTGATTATCATAGGAATATTGATAATTGATTGAATGAGATATACTCATTTGACCATTGAAAGAGGCTTGTGAGAATATTAGAGTTCTTAGTTAACGTTCATATTGATAGTTCTAAGGGGAGTAATTGGATTCAAGTAAAGTACTGAAGGACTATTGTAATCCTAGGCATTTGAGTATTGGTGCTATCACGTTTGTTCTCTTTGCTCAATTCTTACAATTATTCTTTTTGTTTAATTAGTTTAGATATTAAAATCATTGAATTATAATTTTAGTACTTAGCAAGTAGTAATAACAATTCCTCGTGGGATCGACACTTTTCTCATCATATATTACTTGTTGCGATAACGTATACTTGTGTTAGTTTGTGTTATACAAAATACACAACAGGTACAACATACAAACGAACAACTTCTTTAAAGAATAACTTGGCCACATTATGTGCATTTGTTGTCTTTCAACATGGAATAAAGTGTGACATTTTAGAAAATCTATCTACCACCATAAATACAACATCACTTCCCCTCTAAATTCTTGGTAAACCAAGTACAAAGTCCATAGAAATGACCCAAGGTGTATTAGAAATAGACAAAGGCATGTATAATCCTGTGTTTTTGACTACCCCTTACTTGTTTGACAAGTTGGACAACTTTGCACAAACCTTCCAACATCTATTTTAAGTTTAGGCTAGTAGTAACGTTTCTCAAGCTAGCTATAGTCATGTCTCTACCCATTTGGCCACTCAATTAACTAAAATGCATTTTTCTTTGCAACTTGTCACATATTGAGCTCCTTGGAATGCACAATCTACTCCCTTTAAATAAATATTCATGCCTAAGGGCTATTTCATTAGGTACTTAGTCCAAACATCACCAAAATCTTTATCATTCTCTTACTCTTTGAGTTATTCAAAACTTAGAACTTCTTATAAATAGTAATAAGTAGAATGGCACGATGACTTAGAGCATCTACTACTCGGTTAGTAATTTTTTATTTCTAAACTATAACGTAATTGAATCTTTCAAGATAAGTTGCCTACCTAGACAACATACGATCAATATACTTTTACCCATAAAAGTGTTTGAGATATTGGTGGTTGGAGTAGACAATGAATTCTTTAGGCAAAAGATATGTCTCTTAAGTTTTAAGAGCACGGAACACAGCATAGAGATCTTGTTGATATGTTGACCACTTCTGTCTTGCTTTACTTAACTTCTCACTGAAGAATTCAATAGGCTTCTGATAAAGGCAAAGTTGTCATATATTTTCTCATGTTTTTATTTTGATATTTTATTGTTTTATGAGAATAAATGGCTATTTATGTGCTTTATTGTTGTTTATAGGGACTTGAACAAAATTTAAAGAAATGATGCAAAAGGAGTAAAAACAGGGACTAAAATACAAAGTTTTCAAAATATGAGTCAATCGCCCTAGCACTACAAGGATTTTAGCCCCAGCGTTGGAACAATGATCGAAATAAGAAAATAAGAAAAGACGACCTTTTGAAGTCACAACTAGCGCCCTAGCACTAAACCCGCATCACGCCAACGAAAGGCCAGCATCCCAGCATTATATCTTCATCGTGCCAGCGACGGGCCAGCGCTCCAGCGCCATCACTCTATCGCTCCAGCAGTGTGGCCTTCTACACACATTGCCCCAACGATAAAACACAACGCTCCAGCAGTAGTGCGAGTCCTAGTCCAACGAGAATTAAAATTTTCAATCTCATATCAATCCCTATAAAAAGCCTCTCAACCCTAGACGTTAAAAATCACCCATGACACATTCAAGAACACCAAGAATACAGAGCACAAGTCTTGGAGAGCAATATGAGTTTAATTGGAGCAACTTTAAAGAGAGATTCAAGGCGTTCTTCGGCATCAAAAGTATCTTAGGCAGAGCAATCAAGAGCAATTCGACATCTATATCGGTTTGCTATTGATTATATCATGATTTATTATTATTTTTACTGCTGTTCTCTTGTAGTCGTGAACTAAATTTATTTTCTAGGGTTAATACTTGAACTCAATATGTGTGCTTAATTCTCATATCTTTTGAATATTTAATAAACTTAGTTCTTTGATATTCAAATTACTTGATCTTAATGCTTCAATATATCTGGCCAATATATGGTTAATGAGTTGGTAATATTGTTGATAAACTTGGAAGAGGAATCATAATATTTAGACCTAGGTAATTTGATGCATGATTGTAGAGTAACATTCAATGTTGCTTATGCAAGTTTCAATTTAGGATAAGAATATACCTAATTGGCATGTATGATCAATAAGACTTAATCTTAATGAATCTTAATTTATTACAAGTACCATAGGAATATAGGTATTTGGTAAATTAAGGTATACTTGCATGATCTTGAAAGAGGCTTGTAAATACATTAGTGTCTTGATCAATAACAAAGACTAATGGAGTTAAATATTAAAATATTAATTATTAGAAAGTATATTGAGGGATAGTATTAATCCTAGGTTTTCTCTACATTGCTATCACCTAATTCTCTTTATATTATGTCATTGATTTTATATTTTCTACATTCATTCTTAGATTTTTATTTTTTTGAATAATTATCAGAGAGACATAATTTTAGTACTTGGTTAAAAAGTAGAAATTATTCTTGTGGGTTCAACATCCGACTATTTAAGGCAGAGATAGAACATGTATTGTAGTCATTTTTTCCTTGATCAATTCGAAGCTATGACCAATAACCTCTCTCTATTGAAATCTTTCTTTCTTCAAGCAATCGGTAATAGGCACCACAATGGTGCTGAAATTTTTGATAAACCTGCGATATAAAGTTGCTAGGCCATGAAAACTCCTTACATTAGTTATAGTTTTTGGTTTTGACTATTCTCGAATTGCTTTCACCTTTTTTTCATCCATGTGAATTCCCTTACCACTTACAACAAATCCTAGGAACACTAATATGTCTATTAAAAGTACACATTTCTTTTGGTTTACAAATAGCTCATTCTTTTTCAACACAACTAGAGCTTGCCTAATATGATAAAGGTGTCCCCAACATTCTTACTATAAATTAGAATATCATCAAAATAGACAACAACAAATTGGAACGTTAAGAGTTTGAGTACCTAGGTTATAAGGTGCATGAATATACTTGGAGTATTAGAAAACCCAAATAGCATGACTAGTTACTCATATAGCCCATCCTTTGTCTTAAAAGCTATCTTTCATTCATCTCCCATAGATCTATCGTGGTGAATACTTTAGCACCACTCAACTGATCAAGCAAGTCATTAATCCTAGAGAAAGGAAATTAATACCTCATGGTTATTTTGTTAATAGCACGATTATCTACATACATCCTCTAACTCTCATCCTCATTTGGAGTAAGCAAGGTAGGTACGACACAATGACTAATGCTCTCTCATATGTGTCCCGTTGTAACAGGTCCTCTACCTTCTCTTTTACGATTGCATGCTCTTTGGGACTCAAGAATATTGGGGTAGATTTGGCAAGCTAGCTCCAAGAAAAAAATCAATGCAATGCTAAATATCCCATATTAGAGGCAATTGTGTTAGTTCTAGTATTACAGTAGAAAATTCTATCAATAAACCTTGAACCTCCTTACGTGTAGGTTGTATGGGTTGCTCCACTCTCTTCAATATTAGAATAACCTAGGTTTTGGAAACTTTCATATCCTTCAAAAACTCATCCTCTCTAAGTGCTATGGACAACAATGCCTTCTCCTCCACTTTTGGCAAACTGTTCTCTTGTTTGCTTTGAATCACAACTACCTGCTTATGATCCTAAGTAAAAGCATAAGTGTTGTCCCTCCCCTTGTGAGTTGCATCAACATCAAACTGCCATGGCCTGTCTTATAATACATGGCATGCATTAATCTTAATGACATTACAAAGAACTTTAGATTTCTAAGTCTTTCCCAAAGACAATGACAAATGGCATTGTTGTATAATTTTCATTCTAGGCCCTTTCATTATCCAACCAATGCTAATGAGGTTTGACGTGGCTATTTTTGAATTTGAGATGATCAACCAAGCTTTGAGACACTAATTTCTCACAGCTAGAATTGCTAATAATGAGCTTGCACATTTTCTCAGCAACCGAGCCTTTTCCTTCAAAAATCTTCTTTTATTGAGACTCTTCTAGTTGTGTAGGTGTAAACACCATTCTTTTCACAACACACACAACCTATTCACCCTTCTTTTTGGCTATCTCAACGTCAAAACTAGAATCATCCTCTTCGAGTTCATCATCCTTTCTTCTTCCTCTTCCTCTCGATGTGTGACATTAAAAAATTTTCACCCAGGGCAGTCACTAGACCTATGCTCTAACTTGTTGCACTTATAATATCGAATTTCTTTTAAACCGTCTAGTTTTTCCTTTCTATTTTCTTCTAGCTTCTTCGAATTAGCTTCCTTTCCTTTGAATTCTGAAGGTTTACCATCAGGTTTGATAGAATAAAACTTTGAACTAGGCTTAACTCATGAATAAACAAGACTTTTTGGAAACCTCCTACTCTTTATGATCTTTTCAGCCTTTAATTCCAAGTTCTAAGATTGATCAATTAACCATATTTGTTGTATGGCCAATTTGTCTTAGATCCCAGCATTTAACCCATTTTTATACTGATAAACGCATTTTATATATTATATTATACCCCTATTTAATTTGATGATTACTCATTTTGAATGTAAATTTATGGCTTTTTATGTATATTAATTTTATTTTGTAGGTTTCAAGCTAATGGAGCTATTTGGAGTAAATATTCAAAGAAAATAAGTAAAAAATCCAAATTACTACAGTGCAATAAACAGTGTCAGTGGACAATACATAGCTACAATGTCTAGATACAATACCCAATGAACACGCTACAGTGTTTGGTGCTCAGGCGTCGAAAAGTGGCGCCCAGGCTCCAAAACGGGCATAATACTTAGAGCCCGGGTGCCAAAATGTGGTGCCCAAGCACCTCTACCTATTTTAAACTCCTCAATTCTTACCTTAATTTGAAACCTATAAATACTACCCTTTAGCCATTTTCTCCACTATCAACAAGAGGCACGCAAATTGCAAAAGAGAATAAGACTTGAGGTCAAATTTAAAGAGAAGAAATGATGTCTCCAAGGTTTCTTGAGCATCATTGAAGACATTTGAAGGATTAAAACCTTAGAGACATCCCAATTTTGATTTTCTCTTTTTTTTCTTTGTATTTTCTCTTTTGTTTAAATTCCAGCTTTGAATAATGTTTATACATGTTTGTATCTATGGATTTCTAGATAATTTTAGTTATGGTTGGATTTGTATATGATTAAACTTGAGTTCTAAAACTTGATGTAGTTTTATTTATATTATGTTTGGATGATTTAGTTTATTTTCGTTTAATTCATTTATATTTCTCTATGCATAATGCTTCTAATTGATTGAAAAATGAATTGGTTGTTGTGGATTTATGGATTGATGCTTGAGAGAGCTTAACCCATTTATTGGATTTGGGAGAAATATAGCCTTAGGTTGTTATTGAGTTAAGAGGCTAATAACACTTAGGTAATCACCATGGTTTTCTCAAGGATTCCATTTGGTGCACACCAAGTGTTTGATAAAATGTATGAGAACACTTGAGGTATGTCATTATGCCTAGGATTTCATTTGATGCTTGGGAGAGGTAATAAAATTAATCCTTGGATATTAAATTTAAGGGTTGTATAATGCATGTATAGGTAAACAGGTTAGATAGGGATATCAATTTAAATATGTATGCATAGTATCTCATTCGGCATTTGGGAGAGAGAATGAGATTAATCTTAAGCCCTTGATTAATAAATTGAACGAAATGCTAAATAGGAAGAACGTAGGAAGAATAGAATGAAATCAATACTCTAGGATTCCATGTGTATAGAATTCACCATATCACAAGATTATTATTTTGTTGTTAGATTATATGTTCTAGGCCTTGATGGAACCCTATTGAACAATATGTGTTGATGTTGTTATGTGATTGGTTATCTTGTGTTATTCATTTATGGTTTTTATGTGCTTAATGCTTCTAATTGCAATAAGAAATGGATTTGATGATCTAAACATTTGGGTTATGTGCATAGAAAAGTTTAATCTATATGATTGTTGTAAAAAGCATAGCTTTGAGTTTGTTGAGTTGGAAGACTAATGAACTTAGGGTAGTCTTATAAGGGTTGCACTTGCGGTTACAAATTCGTGTTGTATAATTTTGCGAACATATACCTAGCTACTTGCTAGTCCTTTGTTTCTGCCAATTTGCATTTAACTTGCAACCTTAGGAACTATTTTGTATAAGATGAAATAGAGCAGATTCTTTGAATGCAATTTTGAAATTGTTGAAAAAGAGTTTGTTCAAAATCCAAAAGTAGAAGACGCCCCTAATCTATTTCATAGGATTGCCGATCACAAAATTTGGGTTACTTCTATAGGTGACTCCTTTGTGGGTTTAGGCATATTCCCTTAAAACATTTAACAAGACTTTTCTCAAATTTTTATTTATGATATTTCCTAAAAATCTTTTAATTTTTAGATTTTATATAATTTTCATATTATATATGAATGGAGCACATACTCTCAATAATTTTATAACACTTTTCTCAAAAGTGTTGTATTTATGATTTTCCTCGAAAATATTTTATTTATGAAATTTTTATATAATTTTCATTTTATATAGCATGCTAAATGAAACTCTTCAACTGGTTACATATATCCAATTTGATTTGGTCTTGAAAACTTTATCCTCAAGTTTGTCAAACCTAAAATAATTTGTTTACTCAAACAAAAATGTTAACATAGACTGGTAATATATATAATATTGAACATTCATAATTTTAAATAAAACTAAAGGATAAGCATACTTTTCATTTTTTTCATATTAATACACAAAGAAAAGATAATAAAATAATTATTCCCCACATTTCAAGAAAATCTTGACTCAATTAACTATCACATTGCTTGTAAAAATGCAAACATTTGAAACTACATGTTATCAACAAGATAAATAATAATTTTCCTAATTATATTTGTATTTAACTAACAAATAATACATACAAGGTGAAGATGACTTGTGTTAGCCAAACATCAAATATCATGCTTTATAAATGGCCAGATGTAAATAACCAACATTCATGTTATATTTTATAATTATTTGCTTTCTGTAATGCTTAATCTAACAATATTAACACAATAGCTATTATACCTCATGCTTCCAAAATTTTGATTACATGACATTAAAGCACATATATAGTATTTCAATACCAGAAATACAAATACAAAACATATTTGATAAAGATATCAAATATCAAGAATGGTAGTCAAATCTATAAGTACTTTAAATTTGAAATTGAAATGACATTTGGTTATTACCATGCTTGATAAAATTATTAAAGAAAATAGAATGCTACAAGCCTATTTTAGGAATATATATTTACTATTAAAATATTTTATACAAGTAATAGATCATTAAGAAATAAGATTAATGACTTTGTATAATTTTATTGTTCAACGTGTAAGTAACCATCATTGTAGTACCAAAAATCATTGATATTGTCATGAGTTACAAAATAAATAATTTTTTTATTCAAATATAACTTCATTAAAAAAAATACGATTAGAAATTACCAGTAGCCATAACAAATTCTCTTCAAACTAAAATACTATATACACAAAGTATTATAATTATTTTATTTTCTAAATAGTATAAAAACTTTGTCTAAGAAACCTTTTTCGCTATCTACTTTTTTTTAAGACAACAAGCACTAAAGCATTCATCACATATTTATCCCTTCGGGTCAGTGCAATTCATCAAATTCTAGGTTACTAAAACATGACATCTAAAATGAATTAGTTAGGAGGCCCAACCAATATTTCAAAAAGAAAGAAAAATTGATTGGATTCCATGCATGTTTAATTAATTTGGTTCATAAAGATTTGTTATCACTAGAAACCTCTATATATATATATATATAAATTGAATAAAATGGGAATACTATATAATGTAACAATTATAACAACTTAGTGCACATTACCGATTGCTTAGTAATAGAAAGAGATCTAAGGGTCAAGTTATGGTAATTAGCAGGATTAAATTTTAAAGTAAAGAAAGGATGTCATTATTACCGAGATACATTAATATAGCAGGGTTTTTATCATAATCACTTCATTAACAAGAAATATATTGGACATGCCAACATGAGTTTAGATGCACTATTGATAAGATAACATGTTACTCAATAACAAACAACATGACAATATTTTCATGTTCTTATTTTCATTTTACCAAAAACAAAACCTATTCCAAATGTAAAATATTAACACCAAGACATATTTGGCTTTAGATTGTTGAGTAAAATTTATTCTAAAAATTATTCAACCATATATTAAAACATATATTATTAAATATTTGCAAGATAGAAATTATTAACAAGCAAAAAAATAAATAAATATAGAGAAAAAGTAAGAAAAGATAAAATTTGACTTTGAACATAAAGAGGCATGTCATAGAGTATTATCTTAAAACCATATAGTCCCCCCATTGTGCGAGTAGTGACAGATCTATATGACTTCGAGATTCAACCCTATGCTCGTAGCCATTCTCTTTGATGAGCACGATCACTGGAAGATCATATCAAGTCTCTATTGTCAAAGTTGCTCAAAACACAAAATTAAAAGTGTTTTCTTCCAAAATAGTAAATATACACATATACATATACATAGAATAGCTTTTCTCTTCTTTACTCACACACACACCACCAAAGCCTCTTTTTCTTTTTATTTTTTATTTTCATACACACTCTCTAAAGAAAGATTAGCACCCTTTATATAGTGATAAATAAGAGTTAAAATATTAAAAATAATATTAATTTAGCATTATTATAATTTTAAATATTTTGTAACACTTAGAATTAATTCTAATATTTAATAAGAATAATTTAATATATTATAACTCTTATAATAATTTAGAATAAATAACTCCCAAATAATAATAATATTGTAAATAAGTATTTGTAACTCTCAAATATTTAATATAAATTTAATGAATAAATTTAAATATTATAATAATAATAGTTTATAATATTTAACTTAAAATATTAAAACTATATTAATATTTTATAACTTATTGTTCATTTATAAAAGATTTTAAAAACTTTTTGTCTACTAGTGCTCTATGGCATGTCTCTTTATGCTTATAGTTAGGTTTTATCTTTCCTTACTTATTCTCTATATTTAATTTTTATTTTGCTTGTTGATAATTTCTATCTTATAAATATTTAATAACATATGTTTTAATATATGGTTGAATAATGTTTAAAATTTAATCCAACAATTTAAAGTCAAATAATCCCGCCCTCATGCAGGTAGTGACGGATCTATATGACTCCAAGATTCAACTCTATGCTCACAACCACTCTCCCGATGAGTAGGACCACCGAAATATCATACTAAATCTCCATTGTCAAATTTACTCAAAAACACAATATGAAAAGTGTATTCTTTTTCAAAAAAAAATAAACATAAAAATAGAACACTTTATTTCCTCTTCTCTTATTCACTCCTACACACTAATTCTAATGAAAGATTTAGCCTCTTTTATATAGTAGTATGTAGTTTAAATAATAACTCATGAATTAATAAGAGTAATTTAATATATAGTAACTCTATATAATAAAAATACATAAATATTATAACTCCCATAATAATAATATTATTATAAATAAATATTTGTAACTCTTTAATATTTAATATATATATTATAAACCCCCAAAGAATAATAATATATAAATATTGTAACTCACACAATTAATTTAAGTTTAATGGTTAATTAAAAATATTATAATCATATATAATGATAATACTTTATTACATTACTATATGATGCGAACCTCACAAATAAAAGTAAGACTCGATGCTCAATGAGGTTCCTTTGCCAATGATCGTCTAATTCATATTTTTAGATAAATAAAAAAAAACATTGAGTTGTTATCTATAATAGATAAGAACCAGAGGTATAAGAAGATTATAGATGCCACACTCAAGATAATTAAGAAGTTGTAAGTGATAAGTATGAAAAAACGTCACAAGATGAAATCTTGATAGGTTCTAATAAAAGTTCTTTGAAGAACTTAAGAGAAAACTTTTAACATTAATATCATTAATTCTATCTCCTTCCCTCTTTTCTCTCATGTATTTATAGAGACCTCTTGGGATATCTAGCATTTATTATAATAATTAATGACAACTTACAACTACTAACTACTACCAGTAACTTAGACATTTGGGATGCCGGGACTTATTACAACAATTAATGAAAACTTGCCACTACTAACTATTACCAATAACTTAGGCAATTGAAATGTTAGCACTTATTACAACAATTAATAAAATATTATAACTAATAATTACCAACAATTACCAATACTAAGGCTTCACTTCAAACTAACTGTCAAACTTTACAATTACAACAATAAATGGAGTTGTAGGCTCTTAGAAGATTTCTCATCACATGGGCTACTCACATGAGCTGTTGTACTACTGTTCCCCATCACCCATAGATGCTCAATAGACCTTGTGAAGTTTTGGCAGCTTGGTACGCATCATTCCCCTTTATCTTGAAAAGGATTTGTCATTAAATCTTTACTGGGCTCAAATACAACTTTCTTGAACTTTGAAGTGATATTTTTGATGGTGCGGCAATCAACACACATCTTCCATAACATATCCTTCTTAGGCATAAGCAATACTATAATTGCAGAATGACTTATGCTCTTACGCACATACTGTTGGGATTTGTGCTTACGTGCCATCCCATTGATTTATGAATATTTTATTTTGATAATATTTATATAGTATGTTTTAATTAAATAGCTAATTTCATTAATTAAATGGTACAGTTCTTGTTACGCTATAGACATTATATAATCTAAAGGAGTTCAGATCTGACCTAAAGGAGTTTAGACCAACGCTAAAGGTTAGCACACTGAGAATTATAATTGCTAATAGTTAACACTACTAAAAGTTAGTAGGTTATAAAAGTTAGCAAAAATCTAAGAGTTAGGACTTTATTTGTAATGGGACATAGACCCATGAGTACATCAGTAATAACATAGCTGTAAGAAATTGCAATAGGTGTTGAGAAATGTTATTATGCAAGTCTATTCTCAAATTATATGTTCCCGGTCTTATTCACCGATGCGGGTCTGTCGGTGGAACCCTTTCAAAAAAGACCAGTGTATACTATACTTAGATGGTCTAGATGGTTGTTTTTAGCTATTCATGGACTTATTAAAAGTTTGTATATCATACAGGTATTCAGTAAGGAATGAATACTGAACAGGCTCATCGAGGACCCCAATAGACATTCTATGAAGCCGTCAATGGTAAGTCCTCTCGAGTTGAGTAGTGTACGTGGTCCTTTAACCTGAGCGCCACGGTGGACTTGTGAGTGATCCGCCATGTTTTGTTGCATTTGTTTATTGTAAACATATGTTTCAACAAGTAAGAGCCTTGCTATGTGGGGATAATGTATGATGATTGAAGGAGTAACAAAATAAAGAAAATAAATAGCAAAGTGTTGCTCAATATGAAGTGGATGACTCGGCCAAGTAAAAGGTTGAGAGAGAGAAGTGAAGTGATTTGGTTTTGCTAAGTGTTAGGAACCCTCTCAAGAGTTGAGAGCACAAAATGCTTCTTACATTTATCTCCATCTTGACTAACCATACTACAAGGTAGAAACATAGAATTCAAGTGGTTAATCCCTTCCTGGAAAAGCTACTATTCTAGCTTCCTCAAGCCTACCGTATTGAGGAACTAGAATTGTGAATGAGAATACTTCATTGTAGTTCTCTGGTTTGAAGAAAATTCAAAGGCTTACCAAGGTAATATATTATGAATCCCCATGTAATATCCGTGACGTGTGCATGGGGCATCGATATCGGATTCACAGAATAATTTCATTTGACGAATCAAGCGTGAAGCTAGGGAGTCCCGCAAGATGAAGTGTACTCGTTGTGTACTGAGGCAGCGCATCGAAATAAATAGTTCAATCTAGTAAATTCTAGTAGACCTGACATTTGCTTCAGTTTTCCTCGGGCCATACATGTGTGAAGACTTAAGAGTTAAGTACGTCAATTAGTTAACAATAGTTATTGACAAATAGGATGTTGGCAAGTGGCACATTATAGGCTTATCATTGTTTGACTTTAAAATTACCAAAATAACCTTACTTGTTGGACAAACAAGATCATTATTTTATTCATTAAATTATTTATTGAATAAAATAATAATAATAATAATATATTATATTATTATTTTATTAAAGTCAAACAAATATTATTTATTACAATAATACACATGTGTTGTTATATTTAATTTGATTAAATAAAATAAACAAAAACACTAATGCAAAGCTTGTAAGTTGTGGGCCCAAAATACGTTATACAAGAAAGGAAATTGTTTCCTCTTCTTCTTCTCAAATTCGACACACACACACACACAAACAAACATATGTCTTTTGTTTTGATTGTTTATTGTAAATGATTGCAACAAAGACAAAGCCATATGTGTTTCAATTTGTATTAATATTTATTAAACAAAGTGAAAAACAAACCATGCATGGTAGGACCAAAACTTGTAAATTCAATTTATTCTCCTTTGCTCACAATTTCGGCCACATTCATTTCCATACTTAAGATGCATGCCTTATGTTGCATTTGTTTATTGTAAACATATGTTTCAATAAGTAAGAGCCATGCTATTGGGGACAATGTATGATTATTAAAGAAGTAACAAAATGAAGCAAATAAATAGCAAAGTGTTGCTCAATATGAAGTGGATGACTAGGCCATGTAAAAGGTAGAGAGAGAGAAGTGAAGTACTTTGGTTTTGCTAAGTGTTAGGAACCCTCTCAAGAGTTGAGAGCACAAAACACTTCTTACATTCATCTCTATCTTGACTAACCATACTACAAGGTAGAAATATAGGATTCAAGTGTTAAATCTCTTGTTGGAAAAGTTGCTATTCAAATCTATTGTATATGTTCCCAAACATATACAATATAAAATATCTTTATTACTTAGTTGGGAATCAAGTTTACCCTTGCCTTGGCTGCTTCTCATGTTTTGGCCCTTAGGTACATTTAATTTGAAATTGGAATTAGCTTGCTCATCTTCTTTACTCCAATTCAGTTTCCAAGATGATGCAGAACTAGAGTTCTTGCCATATCTTGTGGAACTCTTCCTATTTAGTTGTCTTTCTACCTTATTTGTAATAATCTATCCCCAAGCATCTCCATCAATGCCATCATCATTGATGGTAGCACGCATATCATGCCTTCACACGTTGGGAACTCCAGGTATCTACGCTCTTTGTGTACTAGATTCAAATTTATCTATCCGTTCATGAACCTACTTCATCTCTGCTTTTAACATTCTCCTTATCTCACCCATTAAAGCTTCCATGAGTAACTTTAAATCAACCTTTTTTCGACACATCTCCAAAAGTATTTTTGTTCTTATTCTTTGATATGTTTGTTGCAAAACAAAGTTATAAAAAAATCTCGTACATTTCTTCACTTGTGTCACTCAAAGAATGATTCACCCAACCTTCAATCATGTTTTTCACACAAATTACGCATTTACCCTTTTATGAACTCACACACTCTTGCCTTTTTTCACTATTTAGTTCTTTATTAAACTAAAATGAACTTAATCAAAATTAACTTGTGACAGTCCAAAACTCAGCAAATCTGTTCACTAAGGATAAGAATGGGTTATAGGTAGTAATTGGTAGTTAGTAGAAAGCTAATTGCAATTCAATTAGAAAACAATATCAATTAGGATTGTGTTTTGTTTTAGGCTGGAGTTGCACAAAATAAATAAAATATAGACTTGATACAACAAATCTTGAATAACACTTCAAGTAATTTAGAATGGCAAACCTAAAATCAATTGAATCTGAATTTTTTCTCTATTTTTTTAAATGTTTTTTTTGTTTTTCTCTATTTTTTCTATATGTAAAAAAAAATTTGAACTAATTAGAATTAAGAAATAGATAAAAGTTACAAACAAGAAAAAACAAAGGTGATAATCTACAGAATATATGAACTAAAACAAAGATGTGAATTTAAAAGAAAAAAAACAATGAAATATAAAGGATAGTTCAAACTTGATTTAAAGCCTAAGCTCTAATACCAAATGATGCGAACCTCACAAAGCAAAGTGAGACCCGACATTCAATAAGGTTCCTTTGCCAATGATCATTCTAATTCAGATTTTTAGATAAGTAAAAAAAAATCTTGACCTGTTATCTATAATAGAAAAAAACCAGATGTATTTGTAGATGCCGCACTCAAGATACTTAAGAAATTGTGAGTGATAAGTCTAAAAAAATGTTACAAGATGAAATCTTGATAAGTTCTATTAAAAGTTCTTTGAAGAACTTAAGAGAAAACTCTCAAAATTAATATCATCAACTCTATACACAATTAATGACAACTACTAACTACTAACTACCAACTACTATCAATAACTTAGGCACTTGGAATACCACCACTTATTACCATAATTAATGAAAACTTACAATTACTAACTACCAACTACTACCAATAACTTAGGCACTTGGAATGCTAACACTTGTTACAACAATTAAATAAAACTTATAACTACTAACTACCAACAACTATCAATACTGAGACTTCACTTTAAATTAACTGTCAAACTTTGCAACAACAATAATAAATAGAGTTGTAGGCTCCCAAAAACTTCTCATCATATGGGCTACTCACATGAGCTACTTTACTGCTGTTTTTCATCACCCATTGATGCTCAATAAACCTTATGAAATTTTGGCAGCTTGGTTTGCATCACTATATGTAAATTATATAATTTATAAAATATTTTTAAAAAGAATTTAAAAAACTTTTCTCTAACACTAAAAACCTGTTATATCTGCATTAGTTACGGGGAATGTGGGTAAACTATAAACATGGCCTATTAATTAATTAATTAATTAATTCACATTTAAATTAATGTTAAAAGGGCAACAAGGCATATAAGTAGCTCAGCAAAAGTAAACAGGCTTGTCTTTTAATTTAATAATTGCTAAACCTAGGTACGGCAAACAAGAACTAGTAAAAATTAATGCTATCATTATTTAGGTTGAAAATGGAGTAAAATTATGAACACTTGAAATTACACATTTAATAAGAGTTTTACATCATTGTTTTGTATTACTAGTGCCTTTAACCCCTCTAACGTAAGTATGTTTATAATATTGTACCTAATTAATTTTTAACTATTTTATGGTAAGTTCGATAAAATGAGCATAACGTTTTACCTAGGAATCTAATTAGAGTGATTGGTGATCCTGTGAAGATATGACTTAATGGGCTAATATATTGTATTTCACAAGGCATTTGAAATTTGAGCGTTTAGAGGGTGAAAATGACCTAGAACATAACTGATCTGCAGTACAGGCCAGTCCGCACAATCATTAGTATTTTGCCCATAACTATAGAAATATGTATCTAATACATATGAGACAACTCAATTTAAAACTATAAGAAACTTATCTACAACTTTGATTTTTTGAGTGAAAGCCAATTCGAACCACATCAATTCTATATTGGACACTCAAGTGAGTGCATTAATGATAATCAATGCAAAATTAGTTGTCACCCTTCTTGAATTTTATCATCCAAGTAGTTACCTCTTCATTTGTATTGATTTATCCATATTTTTTTATAAATACAGGCTTATTTATGCTCAAAGTATGTAATTAGAGTCTAAATTTTAGTTCAAAACACTTATCTTTTGTACTATCTCTTTGTAGTATTATTTCTCTTGTTTACTATTCTAAAGTCATGTTATCTCTTCTTCTATCTTTTTTTTTTCTTTAGTTTTATTATGTCCAAGTAATTTTCTTTTTGCTAAAGTGAAAGGGTGAAACTCTTGGCAAGATAATAAGATATACTTAACTCTTATTCATGAATTTAATGTTTCATTCTTAAATTATGCAAATTTATATATGTTGTATTTATTTGTTTGTAATATTAATACCATTTCTTATAAAATGGTGTATTTTTTTTTTGCTGCTATTGTTGTTGCTGTTGTTTTCCTTTCTAATAAAAGTTGTTTCAATTGATGTCTTTAATACTCTACGTCTCTATATTTTGACATTGAGAAAATTGTCTAATTTTTGCTCCATAACATACAAATTATCATTATAAGATGTTCAACATCATTCTTGCTAAGTATATTAGTCACAACTTAAAAAAAATCCTAAATGGTAACATTAAAGTCCACAAAAATACCATTATTTACGATATCAACAATCTTAGTAGCTCTTGGATAATGTGTCATCTTCTCAAAATCATACAAAAATTTAAGCAAGATGTCAAACATTTACACAACAAAGCTACAAATACAATCCTAAGAATTTGGCATCTCCTCGGTTCCCTTGACTTAACACCTAAAAGTCTACAGAATCATATCTTAGCTCTGATACCACTAAAAACTGTCATGCTCCAGACCCAAAAGATCTGACACGTGATATAACTTACACTCATTCAATAATGTGCACTCATAATTAATATTGCATAAAATTTCAAACTTAAATTTAACATAGGAATCCTTAGCAAATTGCTAGTAAGTTCAACACAAAGTTCCACCCATGACCATACTTGGTGAAATATAAACCAAGTACAACCACACCTAATAAAATAATATATAAGTATTTATTCATTACGAACAAATCAAATATCTTAAATTACATGTCCACAAATAAAACACTTAGCAACCTAGCAACGTAGGGAACCCAAGGGACAGCAGAAGTCTTGCCAAATCCACTAAGCACACATGTACCTTATTTACCTGAAATCACCATAACTATAATGAGTATAAAACTTAGTAAGCATACTAGTTTTTCATATATCAAAATACAAATACATATATGTACACAATGTATGTGTATAATATGCTGTGATAAATCAAAATCATAATCTTATCAAATCACATGTCAGGTAAACGCTTACACATTATTTTTAAAATATATAATAGGAATACCATCACTCAACTACTACTTAGTAGGACTTTCATATCACATATCACATAATGAGCCAAATGTCACTTATCAATGACATACCGTATGAGAGGAATAGCACAAATGAGGCTTAAATTACACATATATAATGCTCATGCCTGAAGGTAAGAGCCAAACCCTCACCATGATCATCGATGAGTCCTCTCACATGCACCAATACGCCACCACACAAATATGATGACTCACTTTTTCTTTAGGTACTAATAGGATCCTTCATACATACGAAACACATAACATATAACAATCCCGAAAAAAAGGCCATACACATAATGGCTCCACAAATCACATAAGGTGCCTACTAAGTAAATAGTGTGTTCAAGTATACTTAAAACACAAAACGTATCTCATGGACATTTTCCACTTCAAATGCTTTCTTTGTTAAACACATTTCATTTTGAAAGCTCACTTTCATAAACACATGTATGTCCATGCTCAATGTCAATGCTCACATTTATAAACATATGTCTTTTATATTTCGTATCAAATATACTTTGGCATAACATAAACATATTTCTAAACACATTTACAAAATCATACATAAACAATTACTATGTTTATTGTGATTTCAGTAAAAGTCTAGTATACTTACCTCTTAGCACTTTCGGGTACAAGGCTTAATTCTTCTTAACCTATCAATAGAAATTAATCCTTTCATAAGCCTCACCATTCACACAAAATACTTTAAATAGCTTACAAAATTATACATATTGCACTTATCACATAAAATTGGTCTAATTACTTGGTTTCTCAAAATCTGTCATTCGGACCACTTACACTTAACAAAAAAAATTTATATATCAAATGATGTCCAATTACTCCAAAATCAGAATATATCATTCTTGACTCATATATCCTTCTTATATATGAATATTATATCATAATTCCTACACAATCTATTTTATAAACACCATCAAATCTAAATTATTATCCTAACATCATCAAGATATTTACTGAACAGTATTCAATTTCTAAATTTTATAAAATCATATACTAACTCAAACATTATAACACTATTACATAATTACTCTTAACACATATCTCAATCCATGATAAATATTTCACTTCAAAATTCCTGTCAAACTTATTTTAAAACTATTTTATTCTATAGCTTAAAAAATTTGTTAATCAAATACTGTCATGAGCTGATATACTTTAAAAATTATAACAATTTAATCACATTGATCTAAGTTTTCAATTATGAGTATATCATATTAGACATATACATTTATTATATTCCATAAAACTATAATTTTTTAAGATCATTTAGCAAATCAAAAATTATTTGTCACTGTAGTATACTGTTAACACGAAAAATTTCTAGAATTTTAGGATCATTTTGGTAAATTCACTATAAATTCAATTTCTAGAATTTTTGATCAATTCAAAGTCTCAAATGATTCTAGAAGTGTCTAGTTTCATATTCCCAAAATCAAAAACAAGAATTGAAGTACAAGAATTTATAAAATTCTCGGATCAAAAGACTATCAAGTAGAATTTGTGCAGATTCATTATGATTTATCAAGTTATCTATATAATCATCATCAATTCTCAATATTTACAAAATCCACATCAAGTCCTCAATTGTACATATTATTAGAAATCAAAATTTAAAAAAATTAACTTAATTTACACCAATAAATTGAGAAATAGTTATGATATACCTCTTAAAACTCAAAATTATAATTTCTTCTTCTTCTTCTTTTTCTCTCTCCTCTATTTCTCTCTTTTCTCTCTCTAAAGGGGTGGCTCGACCCAAAAATGAGTAAATTAGGGTTTAAAATGTGTATTTTTATACTAAGAGGCTAACTTTTAATATTTATAAATTAACCCTAAAATTTTCAAAATATTAAAATTTGGTCCCTAAAATAAATCTATAAGTCTTGCAAATAAACCCAATACTAATAGTATGCTCTTAATCTATACAAACAATACTAATAACAATACATAAATTAAGTATCATCCACATACAAATAAAATATGAATATTATACATATATATAAATATTTATTCTTTTCGGTGTTGGATAAGTGATTACTACAAGCTACATTACAACTCCCTCCATCAATAATCATACTACATACTTTATCATTGATATGATATCTAGTATAAAAATTGTTCACGTTATACCTTCTCATCTTCTTTGATTTCTACACTAAGAGATCTTCTTGCAACTAAAAGCTCTCAATCAACCGGATACTCAATGTCACTTGCATCCTCCAAATGTGGCATGAGCTTATCATCAAATTCACATTTGGTCTCAATATCACCATCATCTTTCAATATCATAACTCTTTTGTTTGGGCATTGAGATGCAATATGACTTATTCTCAAACACTTATTGCATTTTATATCTCTATTTCTAAAAGTTTAAGAATCAGATGTACCTTTGTTTGGTGTGACTCTATCTTTTTTATTCTTGTAGGTTTCGGCTTTAGGCTTCAAATTAGGTTTGTCATCCTTTTTGTTCTAATTCAATTTCCATGTTGAAGAACCCAAATTCTGCCCAATTTGTATGGAACCCTTCCTCTTTAATTGTTGTTATACTTTTGTGGCCATATACACTAGTCATTTATCTCAACATAATGTTTTAACTCCACCACGTTTGCAATATCAAAGTTCAAACTAATTAGGAACTTAACCATAGTAGCTTCTCGGTCCTCCTCTATATTGGCTCGAATCATGGCTATTTTCATCTCTTTGTAGTAGTATTCAACACTTTTAAACCCTTGAGTAAGGCTTTGCAACTTCCAAAATAAGTCTTATAGTAGTGACTTGGAATGAATCATCTCCTCATAATAGCCTTCATCTTTTCTCATATCACAAGGAGTCTTTCACGATTTTGTCTCATACTTAAAACAAGTTGACCCCACCAAATATAGCACAGTCAGTAAATTCTATGGCGGCCAACTTTATGTTTTTCAATTCGGAGTAATTGTGACAATTAAATACTAATTTTATCTTTTTCTCTCACTCCAAATACACTCAAGGATTGTTTTTGCCTTGAAAATATGGAATCTTCATCTTAATGCTTTCCACGTTATTATAAATCCCATCTCTATATCTAACTCCTCTATCTCTATTCCTATACCTAAATCTGCTTAAATTAAAATTAATGGCATGATCATCATCGTCTCCTACTCAAAATAAGTTGATCCCACTAAATAATAACATAGTCAATAAATTCTATAGTGGCCAGCTTTACTTTTTGTTTTTAATTCGAAGTCGTTGTGACAATCAAATACCAATTTCATCTTCTTTTCTCACTCCAAATATGCTTCAAGATTATTTTTTCCTTGGACATATGGAATCTTCATATTAATGCTTTCCCAAGTTGTTATCAATCTTATCTCCATATCTAAATCCTTTATCTCCATTCTTATACATAAATCTACCTAAATTAATATTAGAGGCATGATCATCATCATCTAGGTTATCCCCATAGTCATCTTCATAATCATACCTAAGTGTATTCTTCTCTCTTCGTTACACATTAAGAGCTTTAGGTGGCTGCACCCTTTGTGAACTAGATTTAACTTTATCTATTCTCTCATTCACTTCATTAAATCTCAATTCTAGCTGAATAAAATTTTGTTCTAAAGACTTGAAGAAGAATTTGAAAACTATCATTTCTTGAACATCATTAGCTATTTTCAATCTTTGCCTGATCACTTGAATCTTTTTTGAAATAATCTAGACAATTTCTGGGCCGATCAGCTTTCTTTCACCTACCTCATCCCAACAAACTGGAGTTCCGCACTTCCTTCCATACAATGCTTCATATGGTGCCATCCCAATGCTAGTCTGATAGCTATTATTGTAGGCAAACTCTATTAGCGATAGATAAGTATCCCAACTCCCCTTAAAATCCATAACACACGCTCTAAGCATATCTTCAAGTGTCTGAATTATCCGCTCAGACTGACCATCCGTCTGTGGATGAAAGGCCGTACTAAAACTCAATTTTGTGCTTAGAGCTTTCTGTAAGCTCTGCCAAAATTGAGAAGTAAATCGTGGATCCCTATCTGACACAATAGATACCGGAACGCCATGGAGTCATACCACCTCATCTATATACAACTGAGCCAATTTGTCTAAAAAATAACTGCTTCTAATGGGCAGAAAATAGGCTGATTTCGTCAATTTATCAACAATTACCCATATTACATCACTGCCTCTCTGGCTTCGTGGAAGCCCATATAGGCATACAGGTATTCAGTGAGGGTCTTCTCGATTTGAGTAATATTGATGGTCCTTTGACCTAAGCGCCACGGTTGACTTATGAGTGATCCATCATACTTTAATTCCACGCATGTTTAAGAATTTTCATGTTTAACCACTAGGTGTTGCTGGGTATGGTTCTATGCTTATAGAGTCCGGTGTATATATGTATAAGATCTGTCAGCTTGTATGAGTGAATTGTATATCCTGATGCTTCAAGAATTGTATTTCAAGATATCTTTTGGTCAAAAATAGAAAACTCCAAAAAAGAGTTTCAATAGGGTTAAACAATATCACAAAGGTATTTGCAGATATTGTTTTATGTTAATACAAATCTGGAGATAAGTTCGCGATTAAGCACATAGAAATTTGACTATGATGATCTATGTCTCTACTCTTCTAAGATATCTGTGACGAAATAATTTTACAAATATAGTTGACCTCAACTTGTATGTTCAACGCTTCGTTCTATAATATCCGTAACATATGTGTGGGGCATTGTTCACGAACTTGCAAAAGTGTTCCATAAGACAAACGAAGGTCAACCTAGGGAGTCTCACAATATTAAGTGTACTTGTTGAGTACTAGGGTAGTGAGATGTATCAAACATTTCATTCTAAGATGATTTCGAAAAGCAAGATATATTTCAGAACATCTCTAGAAATTGGGAAACATACTTTACAAATGTTGTAAAGAGGTCTTTATTGCATAGGAAAGGGAATCTTGCCATCTGGCACTTGTTTGACAAGTGGCATATGTAGCCTTTGGATGATTGACACTTGGCAGCATATATGAGATTCATAAGTGACAAGTGTCAACCATGCAAAGAGTAAGGTGGCTAAAGGTTTCCAAATGTTGCATTTAGCCCATCACATTTGCTAACTATAAAAAAAAGTTTGAACTTGTTTCTAAATAGGTCCCTCATTCTAAGTTAACAAACCATCGCCCATTTAAGAGGATTTCAAAAATAAATCCTATTGAAAATTGATCAATAATGTTGCCATTCTAGAGTTTCAATCCCACCACTTTGTTGAATGCTAGAATTATTCAAGGGTTAACTTCAATGTGAGCTCTGAAGAGTAATTCTTCATCGAAGTTATTCAAGGGTGAGTTTCTGTAAACTCATATTGTATTTGATATGTTTCTAAGTGTGCATGTTGATTAAAATGTTTAATTCTGCTGCGTAATTGCTTAATTGTTATGCATTTAAGTTTTAGTCAACTTATACACTAATCACATGTATGCACCTCGATTACATGTTATCTGTAATATCAGATCTTTATTAATAGAATAGATACCTATATTTCGGTATAAAGCGATAAAGAAACCATAGGGTTACCCGATTTCAACCCTATTAGAAATATTTATTTTATGGTGCGCGTGAAAGGTATTAGACCTAAATATGTAATTTCACAATCGATTGAGGAATCGGACAGTTATGACATATTTTTAAAAATTTTCTATTAGCTTAGAAATGGAAAATTCAACTTATGCACACTTAAATTCCAACTAAGCCTTATACATAGAGCATGCCTTTGTTAAGAAACACAATTTATGCCTTTTTAAATGAACCAATGAGGAATAAGCTCATGGATTGTCAAGTTAAAAGTGTAATTTGGTTAGATTGACTAGTTTAGTCAAATAGTTAAAAATTGACCAATCATATGCTTCCATTTCTAACCAACGGTATCTTTGATATTTAGAGTTTAGTTGAAGGGAAAATTGGGTATTTTAAAGGGCACTATGTAAAGAGAATAAATGCCAGAAAATTGGTCTTAAATGAAAAGCAAAAATTGAAACAAAAGGGGATATTGTCGGCAAAAATTGGAGACAAAAGGGGGAGACTTGCAAAACCTTTTCCAGCAGCAAATTCAAGACTTCTTATGATTTTTCATGCATGATCAAGCTAAAATCAAGCTAAGCTCAAGCTCCTAAGGTTAAAGTGAAAATTCTAAAGAAAAGAGGTAAGAAGAATACTATTTAGTGATTGTGGTATATGATTTTTCAAGATTACTTCAAGTAATGTCTTTGTTTGAATTATTGACTTAGATTTGAGTTGAATTCAAGTTTGGAGCTCAAGAAGATACCAAAATAAAGGAATTAGTAAGGTATGAATTAGGGTTTGGTGTGATTTTGATGTAACTTCAATTGAATGTTATTAGGGCATTAGAATTAAATTGACATGATTTAAATGTTATTGGAACAAAAAATTGAGAAAAGGAATGTGTTGGGTGAAAGATGGTGAATTCAGCCACTTTAGGGATTTTAGGGTTTGAGTGGTGTTTGGGTTTAATTGTTGTGTATGAATGATTCTTTGTGTTAATTGGATGTATATGGATAATGAAAAAATCAAGAATGAAGTAAAGGGAACATAATTATCTATTCTTAGTAAGATGAAGGACAATTATGTCCAACCAAATTATTAGAGTGTTAAGCAATTTTATGACTTCGGTTAGTGAATTAAACAAGATTGAATGACTATGAAATGAAAAATAAAAATTGGAGTCCATCCGGTATTGTACGCCAATTAGGGTGCTTATTAGTTTAGGTGTAATTTTAGCATTAGTAAATGTTTTAAATGTCAATTGTTGCATGTAGGTGAAGAAAATCAAGAATGGTAAAAGAAGGAAACTTTTTGGAGAAGAATTGAGCTTGGAGCGTTTGGTGAGGAAAATCTGTAATGGTTTATCTTTCGTTTAATATGTTTCAGCATATTGGAATTTATGTTTTGTGTGATTTTAAATGCATAAGCATGATTTACAGTTTTTGGTATACTATTATAATTATGAATTTCTATATTCAGTTTGAGAAACAGTTTTTAAAGTTATTAAATTAGTTTTCAAAGGCCATTGGTACCCTCAGATTTACAGTGTGGTAATAGTTTAAGATATGGCTGGTATATCTTGTACGCATGGGCAAGTATTGGAGGGTGTGTCACTAACTCCAGAAAGTTGGGTTGTTGAGTCATGTGAGTCACTTTATGTGTACGGAGTATTGTCTTATTATATGTAGGCGATGTAAAATTCCGCTGTATAGCTAGTGAGATATCTTTAGATGCTACAGTGGGTGTTGTTAGTTTAAACGTCCTATGACCTACTCACGTTTTGCGGTGCTAGTTTAGTCGCTGCGTGAGTATAGAGCTTTAGGGTTACCATTTGTGCAGTTTTAAAAGAAAATGGTCGAGCGAGAGTTTTAGTAGTTTTTTTTTTAGTTATCAAACACATATCAGTGCATTTGAATAGGTACATGTTAGTTATTATGTTTTTACAGATTCTAGCAATTGTTTACAGAAATTATTAATAAAAGAAAATTGCTTGGTAAGATTTTATCAGCATATGATGCTTAGAAACAGTTTTATAGTTTTATTATAACTTGAGAATCGTGTTTTCGGCAGTATGCAGAATTTCATGTTTATATAGAATCTTATTTTTAATGAAAATTTTAAAAGCACTCACTGAGTTCCTTTAACTCACTCTTTTTATGTTTTATATTTTCTAAAATCTTTTTCAAGTGCAGGCCTCAGTACGCAAATTGCTGGTTCTCTTACATCAGATTAGTGAGCCAAGTTAGATGATTATTTTGTAAACGTAAATGTGCTGAATAGCATCTTTTGATTTTCTGCATAATAGTATAGATTTTGTGCATCTTGTAAATAATTGTGAATAAATAAAAAAATGATTTCTATAATATAGTGACAGTTTTCACTTTTCATTAGTATGTTAGTTTTCTTATAATTTAATTTTTGTGAATTGAAATGAATTTGCTGTATTAAGTTTGGATTTGATTCTGAAGTTAAGAAAACTTTTTGAAATAGAAGTGTGATTTATTTACAGCTTTTGTGTTTTTGAATTTTTAAAAAAATTGAGAAAACTCTGTCCGTTTGTTTTTAAAAATTGGTAAAGTATCTTCACTGATATACTAGGATTTAGTTAGTAATAGAAAGAATTAAAAAGGGTTTGCCTTACAAAATTTCTCAGTTTTTGTAGTTAGACTTTGAGGAACTTCCGTTAGGTGCCTGACAGGGCCTACTGGAATCTACAGTAAAGGGTTTCGGGGTGGGTCCTATCATTAACAATGGTATTAGAGCATATAATTGTGTCTTTATAAGTTAATGTAATGTGTTGGGGATGCCAGAATATGTTAAATTATGTTTTGAAGTGTTGAAAATGCAGGTTCTGGGTTCTGCCCAGATGAATCTTGGGGTATTATCGTTGCAACGCTAGGGCATTCATCTTTTGGATGAACGTTGCAGCGTTACTTGGTTTAATGCTAGGGCATTTAAAGCAACCCAACTCTAAGGCATTATAGTGTATAACGTTGGGGCTTTGGTGAGTTTCGTGGCTGACGTGTTCAAGTGTTAAACGTTGGGGCATCCTCAGCAGCTCAACACTATAGTGTTGTAGAGTATAATGCTGGGGCGTTGGTGGTTGCCTGCTGACGTGTTCAAGTGTTGAACGCCGGGGCATTATAGGGTTGAACGCCGGGGCCACCAAGGCATTCAAAACTTTATAATACTGAGGCATTCCGAACAGTACATCACATTTTGCATTATATGCATGTGAGCTTTATTTAGTGCAAATATAATTGTTATATTACTGTATTATATAAATTGTTAATATTTGTTTACGCTGTTAACCACAATAGGTGCCCTACTGGTAAGGGTTAGTTGTGCTTAAGTGAAGAAATATTCTGATTATGAATTAGATCCGTATGAGATACGAAAAGTTATTATAAATTTTTAAAAATAAATATCTTTTAATCAGATTGAAGTGTATCATATTATGAGATAATATTGTACCTATTGCTCCACCTTGCCAATACAGTGCTAGACAGGTTATTTAAGTCTTTTATAATATCGCTAAAGTGTGAAGGACTCATCGGTGTAATATAGACTATGCCGGTTAAACATATGATGAGGCAAATATAAGCGAAGTGTTATCCAATATTGCTAAAGCGTAAGAGTAATATCAGCAACTTATATTACATTTACCTAATATTGCTAAAGCATAAGAATAAAATGTGCTTAGGATCAAAAGTAAGAGTTGTATGAAATGCGATTGATAAGAATTATCTGGCTTTTGAATTTTATAAATACCAATATTACTAAAGCACGAGGCTTGAGTAGAATGTTGATTGGATCTACTTCTCAATATAAAATTTAAAATACTTAAATTTTTGCTTTCACGTTTGAGAGATTATGGGAAATATTTAAAGTACTAGAAGGCGTCTTTAGATAAAAAAAATATATTAGTTATATCCATAATCTAAAAACATTAATATTAATGATTAAAAATAAATTCGCTAAACATCTCTTGTCTTGTCTTATAGAGATAACATAAGAAGAATATGAGCAATCCGTTAGATATACATATGAGACACACGAATTGAAGGGTACCAGAATAATAATTTTGACTAACTTAGAATCTTAAAATTATTCTATATTCGGTAAAACTTAAATATATCATAGATCGGTAAAAGATATGAGATGCTTCTGATAATACTTCTTCTGAAGATGTTTAAATTATCAAAAAAAGGATAAAGATGATTTGAGAGTCAATTACAAATATATCCTTACTTCTATATCTATTGATATTCAGTAAAAGAATGTGCACAGGAATAGTGCAAGTAGTGTTATACTCTATACTGAAAGAATTATTTTGATATACCAAAATTTGTAAGATGAGAATAAATAAAAAGAAAATTATTTCCATTGCAGCATGGTTGGACCCAGTAAACGTTACTATCCAAACTACCTCAAAATAGGCAATATAAAACCCTTAGATGAATGTCGACCAAACCATTGACATTTCATTAGCATCTGATAGAAAATGTTATGTATTAGGCACTACCTATTTGTCTCATATCTATAATTGTTGTATGATTTGAGAAATGCTAAGAAGCTATCGAAAAGAGAAGTACATCTTCTTGTAAGAAGTAGAGATTTCCAAAAACGACCAAGTTGTTCAGACTTTTAGTCACTTCTCTCTTCTTGCAGAAGCATTAAGTTGTATACCAATTATTTTATGCCAAACATTATCAGATAAATAGTATCACTACTTATGTAAAACATTAAAGGTTATCATGTATATAGAAGGAATTATTTCTTATATTTACATGATGTTGATAATGTATCGTTAGCTAAATGTCATTTGACTATAGGCTAACATAATTAAGATACAATAGGAAATATATTGAATAAATTGGTGAATAGATAAAGTAGTAAGTTCGAAAACTTTGAATATTACGCAATTATGGCAAATGAGGCTATGACATACGGGCATAAAATGCCTAACCCATCTAGTTGGAGATGGTAAGATACTTGATCCTACTGTAGGACCTTATCCAGTTTATGAATCTTGTAATTAAGGGAAGATGACAAAGTCTCTATTTTTGTGTACGATACTATGCTAATGAATTTATTGGAACTTTTACATGGTGATGTACGTGGTCCAATAAATCACACTGTTATAGGTAGGTTTCTCTATTTCTGTCTTCATCGATGAATGTCATGATCCAGACATGTGTTTGTTGAAACACAAGTTAGAAACTTTTGAAATGTTCAAAGGACTTTCGACTTGGAGTAGAAAAACCAACCGTCATATGTATTAAATGTCTTTGATTAAATTAAAGTGATAAATACATGAACTGTAGATTCTTAAAATTTTTAAGGGAGAATGAGATTCTCGCTCACTATAGTCCTTCAAGTATGCCTAAAACACATTAGTGTTTTCGAAAATGAGAAATCAGGCTTTATTAGATAGGGATCGATTGATAATAAGTTACACCGATCTTTCAAAAATATCTATGGAGTTATGCTCAAGAGATTACTGTCCATTTAATTGAACAAAGCTCCATCAAAAGGTTTCCTATTGCTCTATATGAGAAACATACTAGCAGAAAATCGAGTCTTAAGTATGTTAAGATTCAGAGCTATTGTTTAAGTAAAAGTTACTAAACAAGATAAACTTACACCTAATGGGTACAAGTATCGGTTCGAATAATATCAGTTCAATAGATATCTCAGATATTTTAAGGGATATCAGTTCTATGATCTAACAAGAATGAAACGTTCATTTCTTATAGTGTCACTTTCTTAGAGAAATAGATCTCATAGGTTATGTAGATTGTAGAAAGATTGAACTTGGCAAAGTCAATCCAAGAATTACGGAACCGACGTTGGACTTTAGGTTCAAACGAGTGAAACACCTTTTAGACATACCCTTCATATAGTTCAGAAAGGATATTAAAGATATTTGTGTGGTATGTTTAATACCTGAAGATAACCTTTACATTTTCTTAGTTAAAGGAAAATATTCAACGACTTGTAAAGAAGTGATGTTAGACATCAATTCAGAAAAATGGCAAGAAGCCATGAAATCTAAAGTTGACTCAAAGCATGTCAATTAAGTTTGACACTTGATTAAGATTACCATTGAAATAGTTTCTATTGGTTATAAAGGAGTTTACAAATAGAAGCGTAAGGGCCCATTAGAGGTAGAGACCGTCAAAGCTCGATTGGTGGTAAAAGGTTATACTACTTATTGGGGATCGATTATGAGAAAACCTTTCACTGGTCACCATGCTAAAGTTTATTTAAATTTTATTGGTTATTGCAGCACATTTTGATTCATGAAATTTAGCAGATGGATGTAAAGACGTTATTTTGATCTATATGTCTCAAGTAAGAGATATACATGATATATATGGAATAACATGAAGATTTTATATCCAGCTGAAGTTTTGATCCAGTATAAAGACTAAAGAAGTCCATTTGTGGACTTAAACAGGCCTCCTGAAGCTGGAATCTTTAATTTAATTAAGAAATTAGAGAGTCTGATTTGATCAAAAATAAAGAGGAAACAAGTGTGTCAAGAAAGGGAAGCAGAAGCAAGATTATCTTTTAGGTTCTTATATGGATAACATACTCAATATCATAAACGATATTGGTATATAGTAGTTAGTAAAAAATTATTAAGTAAAAACTTCTCCATGAAACATTACAGAAAAACTTTTTATATACTGGGTATAAGAACTTTATGAAAATAAAGCTAGAGATAGGAAGTTGATAGGACTCTTTTAAATCCTTATACATATAAAATGTTCTTGAAAGGCATAGCCTTAACAACTGTGAGACAGTTAATTTACCTTTCAAACATGAAAATTATTTTTCTAGGAAAATGTCTCTTTAAATAAAAGATGAAAGAATTAGAATGTCTAACATAATATATACATCAGCTATAAGTAGTTTGATGTATACCATATTGTGTACAAAACCTAATATCAATGAGGCTGTAAGTGTTACAAAGCATTATCTATCTGATACAGGTAATGACTATTAGATGGTTGTAAAACATATCCTGAAATATCTTAAAGACATAAAGGATAAGTTTTAGATTAAATAGAGAATGTAATTTTGTAATTTACTAGTAAAGAAATACACTGATTTAGACTTTTGAGTCTAATCCCGATGATCAAAAGTCTACATCTGAATATGTGTTATTCTCAATAAGTGCCACAATCATTTAGTAGTGTGTTAAATAAGTGTCCACGGCTGATTCTACCTTAGAGGAGGAATACCTTACGACTTTATAAGGTATAAAGGAAGCAATATGGATACGTAAAATAATCATTGAACTCAGAATACTTCTAGGTTCAGTAGATTCTATCCCATTCTATAACGACTATTAACGGGGTAATTACTCAAGCACAGTAGCCAAGAATAGACCAAAATTCTAAACATATAGAGATCAAATACTATGTATTTAGACCAACCTTGGTTGAAAGAATGTAATTATATCTAAAGTAGATCCTATAGGAAATATAGCAAACCCATTCACTAGGGCCTTAACTCCTAAAGTGTTTGAGAAACATGTGGAGACGATAGATATTAAATATCATCGTGAATGACACTAGAGCAAGTGGGAGATTATTAGAGATAGTGCTTACATGCCATTCTGATTAACAACAATCATTTCGATAATAATCGTTAATTCATAATTATATGGTAAGAAGCTTGTAACATTTATAGAAATTGTAGATATAAAAGAGTTTACATCTGATCCAAATGAGCTTAGGTCAGTGCTAAAAGTTAGCAATTCTATAAGTTAGAATCTTGTCTAAAATGAGACAAAGATTCGAGAATATATTAGTAATGACATAGTTGCAAGGAGTAGCAAATGGTGCTAAGAAATGTCATTATGTAGTATGTTCTCAAAAAAACATTGTTACTGATCTATTATTTTTAACACGAGTCGATCAGTAATCATTTTTGGATCAGTGTATATCTATATCTAAATTGTTCAGATTGTTAGTCTTAGTAGACTGTGAGCTTAGCGGAAGCTTGTATAGGCATATAGGTATTCAGTGAAGATTGAGTACTAAACAAACTCATGATGACCTTCAACAGACATCTCATAAAGCCGTTAATTGAGGGTCTTCTCGAGTTGAGTAGTATTCATAGTCCTTTGACTGGGCGCCACGGTGGGCTTATAAGTGCTCCACTATACTTTGGTTTCACGCATGTCAGAGACCTTTCATAATTTGACCGCTAGGTGTTGCTGGGTATGATCCAATGCTCATGGAGTTTGGTGTGCATATATATAGGATCCATTAGCTTTTTTAGGTAAGTTGTACTATTATGCTCTAGAATTTTATTTAAAGAAATCTTTTAGCCAATAGCAGAAAACCCTGAACAATAGTATTTCATAGAATTAAACAATATCGCAAATGTGTTTGTAGATATTATTTTATAGAAATACAAATTTGGAGATAAGTTCATGATTGAGCACATAGAGATTTGATGGTGATGATCTGTATCTCTGCTCTTTTAGGATATAGGTGACAGAATGATTATATATATATGGTTGACCTCAAATTGTATGGTTTAACACTTTATTCTGTAATATCCGTAACATATGTGTGGGGCATTATTCACAAACTTGTAGAAATATTTCGTAAGAAAAATGGAGGTGAACCTATGAAGTCTCATAATATGAAATGTACTCGTTGAGCACTAGGGTAGTGAGACAGATCGAATAGTTCGATCCAAGATGATTTTGAAAAGTAGGATACATTTAAGAACCTCCCTGAAACATAGAAAACATACTTTATAAATGTTGCAAAGAGATCCTTATTACATGGCAAAGGCAATCTTGCCATATAGCACTTGTTTGACAAGTGGCATATGTAGTCTCTGCATGATTAATACTTGGTAGTGTTGCGGTATTTTTATAATCTTAAAATTAAGTACAAGTATACACTATCGTATGCAAGTAATAAAGGGATTAAATAGTCGGATGTCGAATCCACATGGATAATTTTTTCTTTTTTAACCAATTACTAAAATTATGTCTTCATAATAACTATTCAAAAAAATAAAAAAAATCGAAGAATGAATGTAGAAAATATAAAAATAAAAACACAATGCAAAAAAATTTAGGTGATAGCAATATAGAGAAAACCTAAGATTAATATTATCCTTCAATATACTTTCTAATGATTAATTTCTAATGTTTAACTCCCTTAGTCTTTGTTTTGATCAAGACACTAATGTATTCACAAGCCTCTTCCAAGGTCATGTAAGTATATCTTAATTTACCAAATACCTATATTCTTATGGTACTTGTAATAAATTAAGATTCATTAAGATTAGGTCTTATTGATCATACATGCCAATTAGGTATATTCCTATCCTAAATTAAAACTTGCATATGCAACATTGAATGTTACTCTACAATCATGCATCAAATTACCTAGGTCTAAATATTATGATTCTTCTTCCGAGTTTATCAACAATATTACCAATTCATTCACCATATATTGGCCAGATATATTAAAGCATTAAGATCAAGTAATTTGAATATCAAAGAACTAAGTTTATTAAATATTCAAAAGATATGAAAATTAAGCACACATATTGAGTTCAACTATTAACCCTAGAAAATAAGTTTAGCTCATGGCGACAAGAGAACAACAGTAAAAATAATAATAAATCATAATACAATCAATAGCAAACCGATATAGACATCGAATTGCTCTTAATTGCGCTGCTTAAGATATTCTGGATGCCAAAGAACGCCTTGAATCTCTCTCTAAAGTTGCTTCAATTAAACTCCTATTGCTCTCCAAAACTTGTGCTTTATATTCTTGATGTTCTTGATTGTGTCTTAGGTGCTCTAGGTTGATTTTTAAAGGCTGGAAACGAGTAGTTTTTTATAGGGATTGATATGAGCTTGAAAATCTCAATTTTCGTTGGACTATGACTCGCGCTACCGCTGGGACGCTATGCAGTTGTCGCTGGGGCGACACGTGAAAAAGGTTTCACCACTGGAGCGGTGGGATGTTAGCGTTGGGGCGCTGGCTTATCGCTGGCACGATAACTATTTGGCGCTAAGGCGCCAGATGCGACTTAAACAGGTCATTTTTCTTATTTCGATCACTGTTCCAGCACTGGGTCACATACTTTAAATTTTGTTCAAATCCCTATAAATAACAATAATGCACATAAATAGTCATCTATTCTCATAAAATAATAAAATATCAAAGTAAAAATATGAAAAAAAATATATGACAATTTTGCCTTTATCAGGTAGCATGCATTAATGCTTAAGTGATAAGTTTCAGTCATGCGAAGAGTGAGGTGGCTAAAGGTTTGCAAATGTTGCATTTATCCCCTTACATTTGCTAACTTTAAAAATTAGTTTTGAACTTGTTTCTAAATATGTGCCCAATTCTAAGTTAACAAACCAGCGCCCATTTGAGAGGATTTCAAAATTGACTCTTGCTAGAAATTGATCAATAATGCTATCATTCCAGAGTTTCAATACCACCACTTTGTTGAAGCCTAGAGTTGTTTAAGGGTTGACTTCAATGTGAGCTCCGAAAAGTAATTCTTCACTGAAGTTCTTCAAGAACAAGTTTTTATAAACTCATATTGTATTTGATATATTTCTGAGCATGCATATTGATTAAAATGTTTAATTTTGCTGCATAATTGCTTGATTGTCATGCATTTAAGTTTTCATCAACTTGTGCATTAACCATATGCATGCACCTAGATTACACATTAACAGTGGTATCAAAGCTAATCATGTGTTTTTTTGTTAATGTAGTGTGTTGGAAGAGTTGAGAGAGTTTTTGCTAAGTCTTTTCTGAGTATTCTAAACAATGGGTTATAAAAGAACAAAAGATAAAAAAACATTCAATTATTCTCATCTCTCATAACAAATAAATATCATAAGAATCAAAATGTTTTAAGAGTTAAAACATCTACTGTTGAAAATTTTATGGTTGCTATTCTAGATTCACAATCCCACCATTTTTGTTGTGTACTAAAATTGTGCAACAGTACACTTCAAGATGAGCTTAAGATTTGGAGATTGAAACTCTTGAAAAATTGAAAGCTGCCTCAATCCAAGTAAGTTTTTCTCACTTACAATTTATTTAATTGATACATATGAACATATATGAGATATATGTATATGATTATGTTATTTAAGTGTATTTTATATATGATACTTCTGTTGCGTGTAATAAAATGTAAAATTATCCGTAAACTTAATTAATCACACATTTACTTAACAAGAAGCATAAAATGAGACTATGTGCTTGCACGATTCAACGTAAGTTGTTGATATGATGTAGACCATAGAGCAGTTTTAAAATATTCTCACATTGTGGCAGAGGTCGAAAAAGAATGTGTGAGAAGGGTAATAATGGCAAGAATAGTTTTTCAGCCATTAGGAGATTATGGTTATGGTGTCAAAAGGACATGAGAAATCACAACATAAAGGCTGCCCTAGACAATTAGTATTCAAGAATCTTTGGAGACCATAGTCACAAGCCTTAATTAAATCTGAAACTTAACTAGAGATAACACTAAAGAACATTTGTTAAATAGGGGATGATTTTGGTTAACTTCATGAATAGAGATTTTGAATTAATGAGGGGGTTTGTCGAATGTGGTAATTCAGCAATCATGTATGGGCATGAATTGAAATGAATACAAAATAAAGCGTTAATAAAAAGTCTAGTACGCAAAGGTTATGCAAGGAAGGAGTAAAACGAAAAGGCAAAAAAATAGAAACTATTCACACAGCGATTACTGTTCACGCGACAACTTATAGGTATTTCCTATTTTGGCTCAATTAACTTCTTTAAGTAGGATTTGGACTCCTACAAGTATGAACTCTTATTCTAACTTGGTTTAAGGTTTTTAGGGACTTTGTAAGCATTATCTAAACCCTTGTAAACTCTTAGAGGTAGCCAAGCATCATGATACAAACGTAAAAAAGAATAAAGGAGTAGGTAGGCACTAAGTGCATGGTGCACTAGGGTATAACCTTTTATGATGTCTTTGTTCTTGAGTGAACAAAAAGAGCACCAAAAGATCATTTTGAAAGTTCTCGGGTTATTCTTATATTCTTTAAGTTAAATCTCTTGTGAGGGATGAGAGATACTAAGAAGTCTTGTAAAAATCATAGTGATCTAAGAGATACTAAAAGGTTTATAATGGGAGATACTAAGAGGTTTATAATGGGAGATATTAAGAGGTCTTGTAAGATGGTGATAATGTAGGAGATAATTAGTAATCTAATTAATAAAATAAGCTGGATATCTTACGTCTTATGATTTCTTTCTTTATCTATATTAGTGTGTATATCTTTTATGTTCTTGATTGTTTGTGAGTTAAATCTTCCACATGCGCCTAAGTTTCTTAAGGTGCTAAATACTAAGCCATAGTGGTATTAAGGCACATAAGACCCCAACAAAGGTGTCAGTGCAAAAGGTTATTCTCATAAAGAGATCAGTGCTAAAGCTGAACCCTCAATGAATATAAAATTCAAGCAATAATAATGTGCAAAATCATATTTTGTGGTAACTTTGGCCCTTTGCTTTTATAACTTTACAACATTATCGGGTGTTGCAAGGAACTTGCATTGTTAACATATAACAATTAAACATTTTTGTGTTATTTATGTTAAGGTTTGTGCTTACGCGCCATCTTTGCTTGTATAAATATTTAATTTTATAATATTTATGCAATTAATATTTTATTAAATTACTAATAACCTTTATTAAATGGTAATTAAGCTTGTCACATTATAGACAATAAGTATGATCTGAATAATTTCATATCTAGTTTAAACCAGGGTTAAGAGTTAGTAATGCTGATAGTTATAAATGCTAAGAGTTAGCACTACTAAGAGTTAGCAGGTTATAATAGTCAGCGAGATTTAAATAGTTAGAACCTTATCTATAATATAAGAAAGACCTGAGAATCTACTCGTAATGACATAGTTGCAAAGAGTTGTAATAGATACTAAAAAATGTCATTATGTAAATATCTTATCAAATAAAAAGTTCTTGATCTACGTTCACCAATGAGGGTCTATCGGTGTAACATAATTATATAGATTAGTATATCTATATATCTGTATTATACAGATGATTATTCTTAGTTAACAATGAGCTTGGTTGAAGCTCATATAAACATACAAGTATTCAGTTATAACTGGATACTGAACAGACTCATAAGGACCCTAATAGATATCCTATGAAACTGTCAAAAGAAGGTCCTCTCGAGTTGAGTAATATTTGTGGTCCTTCGACCTGAGCGCCGCGGTGGTCTTATGGGAGATCCACCATACTTTGGTTCCACGTATGTCAGAGACCTTTCATGGTCTGATCGTTATGTGTCGCTGGGTATGGTTAGATGCTCATGGAATTCGGTGTGCGTAGATATGGGATCCGCTAGCTCACATAGATGGGTTGTATATCCAATACTTATAAGGACATAAATATACTTTTACTTAATAATTATTTAATTGTTAAATAATTCAAATAAATATTTATTTAGTTAATTGTTAAATAAATAATTTAGTTTAACTATGATTAAGAGTTAACTATTTGGTTAAGTTAAGTTAACCTTAATGGTTAAGTAAAAGTTAACCTAATCATGATTAAATTAATTAACTATAGTTAAAATATTTAAATGTTCTTTTACTTAACTAGAGTTAAGTTTTAACTATAGTTAGAATATTTAAATGTTCATTTAACCTAACTAGAGTTGAGAATTAACTATAATTAGGTTAGGTTAAATGCAAATTGAAATTAAATTCATTTGTATAAATAAAACAAATTTAATTAAATTCATAAGTTTGTTAAATTTTCTTTTAGCTAAAAACTTGGCCAGCCATTACGAAGAGGAAAAAGAGAAATTGTTTTCTAATTATTAGATTCAAGAGTTGAATTCATAATTTTCTTTTATAAGGCATTAAAACCAATTTAGCAAAAGAAGTTTTAATTAATTGATTAAGTGTTAATCAAAAGAAAAAATTAAGAACATAAGTTTAAGTTATTAAACTTTTGCTGGATTAAAGGCTGTCATTCTAAATAATCAAACCCACCATTATTGATTTTATACATGCTAAATGTTGTTCCAAACCCAAAAGGATGAAAAAGGAGCCCTTATTCATATTCTAAGGCTTTAAGTATCATCTTCAACTACAAAGACAAATGAGAAAACCAAATTAGATAATTCAATAAGCAATTTGGAAAAAATAACAAGCCTCATATGGACTGAAATTTGTTGCAATGGATAGTGTTATCAAAATAGCAAATGACGAACTTTCATTCTAGTCGATATTAGAATATATAAAGGATACAAATTCTTAACTAGTTAGCAAGAACAATAGGAAGAAGAACATGTATAAGCTTCAAAAAAACTGAGCTTGAAATTAGATATAATGATATAGTTAAATCACCATAAAATGGGATACACATGCCATAGTTGAATCACTAAACAATAGGGATATATATGCCTAAGATATACCTTTTCAAAGTTCTTGACAATTTTGCTTCTGGCGTAGAATTTTTCTCATATTCCATCCACAACTCACCTATTTCCTTGGCTGCATTTTACGGATCAGATTAACCAGGATAAAGGACATGAAATAATATTCCATCTTCAAGCAAATTAAAAAACAAAATCTTAGCTAATGTTAGAGAGAACAAGAAAGAAAGAAGCACCTCTTGCCCCCCTATGATAAAATAATGCATATGTAAGAAGCTTCAGTTCATATAATAGAAAAGAATTTTGAGTTTTTCTCATATCTTTGTTTCAAGAATTTTGAATAATCTAATTTAATTTTCTCTTTTGTCTTTATAATTGGAGATGATACTTCAAGCCTTAGAATATGAAAATGGGAAGGGCTCATTTGTTGATTTTAGTGCAATAGAAATGCTTTATATACCAAAAAAAAAAAAAGGTTGAAAGCCAAAGGGGAATAATCCTATAATTCACCTCCCTGTAGCTCATTAGAAACAATGTTTTTTCAATATGTTTGATATTAATACAATATTTTTAAAACAAATTACTTGGGAAACAAACCTCAAAGAATGTTTAGAAGTTCCATTGGTCTAACCAAATAAAAAATATTGGACAATTATAACTATGAACAAGAAATATCTTATAACAAAACTAGTCAAAATACACAAAGAGACATGACAAGAAAGTAGCAAATAGAGTAACAAAATGACTACCATCAGAAACTATTGCATAATAAGAGTAATTTATGACATTATGCAAAGTGATGCTTTTCAAATGCAAATATTCTCCGAGCAATTATCATCGAAAAACAAATGTTCAATGCATAACAATATAGCTATTTAGAAGCAAAGAAAAAGTTTAACATAATGCAGAGCATAACCTGATGAATAGAACCCTGGCACTCCTGGTACTGTGTAGAGCAGAAAGTTCCATTGCTGACCAAAAGACAATGACAATATAATATGAACTCAATAGTAATAACAGAAAAAAAAAGGCAGACTTCATAGCAACTTTAAGACATTAATGGGGCCAAACAAGCATTTCCAAGCATTTATAAATAAAAAAGGGTCCTCTTTATGAATAAAAATGATACTAGAAGGAAAATCCTAATGAATGAACTCAACATATTTCAAGAAAATTACAGAAAAAGTTTAGCTAGAAGGAAAGGAATACAGGGAATCTAGGCTTCAATAATTTCACCGTGCAATCTTCAACATATGTTGCTAGAATATTTCTATGGGGATGATGAGTGACACCAATTGCATCCTTTTCATGGACCTGGTTATGACAAATAAAGCATGTCATTTGTATTCAATTCACAATTGATTGACATCATTTGTAGACTATGGTAAGTCCTTCTTTCTTTTGTTAAACCTGTCTCTTTCTGAAAAATACAATTGAGTTTTTTTTTTTATGACAAACACCATCCCATGTAAGAGCAATTTAAATGCTGAAAAGTCATCTTTTCTCATCCTTAACCAACCAAATGCTTATTTTCATTAGATACTCTAGTTTACCAGATTGATGGCTGAAAGCAATACAAGTTTCTGCAGATATTCACAGATTATAAAGCTGATAATTAAAATTAAAAGCATTGTTAAAGTGACAATAAGTAACAAGCAGCATAATAATTGCAATATAACAATTTCTTAGTCAATTCCATTGCAGAAATACATTTCGCAAAAATAAAACACAACAGGTAAAGGTGAAAAACTACAGCTAAAGATTACATCTTCCAATCCCAACCTTAGTTGAGTCCCATCAGTCGATGAGAGATACTTCCTGATTTTATCTCCTTAGACTAAATTTCAGTGCATAAACTTTGGATGACTGTAAACAATAATATTAATTTCTAAATTGCAATAAATTAGAAAGGCATCTTATGGTTACCTTACCCTTTCTGGTTAAAAAAGAACCTGAGAAAAACATAGCGCGACCCTCAAACACCTTCGTGGAGGTCCATATAGAGAACAATAAATCCTTTCCTCCTTTTCCTTCATGTTTATACGAAGAATCAGTTTTTAGCTACAATATACATTCAAGAACAATTACCTTTGTCCCAAATTCTCACCATACATTGATTAAACAGGGTAACAAAGAACAGAGAAATATCTAGAGTGCTACTAAATTTATCCTATCCCAGAATATAACAAAGTCATCCTAAGATCATAATAGGCTAAAACCGATTTAACAAGTTTAATCATATATAAAAGAATTCAACACTAAAGAATGCATGTCTTTACCACACAGTAGAATCATTCACCTATTGGTGAAACACAAGTTGTAAGAAAAATCTCCACCTTCTCTTTTACGAAACGAAAAGCTCTTCACAACATATATCATGAGATTCAAATGCAAATCTTTAAACACAAATATATATATATATATATATATATATATATATATCATTTCACTCTAAAAAGGGACTCCAATAGATTTGAGACAAGAATATCATTGAAAATAACCACCGTGGTAGTAATAAAAAATCTAAAGGCATATTCTTTTGATCATATCCCCACAAAATAGCCACGTTAGTTGCTGCAAACAGGCAAAAAAGTCAATGCTATGAAGTAGAAAAAATAAGATACAAGACAAAAGAAGAATTAAACATTAATCATTTGTAATCTTCATTTAAAATTTAAATCACATAGAAACTAGGTCTAATTAAAAGAAAAAAAAAATCCGAATATAAACCTGTTGTTGGATCTTGGCAAAGTCATCAAGTGCCAACGGCTCATATGCCTATGAGCCATTCTAATTAACTATGGATCTATCATTCCGTTGAACATTCTCGATTAATGAGTATTTTGATTAAGATATTTTTGAGAGTTTGGGAAATTTGGAAGTAATATTAATTGATAAAAGAGAAAAACAATCAGTACAAAATAGGGGTACGTTGGCTATTTATATATTTTTTTTTTAAATGTCTATTTAGGATGTCACTCACCAAAACTAACGGTGACGATGAATGAGTTAGAGGAGACTAAACAAAGAATTGAATATAGCAGTCCTGCAAATAGATAAATCACTGATTTTGCTCCCTCTCCCACTCCCTCTCCCGCTCCCTATCTCGGCCTTGGTCCCGCGAATCGGAAAGGGTTTTTCTCTTTTGATTTTCTTCTTCCTCTTCTTGTTGTTGTCGTTGTTGTTCAAGGCGATGTTTTTTTTTGGTCAGCGATTTCTTTGTGGCGGCGTTCCAGGGCTAATTGATTGCGTTGAGCTTTGGGAAAAAACGCTGGTTTTGGGATTTCATCGACTGGGCGGTTCATTGTTTGTGTGGTTTTTTCTTGCTAACTAAGGTTTTGTTTCTTTGGGCTAAAAAGGATCATTTTAATTTTTCGCTTGGTTAATTGCAGAAGGGGAATTGAATTGAAGCGTGTGCTTGTATTAATGAGAGGATTGATTATGTTTCAGGTGATTTTGGGTAACTTTGTTTTGCAAAGAGACAAGAATTAGGGTGACAAAGTCTAAATGAGTTTTGTATGTTTTGGAAATAGATAACGCCTCAAATGAAATCGTTTGGGGCTTTTTTAATTTTTATTTTTAGATTGTTTTTGTTAAAATGTCCAAATCAACGTTGTTTAGGCATATATTATTTTTTTATATTTTAAATTTATTTTATTAATTAATTTTTTAAAATAAAAATTAATTTTCTAATATTGATTGTCACTAATTCACTGACACTTTATTTATTGATACCATGATATCAACAATTGATACTTTATTTCACTAATACTATAGTATCAATAATTTATTGACACTTCGTTTCACTGAACCATTTAAAAAAATGTCAATAATATAGTGTTAATGAAACTCATTTTTATAGTAGTGATGAGAATAGGATAAATAAACAAAATAATGCTTAATATCGTTGAAAATATTATACACCTCATAAGATTTATGAAAGAAGAAAAACATCTATATACTTATCAAATCATTCATACATAGCTAAAATATCCAATAATAGTCAAAATAACAACCATGCCTCCATGGATAGGAAGAAAATATAAACATGTAATAATATCGAGATGCAAATGTTAGTGCGAAGCAACAAGGGTAGTTAAGAAGCAATCTAGCTAAGAGTGGAGGTGAAGTCTAGCCATACATAATCTAAACTATCTCACTCAAATGCTGCTCAATCTAAATCTGGCAAGACTTAATGCAACTAAGCTGGGTCCCTTGAATTGTCTAGGCTATCTAAATATCTTGAACTGTCAACTAAAGCCTATAAACTTATGAGATATCTAATTTAGCTCCTTAATAAAGGCTTTAATATTCAACAAACTAGAATTCTCAATTGTCTCAGGCTATACCTTAAAACTACCCTTTAGCTTGACAAACTAATGTTTAGGTCATTCTTAACCATCTCTCAATCCTCTTCAATATGGCCATTCCCCTTACCCGTAGGCGTCCTAAACTCAAGAGGGTCAGTAATTATAGATTAGTCATCCTTAGCCTTTATGTATATATCCTATAATGCTTTAAAATATTGGTAATCATCATTCTATATAGAAGTCTATAGGCCATATTGTCATAATGTAGATCATCTGGTGAATAATAATATAACTAAAGTTAAGCCTCAAATGCCTAAGTAAATTGGCTATATTGACTGAGTCCATCCTTTACTGCCATAAAATGCCCGCCCTTAAGAAGAATGACCAACTGTACAACCTTCTTTAAAATATTTGTTCTAAGGTTAAAATTGGTAAATGATACTTCCTTAGTCAAATTCAGATTAATATTTATCCCTTTGCGACAAAGCTCACTTCTAATCTCTTATGGGAAATGCCACAAGACTGTAGTGGTTACCTTGTGAGCTAAAAACCTCTTTATCCTCATTAAGTAAGCCTAATGCATCACTAATGAGAGAGCCAATATCTTGAATCTCCCAGTCCTTCACAAAAGTTATAAAGAAGCCTCTATTCTAATTGGAGTCCAAAACATTATTATAATTAATTTTATTAACTTAGGTGATTCTAGATTACATATCTAAAAGATGATATGCCAACGAACAGATTAAACTACTATAAAAAAAACCTATAAGGTTTTTAAGCCGGATAAATGAACTGGTCAACTCAGTATTAACTTCTTAGTGAAAAATTTCTTAAATTTGTTATGTTTCTCAAAAGTAGCGAAGTTTTAAAAGTCATAGTTTACCTTGCACTTTTTGATCGATTTTTAAAATCCGCTTAAACCTCTAGGTTCAGCCACGACAATATGTTAAATTACTAAAATGCCTTTCAAATCAAATTTGTTGGGATTTTATGAAATGAACCAATGAACTAGTTCTAACATCTACGAAATAATGATTTGAGGCTTGATTCAGCAAAAATCCAACCTAAAATAGGTCAAATGGCTTGAATATGATTAGGAAAGATTATTACCTAAAATAGGTCAAATGGCTTGAATATGATTAGGGAAGATTATTGTCTCAATTTGGTTTTAAGGACTTTGAGGGATTTGTTTTGTTTTTGATTCTATTGTTAGGTTTTAAAATGCCAAAAATGTGTGAGGCAGTGCGATTGAGTGATAAAAATACCCTAAATGGATAGATTTAGTTGAATCATGTGGTTAGGGTTGACTTCATTTTAGAACTTTTAGGGTGATTTTGTGTGTTTGATTATGTTAAAAAGTTGTTTTTATGGCTGAAAATATGTTTTAGATAAGATTTTAGAGAGACTTTGATGAAAAAACTAGAATGGATCATTGAATTGAGAGAAAAGGTGAAGGTGATTTTAAAAGTGGTTTCAATTGATTTGAAAAATAGACGGGTATATAGCTTATGCAAACCATCAAGTTAGTTTCTGATAGACAGGATCATCTTTTAGGTTACACAAAAAAATGATAAGTTGGTTTTAACTTGTTTTACAATTTATTTTCAACTCAAATTTTATCATTCTAAAGATGATCAAATTAATCTAGAAACATTGCAAAGCCAATAAATGCTTAAAATTAATGCCTAAAATAAATAATTAACACCAATCATATCAATATTAATACATCAATAAAAAATTCAACAATTCAAAGTTCAAAGTACAAATCAAGCATCCTATGCAATCATTATGTTGTCCAATTATAATAAATAAGCATTTATGACTTAAATTAATCATAAAATATTACACTCATCATCAAAATTAACAAAAGCACTTAATAAACCAAATATTATAAGAAATATTGCTATTTGAAGATTCAATACACCGAGCTCTCTTTGTATTTTGCAAAATCTCTCCTCACAAAGTGGTTTTGATGAAGATATTAGCAATTTATTCTTCAGTGGGCATAAATTGCAATGAGATATCCCCATTTTGAACACGATCTCTTAAAAAATGTGTTTAATCTCAATATGTTTGATTCAAGAGTATTGAATAGAATATTTTTAATAAGTTGCTAGGACTTATGTTGTTACACAAAATAGTGATATCAACAAGATGAACATAATAATCCCTAAGAGTTGTCTCATCCAAAGTGTTTGTGCACAAAACTACTAGTGGTAATATATTCAGCCTTGATGGTTGATGTAGCAGTGGAGTTTTACTTTGTATAAGACCAAGACATAAAAGAATGACCTAAAAAATGACAAATACAACTAGTACTCTTCCTATCCACTTTATAACTAGTAAAATTGGCATAGGAGTATTAAATAGGTCATTATAAAAGGTTTATCACACACCTCTTAAGCTGATCAAATTGGTCATATCTTATTGCCATGAGTGTAAAGTTTGATATTTCATATTTTTCTTCTTCCTCTAATAAGTAAATATTATAAATATCCTATATTACATTCATTGTGTCTTTTTTTCCCTTCTTGTTCTTGATGATAGGCATTCATGAATCTTGTGTCTAAGCATCTTACCTTCAAAGCATATTATATGATTTTTTTTTTATCTTTTTAGATTTACCACTTTCTTTCTTCACTTCCTTCTTAAGTTTTCTTTCATTTGCATTTTTAAACTTTAGAAACTTTTGAACTTTCTTGCATTTTTAAGGATTAAGACATCTTCTTAATTACTATTACTACTATCTACTTTGCTAATGATAGTCTTGAGTGCAACGTTATTTTTTCTTTAAAGCTCCCTCATATAGCATCCTTCAACTCAATTTCATAATTCATGAGTTTTCTAATAAGATCACCAAGTATTTTTTATTGAGATTATTTACTTCCTTAATAGATGTTGTCTTTTTCGTTCATTCCTAAATAGTGACTTAAGAATTTTCTTTACTTGCTCACCATAGAATGACTTTTAGTAAGAGATATTATTTGGTTAATAATGATAGAAATTGAGTGTACATATCATGTATGTCATTATTTGATTATATCCTAAAGAGCTCATTCTTTCTAGTGAGCCTACTAATATTGGATTATTTGATTTGGTTGGTTCCTTCATAAATAACTTCTAAATGTTACCAATTAACATATGTTAATTTATATTTACAAATTCTATTGAATTCTATTCCATCTACGATAGATAAAAGTTAGTTCATGACCTTGGCATTTATAGTAAGATTTTTATGATCACTAGTATCCCATTCACTTTAGAGTTTGGCGACTGCGTTTCCTTTACTATCTATTTTCATAAGGAAATAAGGACCATTTTCAATAACTAACCAAAGTTTATAACTCATGAATTTGAAGAAAAAATCTTATCCTTTCTTTTTTATAGTTATAATCGATCTTATAAAAGAAAAAAAAGTTTAGTGGTGGATTGCCCCACATAGTTGGAAGGTTCACTAAGAGTTACCATGGATCATCATTAGACAGTTAGGTCCTTAGAAGAGTGTTGTGCTCTATTATCAAATGAAATTCCAGTTTAGACAACCCAATAGAAGGGCTAAATTAGGCCAATGTGTTCTAAAATGCTATTATGAATATTTTATGAAAATTTAAAGCCATAAAATAAGTAAATAACTTAAAATAAATGCAATAAATATAAAGCGAGAGTTAAAAGATAGCAAATATAGTATTTTTATATGGTTTGACACTTTACATGGCTTACATTAATGCTTCAAACCAAATATGATGAGGTTTCTATTGGGATTTATGTTTACGTGCCATCTCTTTTATGTATGAATATTTGTTTTATATTTCTACTATTATCATTTCATTAAATCGCTAATTATATTTTATATATAGTAAATTGCTTGCAACGTTCAGATATTGTATAATCTGAAAGAGTTCAAATCTGGTCTAAAGAAGTTTAGATCAGTGCTAAGAATTAGCAATGCTGAGATTTATAAATGCTAAGAGTTAGCAGGTTATAAGAGTTAGCGAAATCTAAAGAGTTAGCTAGTCTTGTCTAAAATTGACAAAGACCTGAGAATATATTAATAATGACGTAGTTGCAAAGAGTTGTAAATAGTGCTAAAAAATCTCATCATATAAATATATTCTCAAATACTATGTTCCTGATTTATCTTTGCTGATGCAGGTTTGTCGGTAAAGACCTTATTAAATATAGATTAGTGTAAGTCTATAACTGGATGGTCTAGATGGTTAGTCTTAGCAGATCATAAATTTAGTGGAAGTTCGTATAGAGATACAAGTGTTCAATAAGTACTGGGTACTGAACAAACTCACGAGGACCTCCAATAGACATCTTATAAAGCCGTCAATAAAGGGTTTTCTCGAGTTGAGTAGTATTCGTGATTCGTTGACTTAAGCGCTATAATAGGCTTGTAAGTAATCCACCATACTTTTGTTCCACACATGTCAGAAACCTTTTATGGTCTGATCGCTGGGTATCGCTAGGTATGGTCTGATGCTTATGGAGTTCGGTGTGCATAGATATTGGATCCATTAGCTCATTTTGGTGAGTATTATATCATAATGCTCTAAGATAGTGTTTCGAATTTAGAGATAAGTTCACAGTCGAGCATATGGAGATTTGACGGTGTTTATCCATGTCTCTACTTTTCTATAATACAAATGATGGAAAGATTATACGTATATATTATAACCTTAACTTGTATGATCTAACGTGTCATTTTGTAATATCCGTACATATGTGCGGGACATTATTCACTGACATATGGATAAGTTCTATGACAAACTATGTGTGGATCTAGAGAGTTTCACAATATAAAGTGTACTCCTTATGCACTGGGGCAGGGTATTGGATTAAACAATTTGATCCAAGAAATTCTAGCAGATCGAAAATATATTTAAATATTCCTCAAGTTGTGCACTTATTTAGATTTAAATGTTAAGTACATCACTTAATTAGTTGATAATAGTTGTTAACTAATAAAATGTTAACAAGTGGTACAATTTTGGTCCATGAATTATTTTACCATGAATTCACCATTAATCTTTTTAATAAAATCAAATAAGGTAAAAATTAATTATTCAAATAGTTATTGAATAATTGAATAAATATTATTTAAACAAATAATATATATTTAATTCTTGTTATTTTAATGTAAGTGTAGTAAGCATTTGTAATATGCAATAAATGATGTTTGCCAATAAAAATTAAATAATGTAATAAGAATTCATGTTAGGACACACATGAATCATAAAATAACTTAAAGAAGCATTATCATTTGTAATGCACAAGTGATATGGCTGGCCATTTTTGGTGGAGTGGAGAAATTGGTTGAATGTGATCAATAATCTCCATTTAGCTATGTTTAATGGTAGACCACGAAAAAACATTAATGAATTGGAACCAAAATTGCATGATTCATTGATTCACATAGTGTATTATTCGACAATATGAAAGGAGAAAGAATGGAGAGAAGTTTTTCTTAAGTCATTTCTTAAGTATTCTTGAAAAGTGTTACGAGGGAACAATAAAACTAAAAACATTCAATTCCTCTCATCTCCCATTAGAAATAAATACATAAGAATCAAAGTATTTTAAGACTTAAAACATTTATTGCTAGAATTTTGTGGCTGCTATTTTAACTTCACAATCCAACCGATTTTTTTGTTGTGATCTAGAATTGTACAACAGCACACTTCAAGGTAAGCTCAAGACTTAGAGATTGTAACTATTGAAGAATTGAAAACTACCTTAAACCCAAGTAGGTTTACTCACTAGTAGTTTATTTAGTTGATACATATAAACATATATAAGATATATGTGTAAGATTATGCTATATTGAGTGTATATTATATATGATACTTCTGTTGCATCTATAAAATTTTAAAATTATACTTACACTCAATTAATCACACACTCATTTAACAATTTCTACTAGTTTTGCCTCATCAAAACTTCTTATAATGTTAAATTAAAGGGTGTCAATAGACACATACAATTACAACAAATCTTAGAAAATAGAATGGGAAAGGATTAATATGTGAAAGAACTATTATAAGAGTAAATTAATAAGTGAAACCCTAAGATTGTGTATAATTTACAAGTTTTAAAAGCTTTATTGTTTTTCAAGTGAATAAGCAAGTTTGAATGTTGAAAAAACTTATTTTGGGTGAAAATAAGTTTAGATTATAGATATCAAAAGTAGTCATTAAGATACGTTTTAAAAAAGCCAAACTGACCAAACCAGTTTTATGCTTAGCAAACTAGTCAACAGGTTTACTATTGTTGAAAAATGTGACAGTTAGTTGTTGAGATAGTTTTGCGCTTTACAAATCAGTTAAAATGGGTTTGACACTTTATAAATTGGTTAAAACATATTTGGAATAGATCTTCTAGTTTCATTCAGACTTAAACTAAATTTTTGAAAGTGTTGGCAAACCAGTTAACCGCTTTAAATAGGTGTGGAAATCGATTAACAAACCGACTTCATGTGTATACCGCTCAACTACTTTAACCAAACTAACATGCTTGTTTAAACCTCTAATCCATTTTGATAAAATCTAGCAAACTAGTTTTTGTTAAAAAGTCTTACCTTAAACTAGTTGCTAAGGCCACTTTCTATGGTCGACGTCTAAGAGTTGGTCGCCCAAATTGCTTGAGAAAATCAACAGCTCCACACAATGCTAATGAATTAGATGGTTATATTTTTTCGACCATTGATTGAGGATAATCAAAATATAAACCAAAGTATTCTAAAAAATATCAAGTCAATGAGGTAAAACTAGACTGAGCTGACAACTCCTCTAGGGTTACCCGTACCTTGAGTTACAAAAGCCGCTTTGAAGGCGATATCAATAGGCTGACCTGCAATATGGTTCGGTCAATATCCTTAGGTGACCTTAGAGGGTTGAGTCTTCAAATTCTCAAGTTCATAAGAGCTAGCTAAGGCAAATTTTTAGTTACGACCATGCTATTAACATGATTAATTTGAGGAGTTTACATCAGTTCTTTCCTGATTAATGTTATACTAGTTAAGCACAAGCACATGCTATTGTATCAATTAATATAGGATTTTAAGTCTAAGTATCGATCCCGCAGGGATTATTCGATCTATTTTTATTAACTAATTAGTAAAATTATATCCACTTAACATTTATTCAGAAAGCCAAAATCTGAAATTCAATTTATTAACCTAAACAGCAAATAAACAAAGAAATAAATTCACTAAAGGAGAATAATCTAGGGTGCAAACTCATCCCCAAGTATTTCATTAAATACATTAACTACTTAGTTAATCCTTTAATATAAATTACTGGCTTAGACACTAATCTTATCACAAGCTTCTGTCGATGGTCGAGTGACTATATTATACATTTTAACAATCACCTATATGTCTATAGTAATCAAATTATAATATAATTTATTAATATCAAGTCTAAATAATACCATACATGCCACCTAGGTATATGTCTATCCTAGATAGAACTCATATTTGTTACTCTATGGTCATGTATTAAACTATCCTAGGCTAAACACATAAATTCTTTTGTCAAGTTTATTATAGTTCCTCAATCATTCATAAAATTAACCAGATATAATGAAAGCATTAAATACAAGATAGAAGAATCAATTGTATGTATTAAGCTTATAAACTAAGAATCAATGAAATCCAATTACATACTAGGTTCAAAGGTCTAACCCTGGAAATAAAAACTTAGGTCATGGTGAGATAAAGAGTTATAGAGTTTATCAAGAATAACATCATTAAAATCATAAAAAGCTAGAAAGATAAAAAGTTGAAGAGATAAACTAATTTTTCTACAGTCTTCAATCTTCTAGTTTTCTTGATCTTCCAAAATTTACTATTTCTCTCTTCTTTTCATTCTTAAATTAGGCTTTTTAATATTCTATTCATAGGTTTATGTCTTAAAATTAGGATAAAACATCAAATATAAGTTAGATTATGATTACTGTTCACACGTTACGATTCACACGCACTGTTCACGAGTACTTTCACTAAGTTATTATTCGTGCAGTGGCACAACGCTGGATTCTGAATGCAAAGGCGTTGTACATGCTATTTTGAGTGCGGGGCACTGGTACTGTAGCAACGATATAGCTAAGCACTGTAACATGGTATTGTATCAATTTATTGTGGCAATATACAGTAGTAGGTACTATAACAATTTGATATTTTTGGCTTATTTTCATTAGATTTTCATCTTTATTTGCTCTATTGACTCCAAATTTACAAAATAGCAACAAAGCACATAAAAAGCTAAATAATCTAAATTTGAATGAACAAATATTAAGTTTGAAGATGAAAATATTGAACTTAATTAACCCTTATCAATTCCCTGAAATCAAGTGCAAGTTGGCCAAAATCAACCTAGGCCGATTAAATTTAGAGATATAGAACCTGTGTGACCTACAAGTAGTTCTAGACGACCTAAGATAGATAGGAACATACTGGTAGAAGCATTGCAAAATTTAGTGGTTGATTTAAGGCTTATGGCGTGTCCTTCTTATAGGAAGCCTTGCCCTAATAACATTAACACACATTTTTATTTTCAAAAGGATATAAGATTCCCAAATTCTTTATATTTTTAAGTGAAGAGAATATCACCACCTTCGACCATATTTCTAAATTCACAGTACAGTGTGGTAAGGCCAGCTCATCTTCTTTTTAGAAATTGAGTTTATTTGGAAACTTTTTGACCAAGACAACCTTCACTTGGTATACCAATTTAGTACCCGTGTCGATTGCCAGTTGAGAGTAAATAGAGGAAAAGTTCCATGTTGAATTCTACAAGCCACCTCCAAAGGTCACTTTGGCTAACCTAGCCAGGGTTACCTAAATGCCAAGTGAATCGGTCACAAAATATATTAGCCAATTCAGAAAGCTTATAACGTGTTGTTAGTCGTAGATCTCGGAGGCCAACTCAGTCCTAATGGTTGTCATAGGCATGTCTTATTTGATGCATAAACACTTTGAAGGAAACTGGTTCAAAGATCTATATAAGTTAGCTACCTAGACGGCTAGCTACGAATCACTTCTGATGGAGAAAGATTAGAAGTGGGCATCCTCTAAATGGATATATTACAAGAATTAATTGGAGGTTGTTGTTGTCCAAACCAATGTAGACAATAAGGCCAACGACTCTAATTATGATGAAGAAGATTATCTAGTTAAAATAATAACTGGTGGGCTATATGAGTGCCCAGTACTAAACAAGGTGACCTCCAGCAAAGATAAGAAAAAGATCAACAAGAATACTCAGATGGCCAAAGAATTAAGTTGATTGGCTATTGAAGGACAAATAAATTAAGTTGTCCAAAGGCCACATCAATCCCTCAATTGACTAGCATGTTGGGAAGGACTACTACAAGTGGCATAACTCTTGGCCATATAGTACACACAACTGTATTGTGTTCTTAAATGAAATACAATGGTTGATCAATCAAGGCTGACTTCTCTTTGGCTCTAAGGATAAGATGTTCCTAAATGAAATAACTATATTATTAGGAGAAAGATCATGGACAAGAGTCTAGATGCTAGATAAATAGAGAATCAAGATCTAAGTGAGTGATTCAGCTCTTAAAGAGACCAGATAAGAGAGGATGGTCATAGTAAAGCTGACCACTAAAGAATAATCGACCACCTAGAAGGCTAGTCTAACTTGCCCTCACTGCCAGACCACATTTTAGAAGGTCCTAGGTGACTAGGAGAAAAAGGTTGCTCATTAATGGCCCTTGCAAACTTTCAGACCCAGCGCCAATACACTCGATCAATGGGAAGTCAACAAGTCGAGGTAAAGTATATTTGATCAACTAAAAGGGCGTATTCCTTCATGAACCAGGCCTACTAGGACTCAGAAGAGAAGAATGTAGAGATTCAGGTAACTCAGGCATCTCGAACAAGCCGTCCAAGACTAAGGCGATAGTCAAGAAAGTAAGAAGACCTTGGTGAAAAACCAAGGCCTCAACAAATAGCTCTATGGGAATAGAGCACCAGAGGTTCTACGACCATTTAAGTTGATCGGAAGGGGTGACAAACCCCAAAAGAGAGTATGTGTACCGATTAATAGAAGATTGAGGAAAAATCAGCTAAGGTTGATAATGAGATTAAGGCCGGTCTTAAAACTTTGACTGATCTTAAAATTTATGGTGGTAAACTAACCAACGGGCAATAAATGAGAATGCCCTAAAAAAAAAATATTAACATAGTGATCATGTTGCTCAAGTCATTTCAGTTGAAATTAGGGTAACCTCTAACCCTGGATCATATTTACCACATTAAAGATAAGCCGAATAAACCAGTGCCATTAACCCTACCCCACCCAGCCTACCACTTGACTCGGCACATTTAGCCTTTATATGTTGAAGCCAATCTCAATAGAGTCCTATGTAAAAGAATTTTGATCGATATCGGGTTAGGAGGTAACATTTTACCCCTAAGAATGTTGAAGAAACTAGACATCAACAAGGGTGACTTGGAACCCTTCGAGGTTATCATGACTAACTTTGTTGGCCATGAGATCCCAGTCGACAAATTCGTCTCCCTCAAAGTCAAAATTGACCTTGTTGAGAAAGAAGAACCATTCTATGTAGTCAATGTGTCGAATGACTATAACGTCCTACTAGGATGAGATTGGATCCATTCAAACAAAACTTTTCCATCCAGCATGCATCAGATGATCTTCATATTGTAGCCAGATGACTCGGTCGAGATAATTCATGACAACCTGAAGTCGTTCGAGGGTGACGAATAAGTAGACTTAGTCGCATTATACGATTCAACCGCCACCACTGTACTTTTATAAAGGGGTAATACCGATTGATATTTTAAGGAAACAACCACAACATCGATGAAAACACCCAAGTCATGAAGAGCGATCTTGCTCGCCCTACTACGGTCAAAATAGACTGACCCTTGGTTTATTGTTTTGATGAATAGATAAAGGTATACATCTGCATCAGTCAAATGTATTTATAAAGATAAAGAATAAGACCCATAAATCGGCCAAGAATTAAAACCAGCCCTAACAAAACTAAACAACCACAACTTTCAAAGCAAGTTGAAGGAAGTTAATTTGGGTACAATAGGTGACCTTAGGACACTTTTCATTAGTTAAAGTTTATATCTACCCTATGAGGCCAAAATATTGGTGATTCACAGGGAGTATAGAGATTGTTTGACATAGGACTACACTGAGATGTCTGGCCTCAGTAGAGACTTAGTTGAACATAGTTTGCCAATCAAAGATGGATTTTGACCGTATAAGCAACATATGAGAAGAATGTCAAGAGAGGTCGAAGATAAAATCACTGAAGAAATCAAAGACTTATCCATGCAAGTTGTATCAGACTAGCAAGTTGTGTAGAGTAGTTGTCTAATGCGGTCTCAGTGAGTAAGAAAAATGGAAAAGCTGAGGCTTTACATAGATTTTTTCCATAGCTAATATGTTGGTTGATTCGGCTACATGCCATCAAGTACTCAGTTTTCTAGATGGACACTTAGGCTATAACAAAATATTCATCAAGACAACCGACGTAAGCAAAATGGCATTTCGTTGTCCTCGGGCGATCGTTACATTCGAATGGGTTATCATGCCATTTGGACTTAAGAATGATAAGGTGACCTATCAGCATGCTATAAATGTTATCTTTCATGACATGATCAACCAATTTTTAGAAGTCTACATTAATGATGTGGTGATTAAATCAAAGTCAAATGATCAACACTTAGCCGATCTACAGACCGTCTTTTAGCGAATGCAATTGCACCAACTGAAAATGAATCCATTAAAGTGTGCATTTGAAGTCTCGGTGGGTCACTTTTTTAGCTTCTTAGTACATCAACAGGGATAGAGATAGACCAAAATAAATCCAGGGCGATCATAGACGCATCTGTACCAAGAACCAAGAACGAATTACAATAGTTGATTAGCAAGATAAATTTTTTGAGGAGATTTATTTCGAACTCAACTAGTCGTCTCTATGCATGGACACCCTTTCTTAAATTGAAAAATTAAAAAGTGTTCAAGTGGATGACTTATTGCCAGAAAGGCTTCGAGGAAATGAAGAAGTACCTCACCTCACCTCACAAGTCCACTAGTCATTGTGCCACCCAAACCAGGGCTGCCTCTGATTTTGTACATCGTGGCCGCTGAAGAATTGATCTGCAGTATGCTAGCACAATAACATGTTAGCATTGAGAAGGCCATCTACTTCCTCAGACGAGTTTTAAATGATGCAAAAACCATATGCATATAATCGAAAAACTATGTTTGGCCTTGTATTTTTCATGCAAAAAACTAAGATATTACTTGTTGCCTACAACGGTGTATGTAATATGCCAAATAGACATCATAAAATACCTCTTATTAAAGATATTCTTAAGAAATCAGCTTAGAAAATGGGCAATCATGCTGTTAGAATTCAACTAGAAGTATATCCCCCAGAAGGTGGTCAAAGGACAAGCTCTGGCCAATTTTCTCGCATACCATCTTATGCCTGACACTGTTATAGCCGATAATGAAATCAGTATCCTTTGTATAATGTGGCAGCTATGCTTCAACGGTTCAAAGATAAATCAGGCTGCTAGAGTAAGGATTGTCCTAGTATACCTTCAGGACTAAAAATAAAGATGTCTTTCTTTATGGAATTCCCATACAACAACAATTAGGCTGAGTATATAGCCCTCATCATTGGCCTAGAAATACTTACTGAAATAGGGATCATAGATGTTAAGATTCGAGGCAATTCCTCATTGGTTATCAAATAAGTGATCAAAGAATATATCTATAAGGTTGACCTACTCATCCCAAACTGTAACAAGGCCAAACACCTCATACAAGGCTTCTAATCCACCCTAGTCGCGTATTCAACTAGGATGAATAACTCAGAAGTCAATGATCTTTTCCAGGGGACATTAGGGTTAAAAAAAGCAATCCATTTGATTCACTAACTACATTCTTGCCTGCATATTCAAGGGCTACCTACTCATAAAGCTATCTTGTAGGTCAATTTTGATCAAGCCTAGAGAGAAGACCTAATAGCTTTTATGAAAAACCTCGATGGAAATGTCGACCGAAGGATTAAAGTAATGGCACCAAAGTTACCCTATTCACTTGAGAACTTTTCAGAAGGGCACCCTTGATGAATTGTTAATATGCATTAGCCCGAAAAAGAGCATACTGGTTATGGTCGAATAACATAAAGGTCTATATGAGGCTCATCTTAGTGGTCAATTAATTGAGAAAGCCATCCTTAAAATGGGTTTTTAATGGCAGACCATAGAACAAGACTGTCATGAGTATACTAAGGGTTGTGAAGAATGTTAAAGGCGTGGGCCAATACAGGTCATCGTAACAGAAGAAATACATGCGGTAATTAGGCCTTGGCCATTTAAAGGTTGGGCCATAGATATAATTGGGAAGATATAACCATCGACATCTAAACAACATGCATTTATCCTTGTAGAGATCAATTATTTCAAAAAATGGGTTGAGGCGATCTCATTGAAAATAGCAACAGTCGATTATAAAGCTCATCAAGTAAAATATCATATATAGTCACAGCCTCCTAGAATACATCTCGACGGATCAGGAAATGATCTTCATAGGGGCAGAAATGGACAATTTTCCAAAGAAATTTAGTATCAATCTCATACATAGCACGCCATATTATGCACAATCAAATGGACAAGCTGAGTCTATGAACAAATTGCTTATCCAAGGGTTAAAGAAGGTAATTGAAGACAACCCAAAATCATGGCACAAGAAGCTTCAAGAAGTATTTTTGACAAATAAAGTCAATCCAAATATGGCCACTAGGACATCATCTTATCAGTTAGTCTATGGCCATGAGGCCATGGTTTCAATGAAATTGACTGAAAATTTAACAATGAGGTGATTTCAAGAAGCATTGAGCCTTCAACAAATACTAGGATGCCATGGTAGAAGAGATGGACCAACTAGATGAACGTTACCTTGAAGCTTTGAATCGACTTGAAGCAGAGAAGAAGAGAGTAGAAAGAGCTTACAACAAAAAAGTCAGATTCAAAACTTACAGACAGTGTGACATAGTATGGAAGACAGTCCTCCTAATAGGATCCAAGGAGAACAAGTTAGGGAAGTTAGTACCAATTGGGAATGACCATTCAAAGTTGCCAAAATTCTTGGCAGATGAGTATATTTGTTGAACGATTTAGATGGAGAAATCCTTCATAGGGTGATCAATGGTAAATATCAGAAGTCTTATCGGCCAACTATTTGGGAAGGGATTTATAAGGTGATTTTCTACTAATCTTAATGAGTCTTGATCGACCCAGTTAAGATAATGTTGATAGGTTGATAATTTGTAATCGATCAAGTCTTGAAACACTTGTAAACTTTAAATAACAATTAGTTTCAGTAAGGTTATTATTAGATTATTAGGATCAGTAAACCCTATTAGACCGATTTCTAGTTTTTTGAGCTTATTAAAGAAATTTAGAATTTCTCGAATTGGTTAAAGTTACATCAAGCGATTTATAACCTAAAAGATCATGAAAAAATGAAATCAATGGAAAACAAATTTCATTAAATCTTTCAAAATAAATATAATGGGGGGCTTCAAGGCCGATTACAAATGTTTAAGTAAATTACAAACTCGGCGATTGAGGAATCGACCAATTTCACTTCAGAGTCAGATTTAGCAACTAAGGCATCCTTGAGCTTCAAAGTTTTCTTCAGCTTACCTTTCTTTAGGCGAATTTCCAAAACTTATTGACCTAAGTCTAGCGCAGTTCTCTCGACCTCTTCATTCATAAGCTTTGCTAACTCGTTCTCAAGCTCCTTCATCTTTTGCTTGATGACCCTACTTCAGTACCCCAACTCCCTCACCTTGACCATCAGTCGAGGTTTCAAGCTATTATAAGATCCTTTCTCTTCAGCCTCGCGATCGACCTTTTGAATTACTTGTATGGCCGACAATATCTTTTTGGCAAATGAAGTAAATGAGGCAGTAAAGTCATCGATCTAGGTTTTCAGGTCGACCAAGTCACTGTTCCCCATTACATAATCAGATAAGTACTTCAACTTCCTATTGACTTTGATCACCTAGAGATCATTTATCAACAAGTTAGCCATTTCTCCCTTCAACATTTTTAGTTCTTTAATTACCTTCTTCACTTTATTCTAAGTTGAAGGGGCGAGTACAAGTGATTCCAGTAGAGAAGAATCATTGTCCGATTCTTTATGGCTGCTAGAAGCCACCTCGAGAAGGGAGACGACGTATAAGGCTGAGGTTGCCTTGTCGAGGGATGGTCTCTTAAGCGCAGGTTTCCCTATAGGTCTTGGCTAAAAGGATAGTTAGGGTGACTCTGTAAAAAGTGTGGGGCTCGGCCTTTCATCGGGCACTTGAAGAGTTGGTGATTATCGTTTTAGGGTCTGAAGGACTAGGCCAGTTATAAGTATGGATGAGAAAGGAGAAAATCTAACATTATACCTTGTTGGCTTGTATTGTCAATGATTTTGACTGATTTAGGGTTAAAGATGGGTTTATTATATTCATCAAGATTGAAACATCTTCTCTTTGTAGGGACATCGCCAGCAATACTGAACTTAGCGGTTGAAATTAGGGGCTTCGGATTCTCAAATGGTCACTCAAAAAATACCTCCCCCAACTAAGGGATACATGAGCGAACTCATTGAGTTTGGAATTTTATAGCTAACCATCTACGCTCCAGGAGAAGTTCTTGTCTTCTTTAGTGACATAGGTGTTTTATTTCTTCTTTATTATTACAATTATATTTAAGACGATAAAAAGATTCAAAGTCTAAGATTTCTTAAATTAGCTTACTTCGAATCTTTTTTTGGCTGCCTTATATAGCTGCACTATTATTAGAATCTTGAAAGTGATAGCGTGATAAATCCTCATCTAATGATAAAGAAAAGTATTGGTCGACTACACCCCCAGTAGGTATGAAACACACTCAGGCAACTAGGGGAAACTAGAAGATTAGCGTGATAAATCCTCATCTAATGATAAAGAAAAGTATTGGTCGACTACACCCCCAGTAGGTATGAAACATACTCAGGCAACTAGGGGAAACTAAAAGATTGACCAACTGAAGTGATCTCATAAGGAGATTGGTCACCTCAGTGGTCTCATCCACGTAAAAAGACTCCCTAAAAACTACTCTACCCCTAAACTTCAGATTTTTAGAAAAGAAGTTAGGATGTGGAATGGCTTGGACAAGGACAAATTGACAGCTTACCCATTGAGGGTGGTAAATCTCCGTTCCATACTTATTATTTAGGCTAGCAGCAATGGTCACCCTATGATGTAAATCACGGGCAGTATGTAACTTACCAATGAATTATGCCATTCTGCATCTAGGGTATCCTTATCAGTAGTATAATTTTGGCATTTGTAAGACCATTGATTCACTTAAGGCTAAAAATAGCTGACCTAAGGCGACAAAAAGACTTATCATTTATGAAGGTACTAATATAATAAAAAGTAAAGAAATATTTTAAAACCTAGGTCCTTGATCTGCCATTGGAAAGGTTAAGGAGCGTACCAACTAAGTTAATTTTTATCAGGCTGCGAAGTTACTTTAAAAAAGATGGAAAATAGGTCGATATCTAAAAAAAAGAATCCATAAAGAACCCCTAGTGTTTGAAAAGTTTTACTCATCCTTCAAAGGTAAAATTCAAAGAGACTCATGGAGGTTTCTCAAGTGGTGATAAGGGGGTTTTAGGCAGTGTTGCCTTCTAGGCTTAGCGAGTCGTGTTGTTAATGGTAATAAGTCTCTATAGTAGAGATTTTAGAGAAGGGGATGAGTCTGAGGACTCTAGTTTTAGTCTTGAAAAATGGGATAATCCCGTTATCATTTCAGGTAAAAATTTGGCTCTTATTCCATTTTTCTTTCCTTTTGCCTCTTTATGTAACGATTTATGGATAGTGGGCATTTCTGGGTTCCAAATAATGAGTAGAACAGATAAGCCAAACTTTAGAGATTTCTCAAGTAGTGGTGAGGGGCTTTAGGTAGCACTGCCCTTCTGAACTCAACAGGCTGTGTTGTTGATAATAATGAGTCTTTCTCTATTAGCCAAAAAATGTTTTTAATGTCAAAACTCTTTTTAAATTTTTTAATGATATTTAGTTGTAATTAATGAAGAGTTTTTGGAGATTATAAAGTTATTTTGCTTGTACTTGCAAAAGCTTAAAAGTTGAGCATTTAGAAGTAGAGTTGTTTGAGCTTTGTTTAGGGATAAAGACATCTAAACTTCTAAAATTTGACCTAAATGATAGTTTCGCCTCTTTATTTTTAAAATTACCCAAGTAGACTTCATTTGGTGACGGTAATGTAGGAGAAAAAATATACATGGTGTATGCATGTGCAATAGTATTTTGGCACAACGGAACATTTACAACATACAATCACATAAAGCATATTTTAATCAAATTAACATATCAAAAGTAAAGTTGAGAAATCACCAGAATGTGTAACGTTTTACACGTGTAAATGAAAATTCTCTAGTCACCAACTTGGTGGGCTTAGAAAGCTAGAACAATAGTTTCTTAATCTAACATGGGATTAATCCTTAACCCCTGACAAATTGGTCGGGAGCTATATTTCTTTGCTTTTCTCTCAAAATGAAAATATAACAAATAAGGAAAAATATAACAATTGCACTTCACCCTCTTTTCCCATAGCTTCACACATATATATCTCAAATTTGATTAAACAAATAATATTATATATTAAAATAATAATATTAGCCACTTAGGGCAATAAAAATAATAAAATAATATTAAATATATTAATATGCATGACAACTTCATGCAATAAAATATATAATATTATAAAATAATATATTTAATTGAGATATTATGATTATTTAATAATTAAATAATCATAGTGTGAAATGACCATTTGACCCCTCATGAATAATTACCAAGTATACCCTTTAGGAGGTCTCACCAAATCTCATACTTAAGGTATTCAATTGAGGGTCCATAATTCGCCATATGTCATTACACAATTAGTGAATAATAATTATTGACTAATTGTTGTATTTAACGCTTAAACACGGATACGCACGCTTTCTCGTGGTATTGTTGTTTACAACTGGATTAAACAATTTAATCTAATACTTTGCCTCAGTGCACAACGAGCACACTGTATATCGCGGGACTCCCTAGGTCTACGTCCGATTCATCAAATAGAACTATTCCATAAGTCCGTGAGCAATGCCCCACACACACGTCACGAATATTACAAATCAGTGCGTTGAACCATACAAGTTGAGGTTACAATACATACGTATAGTCCTTCTATCATATATATCTTGGATATATAGGGACATAGATCAACACCGTTAAATCCCCATGTTCTCATCCATAAACCTATCTCCATAATGGTATCTCTTTGCCATATTGTGTTAGCCCTGTGGAAACTCTTTTCCTAAGTTCACTGCTTATGGCCATAAGACTTTCTTGAGATACTATCTTGGAATATTTTAATATATCACTCACTATGAAAGCTTATGGATCCTATATCTGCACACACCGAACTTCATGAGCATCGGATCATACCCAGTGACACCCAGCGGTCAGACCACGAAAGGTCTCTGATATGCGTGAAACTAAAGTATGGTGGATAACTCACAAGCCAACCGTGGTGCTCAGGTCAAAGGATCACGTATACTACTTAACTCGAGAGGACCTTCTATTAACACCAACATAAGATATCTATTAGGGTTCTCATAAGTCTGTTCAGTACTCGATCCTAATTGAATACCCTTATGCCTATACAATCTCCAAGATTATGATCAGTTAGGAACGACCATCTGTACCCTACAGATATAGACATACACTGATCTATGTAAATTAATAGGATCTACCAACAGACCTGCATCAGTAGAAATAGATCAAGAACAATATATTTAAGAACATGCTTGCATAATAACACATCTTAGCAACCTATTGCAACTCTTGCAACTATGTCATTATAAGCATATTTTGAGGTCTTTGTCCCATTATAGACAATGTTCAAACTTTTGGAATATTTACTAACTCTTAGGACTGGTCTAAACTCCTTTAGACATTATCTGAACTCCTTAAGATAATACAGAGTCTGTAACCAAGCATTGAACCATATTATTAAGAAGTAATTAATGATATAACAAAATATACAACTGGTGAGAAAGATAATTTTTTTATAATGAAAATGAGTGTTTGTGGGCAATTCTAAAATCAAGGGGATGAAATTATCATTTGGATCAAATTTTAGGGATCTAAATGTCTTTTTTTCATTTCTTTTATATTTATGTATTGACACATATACCCTAATAATATTTTCTTAATTCCATAGCATACTCTTAATAAAAAAAAAAAACCCTATTCAATTAATATATTTTTAATATTTTGTTAAAAATCACCATATCTCCATATTTTTGCAACAATTATATCTTTCATTATATCTCTACAAGGCTCTACAAATTTTTTTATTGTCCATAGATACATCATATTTTATTTTATTGTTTATATTAAATATAATAATTTATTTATTCATTGATTTTTAAGTATTAATTTTACTCATTAATATTTAGATTTCTAGTTATTTTAAACATTATTCCAACAATGATTACAAAATTAAATTTTAGCATAAATTATTTTTGTGTTGTTTATAAAAATACGTCAATAAATTTTAAACATTAGATTGTAAATTTTATTTTATGTAAAAAGGATTTGACTGTCTAGAATTTGAATGTAAACTATATTAAGTGTTCTGTTTGGTACTTATTAATAGATAAGCACATTTAGCAATGTATAACCAAACGGTTTACTACTTTAAAAGAACTTTAATTGATAATCATTGATTTTTTTATTAAAAACTTTATTTCTAAAATCTCTACTTTTAAAAACTCTATTTAAGCAGTCTAACCAAACAAGCCCATAGTCTTGAAAAATGGGACCTGGAAGATAATAGTAGACATTCTATTATCTTAGGAGTTTCAAGCCCTCTACCTTTACTCCTGAGACCAAACCTGTCCTGTCCTAAAAATTCATGTTTCTCTACCACCCCTTTAGCCATAGAGGGATATGAAATTTCACTACTTAGGGCTCGATCATCTTAAGAATTCTTGATCCTAGAGAATACTATACCTCTATTAAAGAATAAGAGGCTAGATTTATGTGAGATTTTTCTCCTTTTGGTTTATACTTCCTATGCAACCATTTTTTAAGGAGCTATTCGCATCCTTATATATTTCCATTGCACAACTAAATGTCTCTGCTTATAGAATGGTAATGGGTTGTCACATACTATAGAGAAAAGCTTTGGGAGTAGACTTTATGCTACAACTTAAATATTGTATTATCCAAGTATAGGTTGTCTTAATTATAGTATTTACTCGTGAGTTTGAGTGTTGTATCCACAGGGAGTGATCACTAAGAGCAAAGGTTATTTATCAATATTTAAGAGTAATGAAGTATTGTACCCAAAAATAGAAAATATTAGTTGATTTTAAATGAAAAGATTACCAAGTGTAAATTAAGAAATCAATTTAAAAGAACACTAAGGCATTAGAGATCCACACTTACTTGGGTTGTAGTAGAGTTCCTTTGATTCTTTTACTCACTTGAAAAATGTTTTCAATTGAGCAAAAATTATTTGTAAAAATATGTTGTTAATATGCAGAAGATCTTTACGAGCATTCCTTTTGCCCTTAATCTGCAAAGAATTAAGGCTCTTAATAAATCAAAACAACTTCTGTAAATGATAAATCAATTCATTTGAAATAGGTTACAAACTTTTAAAAAATAAGAGTAGGATCAAAGTGATAAAATTACAACTCTATAAGTGTTTCATTCCTAGTCTTAGCTAGAAGTTTAGAAAGACAAGTATACAAGAAAATGTGATTGGAATTAAATGTAACTTCTTAATTTTCTCTCTAAGGTTTTCCTCCCCTAGGGCAAAAACAAGCCTTTTATTTATAGAACGGCTTGTACTCAACAAAACATAATTGAGGAAACTATATAAATATTAAAAGAAACTATATAGCCACTAGTTTCACTTGATTACCATGTACATGTACATTGAACATACATTTTGATAATGATTCTATCCGAAACAATATTTATTATCAAAATAAAATTTGTAGATCTATGTCATAGATTTTCAAATTGGATGATCTCATTCATATTTGATAAGTATTTCTCAAGTTATGGTCAACTACAGAATACAGTTCCTACTGGGCTGTACTGCAGATGGGTTATCTTCTTGGTCTATTTTTACCTTTCAAAGGTTCAATTTACAAAACTCTTATGAAATCCATTATAGGTTATGACGTTAGCTTGTCACAGGATCAATAATTTCATCAATTGGATTACTAGACAGAAAGTTATGCCTATTTTATTAAACCTACCCCAAAATAGTAAAAAAGTAATTCGTTGAAATATTATAAATATGCTTAAGTTTGGGAGGTTAATGACATTAATAATACAAAATGATGATTTAAACCCTTATTAAATATATAATTTCAATTGTTCATCACTTTACGTTTAGGGATTTAAAAGGTTTATTCCATTTGAAAAAGAACAATACGAGTGAGGGTGTGTTTTATTTGAGCTCTTAAGATAAAGGTACTTAACTACTGAGTGAATACTTCAAGGTACTATAGATTAATGGGTAAGGATGCTAGGCTACTAGGTTCTCAAATTGGGTATTGAACTGTCTTTCCCTCCTACTGTAACCTTTACCTATATCTCTACTTTTGGGTCTCGATCTCGAACTCAAACTAATGCCTAGCTACTTAAATCTCTGCTTCCTTCTATTACCAGTAGGCTAGCCTTAGTTATGATTTATATATCGATCCCTTGGTTTGAGGATAGATCTCTCTACTATTAGGGACAGTTCTTAAAAGAATGTACTTGTATTTATTTCATGAAAGAATTAAAGTTGCAATTTTATACTTGAACTTTTTTTATAATGTTATGACGTAAATATCAGAAAATTTCTTGTTTATTTTATGTGACCATAACCTTAGTATATAACTGTTATATGCAAGAGGATTGAAGTTATAGATAATAGGCAGAAAAAAGTCTGACAGAAGATGAAAAGGTTAAAATATTTAATATACTATATGCATCAACTGTAGGTATCTTGATGTACACTATATTGTGTATGAGACCTGACATCAGTATGATCGTAAGTGCTATGAATCTGTATCAGTCTAATATAGGTAGCGCCCATTGGATGCCTTTGAAACATATCTTAAAATACCTTAAAGGTATAAAGGATAAGTTTCTGATTTATAGGGAAAGCTACTTATAAGTGAGGGGATACATATATTCACACTTCCAGTCTAATCCGAATGATCATAAGTCTATATCTAGATATGTGTTTCTTTTAAATGATGCCATAGTCAGTTGAAATTTTGTCAAGCAGGAGTTTATAGTTGATTTTAGCATAGATGTAGAATAAATTGTAGCTTTAAAAGCTACAAAGGGAGCGGTATAGATACGCAAGTTTATCATAAAGCTCATAATAGTCCCAAGTTCAATGGATACTAAGGGTAATTACTCAAGCCAAGGAGTAAAGGTACACCAAAAGTCTAAGCATGTGGAGATGATATACCATAAAATTATTTAACAATAGATTTTATGGATACTATAATGGACCCGCTCATTAAGGCCTTAACTTCTAAAGAGTTTGAGAAATATGTGGAATCGATAGGCATTATATATCATCGTGAATGAAACTATAGTAAATAGAAGTTGATAGGAATGGTGCTAACATGCCATTCAAATTGTTGTATGAATATTTATGTATTTAGTATTTATACAATGAACATTTCTATTAAAATTGTTAATTATTAATTATATAGTAATAAGCTTGTAACTTTTCAGACATTATAGATCTAAAGTAGTTTAGATCTAATATAAAGAAGTTTAGATTAGCGTTAAGAGTTAGCAGTTCTAACATAAAAATATATTAGTAATAACATAGTTACAAAAAGTTACAAATAATGCTAAGAAATGTCATTGTGTAGTATGTTCTCGAAAATATCGTTCTTGATCTATAGTTGTCGACGGTATACCTTCTAGATTAATGTGTGTTTTTATTTGGATTGTCAAGATGGTTAGTCTTAATAGACTATGAGCTTAGCAGAAGCTCGTATAGCATGCAAGTATTCAGTGAGGACTGGGTATTGAACAGACTCAATGAGGACCTCCAAGACATCTTATAAAGCCGCTAATAAAGTATCTTCTTAAGTTGAGTAGTATTTATAGCCCTTTAACGGTAGGCTTGTGACTGATCCATGCTTTAATTCTACGCATGTCAGAGACCTTTCATGGTCTAACCTCTAGGTATTATTGGGTATAATCCAATACTTATAGAGCCTTATGTGCATAGATAGGGGTGAGTTGTATATTCAAATGCTCTAAGATTTTATTTCAAGAAGTCTTATAGTCTTTAGCGAAAACCCAACGAAAGATATTTTTGTAATGTTAAATAATATTGCAAAGGAGTTTGCGGATATTGTTTTAAAAATACGAATATAGAGATAAGTTCACGGTTAAGCATATAGAGATTTGTGGTGATGATCTATATCTTTGATCTTCCAAGTTATAAATGATGGAATGATTATACAGATATGGTTGACCTCAGCTTATATGGTTCAACGTGCAGCACTATAATATTCGTAATGTGTGTATAGAGCATCGTTCATGGACTTGCAGAAGAGTTTTGTAAGACAAAGGAGTCTTAAAAAAAAAAGTGTAATCATTGAGCATTAGGGTAGCAAACCGGGTCGAATGGTTCGATTCGAAAAAATTTTGAAAAGTAAGATTTGTTTCACGATCTCTCTAGAAAATGGGAAACAAAGTTTATAAATATTGTAAATATGTCTCTTTTGCATGGAAAATAGATTATGACACATGGCATCCATGTATGGCCATTTGTAAGACAAGTGGGTCATGCATGAAAAAGCATGTGACAAGTGTCACATATGTAAATAGTTTGCATGTACTGAGGTTAACACTCGTCAATCATGCATGAAAGAATAATAACTTTGAAAACGTTTCAATTAAATCCCTATTTTTTGCCATGTATATAGGTTAAACTTTGAAAGTGTTTCAAATTAGTCATTTTCATCATTATTTAGAATAGGAGACAAAAATGTTGTTCAAGTGTTAAACAAGTTTGAATTATTGCTCGAGATTCAATAACAAGTTACCATTCTAGCATTTTAATCCTATCAGATTGTTAAAGTCTAGAATTACTAATGAATTACTTCTGTGTTAAACTCAAAATCAAATTCTTCACTGAAGTTCTTCAAGGGTATAATTTTGAATTTGTTACTATATTTAATTCGTTATAAGTGTGTTATTTGTTGATTAATTATGTATAACTCTGATGTGCAATGTGTGTTAGTTATGCATTTTCAAATTAGTTAAAATGTACACAAAATATGCATGCACCTTTTAATGAACACAACAGGCTGTTGGTTTGGTTCCTACAATCTTAGAGTCTGACTTTGTATAAGCCATCAATTTCATTCAAAATGATTCCTATTCAGTAGTAAAGACTGGTCTGACGACTTTGGATATTATTGATTTTATTTCTCCTTGATGATGGTTAGGCATATTTGTAAAGAAGCAAACCAAGTCGTTCATTACTTGTCCAAACGTACCCTCACGATTAGCTTGGATCATGACTGGTAGCAAACCAAGTCATTCTTCTCATATATCTTTTATAGAGGTAGATATATTTACCCCTAATTCTTAATCTTAATATAATCCATCAATTTTTTTTTCTTAGAAAAATTGCCTTTGTACTCAAGAGTAAACTCACAAAATTAATTTTTAATATACTTAAGGTCTTCCCAAATGGCTTCGATTAGTAAGTCCTTGCCAGTCCAATGAATAAGGATATGTCCCTTTTTTCTATTTTTAATGATCTAAGATAGCTTGAGGGTTGGGAAGCACCATGTCATCCTCCTCGCTCACTATAGGTAGTTATTGTTGTACAACAATGTTAGTTCAATAGAGAAACATTAAAGACTAGATGAAAGTGAGAATGACTTAGTTCTCACTTATATGCCATAGCCCGAATGCGTTGTAGGATTTTGAAGGGTTCATAGTACTTGACTGAAAATTTAAGATTTTTTTGCATTGCTATAGACATTTGTTTGTATAGTTGTAACTTAAGATATACCTAGTCACTAACTGCAAACTCCCTTTCTCGATGTATTGAATCTTAAATATGTTTCATCCAAGTTTGTGCTTCCTTAATCTTGTTTCGTAATTCTATTACAACTTGATCTCAATCTAATAACTTGTCTTTTACTATAGTCACCTTTGCCGTTCACAGTACATATGACAATAAACTATAAAGAAAAACGTCCATAAGCGACTATGGATGTTTGATGTTGAATGCCAACTTATATTATAGCAATATTTTTCCCATGCTAATCACTTGATCCAACTCTTGGGCTGTGAATATGTAAAACTGTTGGTTTATATATGGGTTATGTGTACAAAAAAAGGATACAACAAGTAATGAATGCTAAGGCATGTTAGGCACTATCCTTAAAATTATTTCTACCTACACAATGATAATAATCAAGGTATAGTAGGATTTGAATAGCAGTATAGTTCCAAGATTCAATGACAATTAAAATTTATAATAGTGCACACCAAATGCATATTCCTTGGACAACAAGTATAAACTTTCTATATAGTTGATAAGTAGAGAGAATTTTGAATCAAAGACAAAGAAGAATTGTTGGTTCAATCAAATAAAATATGCCAACAGTATTGATAGAGATAATGTGTCTTTTTGAAAAGACACAACACATCTTCAAAAGGTCACACCTATTGGAAGGGGTAAATGACTCTTTCAAGAGTCACATCTCAATGAATAATATAAACAAACATTTTTGTTATATTGCTCAACCTTATAGGAACTATTTGTTTCGAGTTTATTGCTCATGACCGTAAGAATTTTTTAGATACAATCTCAAAACATTGGATATACAACCCACTTATGTGAGCTGACGGATCTCGAATCTATACACATCAGAATCCATGAGCATTGGACCACACCCAACGACACAAAATGGTCAGACCATGAAAGGTCTCTGATATTTGTGGAACCAAAGTATGATGGATCACCCACAAGTCCACAGTGGCACTCGGGTCAAAGGACCATATATTCTACTCAACTCGAGAGGACCTACCATTGACGGTTTCATAGGATATCTATTGGGGTTCTTATAAGTCAGTCCAGTATGCAGTCCTAACTGAATAATCGTATGCCTATATGAGCTATAAGCTCATGGTTAGTTAAGAACAACCATCTGTATCCTACAGATATAGACATATACTGATCTATATGAAAGAGATTCACTTATAGACCTGAATTGGTGAAAATAGGTCAGGAACACAATGTTTAAGAACACACTTGCATAACGACATTTCCTAGCACCTATTATAACTCTTTGCAACTATGTTATTATTAGTGTATCCTCAGGTCTTTGTCCCATTATAGACAAAGTTCTAACTCCTTAGATCTTACTAACTATTATAACCTGCTAACTCTTAGCAGTGCTAAGTATTAGCATTTATAACCCTCAGCTTTACTAACTCTTAGCACCAGTCTAAATTTCTTTAGACTGGATCTGAACCTTTTTAGATCATACAGTGTCTGTAATGTGACAAGCATAATTACCATTTAATAAAGAGTATTAGTGATTTAATAAAATATACATTGTATAAATATTACTAAGTATTCATATAAACAGGAATGGCACGTAAGTACATACTCTAACATTACTCACCCTTTTCCACAACAGATGCACTACCTCATTATAGGGAGGGATTTATAAACTTAATTGGTAGTACAACAAGACAACAAGTGACTTGGTCTTACCTTTATGAACCTACTTTAATTGGATCGTTAATCACATAAGTAGGGTTACCATCACTCTTGTCTCATGCTCTAAGCAGAAGTTCTATCCACTTCAATGTTTGTTCCATTAATCTCCTATTTAGTGGCTTAGTTAGAGGATCAACCAAATTTATCTCTAATTTCATATAATCTAGGCTCATTACCCCAGATTCTAGTAGCTACTTAATAATACTATGTCTTAGATGAATATGTCTACTTTTTCCATTATAGATCTGAATCTTTTCTCTAGCAATAACTGCTAAGCAATCACAATTTATAGAAATTGATGTAAGACGGTGAGAATCAACCTTAGAACATGCCTTTTCAAAGGCTATTAATTTCGATTCCATGGTAGATTATGCTATATAAGTCTATTTAGAGGATTTCCATCATATGGCTCCTTCACCCAAAGTGAACATATATCCACTAGTAGACTTGACCTTATTAGATTTAGAGATCCAATTAACATCACAATAACCTTATATCACAAGTTATGATCTACCATATGATAATACATAACTTTTAGTGCCTATCAAATATTTTGTAACTTTATCCAAGACACTCCAATGCTCTATTCCCAGATTCTTTTTTCTACAGTATCTGTTATATCAGGCCTAATATTATTCATGAAGTACATGAGACTGCCAATAATTTATACATCATGGTTTTGATTATCATTATACTAAGTATTCTTTTGAAGTTTAACACTAGTATTATAAGGTGTTGCCATTAGTTTGCATGCTGTGTACATAAACCTCTTTAGAAACTTATCTACTTAGTGCTCTTAAGATAAAATGAGACCATTAGATGTCCTCATTATCTTTATTCCAAGAATGACATCAGCTTTCCATATATCTTTTATATCAAACTTAGTTGATAGAAATCTCTTAGTCCCATTCATTACTTCTATACTAGGGCTTAATATTAGCATGTTATCTACATAAAGACATATGATGACATAATTCTTAGTATCAAAGGTTTTATAGTACATTTATTTATCAGAATCATTAATCATAAAATCACTTGATACTAGAACATTGCCAAACTTTTCATGCCACTGTTTTGGTGCTTATTTCAAGCCATACAAATACTTCACTAATTTACATACTTTATACTAGTACACTAGCACAACCTTTCGGTTGTTCCATGTAAATTTTCTCTTCTAAATCTCCATTTAGAAAGGTTGTCTTTTCATCCATTTGATGTATGAATAAATCATATATTACAGCTAATGCAATCAAAATCCTAATGGACGTAATTTACTTACAGGAGCATAAGCATCAAAATAATCCAAGTATTTCTTTTGTTTGAATCATTTGGCAACCAACCTTACCTTAGGCTTCTCAATTGTACCATCAACTGTTATCTATTTTTTAAAGATCCACTTACAACCATTGGTTTTGGTACCCGGAGATAAATCAACACTTGCCATACATGATTACTCATGATTAAGTTGATTCATCATTAATTGCCTCTCTCCACAAAGAAGCATCGTGAAAAGTCATAACCGCACTATATATTTTAGGGTCCTCTTCTATAAGAAAAACATAGAAGTCATTACCAAAATTAATTACTTTCCTCATTCTCTTACCTCTTCTAAGTTCATTGTTAGAGCTTTCTGAAGGGTTATCATTAACCTTTATATAAGTCAAATTTTTCTCTAAGTTGGCTTTCTTAGGAAAAATAGATTTAAAGAATTTTATATTTTTAGATTCTATTATATTATTTGCCTCAAACAATCCAATAGTACTCTTTAATAGCAAGCATTTATATGCACCACTATTCTATGCATAACTTATAAATATACAATCAATTATCTTAGGTCTCATCTTATTCCTTTTAGGATTATGAATTATGAACTTTGAAAAGAAACCTCCACACTTTAAGTTATGAAAGGTTTGGTGCATGACCTTTCCATAACTTATAGGTAGTTTATCTTGTTTTCTTATATGGAATTATATTTTGTATATGGCAAGCAGTTAAAAGTACTTCCACTCACAAGTTCATAGGTGCCCCAGAATGTATTAACATACAATTCATCATGTTCTTTAATGTTATATTTTTTCTTTCAGCCACCCTATTAGATTTAAGAGAATATGTTGGTGTAACCTCATGCATAATTTTATTTTTTTCATAATAGGAACTAAATAAGTTAGATACATACTCTCTTTATTTATTAGTTCTTAATCTTTTTATTTTCTTTCCAAATTAATTTTCAACTTTTTATTTATAAATTAAGAACTTTTCATAAGACTCGTCCTTATTTCTTAATAAATATACTTTAGTATATTTTGAGAAATCATCTATAAAGGTTATGTAAATATTTTTTACTCCTCTAGTTATGATATCCTTAAGATCATCTAGGTCATTATGAATTAAACCCAGTAATTTAGTTTCTCTAAGAATTATTGGTTTACAACTTTTCTTAGTGAACTTTCCTTTCACACATACATCACATTTATGCATTTCATCTATTCTTATGTTAGAAAGTAAACTAACTCTTTTCATCTTTTTTAAATATAGATAATTCAAATGACCTAGTCTATCATGCCATAAATTAAAAGGCTCAATAATATAAACTGAAGAAGAATTCTTATAAATAGAAACATCAAGTACATTTAGTTTGAACAATTCATTGGAAGAATATCCATTTTAACAAAATATTCCACCCTTGGTCATTATAACTTTGTCCCTTTCAATTGAGACTTTTACATTTATATTTCCCAGCATAAATACAAAAATAAGATTGTATCTAATGTTTGAAACATAGAGTATATTATCAAAACAAGAAATTTCCTAGATGTCAACTTGAGAAGAACCTTCCATTTCCTCACCACCGGTGTAGAATGGGAATCACCAAGAAAAACTTGTTCTTCCCTGTTATCTCGCTTGAACATTATCATGAAAAACACTATTGTCACTATATATATATCTAGTGGCACCAGAGTCAATGACTCATTCTTTGTTACCATATGTAACTATGATCACTTGAAAAACAACCATAATGGCAATTACCTCATCTCCCTCAAATAAATTAGCCTTAGGAGTTTTATTGTTTCCCTTCTTATTTGTGTATTTACACTGATAGGCCAAATGACCACCCTTTCTACAAGCATAACACTTATTTTTCTTTTTGAATGAGGGCTTGTTTTTCTTAAGATAAGAATTCTTTGTGAACTTTTTATGCTTTTCATCTTGATTTTCACTCTTAACCAAATTAACCTTAGAAACTAATTACTTGGTTTTCTCTATGATTTAACGTTGGTGATTCTTCTCTTCTATTTTTATATGCAAAATAGAATCCTCCTAACAGGACCCGACCCGACCCGAGACCCTCTACAGTAATCCCAGCAGCCCTGCCAGGCACTTCGATAGAAGTTTCTCAAAATAGAACTAGGCAAAATGAGAAATTTCGTGAGGCAAATCCCTTTTTAGTTCTTGCTAATACTGAGAAAATCTTGTAATATACATGAAAATGACATTTTAATTTTTAAAAGAAAAACGAGCAGAGTTTTCCCTATTTTTCAAAAAATTCATATAAAACCTTCAAAGGAATTTCACTTTTATTTCAAACACTTCTCAATACTACCAATTCGGACCTCCAGTCCTTTCCAAACCAAATCCAACATAACTCAATAGTTTCATTTAAATCACAAAATGAGCATACTCATAAAAAGTAAAAATGATCATCATAATATCGAAATCTCTTCTTATTGGTTCAAAACATACATACAAATATACATGCCAACACTATTATGTAGAAAGTAAATGGTGCTATTTAGCACATTTACATCTACAAAAATGATCTTCAGATTTGGCCCACTACTCGACAATAGGAGAATCAGCAGCTTGCGTACCGAGACCTGCACCTTGAAAGGGGGTTTAGAAAATATAAAACACAAAACACCTGAGCTAAAGAAGCTCAGTGAGTGCAATTAAGATTTCCAATAAAATAACCTTATACATAGATAGTAAATTCTAAATACAAGTGATCCACCATACTTTAGTTTCACGCATGTCACAGACCTTTCATGGTGTGACCGTTGGGTATAGTCCAATGCTTATGGAGTTCAATATGTACAAATATGGGATTCATTAGCTTACATGGATGAGTTATATATCCAGATGCTGCAAGACTGTATCTTAGAAAGTCTTATAGCCATAAGCAACTAACCCGAGAAAAGAGTTTTCCACAGGGTTAAACAATATTACAAAGGTGTTTGCATATATTGTTTATCAAGATACATGTCTAAAGATAAGTACGCAGATGAACACATAGGGATTTAACGGTGATGATCTATATTTTGCTCTTCCAGGATATGATTAGCAAAAGGATTATATGTATGCGCTATGACCTCAACTTCTATGGTCTACTACACAGATTTATAATATCCATGACATGTGCATGGGGCATCGATCTCAGACTCACAGAATAATTCTATTTGACAAATCGGGAGTGAATCTAGAGAGTCCCACAATATGAAGTGTATTCATTGTGCACTGGGGTAGCGTACCAGATTGAATTGTTCGATCTAGAAAATTTCAGAAGACTGGACATTTACTTCAATCTCCATCCGATCATACACGTGTCAAGACTTTAAAGTTAAGTACATCAATTAGTTAAGAATTAGTTGTTGACCAATGGGATATTGACACATGGCACATTGTGGGCCAATTATTGTTTGACTTAAAAATTACGAAAATGACCTTATTTGTTGGACAAATAATATAATTATTTTATTCATTAAAATGTTTATTGAATAAAATAATAATAATAATATATGATATTATTATTTAAATTAAAGTCAAACAATTTATTTTTTATTTACATTGGCATGTATTTCTACCATGATTTAATATGATTGAATCATTTATTTAATATTGATTAAAGAATATAATAAAAATAAATGGGTGGCACTTGTAAATGGTAGGCTTAACATGTCTCATTTGGCCTAGATTTAGGCCAAGTTCATTTGGTTTATTGTAAACAATAATAAACAAAACATTAATGGCAAATATTGACCATGATAATGGAGGCCATTATGTAATAAAATAGAACAAGTGTTATCCATTAAGTGAAAAATAAATAAATTAGCAATAAGTTGCCCAATTTGGTGAATGATTTAGCCAAGGCATAATAGGGTGAGAGAAGTGAAGTTTTGCTAAGAGTTAGAAAATTATTTCAAGTGTTGAGAGCCTAAAAAACACACTTCTTTTATTCTTCTTCTTCTGGCCACCGATATTATAAGGTATAAACAAGGATTCAAGGGTTGAATCCTTTGCTGAAAAAGCTGTTATTCTAGCTTCCTTAAGCTCACCATGTTAAGGAACTAGAATTGTGAATGAGTTACTTCAAGGCGAGTACTCTGGTTCAACCAAAAACTAAAGGCTTGTGAAGGTAATAATTTCTCAATTTTATGTAGTTTATATTTATGAGATACAAATAAAACTTATTTGTGTTTATCGTTAAGAAATTAGTATTCCATTCATCCGCTGCGTATATATGTATATGATATGTATGCAAATTGAATGATGACACAAACTCACATGCATGCACCCTAAGTTTAAAATCACTCACAAAATGGTATCAGAGTCAGGTTTGAGTTGATATTGGGTGTTTTTTAGTGTGAAATTATCATTGGTGATATTCCAGTGCTTAAATGGTGCATTTCAAGTTGTTGAAATGGGTATACTAAAGGTGGAGAGCATCGGAATACCGCGGCCATAAGTGCTGAGCGCTGAGAATTTTTGTCCCAGTGCTGGAAAGATGGCACCGCGATGCCTAAGTTCTGCCTATAGAGCCATAGTACTAGGTGCTGAGCGCCATGGCACTAGGGCCTCTAGGATAGAATGTTTGAGGTATGACCTTCAGCACCGCAGCGCTGGGTCATAAGTGCCGTGGTCTCTAAGCTCTAACTTGGGCGCTATGGCGCTAGGGGCTATGCCCCTCCAGTGTTGCCACACTGTGAACCTAGCATCGCGGCACCGATGACACTCACTCTAATTATGTTTTAAATTGTTTAAAATATTATTTTCATCATGTGGGGGTTTATGAGATACAATGATAAGAGTTATTAGGTTGCATTATAAATCGGGATTTGTTTTTGTGTTGGTAAACCCAATGAGAGCCTTACTGGTGGGGGTTAGTTGTGCTTACACATAAATTAATGTATAATTGATAATTACCTCCTCATGAGATGGGGATTAATTCTTTGTGTTACTTAAAAAAAAGAGTAAAAAAAAAAATCTTTCTTTATCAGAATGAACAACATTACATTATGAAACAATATTTTATTAATGATCTGTCTTGTCAATACAGTGTTAGCTATATCATATCAATCTTTCCCAAGATCACTACAGTGTGAAGGATTTGGTCGGTATGATTTAGACTATGCCAATTAAATATGAGATGAGGTAAATATTTGAGAAAGTATTGCCCTAGATCGCTACAGTGTGTGGGTAGTACTGGTAGTATATATTTGATCATTGACAAGGTAATCTGAAATACACTTACCCTAGATCACTACTGTGTACAGATAAGGTGTATTTAGGATCAAGAGCAGGAGTTGCATGAGATACAATTAACAAGCGTTGTCTACCTGTTGGGTTTATAAAGGCCTAGATCGCTACAGTGTGCGGTTCGAGTAAAATGCCAATGGGATCCACTTTTTGCTGTATAGTTTAAAATAGTTTAAACTGTTGTTATCCCATTTTGAGAGATTAGAGGGATTTTGTAAAATAGTGGGAGAGCATTTTAAATTAAAAAATGTATAAATGTTATACCTATGATTTAAAATGCATTATTGGTGATTTAATAATATTTTTCACTTACATCATCTAATATTATTTTATTTGACTTGTGAAAGCTAGGACGTCCTCTTTAAATCCCTTGGTGTGTATACTGGATGCACACCAGCTAAAAGTGCCAAGAATTTCTTTAATTAGTACATGAATCTTAGAATTTTTCTGGATTCAGAAAGACTAGGATATGCTATTGATTAGAAGATACCTAGAGGTATTTCTGAGGATACCACCCAAGAAGAAAATGTGACATATAAAAAATGGTTGGATGAAGATTCAAAAGTTAAATCCTACATCCTCGCCTTCATGTCCACTGAGCTAGAGAGGGAGCGTATTCGCATAGATAGTTCTAGCAGCATTATGCTCTATCTCAGAGAGCTCTTTAGTGACTGACCCTAGGTTTAGAACTATAGGGTCGCCAAAGAGCTAATTCAGACAAGGCTCCTTGAAGGAAGTTTAATGAGTCCTCATGTTCTCAAGATGATAAGATTAATCAAGAGGCTTGAGTCCATCGACATCTCTCTGAGCAATAACTTGGAAAATAGTTTGATTCTCCAGTCGCTACTTGGGTAATATGCACAGTTCATCATTGATGTGAATCTCATAAAGTAAAGTGAGACCCGGCGCTATATCATCAATTATATTTTTGTTCTCCCTCATCTCTCATATATTTATAGAGACCTTGTAGGATGTCTAACATTTATTACAACAACTAATGACAACTTAAAACTACTAACTACCAACAACTACTAATAATTTAGTCACTTAAGATTCCAACACTTATTAAAACAATTAATGAAAACTTACAACTACTAACTACCAACTACTACCAATAAATTAGGCACTTGGAATGCTAGCACTTATTAAATAATTAATAGTAACTTATAACTACTAACAACTACTAATATTGAGACTTTATATCATTTGGGTTGTTATGCTGTTGTTTCCTATCACATATAGATGTTAAATGAAACTTATGATTTTTTTGGCAACTTAGTTCGCATCAATCATGAACTTCAATATGCAAGGAATGACCCCTACTTATACTGATCTTCACAACATGTTAAAGACAGAGGATGAGAACATGCATAAATGAGGCTCAGCCTCTTTATCCAGGGCGCCTCATCTTCAACCCCGAGGGCCTCTAGGAAGTCCAAAGGGAAGACGAAAATGAAGATGATGCAAACACCTAAGATGGGTCCTCAGTGATGATAGATATCCAAGCCACTAGAGAAACTGAAAGCGAAAGAAAAATGCTTTCATTGTGGTGAAGATGGGCATTGGAAATGGAATTTCCCCAAATACCTTACCACAGTAAAGAAGACTCCCTTAGGTATTTTCTTTCCCATTATTGACATTTCTTTATCATTTGATGCTAGTATTGGCTAGGTATTAGATATCAAAAGTCCTTCTCGCATCTGCAGTATGTTGTAAGGTCTGAGGGAAGTTAGATTACTTCAGTCGAGAGAAGTGCAGCTTAGAGTAGGAAATGGTGATCTCCTAAGGTCGAGGCTGTAGGACATTATGAGTTAATTCTCATTTGTAATAAAACTATTGTACTTCATAACTGTTGTTTTTACTTGCTATGATCGATAGATTATCTCTCTTTTTGTACTTAACAGTGAAGGGTATCATATGTATATTAGGAATTATTCCTTATATTTATGTGATATGTTTGATGTTTTATTAGCAAAGTGTTAGTTAATTTAATGGGCATTATGTTTTTGATACAACAAGAAATGTTATGAATGTATAGGGTAGCACCAGTAGTAGTGCAAAAGTTTTAACTGATACTGAATTATGGCATATGAGATTGGGTCATATAGGTGTGAGACGCCTAACCCGTCTGGTTAAGGATGGTTGGATACCTGAAGTAGAGAAACAAACTAGAATGTATGTCAAATGCCATCGATTAGCTCTAGGCGATAAGTATATAAGCAGTGTATTCTCTGATTATTTAAAGGAGAATGAATTTCTAGCTCAGTATAATCCTCCAGGTACTCCGCAACACATGGTGTGTCAGAGAGATGGAATCGGACTTTATTGGAAATAGTCCAATCAATGATGAGCTTCACCGATCTACTTGAATATCTTTGGGGTTATGCTCTAGAAACTACTGCTCATATATTGAACAGAGTTTCATCTAAAGCTATTCCAACTACTCCACATGAGATGTTGAATGGAAAGAAACCAAATCTTAAATACTTTAAGATTTTGAGTTTTTCTACTTGCGTAAAAGTTACGCAATAGGATAAACTTGCACCCGGGGGTATAAGTACCAGTTCGTTGGGTATCCCAAGAATTCAATGGGATACCAATTCTATCATCTCGAGGAGCGAAATGTGTTTGTTTCTCGATATGTCACTTTCCTTGAGAAATATTTTCTCATAGATCATAGAGGTTTTAGAAAGTTTGTGCTTGATGAAGAAAATCATAATGAACATGAGTTCGAGATGGAACCTCAAAATCAATTGAGCGGAGTACCTTTAACACACCTTTCACGTAGGTCCGAAAGAATGTTCAGGCCACCTACTAGGTATAGTCAGATGCCCGAAGGTACACTCAGAGTTTTATTAATGGAAGAAAATGATCCTTTAACCTATAAAGTTACGATGTTAGACATCGACTCAGGAAAATGGCAAGAAGCCATGAAATCCAAAATTGACTCAATTCATCATAATCAAGTCTGGGACATGGTTAAGCTTCCCGAATGAATAGTTCATATCAGTTGTAAATAGATTTATAAGCGGAAGCGTGGGCCTGATGGAAAGGCAGAGACCTTCAAAGCCCTGCTTATTGCAAAAGGTTATTCTCAATTATTTATGATCGATTATGAGGAAACCTTTGCACCAGTAGCGATGTTGAAGTCAATACAAATTTTATTGTCATTTACTGTATATTATGATTATGAGATATGGTAGATGGATGTACAAACGGTATTCTTGAGTGGATATCTCGAGGAAGAGATATACAGGGAATAGCCTGAAGGTTTTGCATCCAGCCTATCCACGAATTTAGTATGCAAATTGAAGAAGTTCATTTATGGGCTTAAGCAGGCTTCTCAGAGTTGGAACCTTCGTTTTGATGAGGTAATCAAAGGGTCTAGTTTCATAAAAAAATGATGAGGAACCATGTGTGTATAAAAAGGTCAGTAAGAACATGATTGTCTTCTTAATTCTCTATGTGGATGACATACTGATCATTGGTAATGATATCGGTATGTTACAATTAGTCAGGAGCTATTTAAACAAAATCTTCTCCATAAAAGACTTAGGAGATGCTTTTTATATACTCGGTATAAAGTTTTATAGAGATAGAGCTAGGAAGCTGATAGGACTCTCCCAATCATTATATATCGATAGTGGCCTTGAAAGGTGCAATTTTACTAACTGTAAGACAGCTAATATACCTTCAGACATAGCATTCATCTTTTGAGGAGAATGTCTCTTCAAACGAAAGATGAAAGAGTTGGAATGTCTAAAATGCCATATATGTTAGGGTCGGTGCTTACGTTCCATCCCTGAATGTACATATACTTATGTATTTATACAAGTGTACATTCCCATTAAATTGCTAATACCAATTTGTATAGTATTATGCATGTAACGTTGCAGACGTTATAGATCTGAAGGAGTTCGGATTAGATCTAAAGAGTTTAGATAAGGGCTCATAGTTAGCCATGCTGAGACATATAATTGCTAAATGTTAGCATAGTTAAGTGTTAGCTGGTTATAATACTCAACAGATCCAAGAGTTGAAGCCTTGTCTGTAATGAGATATAGACCTGGGAATATACTAGTAATTGTATAGTTACAAGAGTTGCAATCGGGTGCTAAGAAATGCAAGTTACGTAAGTATGTTCTCGAATAATAGTCCCTGATCTATTTCTGCCGATGCAGGTCTGTCGGTGGATACTTTTATATAAATGGATCAGCATATGTCGTACCTATCGGGTATAGATGGTTATTCTTGACCAATTGTGAGCTTGGAGCTTGTATTGACATATGGGTATCCAATTAGGACTGGATATAAGACAGACTTACAAGGGCCTCTGATAGACATTCAATGTAAGCCATCAATGGAGGGTCCTCTTGAGTTGAGTAGTATACGTGGTCCTTTGATCTGAGTGCCATGATGGGCTTGTAAGTGATCCATCATACTTTGGTTCCACGTATGTCACAGACCTTTTATGGTGTGACCGCTGGGTGTCGCTAGGTATGGTCCGATGCTTATGGAGTCTGGTGCATACAGATATGGGATCCTCAGCTTTCATATGGAGTTTGATATCCAGATGCTTCGGGACTGTATCTCAGAAAGGCTTGTGACCACAAGAAATCATCCCAGGAAAGAGTTCTGCCAGGGTGGAACAATATGGTAAAGGAGTTTGCGCATATTATTCATTGAGATAAGAGTTTGAACACTGGGGATTTGACGGTGATAATCTATATTTCTGCACATTCAGGATATCATGACGGAAGGACTATACGTATGCGTTGTAACCTCAGCTTGTATGGTTCAATGCGCTGGTTTGTATATCCGTGACGTGTACGTGGGGTATTACTCACGGACTCATGGAATAGTTCTATTTGACGAATCAAGCGTAGGACCTAAGGAGTCCCACGATATGGAGTGCACTCATTGTGCACTGGAGCAACGTGCCAGATTAAATTATTTAATCCAGCAATATTCAGCATTACCACGGGAATACGTGCATATTTGTATTTAAGTGTTAAATATAATAATTAATTAATAATTGTTATTTACTAATTGTATAATAACACGTAGTGTATTGTGAACCCTCAATTGAGTTAACCCAAGTGTGGAATTTGGTGGGACCTACTAAGGGGTAAACTTGGTAACAATTTATGGGGGGGCAAGATGGTCATTTCTCAGTTTGATTATTTAATAGTTAAAAAATCAAATATCTTTCTTTATATATATATATATAATTATGTATATTATTATATATTATATTATTATTTATATTATATAATATTTTATATTATATTATATATATATATATAAAGAAAGAAAGAGAAGCAAGAGAATGAAGGCCAAAACGGCCGAGAGGAAGAAAGAAATGGAGGAGAGGAAGAAGAGAAGAAGTTTGATTTTCCCTACGCTTCCAATTGGAGCAATTGTGAATTACTTCAAATCTCCATTTCTTATCCTTTTGGAGAAAAGGATATAAATTCACTCCCGACCATTTTGAAGATTAAGAGTTAAGCCCAATCTGAATACAGAGTTGCTGTTCTAGCTCACCAAGCCCACCGTGTCGGTGACTAGAACTGCACACGCGTTGGTCTCCATGTGGACTCCAGGAAAAACACATGTATAACGTTACACGTTATAGTGAGTTCTCTAATCCTATAAATATATTAGTGTGATTAACATATTATATTTATTGTATTTATTACAAAATTTACACATTTTCGCTGCGTTAGGTAATAGACACAATTGCACATGCATACACCCACATGTGCCCAATAAGATCCTCCGCCGCCAACAATATGCATCAGCTATAGGCAGCCTGAAGTATGTTATGATGGGTACAAGACTTGACATCAGCATGGTTGTAAATGTTACTAGCCGGTATCAATCTGATCCAGGTTACAACCATTGGATGACAGTCAAACATGTCCTTAAATACCTTAAGTGTACAAAGGACAAGTTTCTCATTTATGGAGAAACTGACTTGCACGTTAAGGGATACACAGATTCAAACTTTCAGTCTGATCCAGATGATAAAAAATCTATATATGGATATGTATTTATCCTTAACGGTACTGTAGTGAGTTGGAAGAGCACCAAACAGAGATTCACAACTGATTCAACAACTGAAATAGAATATATTGCAGCCTCTGAGGTAGCAAAGGAAACAGTGTGGATACGCAAGTTTCTCACCGAGCTCAGAATTATCCCAAGCTCGATAGATTTTATCCCTTTATTTTGTGACAACAATGGAGTCATTGTACAAGCAAAAGAGCAAAGAGCGCACCAGAGATCTAAGCATGTGGAGAGGAAATACCATATTATTAGAGAAATCTTGGCTATAGGAGATGTAATAATTTGTAGATTTGACTCTCTAAATAATGTAGCGGACCCACTGACTAAGGCCTTAACTCTGAAGGTATTTGAGAAACACGTAGAGTCTATAGGTATAAGATACTAATATGAATGGCACTAGAGCAAGTGGGAGTTTTTTAGGATTTGTGCTCACATATCATCTCATTATTGTATGCATATTTTATTTTGTAATATTTATACAGTACATTACTTGTTAAATCATTAATTATAATTATTAAATGGTTCAATGCTTGTGATGATCTAAAGGAGTTCAGGTTTGTTCTAAAAAAGTTTAGATCAATGTTAAGAGTTAGCATCACTAAAAAAATATAAATGCTAAAGCGTTAGCATGTTATAATAATTAGTGAAGTCTAAAAGTTAGAACCTTGTCTGTAACGGTACAAAAATCTGAGAGTACACTAATAATAACATTATAGCAAGAGTTGTAATAGGTGCTAAGAAATGTTATTATGAAAGTCTATTATCAAATTATATATCCCTAGTCTTTATTCACCGATGCAGGTCTATCGGTGGAACTTTTTTACTCAAACCAGTGCATACTATACCTAGATGGTCTAGATGATTGTTCTTAGTTGACCATGGGCTTATAGGAAGTTCATATAGAATATAGGTGTTCAGTAATAACTGAATACTTAATAGACTCAATGAGAACCCCAATAGATATTCCATGAAGCCGTCAATGGAAGGTTCTCTCGAGTTGAGTAGTATATGCGGTCCTTTGACCTGAGTACCACAATGGACTTGTAAGTGATCCATCATACTTTGGTTCCACGCATGTCACAGACCTTTCATAGTGTGACCATTGGGTGTTGTTGGGTATGGTCTAATGCTTATGGAGTCCAGTGTGTACAGATATAGGATCCATTAGCTCACACAGATGAGTTATATATCCAAATGTTGTAAGACTATATCTCAGAAAGTCTTATGGCCATAAGCAACTAACCCGGAAAAAGGGTTTTCCATAGGGTTAAACAATATTACAAAGGTGTTTACATATATTGTTTATCAAGATACGTATCTAGAGATAAGTTCGCAGATGAGCACATAATTATCAAGATATGTGTCTATATCCCCACTCTTCCAGGATATGATTGGCAAAAGGATTATACGTATACACTATAACCTTAACTTGTATGGCCTACTGCACTAATTTATAATGACGTGTGTGTGGGGCATCAATGTCAGACTCACAAAATAGTTCTATTTGATAAATCAGGAGTGGACCTAGAGAGTCCTGCAATATAAAGTGTACTCGTTGTGCACTGGGGCAAGCATCGAATTGAATAGTTCGATCCAAAAAAATTTAGCAGATCGGATATTTACTTCAGTCTCCCTCTGATCGTGCACGTGTCAAGACTTAAGCGTTAAGTACATCAATTAGTTAACAATTAGGTTTTGACTAATGGGATATTAATACATGGTACATTGTGGGCCAATTATTCTTTGACTTAGAAATTACTAAAATGACCTTATTTGTTGGACAAATAATATCATTATTTTATTCATTGAAATATTTATTGAATAAAATAATAATAATATATGATATTATTATTTAAATTGAAGTCAAACAATTCATTTTTTATTTAAATTGGCATGTATTTCTACCATGATTTAATATGATTGAATCATTTATTTAATATTGATTAAATGATATAATAAGAATAAATGGGTGGCACTTGTAAATGGTAGGCCTTAACATATTTCTTGCTAATGAGAAAGTGTTTCTCATTTGGCCTAGATTTAGGCCAAGTTCATCTAAATGATTTTTCATTTTGTTTGGTTTAGTTTTTATTTGGTCTATTGTAAACAATAATAAACAAAACACTAATGACAAACATGACCATGATAATAGAGGCTATTATGTAATTAAATGGGAAAAGGGTTGTCTATTAAGTGAAAAAAATCAAATAAATAAGCAATATGTTGCTGTATTTGGTGAATGATTCGGCCAAGGCATAATAAGGTGAGAGTGTGAGGGGTGCCGGTTTATCCCAGTTCTCAACCTAAACTTATTGGGTGTGTGCATGTAGTACACATGTCCATTTTAAAAATTATATATATATATATATATATATACGCATCATATACAGTATATATACACCATTTATGTATCTCATACTTAAATATTCGCAACCAAAGTTAAAAATCTAATTTCTTAAAAATGAACACGATAAATTTTATTCATTATTCTAATGAACGAAATATAAAACATATTAATCAAATTAATACTAATGATTGAGAATTAAGAGATATCACCTGTCAAGCCTTTGAAACGGATTTATTCTAGAGTACCACCCAAAGTAGACCCGTTGGCAGTTCTAGGACCCAATGTAGTGGGCTTGGGTCGCTAGAACAACAGCCTTTATTTTCCAGTATCCAGTTTAACTCTTAAACCGTGAGATTAACTCTTAGTCCCTATAGCCTAACACTTAGACAAAGTCCTAAGCTAAACTCTTTCAACTTAGAATTTCTTTCAAGGGCATAAATGTGGTTTTGTTCCTTTGTTCAACACTTGAACAACGAAAACCAACTTAAGCCTTAATGGTGCCTAATTTAAGGGAGAAAATGATAAAATCTCAACATTTGAAATCAAAGCACAAAACTAATTTTGGCTTACCCATTTTCAAGCCAAATTGCCAATCACCACCTTGAAAGAACAAGAAGAATTCCTTTTGTTTTGCTCTAAGCACAAAATGAACTCAAAAACTCTTTCTTGAGCTCCATCACTATTAGTTTCAAAAACCAAAAATGAATTCACAAAAGGCACTCCCATGGCCGGCCACTTCACTCATTTTATATGCATCAAATGAATATAATATTATTTTAAAACAAAATATCTTAACAATTTGTCAACATATTATTATAAAAGGAATTTGGCTTATCAAATAAATCAAAGATGTGTCCAACATTTAGACAAAAGAGGGATGGGCGGTGATGCCTTGCTTTAGACAAAGAAAATATCATTTAATGCCTTTAAAGTTTCTTTAATTCCCTTTTAGCAACATTTGCTTTATCTATAATTAATTGTTTAATAAAATTTCATTTTATTTAGCAATTAAGTCATCAATTAAATATTTATTTTATTAATTTAATCATGAGTTAACAATTAATTCTAGTCAAATTAACTAATCACTTAACTCTTAAGTGATAACAAATATTTAGATTATTTAACACTTAAATAATCGATTTAGGAAAATAACCCTTAAGCCTTTAATTAACTCAATGTAGGTCCTACCATGCCTATTATTTGAGTCAATTTAACCAAAGGCTCATTATGCGCTATGTGTCACAATTTTATTAGTCAATAATAATTATTAACTAATTACTGTACTTAACACTTAAGTACTAACACGTGTGCATCCCGAGAGTTTCGGAAACAATTATTCAGTTTTACTGAAAATTACTAGATTGAATAATTCAATCTAGTACGCTGCCCCAGTGCACAACGAGTACACTTTATACTGCGGGACTCCCTAGGTCCACGCTCGATTCATCAAATGAAACTATTCTATAAGTCGGTGATCAATGCCCTACGAACACATCATAGATATTACTAATCAACGCATTAGACTATACAAGCTGAGGTCACAACGCATACGTATAATCATTCTGTCATCTATATCCTGGATGTGCGGGGATATAGATAAGCGGAGATATAGATAAGCACCGTTAATCCCCGTATGCTCATCCATAAACTTATCTCCAGATTTGTATTTCTCAATAATAATATACACAAACACCTTTACTATATTGTTCATCCATTTGGAAAACACCTTTCCCAAGTTAAGACTCGTGGCCATGAAATTTTTTAAAATACAATATCGGAGCATCTTATATACTACTCCCCTAAGAGAGTTGACGGATCCCATATATGTACACACCGGACTCTATAAGCATCGGACCATACCCAGCGAGACACAACGGTTACACCATAAAAGGTCTATGACATATATAGAACTAAAGTATGGTGGATCACTTATAAGCTCACTGTGGCACTCAAGTCAAATGACCACGTATACTACTCAACTCGAGAGAACTCACCATTGACGGCTTCATAAGGTGTCTATTAGCGTCCTGATGAGTCTGATCAGTATTCAGTCATAACTGAATACCTGTATGCATATACGAGCTTTCGGTAAGCCTATGGTCAACTAAAAACAACCATCTATATCATATAGATATAGCATACACTGATCTATATTGGATGGATCCACCAACAGACCCGCATCGGTGAAGTAGATCAGGAACATAGTGTTTGAGGACATACTTGCATAATGACATCTCCTAGCAGCTATTGCAAATCCTTGCAACTATGTCATTACAAGTATACCTTTAGGTCTTTATCCCATTACAGACAAGGATCTAACCTTTTAGATCTAGCTAACTCTTATAATATGCTGACTCTTAGTAGTGCTAACTGTTAGCATTTATAACTCTCAGCTATACTAATTCTTAGAACTGGTCTAAACTCCTTTAAACCAGATCTGAACTCCTTCAGATCATACAATGTCTGTAACATAACAAGCATTGTACCATGTATTTATATTGTATTAATAATTATAAGAAATGTTTACTGTATAAATATTAAATAATTTAATATTCATACAGTTTTGGAATGGCACGTAAGCACCAACTCCAACAGAGAGAAGTGGAGTTTTGTTCAGAGTTAGAAAATCCTCTTAAGTGTTAAGAGTCTAAAAACATACTTCTTTTATTCTTCTTCATTTGGCCACTTATATTATAAGGTAAAAACAAGAATTCAAGGGTTGAATCCTTTGCTGGAAAAGCTGTTATTCTAACTTCCCCAAGCCCACCATGTTGAGAAACTAGAATTGTGAACGAGATGCTTCAAGGTAGGTACTCGGTTCGACCAAAAACCAAAGGCTTGTCAAAGTAATAAATTCTTTCTTTTATGTAGTTTACATTTATGAGATACATGTAAAACTTATTTGTGTTTATCATTAGGAAATTAGTAATCCGCTCATCCCCTGCGCATATATATATGTGATACGTATGTAAATTTGAATGATAGACACAAACCCATATGTATGCACCCTAAGTTTAAAATCACTCATAGAAACACGTGTCAACCTTGATTTATTAAGGAGGATCAAAACCCATATCTTCTTTTCCATTGTAATCGATCATCGGTAGCTGTTGATGACTAATGGCGATTGATGCGATTTTTTTATATCTTAAAATTAAGTGCAAGTATATACTATCATAACAAGTAATAAAGGGACTTATAAAGTCGGATGTCGAACCCACAGGGATAATTTTTATTTTTTACCAAGTATTAAAATTATATCTTTCTTGTAATTATTTAGAAATATTAAATTTTAATTTTGAAGTAAATTTAAGTAAAATAAATGTGCAGAAAATAAATGACACAACTCAAATAAAATAAGAAAATAGCAATATAGAGAAAGCCTAGGATTAATTACTATCCTTCAATATATTTTCTAAGGATGAATTCTTTTAATATTTATATCCTTTAATTCTTATTATTGGTCAAGACATTAATGTATTCACAAGCCTCTCCCAAGGTCATGTAAGTATATCCTAATTTACCAAATACCTATATTCCTATGGTACTTATAATAAATAAAGATTCACTAAGAACAAGTCTTATTGACTATACATGCCAATTAGGTATATTCCTATCCTAATTCAAAACTTGCATATGCAACATTGAATGTTACTCTACAATCATGCATCAAATTATCTAGGTCTAAATACATTGATGCCTCTTCCGAGTTTATTAAAGTATTACCAAATCGATCATAATATTGATCAGATATAATGAAGTATTAAGAACAAATAATTTAAATATTAAAGAATTGAGTTCAAATAAATATTAAAAACATTTAACATTTAAGCTTATATATTGAGTTCAAGTAATAACTCTAGAAATAAATTTAGCTTATGATAACAAGATAATTATGGCTGAAAAATAAAATAAATATGATACAACCAAAAACAAACCAATATAGATGTCAATTCGCAGTTGGTTGATACGCCAAAAGTTCGCCAATAATCTATTACTTCTTTAAATTGCCCTTGCTTCTCTCTTTAAAAATTGCTCTTCTTTAATGATTGTGGTCTAAGAGCCCTAAGTTGTGTGTTCTTTTAGGTCTGAAATAAGAAGCCTTTATATAGGGATTAATTGGAGTATTTGAGTTGTATTTCATTTTTACTATAGCGGAATCATTGTTCATTGGTACTGTTATGTAGTTACTGTTCACCGGGGAGAGTGCTGTAGCAAAATCACTATAGTAATTTGAAAATTTGGCTTGTTTTTTTTTAGATTTTCATCCCCAAGTGCTCCATTACTCAAAACCTACAAAATAATAATAAAACATATAAAAAAAACTTAATATTCTTATTAAAATGAGCAATGAATCAAGTTTAGGGAATGAAAATAATAGATATAATTTACGCTTATTAGCGATTCAACTCAAAATGGATATTATTAGACTCCAAATTGCATGATCTATACAATGGTAGATTTGTTTTTTCTTCAACGAAGCATAATATAGGTACCAAAAGTTAGGAGAATACAGTGGAAGAGCGGCAACCACCACTATTCACCATTAAATGGTAAGGCAGTGACATGCACCGCCACTACCCTTGGACAGATCAATTGTTGATCTGTCCAATACACCAGACAGTGCATGTCACTATCCTACCATTTGATGACCACTATCGCTTATAGTGAAGGGCAGTGGCTATTGCCATTCACCGTCAAATGGTGAGACGGTAACGTGCACCACCACACTGATCTGTTTAAGGGTGGTGGCAATGCATGTTACCGCCACACCGTTTGATAGGCACTGCCATTCTGCCAATTTATCTAATGATGGTGGCGTTGCATAGCACTGTTCTACCATTTGACAATGAACAGTAGTGGCCACCACCCATCCATTGTATTTGGCTGTCTTCGGGTCTTATTTTGATCGAAAATGATCTTACCATTATGTAGATCAGAAAAAATAGAGTCCAATATCATAAATTTTGATCATTTTGTCACTGTAGGCCAACAATCATTATCATGGAGGCTTCTTTTATATATTTTATTTTTTTATTTTAAGAATATTTATCAAAAGTTTTAAATCAATTACATGATGACAAGTGTTATTTGTTATTTATCATATTATACCATGTGTCACTTTATTAAAAGTTATTTTTTTAATTACATTAAATTAAATGAATGGATAAGATTGCACCACATATTCAAAGACAGAATAGGTGAGATTGTGCCACGTGTCCAAATTTAAATCATTATACATTTAAGTTAAAGGATAAAAAATAAGAGTAAATTAGTAGTTGTGCACTAAAACTACTTTTGCCATCAAAATTGACTACAAACGTTAACAAATTAGGTTGAAATAGGTATATCACATCTAATTGGGGCAAACTTGTCTATTAGGTCAATTTCATGAGGTTTAAATGTCATTATCCCATAAAAGAATTGGAAAACAAAACCCATTTCTTTCCTTTCCTACTCACAATCTCCATTTGATTCTCAAAAATAATTTTATTCTCTGAAACAAATAAACCTTGCAATTTCACCTCTTTATCCTTGACACTAAACTTCATTTGTAACTTTGAAAAATTCCAAATGATAGGTCCCAAAGGTCGTAACCATTGAGTCCCCAAGACTACATCATAGCCTTAAAGTGGAACATATAAAAATTAACAAGTAGTGGTACTTCTTGTAGAATGAGTTAAACATTAGCACATTTCTCCTCATATGCCATAACTACTTCAAATCTTCCACATAGTAATGGCACCAAACCGACCTTCTTTCCTACGGTCTCATTCATAAGTTATCAATGCTAACGAGTCAGTGATAATTAATACAACACATCCTATGTTGCCTTAAACTCACATGGTTTCTAGTGAATGAGATTTACTAACCGCATGAGAAGTTTTCGGGTTTCAGAATCTTAAGAATTTATTGTTGGTATGGTAAATAAAAATAAATTTATTGTTTATAAAAATAAACACAGCAGAAGCCAGATCGTCTTATTCATAATTACATGTATAGGGATAAAAGATTACCTCAATTCCTCGCTATGGAAGATCTTGAATTAACTAGCTGCAATCTTCTCTATTATCCTCAATCTTCAAACTCAACGCGTGTGGGCACGTGGATATTTCTTAATCTCTAAAATCACTAATACCCAAATCTGAGAGAATGGTATTAATTAAATTATTTTCCCACATAAGAATACGTAAAAGATTTTTTCTCTGTATAGTTGTTGTATTTTATTACTCCATACCTCTCATATATATAAGGATCTCCCTTGGGTATTTAGAATTTGATTAGAATTAAGAAATTATGATTTAATTAAGATTTGAGCAAGTAGAGGGACTGCAAGACCCATGGGCTTCCTAGATCTAACTTAAAAATCCTAGTCCTTATTATCTCATAATACACCAATTCTTCTAAGTTAAATCCAGGTTATTCCACTAAAAGTCAAGGACTGTACTCTAGTAACCCATGTTATAAAGTAAAAGGCCATTTAATTAAATTCATTTTAATTAAATTGAGCTTGGTTTTTAGACCAATAATAACCACTTAATTGACCCTCTAATTGATGTCTATAATTAAAGTTAGGCCATGAAAAAAATGTCTTGCCTCTTTAATTACTTATTTGCCCCTAAGTCATTGAATGCTCTAATGATCACTTTTAATATATCTATATTTGTAAATAAATTTACAAATAAATATTATTATTCAATAAATAATTTATTGAATAAACTATGGCCACAGATTCTAATGATCAAGTACTGCAAACATCTTAGGTGGACATTAATTGTTAGATTCCATCTTGCAAATATATGTTCCTACGACCCATGAAATTTTATCTCCAAGCTATCGAGGTTTTGACTATTTATATGGATCTCACTCCGTGATAGCTCAAAAGATACAACGCATGAATGTAAGTTCATTATCTGCTTAGGATTAAGATCAATCAAGCTTATTAAAGCTTTTGTAAATTAAGATCTACGATATTTAGTTAACCAGATCAAAATTCACAGTAGTCCTGTTTACGCTCAAAATATAACGCGGCTATCGCAGTATAGATTGAGGTGTCGATCCCACGAGGAAGCTCTTGGCAAAATAGGTTAGTGAAGTAAAATATTAAAGCAGTAGCAAAGGGTTAATTGATTTAAACGGATGAGATAGAATTGTCTATGAATTGAGGAAAATGTCTTATGATGATTTAAGCAAGGCTTTGAGAATCACAATTATGCTTTATAAATCTACTATATACTTTGATTCGATATTTATAACTCAACTGAAAGTTTCACATCCCAAACAATCAATCGGAAGGTATGTAATATATAGCACATTTGATAACACATGTATTTGATTTAGTTAAACTCTTTGCAAGCATTAACACACATCATGTTATTTATACAAGTTATCTAAGATCGACAATATATCATTTTGACAATATTACAGTAAAAGATTAACTTGAATATCAAACATTTATTGCCCTTACATGTTATCCAAGATCGACAATATATCAAATTGACAATACTGCAGTAAAAGATTAACATATAAAACAATGTAACCAGTAACAATTATAAATCAACATGAATCACATAAGAAAAGCATGACTGAACATATATGAGACATGAGAATTATAACCTCTGGATTATAGAAAATAAAATAGATAAGAGTTTAATCAAAACCAAACTTACAACATTTATAGCTCTTGACACCGAATCAAAGCATGGAAGTAGATTTACTACACATAAAAGTTCATCTCTTAGCCTTGCTAGGAACTCTAGCCTAAATTACAATACATGTTAATGAGAATAAAAGAAGAGAGAATTCTATATTAAAAATGTCCTAAGGGTCTCCTTATATAGGCAATGAATGGTCATATGTCATGGATGACATCAATCTTCAATAATTTTAAGTCAATAACTCGTGTATCCACTTGTAGCACATTTTTGATAATGTAAATGATCAATTTAGCTTCTGCAGCCGACATAACAGTTGTAGAATTTTGACTCTTCTTTCCATAGGCACTAATTTCATGCAAATTGGATGAGTATCCAATGAGATATGAGCAAAATTCCAAAGATACATCAGAATTCGGCCAACAACCATTTTACCCACTTGCAATGCGACTTGGTCCATGATAACGGCTGATTTGGACTTTACCATAAACATAAGAGTTGTGGATAGTTAAGTTAGAAATTTACAGCTTCAAGAATTATACCAATTGAGTACGTATTTTGGGAGATACGGTCCAAATACGTGAGTTGGGTCAAGCTGGGTAAGAGTTGTAGTCCGATTCTGTTGTATCTCAATTTTTGGCCCATAACATGTTAGATTTGGCTTTTCCACTATTCTTCAAATTTGTGTAAGATTGAGTCATGTTGCACCAAGTTCAAGAATTTCTTCATTTCGATTTCTACATTGAGAGTTATGTCCAATTTACCTAAACCTGTCCAAATAACATTCATTAATCACAATTTAAGGAGAACACTTTATTTCAAGCTAAAAATACAGAAAATACTAAAATTAGTGACATTAAATGGTGATTGAATCTTTTAACAACATGCATTTTCATGTGTTCATCAAGTCCCGTTCAATGTAACATATACACTAGTTTTTTTACTCGAAGTCTCTACTTCAATGATCAAGGTAAATCATCCACTATAAAAAGTAGAAAAAATACAACCTCACATAATGAAAAGCCCTTTTTCATTAATAGTTGTGAACTAGATTTAATTATAAAGAACATATTGTCTATACCTTCTGTATTAGCATCATATGCTTAATACATAGGTCACATACTTTATAAATATGGGCTCATCAATGTATGCTCAATTATATGTATGAATAAACATTATTAATATAATAAAATGTTATTTCACACGCTTTAAAGGCATAAATAACATTATATGTCTAACAATATCCTACTTACCCTAAAGCTTATCGAGCAACTGTTGTACCCCAATATTATTCATATGAGTTTTAAAACTCTTTGCTGGCAATGACTTAGGTGAATAGATCCACTAGATTATCTGCTTCTGTAATCTCAGATACCATGACCTCACCATTTTGCACAAAAATCCCTTACCAAACATGATTTTCTCTCAACGTGTTTTCTTTTCTTGTGGTATTCAGTTCCTTATACTGTACTATTGTCCTTGCTATTATCTTAATAAAGAACAATAAGCATCTAAGCACTAAGTACCATCTTAAGCTCTATAAGGAACTTTTGGAGCTATATAGCCTATTTTTTAGCTTTAGATGCAACTACACATTCAGCTTCCATGGTGAAGTCTGCAATACATGATTGTTTTGTACTCCTCCAACTTATAGCTCCACCACTTAAAGTGAACACATATCTTGAGAAAGATGAGGGTATTCTATGTTATTAGAATTCTAAATTTGTATACCCAATAGGTATAAGATTCTCGCTGAAATATACAAGCATATAATCTTTCGTTCTCTGAAGGTACTTGAATATATGCTTTACTGTAGTCTAGTGTTCGAGTCCTAGATTAAATTGATGTCCTCTGATCATTCAAACTTACATAACAAACATATGGTCTAGTATATGACATTGCATACATAAGACTTCCTACTGCTAATGCATAAGGAATACTTCACATGCAATCTATCTCTTCAGTTGCTTAGGAAACAGATACTTAGATAGATCAATTCCATATCTAAAGGAAAACAATCCCTTTTGGAATTATGCATGGCAAACTTGATCAGAATTTTGTTAATATACTCCGTTTGGGATAAGCCTAATATCTTTAACTTGAGATCCCTTAATACTTTTATCTCAATAATGTTATTGGCTTCTTCTAAATCATTCATATCAAAATAGTTAGATAACTATATTTTATCTGATGATAATGCTCCTACATCATTTACAATGAGTGGTATATCATCTAAAATATAGGACTAGAAAAATCACCAACTACCTATCTATCTTCTTGTAAACACAAGGTTCATCAGGATTTTGATCAAAACTAAATGATTTAATTGCCTGATCAAATCTGATGTTCCATGATCTAGATGATTGTTTAAGCCTATAGATAGATTTTTACAATTTACAAATTATATGCTCTTGGCCTATAGCTATAAAACCATTTAGTTGTATCATATAGATACTTTTCTTCAAGATTTCCATTAAGAAAGACAGTCATGACATCCATTTTTCAAATCTTATAATCAAGATTTGTTACAATAGATAAGAGAATTCTAATAAACTTAAGCATGGCTATCGGTGAAAAGTCTCCTCATAATCGATACTTTCTTTCTAAGTGTACCTATAGCTACAAGCCTAGCTTTGAAGGTTTTCACCTTTCCATCTACCCCTCTCTTTCACTTATAGATCCATTTACACCATATCGGTATTATCCCTTCAAGTTTCTCTACAAGTTTCCAGACTTTATTGGAATACATGGAATCCATTTCTGATTTCATAGCTTAATGCCAAAGGTTTGCATCTTTATCAACCATTGCTTCATCATAACTAGTGGAATCTAGTTTATGCTTATTAGAGATTGCCTGAAATAACTCTCCAATTAACATGTACCTAGTTGGACGTCTAATAATTCTTCCACTATGACGAAGTACTAGTGGTTATTGTTATGCAACTGACTCTAGTTGGTTATTAAGAACTAGATTGGGAATTAACTCATTGACTCTATCAAGCATAATATTAGAGTTCCTAGATAACTCATCAAGAATTATCTTACTCCTAGGCTTGAAGTCTTTCATATAGTCTTGTTTAAGAAAGATTGCATTAGTGCTAACTAGTAATTTCTTATCTTAAGAACTATAGAAAAGACTTTCCTCTTGTTCCTTTAGGATAGCCAACAAACAGACAAACTTTTGACTTAGATTCCAACTTGTCTGTCTTCCCTTTTAGCACATGTGCTGGACAACCCTATATATGTATATGACTTAAACTTAGTTTACGTCCTATCCACATTTTCAAAGGTGGTTTAGAGACTGACCTAGATAGAATTAAGGTAAGAAGATACATGGTTGTTTCTAAGGCATAACCCTAGAACAAGATGGGTAAAGTTGAATAACTCATCATTGACCTCACCATTTCAAGTAGAGTTCTATTTCTCCTTTCTGCTACACCATTTTGCTGGGGTGACCTTGGTGCAGTCAACTGAGATAATATCTCATTGTCTAACAAATAGGTCCTGAACTCACTGTAGAGGTATTCGCCACCTCGATCAGATCGAAGTACCTTTATGTATTTTTCTAATTGCCTTTCCACTTCTGCCTGAAACTCTTTGAATTTATCAAACACCTCAGACTTATGGCGCATTAGGTACACATAATTGAATCTAGAATAATCATTAATGAAAGTGATGAAATATTCATAACCTTCCCTAGCTTGTATGCTCATAGGCTCACATATGTCAAAGTGCACTAATTCTAACGTTTCAATGACTCTATTATTTTTAGTATTAAAGGGTCTTCTAGTTATTTTACCTTCTACACAGGATTAGCAGACTTGTAATGGTTCAATTTCTAATGAACTCAAAGGTCTATATTTGACCAGTCTTTAGATCCTATCTAGACTACTATAACTAAGACGTAGATACTATAGATACGTGTGATTAGTGGGAGTCACTTTAACCCTCTTATGGTGATTAGATTCATTATTCAACTTTGTGTCATGCAGTAAGTTGAGTTTAGGATATATGCAGTACTAATTGTTAACTAGTGTACCAGAATATATAAACGATTTATTTCTTTTGATCACCACAGTTGAGTCAAAAATAATAGAATAACCAAATTTATTCAAATAACTAACTGAAATCAAATTGTGTTTGAGTTTCGGTACTAACAAATAATCATCTAATACTAAAATCCTAAAATCATCAAAATAAAGTTAAACAACTCCCACTACCTTAGCTGCAACAGTTGTACCATTTTCTAGCCTTAGATTGATCTCTCTTTCACTGAGTTGTCTGGTTTCTTGAAACCCTTGCAATGAATTGCAAATATGATTAGTGGCTCCAGAATCTACTATCTTGGAATCAGTAGAATCAACCACTAAACATGTCTCATTGAAAAGAATTTTACCAGAATGTGAAGCTGTCTTTTTAGTTATTGAAAACTTATAGTTTCTCTTCCAATGCCCTTCAATGCCACATTGGAAATACTTTCCTTGAGCCTTACTACCTTTTTATGAATTTGCACGAATCCTGAATTAGATGCTTTCTTTGACTTATTCTTTTTCTTCTTCCTACTATTTTCTCTAGGATCGAGACTTAAAGATAAAGACAGGCCCTTAGTCAATTGACTATTGTAAGCATTTATTTCATTTTTGGTGCATTTACATTAGGTATTTGAGTGCATTTATCAGTTAGGACGTATTTGTGCTTTTCAACTGTGAGTTTAATATCTAAGTTCCTTTCCTAATCCATATAATTATTTTCGGTTAACTTGTTTTGGTTTAGGATGGATACTAGTGGGATGAATGATGATATAATTCTGAAAAATAAATTCATACATAAGCATACATTATCTAATAGCATGTGAAAATTTTGCATGAATGCATGAAATGCATTTATATAAAGTTCTTTAACTATATTATGCACCGGTAATCTAATTTTCATTCAAAATACAACTTCGTAGGATGGTTGTATCAGTCATAAATTAGACTAGTATCATACTAATTTATTATTATTATCTAGATATCTCATATCAAATAATAATAAACTACCAATTCTTTAGCCCTTAGATTTAATTGACAAGAACTCCGTATGGAGGATATCAATCAACCTAAGTTGTGTATACAACCATTATTTATATCCTTTATATTTCTTAATTAAAAAAGCTATTGTAGGGTAATCAGTTTCGCATGAATCCTATATTGGATTTTATCCTTTAGGGAAGTCCTATCTAGTAACCAGTTCTGATTAATACCCTTCGTAGGGAGCTCACAAGATTTAAGGCAATGCATTAATCTACCTTATTATAAGACTAATAATAGAGGCCATGAGCTTTATGCCTAAAGCCCTTTCTCACTTAATATTTTATTTCTTAGAATTTTTAATTAATTTATAAAATGACATTCTACTTATTAATATCTAATTTTATTTTCATAAAATAATTAATAAAGTCACGTCAAATAATAAATTAATATAATATTAAAAATATGACAATAATCTTATCCTAATCTCATTAGAACATTAATGTCATACAATATGATATATTTTATGCATGGACATGTGAATGTAGCACCCTTAATCTATATGACATGTTATTCATCCAATCAATTAACTAGATAAATAAATAACTCATAATTCATGGCTTTTCCTAGGAAGAAAAACATTAAAAACTAAGCGTAAATTCTTCAAAGTTTTCCTTGAAGTCAACTTGGGCTGTTCCATAATATTACCTCTTCTTACTTGTCCTTTTTTATAGGCTTGAATTTTGGGCTTCTTAATTTTCTTTGGTCCACTTATTTTAAAATAAATTGGACTTATTTTAAACTTTAAAATTGCTTTTGGCCTTCCAAAAAAATTTAAATAAAATATTTTTAGACCTAATCATTTTAATAAAGTAGCCCAAATACAATTTTATAAAATTGGACCAAGATTAAAAGAAGTTTGAACCAACTTTAAATTTTGCAAATACCCAAATTAATCCAAAAATAAATTTGGGTTAAATTTAGGACCTATTTGCAAATATCTTAACGTTATCTGGCAAAATTTAATTATCCAAAATTAGAGGCGGACGAGTGAGAATAATCAATTCTGTTGGGCCTATTTGCATAATTAATAAACGTTTAAGGATCTATTTGTATAATATGCAAATAAACTTGACCAAATCAGAATTAACTAAAATAGAAAGGGTCTAAATGATAAATGCCATGGAAACCCTAATTCCACACTTTTCACTCACACCACTCACACTCTCTCGTTCCAACCACCGCCGCTCAATAGTCCGGCCGCCATTCATGCTGAAGAGGGGACCATTGTTGTCGCAACTTACCGCCGCCCTCTGTCAACACCGGTAGTGTCTCTGCCACCGTGAAAAAAACCCTGTGGGATCTAGCATCGCCATCTATCGCGAGGAGACTGCCAGCCACCCAAAGGAAGCTGATCACCTTAAGAGCTGACAGCGCTGCTCCTTGTCACCGCCGATTACAGTCGTCGCTGTCCGACTCTCCAACGCCTTGAAGATTGTCAGCAACGCTCGCCATCAATGCTGTAAAGAGCCCAGCTACTGCCATCTTCCTCTTGCGCTACCACCGAACACCGCCACGGGAGACTGGTCACGGTTGCTTCGCCAAGCGGCTGCTGCCCATCATTGCCAAGTCCAACCTCCACTTTTTATGCATCCGTGACTTGCCACCGCATCAGCCATGCACGCCACTGCTATGAACCAGTGGCTGCGTGCATGGCTCTTTCCTGCTTCTTTTTTTCGTTTTTCTCTTCTTTTTCTTACAACAAAAATAATTTTAAAAAAATTAATCTAACCAAGAGAAAAAATTGTGATATAATTTCATCACCCCCTATTGCTATAATTTCAAAGAAAAAATATAAACAAATATCTAACCATGAATTATTGGGCATAACCATTATCACATAATTAATAAAAAATAACAATATAAATTAGTATGCAATTAGTGCCACAATAAATAATTACTACTATACACAAAATACACTATACATGTAATATAAAATAAGACGGCTCTGATACTAGTTGTTGGTATGGTAAATAAAAATAAATTTTCTATTTATAAAAATAAAAATAGCGGAAGCCATATCATCTTGTTTATAATTACATGTATAGGGATAGAGGATTACCTCAATTCCTCGCTATGGTAGATCTTGAATTGATTGGCTGCAATCTTCTCTACTATCTTTAATCTTCAAACTCAACGCATGTGGGCGCGTGGATCTTTCTTAATCTCTAAAATCACTAATACCCAAATCTGAGAGAATGGCATTAATTAAATTCTTTTCCCATGTAAGAATACGTAAAAGAAGTTTTCTCTGTATAGTTATTGTATTTTATTACTCCATACCTCCCATATATAGAGATCTCCCTTGGGTATTTAAAATTTAATTAGGATTAGAAAATTAGAGTTTGATTAGGATTTGAGCTAGTAGAGGGACTGCAAGACCCATGGGCTTCCTAGCTCCAACTTAAAAGGCCTAGTCCTTATTATCTCATAATACACCAATTCTTCTAAGTTAACCCGAGGCTATTTTACTAAAAGTCAAGGGTTGTACTCTAGTAATCCATGTTATAAAGTAAAAGCCCATTTAATTAAAATTTATTTAATTAAATTGGGCTTGGTCTTTAGACCAATAATAACCACTTAATTGACTTTCTAATTGATGTCCATAATTAAAAGTAGGCCATGAAAATAATGTCTTGCCTCTTCAATTACTTATTTGCCCCTAAGTCATTGAATGTTCTAATGATCACTTTTAATATATCTATATTTGTAAATAAATTTACAAATAAATATTATTATTCAATAAATAATTTATTGAATTAAACTATGGCCATAGATTCTAATGATCAAGTACTGCAAACATCTTAGGTGGACATTAATTGTTAGATTCCATCTTACAAATATATGTTTCTACGACCCATGAAATTATATCTCCAAGCTATCGAGGTTTTGACTATTTATATGGATCTCACTCCGTGAAAGCTCAAAAGATACAACGCATGAATGTAAGTTCATTACCTGCTCAGGATTAAGATTAATTAAGCTTATTAAAGCTTTTGTGAATGAAGATCTACGATATTTAGTTAACCAGATCAAAATTCACAGTAGTCCCGTTCAATGTAATATATACACTAGTTTTTCTACTCAAAGTCTCTACTTCGATGATCAAGGTAAATCATTAACTAAAAAAAGCAGAAAAACTACAACCTTACATAATGAAATGCCCTTTTTCATTAATGATTGTGACTTAGATTTAATTTATAAAGAACTTGTGATCTATACCCTCTGTATTAGCATCATATGCCTAATACATAAATCACATACTTTATTAATATGAGCTCATCAATGTATGCTCAATTTTATGTATAAATAAACTTTATTAATATAATAAAATATTATTTCATATACTTTAAGGACATAAATAACATTGTATGTCTAACAATTATCTGATACCTTAGATAATTCTCAAGAATCCCAAGAACATTTGTGTCTTCGTCCTTTCCTGCCACCTAAATACTTTTTAAATTTTGAAACAATACCATCCTCTTGCAAGAAAAAGGCACTCCAATGCTTAACTCAGTAAGATATTAAGAAAAAGAGTGTTGTGTGTAAGAAGTGTTTTAGCAAGCAAGAGATTGATTTAATTATTGAGGAATACTCTTAAAGAGTGCTTGAAGATCTCAAGAGTTCTTTGGTTATTGTGTCTTGAATTGAATGAATAAATTGTGAGAAATCGTCCCCTTATATAGCAGTGGAAGCAAATCCAAAATAGGATTTTAGTGTATGCAAATAGTGTTTATTATATGGCGAACAGAAGAAGTAAAATCATATTTAATAATCATAATCATACTTTAATTCATAAACTATAATAAATAAAAAAAGGAATATGAATTAGAATCCAAAAATGTTTCATCCTTTCTAGCATATTTCCTTTTTTACTCAGAAAATATCCGTTAAAGGATGGATCAGGTTTTACTTATTAATCAAATCATAAGGCCTGATTTGGCACCTCTAATAATCTTAGGGATCCTAGCTTGGGATGTGTTAGTTCCAGTCTAAAACCTAACTCTGGGGTGATTTTAGATAAAACTCTTAAAGTCCAATAATATTTATATGGCATGGGTTAGTTGGGCTCATTATAATTACGGACCTAATAGATGTCCCTCATATGTGAAGGAGTATGTCATTTTTTCAAAAAGCGTGTGAGACACTTTTTCATTTTTCAATCAACAAGCGCCTCATCCTAATTTTAAAATGTCTCGTCTAAGCTGTGTTTTAATTCAAAATTGAGGAAAAGTTTGATTATAGAAATGTTTCCACTTCTTTAGATAGACACATAACTTTCCAAGAGACGGTTTTTGCCCCAATTTGTTGATCACAAATTAAGGTTTTCTTCTTATTTTCACTTTACTTTCAAAGATAATTATCTTTATCGTAACCACACCCACCCCCCTCTCATTGTTTTTGCTGTAAAGAAGTATTTTTTCTAATTCTAACTCTCACATTCACCATTTGATTCCAAAATAGGTAGAAGTGTAAGTTATTTTGTTGTTGATGAACTTAAGACTTCTAATCAAATACCTAAAGACATCAAAGTCTTAATCCTACCTTAAAAGGATCCTCATAGAGAACCTTAGATAGTGAAGTGTGGGGAACTCCATTTTTCTGTGAGCACCTTAAGTGTTTCATGTTTCTTGTTCCCTCGATAATCTTGGAATTCCTTTAAGTTACTAGTTTTTCTCTTCTTCAAGTTCACCTTAATGTTTTTCACCTTCTTCAAGATATATCAATTTTAAACCACATGATAAACCCACCACATTTTGCCTAACCCTCTATGATGTCTTCTTGACCTATAGCCTATTGTCCCAAAGCCAAATGCTTTTGGCTCCCAAAATGGGGAAGAAAGTTTTTAGAAGACTTTGAAAGGAAGCGAACTAACTTTAAGAAGAGATCTATAGTAAGGTAAACACTTTGTTTAGTGTTTGTGATTGGAAGACTACTTTATCCTTTCCATCAATTTCTGGATGTGAGTGATTCTTGAAGAAGTTATTCAGGAATAACCCTATCAACCACAAACACATCCATATCTTTGAAATATTGACAAAGTGCTCTAATATATAATGGGTTCGCTATTCTCCTTGCAAGACCTTGACTTAGGATGATGAAATCTGGAAACGTACTCCTTCTGATCTAAGTATTAAAGCTTGAACTCCTCTATGTGACTTTGTGGGACTCTGTCAAAAGGTCTTGATTCATGAATTTCTTCCTCAAGCAAAGCTATTCCTAAAAGAGGGTTACAAGGAAAATGAAACTATTTACACCTCTATTTATTACAACAAGCATTTCCCAAATATCAATAAGTTTATTATCCTATTTAAGAATTGACCTTTGACTTATTTTATGATTCTCTAATTTTTTTTAACTTTTTCTCTTTTTTTATAGCAAACTTACTTTAGAGGGGGAAATTTTAGATTTTACTATTGCTGCCTATCTTGAAGGATTTGGAAGTCGACCGTCTTGAAAGGCTAATCAAAGTTTGAACATTGCTTATGATCCAATTTGGGTGGAACCTGTCTTGTTTGCTGGTTCTGCAGTGCACACGTCTCTTTTAAGAGCTTTTATCCCTACTCTATTAAGTGTTACGCCTTAAGAGGAAGAAGCTATCTTTCTCCACCTTCTTTTCAGTTAGCTTCATTTTCTAAGCTTACTTTCTATTATTATGTCTTTTTTATTTTTTAGTTCTTCAGTCTTTTATGGAAGAGCTTCCACATGTATTGGTAGATTTTATTTTATTACCAGAGCTTAAGATTAAAAGAAAGTCTCTAACAAGTGCTCCTGGAAATTTTGAATCCTTCCCTATAAAGAAGGTGAAGTCAAGTGTTCTCGCATTAGCGAGGGTGTTCATTCTAAGGTTTCTGAAGTTCCTATGGTGATTTCTAAGGTTCCTCTGATGATTCCTAAGGTTCCTCTAGCAATTCCTAAATTCTCTGTGGTGACTTCTGAGGTTCCTCTGATCATTCTTGAAGTTTCTCAAGGATTTGTAGAGGTTCCTCAAGAAGATTTTATAGTTGACATAGACGTTACTACTATAGTAGTTCTGGAGCTTCCTATAGTTTTTGATTCTATTCCTAAATCGTCTACAACTAGTGCTCTAGTCATTAACCCATCTCTAGAACCTTTTGTTCCTCCAAGTACAAATATATATTTATCTTTCCTCTTTTTTCTCATTCTATTTTGTTCCTTTTTTGGAATTTTATTTGTGGTTCTAACTTTTATAGAATTCACTTTTGCAGAGGATCCTATGGAGATTATGGATTCGAAAGAATCTTGAGATCTTATTCTCCTTGAAGGAGTGGAACTAGAGAGAGGTGGGGTTAATGGTACTACTTCTATGTCATTGCTATTGCATTTTTCTTTATTTGGTTCCTGGAGGTTTCCTTATAAATTTACTCCAAGATTTTGGAATAGAAAAGTTGGGGATTATTTTTGGTAGTCATCTATACTGAGGTTTGATGGGGATAGTGTTGTTGGATTTGATTCTTGATATGAGAGCTAGTGAATGGTCATGCGTGAGTGCTACTTCTACCTTCGAGGTAAGTGGATATGTATTAGGTTATCTTTTGTTAAGTTTAAATGGTAATTTATTCTTGATTGTTTTGTTATATCTTATAGGCACTACAAGATAGTTTGCTTACTACAGAAGCATACAAGAGGGAGCTCTAAGAAGTTAAGGATTTATAGGATCAGGCAGCTCTAGCTAAAGCTGATCATTTTTTTATGGTAAAAGCTTTATTTTAGGTGTAAATTTTCAACGTTTAGAAAAGGAAAATAAAAGGCTCCAAGCTGAGTTGTAAAAAGCTCATAAGAAAGTGTGCTTCGTTAAAACTTTGACCGAGCTTTATGAGAACTAAAAGAAGTGTGTCAAATAAATGCTGAGATTTCAAGGGACAGATTTGGGATTCAAACTATTTTGAGGAGGTGTGAGGAAAGGGTGTCTTTCTTAGAAGATGTTATGGAGAATCTCCAATAAAGGAAGGATGTTCTATCTACTGAGGTTAGTAAGCTCTAAGAGAGTAAAGATTCGCTTCGAGAATGGTTAATTAGCTTCAGGAACAACTTTTAGCCACGAATGTGGAGCTAATATCTAAACATAATGAGATGTAGATTATAGCCAATTATGTTGCGATTGGCACTACATTACTAAAAATGGAAAATGATCAAGTTTCTACTTAAAAGGCAGCTAACAAGCTCTGTATTTTCTTAGAGATATCCCAGAGGAAATTTGCCGCATCATAAGCTGATAAGGAAGCGCCAGATGCTTTGTGGGAGTGAAAGTTAGTGATAGTTAAATACTTGTTCAGTTAGAAAGTGCGTATAACATCTGCTTGAGGATTTCATCGATGCTTCTATTTGGGGCATAATCTAGTTACTTATAGATAGCTTTGTAGATATTTGATTTCAAGTGCAGCTTCTATAAAGGTTGTTCAGTGAGACATCTTTTGATGCCATCATTGGAACAACTATGACTCAGATGTTAGGGGAGTAGCGAAAGTAGATACAGATGTAGTAAATCTTTCTCTCGAATCTCTTGATGAATGATTTTATTCTTTCTTTTTCCTATTGGACTTTTATAATATGCTTACTTATGAATTTTTGTGCTTCCAAAGGTTAATGAAGAAAGATTATGTATCTATTTGGTTCCTTTTATTTGTGTGCTTTTTCTATTGACATTGCTGACAATTATAAGTGTTTGCCTATGTGTTTGTATTATAATATGTGTTGTGTTTGTTATAATGAGAATTAGAAGATATGTGTTGTGTTTGTTATAATGCTCCGTAGGATTCCTTGTTCTTGGAAATGAGGAAGGTATTTTTGGTTTACTTGGAATGTTGCATGAGAGAAGTATTTTACTGCCTCTCCAAAGATTGAGAATGGTTCCTTGGTTTGGGCGTAGTAGCTATTAAGTTTTTTTTTTTTTTGGTGTAAACTGGTCTTTTGGTAAGTTGTTTTAAAAAATATTTTTCAAGGTGTAAGCTTGTTAACCTCTACTAGTTCCCTCCATATTGTGGTATGAATTATCTAAATACCTTGTTATAAATGAAGTTTTGGCAAGAAACCCCAAGTATAGCTTAATGGTCTCTATAGGGTACCTTTTTAGTCTGGATGCATTTATCCGTCTCTATTTTGATAAAGCTAACACTTCTAAGCAAGCTAGGCACTGGTTCGGATGCTTCTACCCATCTTCATATGATAGGGTCATTGCTTCCAAGGAACCTAGGCACTAGTTCGGATGCTTTTTCCCGTTTCTACTTGATAGGGTCGTTGCTTCCAAGGAAGCTAGGCATCAGTTCAGATACTTTTTCCCATCTTTGCTTGACAAGGTCATCACTTTCAAGGAAGCTAGGCACTGGTTCGAATGCTTTTCTTGTCTTCACTTGATGGGGTTGTGGCTTTCAAGGAAGCTAGGCATTGGTTCGAATGCTTTTACCCATCTTCGCATGCTTGACAACGCCATCGCTTTCAATGAAGCTAGGCTTTGGTCTGGATATTTTTACCTATCTCCGTTTGATGGGTCCATTTTTTCTAAGGAAGCTAAGCACTGGTCCAAATGCTTTTACCCGTCTCCGCTTGATGAGACCAACATTTTCCAAGTTAGGGCTCAATAACCCTTGCAAGGGAAGTGTCGGCATTTGTTTATAGAATTTTAAAATTGTAATTATAATTTTATTTTAAAAAATAAAAAATAAGAATGTTAATGTTTATACATAGAACCTTTTTAGCTTTGATATATTTTAAGACATTGGGATAGAATTTTCTATCATTTCTTGTAGGAGAAAGGCTCCCTTATCTAGTTTTTTAAAGACTTTATACGACTTTTCTCTTGTCTCAACCATTTTGCCTACGTTTCTTTATTTGTTAACATTGAGTGCTTATTGTGCTTAGAGCTTCATCGCTGAGCTTGAGAATTACTATTTTTATTCTTATAGTTGGGATGAATGCTTCCATAGGATGTATCGCATTAGTGATGTATACTAGTAGATAAGGTGAGGTTCCAGTTAATCTATTATTTGTTCTGTTGATAGGGTCTCATTTAGACTATTATTCTTACCTTCTCAAGCTTAGATTTTGTGTTTAAATGTATGATTATTTGGCTATTTATTGAGTTTATTGTTAAATATAGGTTTTTGACTTAAGGAATGAAGATATGAAGGAAACGATCGAAACTGAATAAAGATAGAAGATCGAAGGACAAAGAAAACTCAAGGCGAATGATTAGGCCTAAGGCCGTGGTTCCTAGGTCCCCAAGGCCGCAGTATTGGGGACAAAATCTCAGGGTCGCGACACTCAGGAAGCCATAATCGCTGCCCTCAATTTTGAAAAGTACAGTTTTCTTGTTTCATCTCTTAACGCAATTTGGACTCCTCAATAATGACTCCTAGGGCTAAGAAGGCCTATAAAATACTTCATTAAGTAACAAAACAAAAAAGACAAGAAAGAGAACTCAAAAGCAAACAAAAACACAATTCAAAAGAGATCAAGTAAAGAATTGAAGATCTATATTGAGCAGAAAGCAAAAAAGAGAAATAAGTAACTTAAAGCACCATTTGTGTTACTTTCTTTTCTCTTCTTTTTATTATGGATTTACTTTTCATATCTTTTAATTCTTGTATTGATACTCTTAGATTCATCATGAACTAAATTCTCTTGATCTATGGTTAAACTTTTGAACCTAATATATAGTTGAACATTATTATCTCTTTTGTTTATGAACTCAATAAAGTATAATTTTTTAATCTATCTTGTGCATAATATTTTCATTATTTCTAGCCAACTTAATGATTGATTTAGGAACCATAATGAACTTGACAGAGGAATTTGTGTGTTTAGCTTATGATAGATTACTGTATGATCATAGGGTAATAGCTATAAATTTCATGTAGGATAGAAATATACCTAGATGGCATGTATGGTATTGTTAGACTTGTTTGTGATGAGTTTTATCTTATTCTAATTACCTAGACATGTAGGTAATTATTAGGATGAAATATAGTTATATGTGTTTTGATATAGTGTGTGATGTGTATAGATACATATAATTTTAAAAATTAAATATGCAACGAAAGTATTCATACATGTTATACATTATGTAACAAACTCAAGCATATAATCACATGTATGATCATTCAAGCATATATATATCTCATATATATATTTACATGCATGATATATAATGAATTGTAAATAAATAACCTACCCGGTTTTGTAGGTAGCTGATAAGGGCAAATTTGTCATATATTTTCTCATGTTTTTATTATTGATATTTTATGATTTTATGAGAATAGATGGCTATTTATGTGCATTATTGTTATTTATAGGGACTTGAACGAAATTTAAAGAAAGAACGCAAAAGGAGCGAAAATAGGGACTAAAATGCAAAGTTTTCAAAGTATGTGTCCATCACCCCAGCGCCACAAGGATTTTCGCCCCAGCTCTGAAATAGTGATCGAAATAAGAAAAACGACCTGCTTAAGTCGCGTATAGCGCCCCAGCGCCATAAAGTCACCGCCCCAGCGACGAGATAGCGCCCCAGCGCCAAGATCCCACCGCTCCAGCGGTAATAGCTTTTTCACGCGTCGCCCCAGCGACATATTCATAGCGCGCCAGCGGTAGTGCGAGTCCTAGTCCGACGAGAATTGAAATTTTCAAGCTCATATCAATCCCTATATAAAGCCACTCGTTCCCAACCTTCAAGAATCAATCCAAGACGACCCAAGAGCACCAAGAATACAGAGCACGAGTCTTGGAGAGCAATAGGAGCTTAATTGAAGCAACTTTAGAGAGAGATACAAGACGTTCTTCGGCATCAAGAGTTCCTAGGCAGCGCAATTAAGAGCAATTCGACGTCTATATCGGTTTGCTAATAATTGTATCATGATTTATAATTATTTTTACTGCTGTTCTCTTGTAGGCATGAGCTAAACTTGTTTTCTAGGGTTAATATTTGAACTCAATATGTGCGCTTAAATTACCATATCCTTTAGTATTTAATAAACTTAGTCATTTATTATTTAAATTACTTGTGTTTAATGCTTCAATATATCTGGCCAATATATGGTGAATGAATTGGTAATATTATTGATAAACTCGGAAGAGGAATCATAATATTTAGACCTAGGTAATTTGATGCATGATTGTAGAGTAACATTCAATGTTGCATATGCAAGTTTCAACTTAGGATAGGAATATACCTAATTGGCATGTATGATCAATAAGACCTAATCTTAATGAATCTTAATTTATTACAAGTACCATAGGAATATAGGTATTTGGTAAATTAAGGTATACTTGCATGACCTTGGAAGAGGCTTGTGAATACATTAGTGTCTTGATCAATAATAAAGACTAAGGGAGTTAAATATTATAAGGTTAATCATTAGTAAGAATATTGAGGGATAGTATTAATCCTAGGTTTTCTCTACATTGCTATCTTTAAATCTCATCGCATTGTGTTTTTACTTTTATATTTCTTACATTCATTCTTAGATTTTTATTTTTCTGAATAATTATTAGGAAGATATAATTTTAGTAATTGGTTAAAAAGAAAGAATTATCCCTGTGGGTTCGACATCCGACTAATTAGTCTCTTTATTACTTGCATACGATAGTGTATACTTGCACTTAATTTATGATATAGAAATATCGCATCAGTAGCTTTACAATTCTTCAAGATCTTCAATCTTCAATTTGTTGAGCTCACCTTGAAATGTTCCCTTGCACAATTCTAGTTCACAACTAAATCCGGTGGGATTGTGAAGCTAGAATGGCAGCCTTGAATTTCTAGCAAAGGATTGTTTCAACACTTAAAATAATTTGTCCTTATTAATTGTTACTAACAAGAGATAAGAAGAATTAAGTGTATTGTGTATTGTTCCTTACAACCCTTTGTCATAAACAAATGTTAACCTTAGCCAACTCTTTCAACCTTTGAAAACACTTAGGAAAAATGCTCTCAATTCTCTCTACTCACACTTGCCGAATCTTGCATTCTTCTTCACCAAAATTGAACTGTTTCAATTTTAGTTTAATGTACAAAATCATTACTTCTCTTAGTGCTCCACCACCACTTAGCCATGTTTGCCTTTACAAACATTAATCAATCATATTTTTCACTCAACAAATTAATTCATCCATATGAATTAATTGTTAGTGCACAAATGGCTATTAATCAATGTTGAGTGGTTACACCACTTCACAAATGCACCATTAAATAAATTCTAAGTGGCCAACATTACTTATTATTAATAACAAGTGCTTACTCCATTACTAAATGGTGTTTGCCACTTATTCCAATTAATAGTAATAATTTGATTAATATATAAAATATTAATAATTCAAAACTATTTTTGAATATTTACATTTACCATATATGTATTTACCAAGCAAGGTAAATAGGTAAATACATGGTAAATTATTTATGGAGCAAGATTATGTCACTTGTCAATTTCTTATTGGTTAACAACTCTTGTAAACCAATAATGTATTTTACATTCAATTATTGACAAGTGAATAATAAAAGTAACTTTGAAATATTTTTCACTTTGCTCAAAATTGTTAGATTAATTGTTCAATTTAATTCGCTGCCCCAGTGTACAACGAGTACACTTCATATTGTGAGATTCTCTAGGTCCATGCCCAATTTGTCACATGAAACTATTTCACACGTCCGTGAACAATGTCCCACACACACATTACGGATATTACAAAACGGCGTATTAGACCATACAAGTTGATGTTATAACATATTCGTATAATCCTTCCATCATAAATATCCTAGAAGAGCGGAGATATAGATCAACACCGTCAAGTCTCCATGTGCTCAACCATAAACTTATCTCTAGATTTGTATTTCAATAAATAATATCCGTAAACACTTTTACGATATTATTTTCCCGAGGATAAAATTAATTCTCGGATATGTCTGCTTATAGCCATAAGACTTTCTAAAATACAATCTTGAAGTTTCAAGATATTTTACTCACACCGGACTGTACACACCGGACTCCATGAGCATCGGACTATGAAAGGTATCTGACATGTGTGGAACCAAAGTATAGTGGATCACTCACAAGTCCACCGTGGCACTCAGGTCTAAGGACCACGAATACTACTCAACTCGAAAGATCCTCCATTGACGGCTTTATGAGATGTCTATTGAAGATGTTTTTGAGTCTGTTCAATATTCAGTCCTTACTGAATACTTGTATCTCTATACGAGTTTCCACTAAACTCATGGTCTGCTAAGACTAACCATCTGGACTATCCAGATATAGACATACACTGATCTATATATATTAAGGTCTTCACTAACAGACCTGCATTAGTGAAGATAGATCAGGAACATTAAGTTTAAGAACATATTTTCATAACAACATTTTCTAGCACCATTTACAACTCATTGCAACTATGTCATTACTAATATATTCTTAGGTCTTTGGCCCATTTCAGACAAGGCTTTAACTCTTTAGATTTTGTTAACTCTTATAACCTGATAACTCTTATCAGTGCTAACTTTTAGCATTTATATCTTTTAGCGTTACTAACTCTTAGTACTAATCTAAACTCCTTTAGATCATATTTGAACTCTTTGAGATCATATAATATCTAAAACGTTACAAGCATCTTACCATATTTGTATATAAAATAATTAGTGATATATTTAAATCATAATTGTATAAACATAAAATAAATATTTATACACAAAAGGGATGGCACGTAAGCATAAATTCCAACAATATGACCATCAACAGAGGCTTGTAACGATATTAGAGTCTAGCCAACAATTAATTCATTGAGGGATTAGACAAAAGAATAATAAGCTTAACAAAATATTGAGGGATATGTTGAAACCCTATGTTATTTTAATATTGGTGAAAACAAAATTTGAATTGCTTCTTGTGTGCTTTAGTTTAATTAGTTAAATTAGATTATTCATCCTTTGATTTTGTCTAGATAAAAGTTAAATAGAAATAATTTTAGTACTTGATTTAAATTTAAGTAGAATAGTCTACATGGGAATGATACTTGGACTCAATTCCTATATTACTTAATAGATAGCATGCACTTATGCTTAGCTATAAAAATCGCATATCATCTATATGCCTAGAGTACTATTAGAAATTCTTCGAGCCATCTGCTCTTCTTTTGTTCTAGACACTTTCTTAACATTGTAAATATTGTTTGATTTATGACTTTCTTTTGTCCATTTCCTTATGGGTAGCTGGGAGAGGAGAATTTTTGTTGAATTTTAAATTTCTTGCAGAAGGAAATGACCATAGAGCTCACGAATTATTCCCAATGTCTGACTTTATCTTTTGGGGTATTTGATATCTTGTGATTATATTTTGTCATATAAATCTTTTTACTTTTGTTCTTGTGATGTTGTTGTAAGCTTCTATGTTTACTCATTGAGTGAAATAATCAATGGCTAGAAAGATGAAACATTTTCTTCATGCAACAAGTGGTAAAGGACTTACTATATTCATTCTACATTGGATGAATGGCTAAGGGTTGGAAATAGTTTTGAGGTATCTTGTAATATGGTGAATAAGTGTGGTGTTGTTTTCTCATTTTTCACGCTTTTTCACGTATGCTAGGGCATCTTTTTGATTGAGGGCCAGAAATACCCCTGTTGCATGGTTTTGTGTATGAGGATTCCTCCATTTGAGTTGCTCCCATAAATTCCTTCATGAATTTTCTCGAATATTTTCTTCTCATCTTCTGTGATTATGCATCTCAAGTAAATTCTAAAGTAGGATCATCTATAAAGTTGGTTATTTATGATAGTGAACCTCTTAGCTCTACTTTACAGGTTTCTTGCTTCTTTTCTGTCTATAGGGAGTTCCCATCTTTTACATACTCCATGTAAGATGCCATCCAATTGTTTAAAGTTGTTATATCCATGGTAATGCATTTCTAGTGTTTCCTTAATGTTTTCATCATCTGCCCTTATCTTTTCTCTTTCTGTTAAGAGGATTGTTCTTATTAGATGAAGTTATATTGTAGACGATTCTTTCACAAGCTATCTATGTTCGTGTTTTCTTCTCAAGGAATTTGGAAAATGTTAAAATTCTAAATTTTTTCTGCCAAGTTCTTAACTTTTGCTAATAGGTTTCGCTTTCGGTCTTCTTTAGTGGTGTACTTTCCATTCCAATGAAAAGTGAAGAGTGTTGAATTAGTGTTTATCTCTAGTCTTTTGATCATTAGACGATGGGCTATTATCAATCCTTCTATTAAAGCCTTATATTCGGCCTCGTCGTTTGAAGTGGGAGTTCGAAGCTTTATTGTGTATTCCACTATCAATCCTTCTAGACTTTTCAAATATATTCCAAGACCTGCTCCTTTGTAGTTTAAAGCTCCGTCTATATGCATCTTTCAAGTACCTTTGGGTTCCAGACATAGTATGTCATCTTTTATTTCTAGTTTACATTCGAGTAAGAAGTCAGTTAGAGCTTGACCTTTGATAGTCGTACTCAGTTAGAAACTAATATCTAGATGAATTAGTCCTATAGTCATTTTTGTTACTCTTTTTACTGTGTCTGGTCTGGAAAGGATCTATTTAAGCAAATAAAAAGTATAGGCGACTGTTGGGTGAACTATAAAATAATGGCAAAGGTTGTCCTTTGCATGGGCTAATGCAAGGACATATTTTTTTGTTGCTGAATATCGAGTCTCTACATCTATGAGTACTTTGCTTATGTAAAAGATAGGTTTTCTAATGATTTGTTTCTTCTCTCATAAGAGTGGAGCTTATAGTTATGGTTGATACAGCTAGGTAGAGGTATAGGGTTTTGCTGGGAATTTGTGTAGACAATGATTAGAGGTTCTCTTAAATAATCTTTAAGTTGTAAAGTTTCTATTTGTTTTGGTCCCTAACTACTTAGTACTGTTAAGATTTGGATTTCTTTTAGAGTGCAAGGGATTATAATGTTCCTCACTGCTTAGACTTGTGTTGGGTCTGCTTCTATTCCTCGAGCACTGACAATGTGACCCATAAAGGTTCTAAATGACATCCCAAATGTACATTTGGTAGGATTTAGACGCATCTTGTACTTTTATAAGACATTAAAAACTTCTTGCATATCAAATATGTACTCTTTGGCCTTTTTGCTCTTGATTATAATATCGCCAATGTATGCTTCTACTGCCCTCTTAATTAGCTTCCCAAAAACTTTGGTCACAAGTCTTTGGAAAGTAACTCCATCATTTTAAAGTCTGAAAGGCATCACTCTATAATAGTAGATTCCTTTCTCAGTTATAAAACTTGTTTTTTCTTTATCTTCTTTTGCCATTCTAATCTGATTGTATCCATTATATGCATCCTAGAATGATAGTTACTTATAACCAGTTGTTGCATTGACTATCTAATCGATTTTGGAAAGTAGAAGAAATCTTTGGGTATGGCTTTGATAAGGTTAATATAGTCAACGCATGCTCTCCACTTCCCATTATTTTTTCTGACGCTGGATAGCTAGTTTGAATTGCTTACTTCTCATATGAACCCAACATCCAGGAGTTTATCTACTTCCTCGCTTATTATTTAGTTTTTCTTTGAGGTAAATCTCCTCTATTTTTGTCGTACTAGTTTACACCTTTGCTGAATGTTTAATCTATGGCACATCACTTACAAGTTTATCCCTACCATATCCTTATATGACTAGGCAAAAATATCCTAGTTATTGGTTAACAATTCTATCATTTGTTGTCATTCTCTCTCGATTAAGTTCATTTTTAGAAGAATGTTTTATTGGGGATTGAAGGGTCTGGGTTACTTCCTCTATTTTTTATGTGTTGGGGGCATGTATTCTTTCTTAGGGAGAAGTCCCTGTGGCCAACGATCTTGTAATTACTATTTAGTGGGAGGTTCCTCTTGGTGGGATGAGGAATATATTTTTCTTGTTAATTTTTTTATGTTTCTCCTAGTTCCTTTTTCTTCATATCGTCAATTGTTGATCTCAATGAGTTGGCGTAACACTATTTTGCTTGGACTTATTCTCCTCTGATATTAACCACTCTTTTTCCTATGGTTGATACACATCTAACTACCTGGTTCAGTGTGAAGGGTACTACTTCTATATAATGGATCTAGAAACTTCCCACAATGGCATTATAGGCAATAGGTACTCATACTACAAAGTCAACTTTTAATCTTTTCTTAGTGACTATTACAGGTAAAGTTATAACTCTGTTAACCTATACTTTTCCTTCTTCTAAGGTTATTAGTTTTGTGTTGTCCTATTTGAGATCATCACATTCAGCTTTAATCCTTTAAATGCTTCTCAAAATAATATATCTACACTACTTCCTCCATCCACCAGTACTATTCTGACAATGATGCTAGCAATGTTTAAATTAATTAGTATTGGATCCAAATATGGCATCACCAGGTCAGTTAAATCTCCTTACGAGAACTTAATATCTCCTAACTCTTGAGCGATAGAGAAGGATGTAGAAGTTTATGCTATTTCGCATCTCTGGATCTTAGATACTCTTTAGAATAATGGTCTTCATCTTTCTTCTTTTTCAGATTGCTTACCATGTACGACATTCATATAGAAATTATTTATTCTTTGTCTCACCATAAATGCTTCTATCGAGTCTTCGGTCTCCTCTGGTCCTTCGAAAACTAGAAGTGTTCACTCATGGATCTATTTTGTCATTAGTTCTGCGACTCTGGTCTGAATCTCTATGAAATAAAAAAGGGAACCCTACTTGAAGGATAGGTATGCCTTCTTTTTTTCCATTAGCTTATGTGTTTTTGGTTTCCTTAGTGGTTCAATATTTTTGTTGAGGTTGTTGTCCGCTTTATATTCATTCAATTGTCTATCCCTCATCAATCTATGCATCTGATACTTGAGTGCTTTGCAACCTTGGATTGAATGCCCGTAATTATTATGGAAAGAGTAATGATTCGACTTGTCTATTTATTTTATCAACTTTTGAATTGGTCTAGGTGTCCAGAATATTCCAAAATATTTGAACTTCTCACATATCTGTTATGCTGAAGTGTTAATGGGATTAGTTGTTCTGGGTATCTTTGTTGTCTTTTCTCTTAACTTCCTTCTTTTTTACTGAAAGGTCTTTCCCCCCCTTTTTTTTTTGATTACTTCTCAAAATTCCCTTTTTATGAGGTATTGTCGAGTTTCTTTACTATTATTATAAAAGCTTTTTTCTTTGTAGTTGCTTTTGCTTCTTTCTCTCGGATCCATTGTTTGGATTTTTTATTAATTTGCTCAAAGAAAGTAAAGTTCATTCAAACTAAATACTTATAATATAAGGTAGAAGGCTTGATAGCTTTTTTACAAGCCTGGGCTGTTATTTCTGAATCATAACTTCCTAGTTCGCTTAGCTCCCTATTGAATCTGTTAAGGAAGTTTCAGATTGATTTATATTATCCTTGTTTCATTGAGAATAGGTTATATGTGAATTTCTGGTTTTCTTATTCTAAATGTATTGATTGATCAATTGTTCGACCAGTTCTTCAAATAAAGAGATAGAGTTCATTTTAAAACTTTGGGACCAATTTTGAGCCAGTTCTTTTGGACTGAAAAGGAAAAACCATACACTTCAAGGCTTCATTTTATGTGTACATAATCATCCTTGTATTAAAGTGGAATATGTGTTCTTCGGGGATCATCCATTTCATCGAGCATGTTAAAGTTTGGTACATTGAATTTTTCTGATTTTTGGCTAGTCTTATTGCTTCTATGAATAGGTCTTGATTTACCCTTTTCACTAGGGCTAATAGTGGCTTCCAAGGATCTTGATTTATGCATTTTGGCATATAATTCTCCTACCTCTTTAAGTATACAAGCCTTAATATCCTCTTCTCGTTGTCTCACTGTAACGTTAGGGATTGGTTCCCATGGTTTGTTCTGAGCTGTCTCTCTTTCTGGAACTTTGTTAGGAGTTTGAATTTTTATTACCTAAGTGTTTTTGTTATTTAGTGGAAATTCCTCAAAGTCCTCGTCTTGATCTACACTTCACTCTAACATTATAACTTTGTCACGGAGTTCTAGATTTTCATTCTATTAACTATCAAATTTGTTCATTAGTTTTGATAGGAAGACTGCTACATTTGGGGGAATGTTGTTCCCAAGTACAGTTAGTTCTGATAGAAAGTCTTTTATGACTTTCTAACAAACAATACCACTAAAGTTCTTAGGTTTTGAAACCTCAAGAAATTACTTGAGTAGCCTTGATACTTCTCAGGAATCTCAAAAATACCAGTGTCTTCCTCTTTGTTTTCCTTCTCATGAATACTTCGTAAATTATAGAACAACTACCATCCTCCTACAAGAATAGGCACTTCGATGCTCAAGATAGTAAGAGATTAAGAAAAAAGGTGTTGTGTGTGAGAAGAGTTTAGGTTAAAAAGTGATTAATGTAATTGAAAGGGATGTTCTTAGAGGTTGCTTGAAGATTTCAAGAGTGCTTTGATAATTGTGTCTTGAATTAAATGAATAAACTATAAGAAATCCTCCATATTATATAGTAATGGAAGTACATCTAAAATAGGATTTGAGTGTGTGCAAATAGCATGCATTATGTGCCGGATAGAAGTAGTTAGAATACCTATAATCATACTCGAATTAATAAACTATAATCGACAAAGTACATAAATTAAAATTTAAACATGTTTCTATTAGACATGTAATGTTATTTATGCCCTTAAAGCATGTAAAATAACATTTTATTTGATTAATAAAAGTTTATTCATACATATAATTGAGCATACATTGATGAGACTATATTTTTAAAGTATGTGATCTATGTATTAGGTATATGATGCTAATACAGAGGGTATAGATCATAGGTTCTTTATAAATTAAATCTAGTTCACAACCATTAATGAAAAAGGGCATTTCATTATATAAGGTTATAGTTTTTCTGCTTCTTATAATGGATGATTTACCTTGATCATCGAAGTAGAGACTTCGAGTAGAAAAACTAGTGTATATGTTACATTCAACGGGACTACTGTGAATTTTGATCTGGTTAACTAAATGTCGTAGATCTTCATTCACAAAAGCTTTAATAAGCTTGATTGATCTTAATCCTGAGTAGGTAATGAACTTACATTCATGCGTTGTATCTTTTGAGCTATCACGGAGTGATATCCATATAAACAGTCAAAACCTTGATAGCTTGGAGATATAATTTCATGGGTCGCATGAACATATATTTGCAAAATGGAATCTAATAATTAATGTCCACCTAAGATGTTTGCAGTACTTGATCATTAGAATTTGTGACCACAATTTATTCAATAAATTATTTATTGAATAATAATATTTATTTGTAAATTTATTTATAAATATAGATATAATAAAAAGTGATCATTAGAGCATTCAATGACTTAAGGGCAAATAAGTAATTAAAGAGGTAAGAAATTTTTTTAAGGTCTAGCTTTAATTATGAACATCAATTAGATGGTCAATTAAATAGTTATTATTGGTCTAAAGACCAAGCCCAATTTAATTAAAAGAAGTTTTAATTAAATGAACTTTTATTTTATAACATGGGTTACTAGAGTACAGCTCTTGGCTTTTAGTGGAATAGCTTAGGGTTAACTTAAAAGAATTGGTGTATTATGAGATAATAAAAAATAGGCCTTTTAAGTTGGAGCTAGGAAGCCCATGGGTCTTGCAGTTCCTCTACTAGCTCAATCCTAATCAAACTCTAATTTCTTAATCCTAATCAAATTCTGAATACCCAAGGGAGATCCATATATATATGAGAGGTATGTAATAAGAAAATAGGATCACAACCATACAAAGAAAATTTTTTTTACATATTTTTACGTGAGAAAAAAATTAGTTAATACAATTCTCTCACATTAAGAAATATCCACGCGCCCACACACATTAAGTTTGACGATTGAAGATAGTAGAGAAGATTGCAGCCAGTCAATTCATGATCTGCTATAGTAAGGAATTGAGGTAATCTTCTATCCCTATACATGTAATTATGAACAAGACAATCTAGCTTCCACTGTGTTTATTTTATTAAATAGAAAAAAATTTATTCTACATACCAACAATTGGTATCAGAGCCACCTTGTTTCATATTACATGTATAGTTTATTTTGTGTATGGTAGTAATTGTTTATTATGTCACCAATTGCATATTAATCTATATTGTTATTTTTATTAATTATGTGATGAATGGTTACGCCCAATAATTCATGGTTAGATATTTGTTTGTATTTTTTCTTGGGAATTGTAACAAGAGAGGGTGATGAAATAATATCACAATTTTCCCTCTTTGTTAGATTAAATCTTAGATTATATATATTTTTTTAATTATTTTTATTGTAATTAAAAAAAAACATGAGAGAAGAAGATGAGCCGCTGGAAATGCTGCCATGCACGGCTGCCATTAATTTTAGCAGCAGCGTATGTGCCAATTGTTTGCGTCATAAGCAGTGGTCAAACGCGAAAAGGATCGATAGCGGTGGCTTGGCGAGGCAACTGGCAACGAAGAGGCGAATTTTTGACTATTTGCGACGGGGAAAGATGGTTGGCATCTTCTGAAGCCGACGCTCTCCTAAGCGTCGATCCGTGGCTGGAAGCAAAGCCGAAATTGTGGCTGGCAATGGGCAGGGAGAGAGAAGGAGCTGCGGGAGTGAATATCATGGAATTAGGGTTTCATTGACAAATATCATATAGGCCCCTCCTTGGTATAAATAATTCTATTTTTGGTAAAAAAAAGTTTGTATTCTGTATAAACAGACCTTTAAAAGTTTGTCAATTGTGCAAATACGGCCAAATAGAATTTTTATTTCACTCAGCCCCCTCTAGGACTTGGATAATCATAGCTTGGCTAGAGAACTTTGAGATATTTGTTAATAAGTCCCTAAATTTGACTAAAATTTATTTTTGGACTAATTTTAGGTATTTGCAAATGCAAAATTAGCCCAAACTCCTTTTAATCTTGGTCCAATTTTATAAAATTTTATTTTGTCTATTTTTTTAAAATTTTTAGGTCTTAAAATAGTTTCATTTATATTTTTTTAAGGAGGCCCAACGAAATTTTAAAGTCTAAAATAAGCCCAATTTATTTTTAAAATAAGTGAACCAAAGAAAATTAAAAGGTCCAAAATCTAAGCCCATATAAGAAGACAAGCAAGAAGAGGTAACATTATGGAAGAGCCCAAGTTGACTTCAAAGAACTTTGAAGAGTTTTTAATATTTTTCTTCTTAGGAAAAGTCATGTTTGAATGAATAACATATCATATAGATTAAGGGTGTCACATTCACATATCCATGAATAAAATATATCATATTGTATGACATTAATATTCTAATGAGATTAGGATAAGATTATTATCATATTTTTAATATTATATTAATTTATTATTTGACGTGGCCTTATTAATTATTTTATGAAAATAAAATTAGATATTGATAAGTAGAACGTCATTTTATAAATTAATTAAAAACTCTAAAAAATAAAATATTGAGTGAGAGAGGGAAAGCATAAAGCCCATGATCTCCATTATTGGTCTTATACTAAGATAGATTAATGCCTTGCCTCAAATTTTGTGATCTCCCTACAGAGGGTATTAATCAAAACTGGTTACTAGATAGAACTTCCCTAAAGGATAAAATCCAATATAAGACTCATGCAAAACTGACTACCTTACGGTGGCTTTTTTAATCGGGAAATATAAAGGATTGAAATAATAGTTATGTACTCAACTTAGGTTGGTTGATATCCTCCCTACGGAGTTCTTGTCAATTAAATCTAAGAGCTAAAGAATCGGTAGTTTATTATTATTTGATATGAGATATTAAGATAATAATAATAAATTAGTATGGTACTAGTCTGATTTATGACGGATAAGACCACCCTACGGAGGCGTATTCTGAATGAAAATTAGATTACCGATATATATTGTAGTTAAAGAGTTTGACATAAATGCATTTCATATATTCATGCAAAAGTTCCATATGCTTTCAGATAATGTATGCTCATGTGTAAATTTATTTTTCAGAATTATGTCTTCATTCAGCCCACTAGCATCCATCTTTAATCAATACAAGTTAACCGAGAATAATTATATAGATTGGGAAAGGAACTTAGATATTGAACTCACAGTTGAAAAGCACAAATATATCCTGACTGATAAATTTACTCTAATACCTAATGAAAATACCCCCCAAGATGAAATAAATGCTTACCATAGTCAAGGACCATCTTCATCTTTTGATCTCAATCCAGAAGAAAAGAGTAGTAAGAAGAAAAAGAATAAGCCAAAGAAAGCATCTAATTCAGAATTTGTGCAAATTCATAAAAAGGTAGTAAGACCCAAAGGAAAATGTTTCCAATGTCGCATTAAAGGGCATTAGGAGAGAAACTATCCTTTAGTTAAGTCTTTCAATAACTAAAAGGACAGCTTCATCTTTTGGTAAAATTATTTTCATTGAGACATGTTTAGTGGTTAATTCTACTAATTCCTGAATAGTAGATTCTGAAGCTACTAATCATATTTATAATTCATTTCAAAGGTTCTAGGAAACCAGACAACTTAGTGAATGAGAATCAGTCTAAGGCTAGGAAATAGCGCAACTGTTGCAGCCAAGGTAGTGGGAGTTATTCAACTTTATTTTGATGATTTTAGGACTTTGATATTAGATGATTATTTGTTGGTGCCGGAACTCAAACGCAATTTGATTTTAGTTAGTTATTTGAATAAATTTGGTTATTCTGTTATTTTTGACTCAACTGTAGTGATCAAAAGTAATAAGTCGTTTATATGTTCTGGTACACTAATTAACAATCTATACTGTATATATCCTAAAATCAACTCACTGCATGACACATAATTGAATAATGAATCTAACCACTATAAGAGGATTAAGGTGACTCCCACTAATCAAACGTATCTATGGCATCTACGTCTTAGTCATATTAGTCTAGATAGGATCCAAAGACTGGTCAAAGATGGACCTTTGAGTTCATTAGATATTGAACCATTACCATTCTGTGAATCTTGTATAGAAGGTAAAATGACCAGAAAATCCTTTAATACTAAAGGTAATAGAGCCATTGAAACGTTAGAATTAGTGCACTCTGACGTGTATAGGCCCATGAGCACACAAGCTAGGGGAGGTTATAAATATTTCATCACTTTTATTAATGATTATTCTAGATTCGATTATGTGTACTTAATGCGCCACAGCTCTGAGGCGTTTGATAAATTCAAAGAATTTCAAGCAAGAGTAGAAAAATAATTAGAAAAACACATAAAGGCACTTCGATTTGATCGAGGTAGCGAATACCTCTATAATGAGTTCATGACCTATTTGTTAGACAATAAGATATTATCTTAGTTGACTGCACCAAGGTCACCCTATCAAAATGGTGTAGCAAAAAAGAGAAATAGAACTCTTCTTGAGGTCAATGGTGAGTTATTCAACTTTACCCATCTCGTTTTGGAGTTATGCCTTAGAAACAGCCAAATATCTTCTTAACTTAATTCCATCTAAGTCAGTCCCTAAAACACCTCTAGAAATGTGGATAAGACGTAAACCAAGTTTACGTCATATACATATATAGAGTTATCTAGCACATGTGCTAAAAAAGAAGACAGACAAGTTGGAATCTAAGTCAGAAGTTTATCTATTTGTAGGCTATCTTAAAGAAATAAGAGGAAGTCTTTTCTATAGTTCTCAAGATAAGAAAGTATTAGTTAGCACTAATGCAATATTTCTTAAAGAAGACTATATGAAAGACTTCAAGCCTAGAAGTAAGATAATTCTTGATGAGTTATCTGAAAACTCTAATATTGTGCTTGATAGAGTTAATGCGTTAATTCCCAATCTAGATCATAATAACCAACCAGAGCCAAGTGTAGAATAACAACCACCAGTACTTTGTCATAGTGGGAGGATTATTAAACAACCACCATTTCAGACAGTCTCTAATGAGTATGAACTAGATCCCACTAGTTATGATGAAGCAGTGGTTGATAAAGATGCAAACCATTTGCATAAAGCTATGAAATTAGAAATTGATTCCATATATTCCAATAAAGTCTGGAAACTTGTAGAGAAACTTGAAGGGATAAAACCCATGTGGTGTAAATGGGTCTACAAGAGAAAGAGAGGGGTAGATGGAAAGGTAGAAACCTTCAAAGCTAGGATTGTTCCTAAAAGGTATACTCAGAAAGAAGGTATCGATTATGAGGAGACCCTTTCGCCGATAGCCATGCTTGCTTGTCTATTAGAATTCTCTTATCCATTGCAGCAAATCTTGATCATGAGATTTGGCAAATGGATGTCAAGACTTAAGGTAATCTCGAAGAAAGTATCTATATGATACAACTAGATGGTTTTATAGCTATAGGCTAAGAGCATATAGTTTGTAAACTATAAAAATCTATCTTTGGGCTTAAATAAGCATCTAGATCATGGAACATCAAATTTGATCAGGTAATCAAATCATTTGGTTTTGATTAAAATTCTGATGAACCTTGTATTTACAAGAAAATAAATAGGCAGTTGGTGGTTTTTCTAGTCCTGTATTTTAGATGATAAACTACTCATTGTAAATGATGTAAGAGCATTATCATCAGATAAAATATAGTTATCTAACTATTTTGATATGAATGATCTAGAAGAAGCCAATAACTTCCTTGGGATCAAAGTATTAATGGATCTCAAGTTAAAGATATTAGGCTTATCCCAGACTGAGTATATGTTTGCGAAATTATACACACACGAATTTATAACCACAAGTGTGATAAGGGCAAAATTGTTATATATTTTTTCATGTTTTTATTTTGATATTTTATAGTTTTATAAGAATAGATTGCTATTTATGTACTTTATTGTTATTTATAGGGACTTGAACGAAATTTAAAGAATGTGTCCATCGCCCCAACGCTGGAATAGTGATCAAAATAAGAAAAGCGACATGTTTAAGTCGCATCAGGCGCCTCAGAGCCAGACCTTTACCACGCCAGCGATAGGCCAGAGCCCCAGAGCCATCAACCCATCACTCCAGCGGTGAAGCGTTTTTCACCCGTCACCCCAGCGATAACTGTATAGCGCCCCAGTAGTATCGCGAGTCCTAGTCCAACAGAAATTGAGATTTTCAAGCTTATATCAATCCCTATAAAAAGCCATTCGTTCCCAACCTTCAAGAAGAATCCAAGAGCAACCCAAGAGCAATTCAAGAACACCAAGAATACAGAGCACGAGTCTTGGAGAGCAATAGGAGTTTAATTGAAGCAACTTTAGAGAGAGATTCAAGGCGTTCTTTGGCATCAAGAGTACCTTAGGCAACGCAATTGAGAGCAATTCGACGTCTATATCAGTTTGCTATTGATTGTATCATGATTTATTATTATTTTTACTGCTGTTCTCTTGTAGCCATGAGCTAAACTTATTTTCTAGGGTTAATACTCAATATGTGTGCTTAATTGCCATATCTTTTAAAAATTTAATAAACTTAGTTCTTTGATATTTAAATTACTTGATCTTAATGCTTCAATATATCTGGCCAATATATGGTGAATGAGTTGGTAATATTATTAATAAACTTGGAAGAGAAATTATAATATTTAGACCTAAGTAATTTGATGTATGATTGTAGAGTAACATTTAATGTTGCATATGCAAGTTTCAATTTAGGATAGGAATATACCTAATTGGCATGTGTGATCAATAAGACTTAATCTTAATGAATATTAATTTATTACAAGTACCATATGAATAGAGGTATTTGACAAATTAAGGTATACTTGCATGATCTTGGAAGAGGCTTGTGAATATATTAGTGTCTTGATCAATAACAAAGACTAAGGGAGTTAAATATTAGAAGATTAATCATTAGAAGGCATATTGAAGGATAGTATTAATCCTAGGTTTTCTCTATATTGCTATCACTTAAATCTCTTTGCATTGTGTTTTTGCATTTATATTTTCTACATTCATTCTTAGATTTTTATTTATCTGAATAATTATTAGGAATATATCATTTTAGTAATTGGTTAAAAAGAAAAAATTATCCCTGTGGGTTCGACATCCGACTTATTTAGTCTCTTTATTACTTGCATACGATAGTGTATACTTGCACTTAATTTTACGATATAGAAATATCGCATCAAAGTACACGGGCCGTGAGCAAGTAATAAAGTGATGAGTGAGTATCGTTCCCGCGAGGATTGTGTCCTTAAATTGATGCTAAATACTATAATATTGACAACCTAACTTTATCTAGGCTAATCTAAAGGGGTAAGATGAATTATTGAATTAAAAACAACTTAAAACTAAATACTTGGTAAAATAAAGATATGAAAGATTTATGGCAATGGGGTTCTAGGGACTTAGTTTCCCACTATTGTTCCTATGGTCTTTGTCATTAGTGATCAACAATCAATTTTATGCATTCATTAGTCTAGGGTGTATGATTAATCTCATTCCCTCTCCCGAGTGTCGAATGAGATACTATGCATATACAACTAAGTTGATATCCCTATCTAACCCGTTATACATACACGCATTAAGCTACCCTTACGCAACTACCTTAAGTTCATTAGTCTCCCAACTCAACAAACTCAAAACTATGCTTTTTACGACCAACATATAGATTACGCTTTTCCAAGCAAATAACCCAAATGTTTAAATCATCCAATTCATTTTTTACTACAATTAGAAGCATTAAGCACATAAAAAGCATAAATGAATTAACATCAATTAGTCATTAATCACAAAATAGCATCAACACATATTGTTCAATAGAATTCCATCAAGTCATAGAACATATAATCTAACAACAAAATGATAATCTTGTGATATGGTGAATCCTATAAAAATGGGATCCTAGAGAATTGATTTTATTCTATTCTTCCTATATTCTTCCTATTTAGCAATTTCGTTCAATTCATTAATCTAGGGCTTAAGACTAATCTCATTCCCTCTCCCGAGTGCCGAATGAGATACTATGCATACATATTCAAGTTCATATCCCTATCTAACTTGTTTACATATACATGCATTATGCAACCCTTAAATTGATTACTCAAAGATTAATTTTATTACCTCTCTCGAGCATCAAATGAAATCCTAGGCATAATAGCACACCCAAAGTGTTCTCACACATTTTATCAAACACTTAGAGTGCACCATATGCAATCCTTAAAAAAACCATAGTGATTACCTAAGTGTTATTAGCCTCCCAACTCAATAACAACCTAAGGCTATGTTTCTCCCGAATCCAATAAATGGGTCAAACTCTCCCAAGCATCAATTTGTAAATCCACAACAACCAATTCATTTTTCAATCAATTGGAAGAATTAAGCATAGAGAAACATAAATGGATTACATGAAACTATACTAAATCATCCAAACATAATATAAATAAAACTACATCAAGCCTTAGAATTAAGTTTAATCACATAAAAAATCCAACCATAACTAAAATTATCAAGAAATCCATAGATACAAACATTATTCAAAGTTGAAAATTTAAACAAAAGAGAAAATACAAAGTAAAGAAAGAGAAAATTGAATTTGGGGATGTCTCCAAGGTTTCAATCCTTCAAATGTCTTCAATGATGCTCAAGAAACCTTGGAGACATCATTTTTTATCTTCAAATTTGAGTTGAAGCATTGTTCTCTTTTGCAAATTTTGTGCCTCCCTTTGATAGTGTGAAAAAAGGCTAAAGGATAGTATTTATAAGTTTTAAATTAGGGCAAGAAAAAGGGGGTTAAAACAGGTGGTAGTGCCTGGGTGCCATATTTTGGCGCCCGAGCGCCAACCATTCTTCCCGTTTTGGAGCCTGGGCACCACTTTCTGGCGCTAGGGTGCTAAACACTATTTTTGTCACTGTAGCGATACTGTACACCAGATACTGTTTATTACACTGCAGCATTTTGGTGTTTTGCTTGTTTTCTTTGAATTTTAATCCCAAATAACTTCTTTAACTTGAAACTTACAAAATAAAATTAATATATATAAAAAGCCATAAATTCACATTCAAAATAAGCAATTATCAAATTAAGAGGGGTATAATATCATATATAAAATGTACTTTTAGTATATTAACAAAATTCTGATCACGTTTGCCATGCATAATTCCAAAAGGGATTGTTTTCCTTTAGGTATAGAATTGATCTATCCAAGTATCAGTTTCCTAAGATAACTGAAGAGATAGATTGCCTGAGAAGTATTCCTTATGCATTAGCAGTTGGAAGTCTTATGTATGCAATGTCATGTACTAGACCAGAGGTTTGTTATGTAGTTTGAATGATTGGTGGATATCAATTTAATCCAAGACTAGAACACTGGACTGTAGTAAAACATATATTCAAGTACCTTTAGAGAATGAAAGATTATATGCTTGTGTATTTCAATAAGAATCTTATACTTATTAGGTATACATATTCAGAATTCTAATAACATAGGATACCTGGATCTTTCTCAGGATATGTGTTCACTTTAAATGGTAGGGCTATAAGTTAGAGGAGTACAAAATAATCATATATTGTAGACTTCACCATAGAAGATGAATATGTAGTTCCATCTGAAGCTATAAAATAGGCTATATAGCTCCGGAAGTTCCTTATGGAGCTTTAGATGGTACCTAGTACTTAGATGCCTATTGTTCTTTATTAAGATAATAGCAAGGGCAGTAGCACAGTCTAAGGAACCGAATACCACAAGAGAAGAAAACATATTGAGAGAAAATCATGTTTGGTAAGAAAGTTTTGTGCAAAATGGTAAGGTCATGGTATTTAAGATTACGTAAGCAGATAATCTAGTGGATCCATTCACCTAAGTCATTGCCAACAAAGAGTTTTGAAACTCATATGCATAATATTGGGGTTCAATAGTTACTCGACATGCTTTAGGGCAAGTGAGAGATTGTTAGACATATAATGTTATTTATGCCCTTAAAATATGTGAAATAACATTTTATTTGATTAATAAAAATTTATTCATATATATAATTAAGCATACATTGATGAGCTCATATTTATAAAGTATGTGATCTATGTATTAGGCATATAATGCTAATACAGAGGGTATAGATCACAGGTTCTTTATAAATTAAATCTAGTTCACAACCATTAATGAAAAAGGGCATTTCATTATGTAAGGTTGTAGTTTTTCTGCTTCTTATAGTGGATGATTTACCTTGATCATCGAAGTAGAGACTTCGAGTAGAAAAACTAGTGTATATGTTACATTGAATGGGACTATTGTGAATTTTGATCTGGTTAACTAAATATCATAGATCTTAATTCACAAAAGCTTTAATAAGCTTGATTGATCTTAATCCTCAGTAAGTAATGAACTTACATAAATGCGTTGTATCTTTTGAGCTATCACGGAGTGAGATCTATATAAACCTCGATAGCTTGGAAATATAATTTCATGGGTTATAGGAACATATATTTGCAAGATGAAATCTAATAATTAATGTCCACCTAAGATGTTTGCAGTACTTAATCATTAGAATTTGTAGCCACAGTTTATTCAATAAATTATTTATTAAATAATTATTATTATTTGTAAATTTATTTATAAATAATTATTATTATTTGTAAATTTATTTACAAATATAGATATATTAAAAAGTGATCATTAGAGCATTCAATGACTTAGGGGCAAATAAGTAATTAAAGAAGTAAGACATTTTTTTAAGGCCTAACTTTAATTATGGACATCAATTAGAGGGTCAATTAAGTGGTTATTATTGGTCTAAAGTGTTAGGATCGGTGCTTACGTGCCATCCCTGAATGTACATATACTAGTATATTTATACAAGTGTACATTCTTGTTAAATCGCTAATACTCATATATATGATATCTTGCATGTAACGTTACAGACATTATAGATCTGAAGGAGATCGAATCAGATCTAAACGAGTTTAGATAAGGGCTCATGATTAACCACCCTAAGAGATATAATTGCTAAATGTTAGCATAACTAAGTGTTAACTGGTTATAATATTCAGTAGATCTAAGAGTTAGAGCCTTGTCTGTAATGGGACATAGACCTAGGAATATACTAGTAAATGCATAGTTGCAATCGGGTGCTAAGGAATGCTAGTTGCGCAAGTATGTTCTCGAATAATTATCCTTGATCTATTTCTGTTGATGCGGGTCTGTCGGTGGATACCTTTATACATAGATTAGCATATGTCGTACTTATAGGGTATAGATGGTCGTTCCTAATCGACCGTGAGCTTGGAGCTCGTATTGATATATAGGTATCCAGTTATGACTGGATATGGGATAAACTCACGAGGGCCTCCGATAGACACCTTATGTAAGACGTCAACAGAAGGTTCTCTCGAGTTGAGTAGTATACGTGGTCCTTTGACCTGAGTGTTACGGTGGGCTTATAAGTGATCCACCATACTTTGGTTCCACGCATGTCACAGACTTTTCATGGTGTGACTGCTGGATGTCGCTGGGTATGGTCCGATGCTTATAGAGTCCAGTGTGTACAGATATAGGATCCATCAGCTCCCATATGGAGTTTGATACCAGATGCTTCGAGACTGTATCTCAGAAAGTCTTGTGGCCACAAGCAATCATCCCAGGAAAGAGTTCTGCCAGGGTAGAATTGTTGGAGCTAGTGCTCACGTGCCATTCCAATATTGTATGAATATTAATTGTTAATATTTATACAATAAACATTTCGAATAAAGATTGTTAATATCTTATTAATATGGTATAATGCTTGTAACATTACAGACATTATTTGATCTGAAAGAGTTCAGATCTGGTCTAAAGGAGTTTAGGCCAGAACTAATAGTTAGCAAAGCTGAGAGTTATAAATGCTAAGAGTTATCACTGTTAAGAGTTAGCAGGTTATAAGAGTCAGCGAGGTCTAAGAGTTAGAACCTTGTCTATAATGGGACGAAGACCTGAGAGTATACTTGTAATGATATAGTTGCAAAGAGTTGCAATAGGTGTTAAGAAATATCATTATGTAAGTGTGTCTCAAAGATAATGTTCCTGATCTATAATCACCAATGTGGATCTATCGGTGATTCACTTTATATAGATTAATGTATGTCTATATCTGACTGGTTCAAATGGTTGTTCTTAGCTGACCATGAGCTTAGAGCTTGTATAGGCATGCAGGTATCCAGTCAGGACTGGATACTGAACAGACTCATGAGGACCCCAATAGATATCCTATGAAACCATCAAAGGAAGGTCCTCTCGAGTTGAGTAATATTCGTGGTCCTTTGACCTGAGCGCCACGATGGTCTTGTGAGTGATCCATCATGCTTTGGTTCCACATATGTCAGAGACCTTTCATGGTCTGACCGCTATGTGTCGCTGGGTATGGTCTGATGCTCATAGAGTCCGGTGTGCGTAGATACAGGATCCGTCAGCTTACGTAGGTAAGTTGTATATCCGATGCTCCGAGATTGTATTTCATAAAGTCTTGTGGCCACAAGCATAAACCCGGGAAAAGAGTTTCCCACAGGGTTAAATAATATAGCAAAAGTGTTTGCCTATATTGTTTATCGAGATACGAATCTGGAGATAAGATTATGGATGAGCAAATGGGGATTTGATGGTGCTGATCTATATTCCCGCACATCCAGGGTATAAATGATGGAAGGATTATACGTATACGTTATGACCTCAACTTGTATGGTCTGACATGCTGATTTGTAATATTCGTAACGTGTGCGTGGGGCATCGATTACGGATTAATGGAATAGTTCTATTTGACAAATCGGGTGTGGACCTAGAGAGTCCCAATATGAAATGTACTCTTTGAGCACTTGGGCAGTGTACCGTATTGAATTGTTCAATACAGTATAATTCAGCAATTTACTAAGGTTAAGTTAACTAAAGTATATGGTTAAATAGTGGGATCCACTTTAGGTTAACTTGGTAACCTAGTAAGAATATAATAGTAATTTCACTTTATGATTATTTAATTGTTAAATAATAAAAATAAATATTTATTTATTTAATTGTTAAATAAATGATTTAACTTAACTAAGGTTAAAGGTTAACTATATGGTTAAGTTAGTTAACTTTACTTAATGGTTAAGTAAAGGTTAACTTAACCATGGTTAAGTTAGTTAACTATGGTTAGAATAATTAAATATTTATTAACTTAAAGGTTAAGTTAAAATAATCTAACTATGGTTAAATATTAACTAATGTTAGGTTAAGCCAAATGAAACGCAAATGAAATTCAAATTAGTTTGGAATTAATGCATTAGTATATAAAGTGAAATGAAATTCAAAATTCATAATTGGTTTAGATTTTAGGTTTTGCATTTTGGGAGCCATTTCAATTTGAGAAATTGAAATTCTTTATTTTGTGTTTTAAGTGTTAGAACAACAAAACAAATTAGAAAAATGGTTACTAAATGCAATAACTAAAAAGGAGATTTTATTTATTTATTCAAGAGTTGAATAAAAGGAAAAATAAATTTAATTAAGTTAAATAGTTTAACTTTGAAAATTGTTTAAGAGTTAAACACATATGCTGGATTAAGATGCTATCATTCTAGACAATCAAACCCACCCTTGTTGATTGCTAGGATTGATCAAAGATTCATTTCATGGTGGACTTCAAGCAAAATTAATCCAAATGCTTCATTGGTAATATTTTCTCAATCTCGAATTTTCAGTTTAATCAAATATGTATTTTCTGTGTTCATTGTATATAATCTTCCGCTGTGCACATGTATGTATGAGATATGTATATTGTTTGTATGATGAACACAACCCACATGCAAGCACCCTAGTAATTTGACAACACCCCAACAGGAACAATATGGCAAAAGAGTTTACATATATTGTTCATTGAGATATAAGTCTAGAGATAAGACATGGATGAGCACTAGGGATTCGACGGTGATAATTTATATTCCCGCACATCCAGGATATCATGACGAAAGGACTATACGTATGCGTTGTAACCTCAGCTTGTATGGTTCAATACGCTGGTTTGTATATCCGTGACGTGTGCATGGGGCATTGCTCACGGACTCATGGAATAGTTCCATTTGACAAATCAAGCGTAGGACCTAAGGAGTCCCGCGATATGGAGTGTACTCGCTGTGCACTGGGGCAGTGTGCCGGATTAAATTGTTTAATCCAACAATATTCAGTATTACCATGGGAATGCGTACATGTTTGTATTTAAGTGTTAAATATAATAATTAATTAATAATTATTATTTACTAATTGTATTATGACACGTGGCTCATTGTGGACCCTCGGCTTAGTTTATCCAAGTGCGGGTTTGGTGGGACTCACCAGGGGTAGACTTGGTAACTATTCATGATTGGCAAAATGGTCATTTTACACTTTGATTATTTAATTATTAAATAATCAAAATATCTCTCTTATTATATTATATAATAGTTTTCTATTATATTATTTTATTACATTATATATTATTATATTATATTTTATATATAATTATATTATATTTTATATATAATAATATTTTATTTTAGGTGCCAACTATTTGGCACCCATTAGTATTATTATTTTATTATTATATATATTATATTAATATTTTATTTATATTAGATATATAAAGAAAGAGAAATTGAAAAAATGAGAAGTGTGTATTTTAGCCAAAATTTGGGCGAGAGAAGAGAAAGGAAATGGAGAAAAGAGAAAGAAAAAGAAAGAAAAAAGAAGGAAAGAAAAAACAAAGGGAAAAATGGAACTGTTTCATTTTTCTCTATGCTCCCAATTGAAGTAATAGTAAATTGCTTCAAATTCTCCATTTCTTATCCTTTTGGAGAAAACGATAAAAAGACACATTGACTATTTTCGAGATTAAGAGTTAATCCTGTGCTGCGTGTAGGGCTGCTGTTCTAGCTCACCAAGCCCACCGTTTTGGTGACTAGAATTGCCCACGAGTTGGTCTCCATGCGGACTCAAAAAAAAATACGTGTATAACATTACACGTTGAGGTGAGTTCTCTACCATATTTATATATTAATATGATTAATATATTTATTTATTGTGTTTACTATATAGTTTATGCTTCTGCCAGGTTTAATGTATATTTGATACGTATTTCAGGCAATAGACACAATTTTATATGCATACACCCACATGTCTTAGATCCAGTGCCAACAAAATGGTATCAGAGCCATTTATGGTATATTTAGGTGTTGTTTGAGTGAATGGATGCATTTGGCCCAGTGAAAATGGCGCGTTTCAAGTGTTGAAACAAGTATGCCAAAGGGGAAGCACTAGGCACAGCAGCGCCAGCGGTGACATGTGGCGCTGCAGCGATGTACTGTTTACTTGACTGTAGCACATGAACAGTAAAGTTTTTACTGTCCACCGATACAGTAAATGTTATTGTTCATAGCTACAGTAATTTTGAACGGTGTTTGGTACAATGTTTCAAAATTAATTTTGCATGTGTAGATTTATGAGATGTGGTGATAAAAGTTATCAATCTACATTATAAATTAGGGTTTATGAGATGCAGTGATAAAGAGTTATCGATCTGCATTATAAACTATGATTAATTTTTTCTATGTTGGTAACCACAATAGGAGCCCTACTGGTGGGGGTTAGTTGTGCTTACAAAGAAAAATTGATTAATTGAGAATCACCTTTCCTAGGAGTATGGAGACCATATGATATAAAAATCTCTCTTAATCAGGTTGAAGAATATTATATTATGAGATAATGTTTTATTCTGATCCATCTTGTCAATACGGTGTTAGACGAGTCACGTCGCCCTTTTCTCAATATTGCTACAGCATGAAGGACTTGGTCGGTTGGGCTTGGACTATACCGATTAAACATGAAATGAGGCAAATATATGCGAAAGTATTGCCCAATATTACTACAGCGTGAGGGTAGTATCGGTAGCATCAATTTGATCATTGACAAGTTAATCTGGAATACACTTATCCAATATTGCTACAACGTGAGGATAAGGTGTATTTAGGATCAAGGGGTAAGAGTTGCATGAGATGCAATTGACAAGTGTTGTCTACCTATTGAGTTTACAAATGCCAATATTGTTACAGCGTGAGGCCCGAGGATATTTCAATGGGATCTACTTTCTGCTGTATAATTTAAAAGGTTTAAACTATTCTCTTCCCATTTGAGAGATTACCAGGATTATGTAAAGCTGTGGGAGGGCGTTTTAAATCGAAAATGTATAATTAATATACCCATGATTTAAAACGTTCTATTAGCGATTTAATAACCATTCCGTTTACATCTCCCGTTAGTTTGGCCTGTCAAGAATAACAGCCACTACGAACTAGTTGGTATGCATAGTTGATGCAATCCAATTCTAGGGTATTAAAAATTACTCTGACAGACAGATGAATCTCAGAAGTGTTCTGGACTCAATAAAATTTTAGATTTATTATTGATTAGAGTTTGCTGTAAGCTAATTCTGATAACACCTCTAGAGGATTTGAATAGAGAGAGTATGACCCTCTCTGTTCTAGGTGCTTCATTTTCTACTCCAAGTATATCTGGTGAGACCAGATGTGTGAGGAGAAGAAGATGAGGCAGATACCTAGCATAAATCTTCAGAAGCAACATTTATCCAAAGACCAACAAAAGAGCATGTAGATCGAAAGAGTTTCCACTACAGTAAGGTTGGGTATTGGAAATTCCTATACCCTAGAAGCCTTATAATTGTCAAGAAGACTCCCACAGGTTTGTGTTTGACAAACATAGATATTTCTAGGGCATATGATGCCAGGTCAAGCTGGGTATGAGATACCACACATCCCTCTCATATTTGCAAGATGTTGCAGGGATTGAGAGACACTATAATGCAACAGCTTATAGAAGTAAAGTTAAGAGTAGAAAATTATGATTTCTTTCAGTAGAAAACATAGATATTGGGCAACTTGACTTACTTCTTGTATGCAATACAATAGTTGCATTGCATAATAAGTATGCTTTTTATTAGTTGAACGTCAGTTAATAAATTGACATTATATATAATTAGAAATGTCTGTAGATCAGAATCCTTAAATGATACGGAGTTGTGGCATGTAAGTTAGGTCATATAAGCGTGAAACGCTTATCTGTCTGGTTAAGGATGATTGGATTCCTAATCTGACCATAAAGACTTAACCAGTTTATGAATAATATATTCACGAAGATGAAAAAATAGACTAGAATGTACGTCACATCTTTTCAATTAGATCGAGGAAGTGAATACATCAATAACAAGTTTTTCGTTTGTTTAAGGAAGAATGAGATTCTCACTTATTATGGTCCTTCGGATATTCGACAACATTATGATGTTTTGGTGAGTAGGAATCAGACTTTATTAGATATGGTCCAATTGATAATGAGTGTTACCGATCTATATCTGTGAATATCTACTCCAAAGACAACTGCTTATTAAGCATAGTTCCATCAAAAATTGTTTCTTCCATTCCGTATGAGATACAGAAAAGGAGGAAGCCATTTCTTAAATATGTTAAGACTTGGGATTGTCCTGATGACGTAAGAGTTACTAGCAGGGTATCTTGTTTTATAAGAGTTACTTAGCAAGATAAACAACACCTAAGAGGTACAAGTATAGGTCCATTGTGTATCCTATGAATACAATAGGATACTAATTCTATGATTCTAAGAATCGAAGTGTGTTCATTTTTCAGTTTACCATTATTCTAGAGAAAGAGTTTCTTATGAATTGTGGGAATCATAGAAATATTGAACTTGGTGAAGTAAATCTAAGAAATCAATGAACCAAAAATGGGAACTCGGACTTAATTAAGCAGTGACCTTTTAGCACACCTTTCCCAATGGGTCGAAAAGGATGTCCAGCTCACCTATTGAGTATGTTTGATGCCTAAAGGTGAACTTAGAGTTTTTTTGGTAGAAGAAAAATAATCCTTTGACCTATAGGGAGATAATGTTAGACATCGAATCGGGGAGTAACAAGAAGCCATGAAAACAAAATTTACTATATGCATCAGAATCAAGTCTGGAACTTGGTAAAGCTACTTGTAGAAATTGTTCTCATTGGTTGTAAAGGGTTTACAAAGAGGTAGTCAGAACCAGAAGGAAGGTAGAGACCTTTTAGGCCCAAATATTGGTTCTAGAAAGGTAATCCTCAGTGATCTGGGATCATTAAGAGGAAACCTTTGGACCAATATTGATACTAAAGTCGATTAGTATATTATTGGCTCTTGCAGCATATAATGACCTAGAGGTTTAGCAGATGGATGTAAGGAAGGTATTCCAGAATGAATACCTCGAGTAAGAGATATTCATGGAATAGCTTGAAGATTTTACGTCCAGCTAGACTTTTAGTCAAGTGTGCATTAAAGGTCAGTGCGAACACGATAGCCTTCTTGATGCTATTTGTTGATAACATACTGGTCATTGGGAATGATGTCAGTATGTTATAATCGGTCAGAAGTAACTCATAAGACTTTCTCCATGAAGGATTTGGGAGAGGTTTTCTTTATACTAAGTATAAATTTTTATAGAGGTAGAGCTAAGAAGCTAAAAGGACTCTCCCAAATCATTTCACATCAATAGACCTGGTGTACATTTTTCGAGGAGAGTGTCTTTTTCGATGAAAGATAAGAGAGTTAGAGTGTCTAACAAACCAGATACATCAGCTCTTTAGAGATTGATGTATGTTATGATATGTTTAAGACCTGATATCAGTTTTGCTGTAAGAGTTACGAGCCGATTTCAATCTGATTTAAGTGATTACCATTTGATAGTAGTCAAACATATCCTAAGGTACCTTGAGGGTACAAAGGATAAGTTTCTCAAATATGGAGAAAACAGCTTACGAATGAGAAAATGCACGAAGTCAGACTTTTAGTTTGACCTAGATGATAGAGAGTCTACATCTGGGAATATGCTCATTCTCATTAGTATTAGAGGAGTTAAAATTACACCAAACTTGGATTCACTGCTTATTAATAAGTACACAGCGGAAGCGACAATGAGGATTTGTAGATTTATCACTGGCATTGGAAGAATTCCAAGACAGATAGATCATATCCCATGAGTTTGTGAAAAAACAAGGCCGTAGTACAAGCCAAAGTGCCAAGAGGACACCAGTACTCTAATTATGTTGAGAGGAGTCTCGTATGACTAAAGGGATCTTAGCTTCAGAAAATGTGATTATTTGTAGAAGTGCTCTATAAATAATTTAGCAAACCCACTTTCTAAGTTCATGACTCTTAAAGTGTTTATGAAACACGTAGAGTCGATGTACATAAGATGCCATCAGGAATGACACTAGAGCAAGTGGGAGATTGTTAGGGTCGGTGCTTACGTGTCATCCCTGAATGTACATATACTTGTGTATTTATAAAAGTATACATTCTCATTAAATCGCTAATACTCATATATATGGTATTATGCATGTAACGTTACAGACATTGTAAATTTGAATGAGTTCGGATCAGATCTAAAGGAGTTTAGATAAAGGCTCATGATTAGCCACCCTAAGAGATATAATTGCTAAATATTAGCACAGTTAAGTGTTAACTGGTTATAATACTCAACAGATCCAAGAGTTGGAGCCTTGCTTGTAATGGGACATAGACTTGGGAATATGCAAGTAATTGCATAGTTAAAAGAGTTGCGATCGGGCGCCAGGAAATGCTAGTTGCTCAAGTATGTTCTCGAATAATTGTTCATGATCTATTTCTGCTAATGCGGGTCTGTTGGTGGATACCTTTATACATAGATCAGCATATGTCGTACCTATAGGATATAGATGGTCGTTCCTAGCCGACCGTGAGCTTAGAGCTCGTATTGATATATGGGTATCCAGTTAGGACTGGATATGAAACAGACTTACGAAGGCCTCCAATAGACACCCTATATAAGCCGTCAATGGAGGGTCCTCTTGAGTTGAGTAGTATACGTGGTTCTTTGACCTGAGTGCCACAGTAGGCTTATAAGTGATCCACCATACTTTAGTTCCACGCATGTCACAGACCTTTCATGGTGTGATCGTTAGGTGTCGCTGGATATGGTCCGATGCTTATAGAGTCCGGTATGTATAGAGTTTCATATCTAGATGCTTGATATCTAGATGCTTCGAGACTGTATCTCGAAAAGTCTTGTGGCTATAAGCAATCATCCCGAAAAAGAGTTTGAGCATATTGTTCAGTGAGATACGAGTCTAAAGATAAGACATTGATGAGCACTAGGGGATTTGACGGTGATAATCTATATCCCTGCACATCCAGGATATCATGACGAAAGGACTATAAGTATGCATTGTAACCTCGGCTTGTATGGTTCAACGCATTGATTTGTAATATCCATGATGTATGCGTGGGGCATTGCTTACAGACTCGTGAAATAGTTTCATTTGACAAATCAGGCGTAGGACCTAGAGAGTCCCGCGATATGGAGTGTACTCGTTGTGCACTGGGGTAGCGTGTTGAATTAAAATGTTTAATCTAGCAATACTACAGAAATGCATACGTGTCTATATTTAAGTGTTAAATATAAAAATTAGTTAATAATTATTATTTACTAATTGTATTATAACAAGTGGCATATTGTGGACTCTCGGTTAAGTTTATCCAAGTGCGGGTGTGGTGGAATCCACTAGGGAGTAGTCTTGGTAATTATTCATGAGGGGCAAAATGGTCATTTTATACTTTAATTATTTAATTGTTAAATAATCAAAATATCTCTCTTATTATATTATATAATTTTTATATTATATTATTTTATTATATTATATTATTATATTATATAATTTTTTATTATATAATATTTTTTATATATAATAATATTTTATTTTGGGTGCCAAATAGTTGGCACCCATTAGTATTATTATTTTATTATTATATATATTATATTAATATTTTATTTATATTAGATATATAAAGAGAGAGAGAGATTGAAAAAATGAGAAGTGTGTGTTTTAGCCAAAATTTGGCCTAAAAAAGAGAAAGGAAATGGAGAAAAGAGAAAGAAGAAAATAAAAGGAAAAAATGAAACTGTTTCATTTTTTTCTATACTTTTAATTAAAATAATGGTGGATTGTTTTAAATTTTCTATTACTTATCTTTTTGAAGAAATGGTTAAAAATACATATCGACCATTTTTGGGATTAAGAGTTAATCCCGTGCTACGTATAGGGCTGCTGTTCTAGCTCACCAAACCCACCGTGTTGGTGACTAAAACTGCCCATGAGTTGATCTCCATATGGACTTTGAAAAAAATACATGTATAGCATTACACGTTGAGGTGAGTTCTCTACCCTATTTATTTATTAATATGATTAATATATTTATTTGTTGTGTTTATTGTATAGTTTATGCTTCTGCCGCGTTAAATTCGTATTTGATATGTATTTTAGACAATAAATACAATTACACATGCATATATCCACATGTCTTAGATCTGGAGCCAACATAAAGACCAAGCCCAATTTAATTAAAAAAAGTTTTAATTAAATGGGCTTTGATTTTATAATATGGGTTACTAGAGTATAACCTTTGACTTTTAGTGGAATAGCCTGAGGTTAACTCAGAAGAATTGGTGTATTATGATATAATAAAAATTAGGCTTTTTAAGTTGGAGTTAAAAAGCTCATAAGTCTTGCAGTCCTTTTACTAGCTCTAATCCTAATCAAATTCTAATTTTTTAATCCTAATCAAATTCTAAATATTCAAGGGAGAACCATATATATATAGGAGATATGTAATAAGAAAATAGGACTACAACCATACAGAGAAAAATTCTTTTACGTATTCTTACGTGAAAAAAGAATTTAATTAATACCATTCTCTCAAATTTTGGTATTAGTGATTTTAGAAATTAAGAAAGATCCAGCACCCTTGCGCGGATAGTAAAAAAGATTGCAATCAGTCAATTTAAAATTTGTCATAACAAAAATTTAAAATAATCTTCTATCTCTATACATATAATTATGAACAAGACAATTTAATTTTTATTGTATTTATTTTATTTTTAAAAAAAATTATTTTACATACCAACAGTCTCCGCCTTTCCCACGTATTTCTTTTTTTACTTAAAAATTACACATTAAAGAACTGATCGGGTTTTTCATGTTAATCAAACCATACGGCCTGATTTGGCACCTCTGATAATCTTTGGGCTTCTAGCTTGGGATGTGTCAGTTCCAATCTAAAATCTAACCTTTGAACTGGTTTTGTATGAAACTTTTAAAAAGTTCAATAATCTTTAGGTGGCGGGCTTTTGGACCTATTATAACTACGGGGCCAACAACGTGAAAGGAAATTTCAGGTGTTTCCTGGCATTAGTCATGCTCTTCACCATCATCTTGGTCCTTAGCACTCATCATCTTCTTCTCATAACATGCCTCAATGACAAATAGCTTCTTGCAACAGTGTCCAGGGCTGAATTTTTCATTGCAATTATAACATAGGCCTTTTTCCTTCTCTTGAACAATTCTTTCGATGACATTTTCTTGACGGGAATTGGCGCTTGATAGCTAGCTATTTTGTTGAGTTTAAATCCAGGTTTGAAAATGAATGAATTTGCCCGTTGTTGAGATAAGTTACAAGCCTCATATAAACGAGCCAATCAAATTGCATCTGACAGTGAAACTGGTCTAGCAACTTGCACATCTGTTTTTATAGTCTCGTAATTCACTAATAAAACAACTTCTTTGTCGACCTTATGAAAGATGGCCAACTTTTGCAAGCAATTTCTCAAATTCAGTTTGATAATCCCGTACGGTTTCTCTTTGTTGTAACTTAGTGAGTTCTCCGAAAAAGTCACAAAACTAATTAGGACCATACTGAGAAAGCAATCCGTCCTTAAATTCCTCTTAAAAGATGATACCTTTCACTCGCTTTGACAATTGATACCATAATTGGGCATCATCTTCAAGATGAAAGGATGTTAGTGACACGCATTCATCATTTGGTATCTAATGGAATTGAAAGATTTACTCAGTTCTATATAACCAACCGAGAGGATCCTCCATACCATTGAACTGAGGAAAATCAAGCCTTATGAAGTATATAGGAGCTAGAAGAACCCCCACGTTTACTAAAAGTTCGCTCTCTGTTGTTTCTTGTCTGAGCCTATGATGTTTCTCCACTCTCCTTAGCAGTTTGCACGGTCATATGGTCTACCTTAATAGCAAATCTGTCCAATAATGTAGACATTTGGTCATTATCACTTGTTAGCTAGCCATAGATTCCTCATGTTGCTCAACTCGTTGATCCATGCCTGAACTCTAATACCACTTGATATCTTGTCTCTATTTTGAATTTAAGAAAACAAATGAAATATTTGGGGGTGCTTGAGGGAACCTCTGTATCCGGTTAAACACGTAAAGTGTAGCAAAATATTTTGTTCCCTTTTATTCTTTTACTTCAATAAATAGAACAAAATAACAATAATAAATTAAAGATAAACATTATCACTCTAAACGCAATCTAGCTTCATTCAATTAAACTAAAGTTAGTAATTACCCACAACTACTTGATAAATATCAATGACCACTTGGTAAAATGCAAAAATCCTCTAAGTACTCCACTTTATGCACATGCACGTGTAATAGTGTAACAATTCCCTCCTAATAAGAAAATTTAAGCTATTCGACTTACGAATGATAATGGAATGGGGTTGGGGCAGAGAAACTTCTCATATTTAGTCTCATTTTTTATTTTAAGTTCTGTTCTTTACCTTATTTATTAAAAACTTTAATGGGTAAGTATGAAAAAAATTTATAAAAGAAATAATTTTTTTATTCTCGTTCAATTTTTTAATTTTTTATTTATTAATATTAAATACTAGTTTATGTTTACAAATTTTAACAATATAAAAATTTAATCTATATTATTAAATAAAAGTATCAAATTAACAAATCAGAATAAGATAGCAATATCTTTTAATAATGTAAATAGTAATTAATAAACAAAATTTTTAATAAATAACAAATAAAACAAAAATAGAAAAAATAAGAATCTAATTAATGTTATAGTGTTTAGCATCATTGATTTTCTTATTAATTGCTTCATATTCATATTAAAATCAATGATTGTCCAACTCAAAACAAAAGTGTTTTTGTCATTTACAATAAAAAATAAATTTTAGGAATTTTTCATTATATTTTTTATTTTATTAATAAAAATATATTATTAAAGCATGTTCTAATTAAATATAAGTTTTAAAATAAAAATTAATAAATTATTAATTATATAAATATATATTAAAACTTACATTTAATATATTAATAAAAGAATGAGAATAAAATAGAAAAATTTAATCTCATTCCCATCATATTAATAATTCAAAAAAAAAAAATTTATGTCGCATCCCATTTTAAAAAAGATTATTACATCCTCCCTCATTTAGAATGGAACAGCACAAGTCTTCATCTCCACAGAATATTTTGCCATCATCCTTAATTTGACTAGCTTTTATATACGTTCAAAGAAAAGTATTCATATTTAACCCATATTTATGATGGAACTAGACTCTCTATGGTTTTTAATTTATCAATTAGTAGGTTTACTTCAATTCATTTTTGGCGATTTCTTTTGGGTAATTATTGAATAATCAACTTCTCTTGTTATCTACAACTAATACTTAGCTTGAAAACTCCGTACACAGTGTCTTCTTTTATTATTCAAGTACATGATTTTGTACTGTATTATTCAACATGTTCATACCTCGAGGCTCCAACTATACTGTGGCTTTTTAATCATATAAATTAGTGTTTTCATGATAACAAAACACATTTTAATTATAATAAATTAGTCTATTAGATATTAAAGATTTAAATATATAAAGAAGGTATATTATAAACAAATGAAGTACTCGTGACAATTAAAAAACTTTAAAATATTAAAAAAAAACAGAAAAGTGCTTTAAAAATTATATTAAGAGTTCACAAGATCAAATCTATACATAAAATTAGTGTCATTAAAAAAATAAATGTTTTACTTAATAAAGAAATTTATGAAAATCAATTCAGAATTGTCTACAAAATAATATAATCGAATAATTCATCTAGAACATAAAAAGTGAAAAGCATTTCTGTTGTTTAAGAATCAGTTGTGAGAATGAAATGAATTGAAAACAAGCCATAAACTACATAAACTAACTCCAACTAGTTTGAAATCAGTTAAGTGGTTTTGAGAACTGTCATGCAGTTTGAATTCCAATAATCATATTTTTAGACTTGGACCAAAACGGTTGTGCGATTTAAAAGCAGTGGTGCGATTATGCAGTTTGAACTTGAGAAAGTACTAAAATAACTAGTTTTGAGCTTTGACAATGAGTTTTTCATTTTCTCTGTAGATACTTTATTCAAGGAAGATCAAAAGAGATCAAAACATTACACTTTAATATTTTTAATTAATCTCCCATTACACTTACATCTACAAATTAACTCGGGAGTTTAGATTATGTATCATTTTGTATCAATATTTTTATTGAGATTATTTAAGTATTTATGAGAAACATTTTAAAAAAAGAATTATAATCATTTGTTGTGAAAGCCTCAAAGTAAATTGCTATATGACATGTGGAATGTTGTGAAAGCCTCAAAGTAAATTGCTATATGACATGTGGAATGTTGAACCGAATATATATTTAGGTATCATTTTATCTATCTTTTATTCTGTTATTAATTATAATTATTTATATTTTTATTAATTATATAAAATATTCATTTTAAAATTTTAATTTTTAAATACTTAATCCACCTCTTCTCCGGTTGCCTGTTTACTATTTCATATATGTATGTATAGCCTCGAGCACAGGGTACACCGTCATGTTTTTAGAACATTCTCCCTTAGTTTTATATACGGGCGAATCGTGGTTACTGAATTTGCAGTATTATGTCTTATGAAAACAACCAAAAAAAAAAAGAAAATTTTCAGAATTGACCAAAAAATTAAATGATCAATCTTTAACCAAGGTCAAATAATTTAATCTTTTTTGACCAAAAACATAATATTGTTTCGTTTTTGCCCTTATTACAAAACATTTTCTAGTTTCTTGCTACTGCGTAGGAATGTGTAGCGCTTACTGTTGCGCAGCACGTTGTCCAGCAGCAAGGGACCACATGGCACCACCAATCCGCAGCACGTGACAATTCTTAAATATTTTTTAAAATTTTTTATTTTTTATTTATTATTTTCATTTTCATTTAATTAATTATTTAAATTCTAAGAAGTGTATCATTTTTTTGTTTTTTTGAAAATAACATTATATCATTTTGAAATTACTTTTTTTTTTAAGTTATAAAATAAGAAGAAAATTTGCAAAAGATTAATCCTTAAAAAAAATTACACTTGTTTTAAATAAGTTACAATGTATTCCTCTACTAAAATGAAGAAATTAAAATCAAATTTACTTGTTAAAACAGTAAAAATTAAAATTTAAAGAGGAATTAAAAATTAAATTGATTAAAAAAATTTTAAAATAAAAATTTTATGTAAATTAAAATAAAATAATAATTTTTTAAAAATTAAAATTTAAATAAAAAATAAAAATAATATTATTGTGCAGTGCACATGGCATGCAGTACACTATGCAGTGCACTACATGTAGTTTTTTTATTTAAATAATTTTATTTAAATTTATAATTTTTAAATAATTAATTTAGAATATTTACATAAAAAAAATTTTGGACTCTTTTAATCATTTTAATTTTTTGTAAATTTTATTTTTTTACCGTTATAGTAAGGGAATTCAAAGTCAATTTTTTTATTTTAATAGAGAAATGCATTATAAGTTATTTAAGCAAACGATTTTTTTTTTTTGTTAAAGTTTTTATCTTTTACAAATTTTCTCTTTATTTTATAACTTAAAAAAAAAGCTAATTTCATAATAATATATTGTTTCAAAAAGTGACGTACTTTTTTAAATTTAAATAATTAATAAACAAAATTTAAAATAAAACTTGTCATATGGCGCTTTGCTGCTGGGCGTATTGCTACGTAGCGTGCCGCGCAGCAACAAGAAACTGGAAAGTGTTTTGTGATAAGGTAAAAATGAAACAATATTATGCTTTTAGTCATTAAAAATTAAATTATTCGACCTCGGTCAAAAAAGAGTGATTATTTAATTTTTGGGTCAATTCCGAAAAATTCCCAAAAAAAATTGCACAAAACGCCTACTATTTTAATTGAGCCTACTCTCTCTGAACTATTCTGAAATTCATTTTTTAAGTCCTTGTCGTCATTTATAACTTACTGGCGGTCAAATGATTACAAAAATATGATTGATGGACACATCTTTCTATATTCGTTCCTATATATGCTTTAGTTATGACTATATGTGTAATTATTCGTAAGAATATGAATTTATAAATAAGCTAAAAATAAACATTCACTTCTATCTCTTATTGCGTGCACTAGCTTCTGGAGGCGTTTGATCACTATGAAATTCTTGGAAATATTTCATTCCTCAACTTTGTCTCTTAGGTTTTGTATATATAGGAAGATGCTATGGCTATGGCTATGGCATCGTATGCTCCATGTGACTTCAAATCTATAAAACTGGAAGATTATATAACACAATTCAAAATAACAACTAAAAACCAACAAGTTCAAACTTTAGATAGAAAAAGGTTGAGTACATATGTTTGAACATCACAAACCATGCACAACACAAGCAAAACGCATAACAAACAAACGAAAGCAAAACGCATGACAAACAAACAAACACTAACGGTCACGAGAAAATCACATGCCACCCACTACTTACATCCTCATTTTCTTGACAAACCACTTTGAGAGAAGTTGTGAATAACGTCCAGCATGCATGCAATGGAAAGCAAGCAACTACGTTTAAAGGCCTTGATAGGCCACCATGTCCATCAAATCCATCTCCTTCTTCAAATCCTCAGGCATGTAACTATCTACTTCCATCGGCATCTCAAACTCTACGTTGTTGCTTTCGACAATAGAACAACTAGGCATTTCGTCGAGCACAGCCCCCAAGTTGTAGCCACGATCATCAGATAACATGTTGGTTTCATAAGAGAAATTACCTATAGCCTCATTGTGATCATACACTGGGGCCTGCCAATCAGCTGAAGTGAAATCTGAGCTAATTTCCACCTGAGTTTGTGGAGTGGGCAAGTTATTCACCTTTTCAATGACAGAATCGGCAGGAGCTATTCCATTATTCTTTCGAGCAGCAGATTGAGCTGAAGTCACAGTCTTGATGTAGTTTTGCAAGAGGTTGCTTCTTGAAGTCGTGTCCTTGTGTTTTCGCCTTGAATGCTGCCTTCTCTTTGTAGCATTCCAGTGGTTTTTAATAGTGTTCTCGGTTCGCCCTGGCAGTCTGCGAGCTATTTCGGCCCATCTGTTTCCCAGTTCTTTATGTGCCTCAATAAGTATAATATCTTCTTCTTCGGACCAAGCTTCTTTCTGCAAATAAACAAAGCAAAAGCATTTTGGTAAGGACATATCTGTACAGTATGTAATCTAAGCACACAATTGTATTGATGCCCGCTTGGCATTAATTTTCTTTCATTTGTAACTTATTCAATATATTGTTTATATAATGAATTTATAATTAACACTCCACATGCTGGGTTTACATGCACCCAAATGAAGAATTATAAGCCAAATTTTCATCGTACATGATGCATAGTGATCGGCCTTATGTTTTTGAAACAAGAAGAAAGTGGTAATTCCTAATTTTAATGAATTTGAAATAATTTGCTCAACAATCTGGTTGTATCATTTAACAATAATCCTTAAATACTTTAAGAAAGGGAAAAAAAGCCATTCATCCTTGAAAGCGAAAAATTAAGGAAAGGATCTAAGTTTTGTTAATTGAAATTGTTGCTTTATGCCCTTTAAAAAAGAAAAATTGTTGCCTGAGCACATGGATATGGAAAGGCAATATTATGGGAAATCATTATCTTTATTATCATCATTTTTACCAAATGACAAGAATTGAACCTAAAATCTATCCCATGGCAAGGAAATGACTTTTTACCTAGGAACAACATATATCGACAATCAATTTTTTATATATAAATTTTAATTTAAAATAAAACTTAATTTTTTATTATGTGAAATTTTAACTCAATTCCTTTCAAAATTTGTCACTAAAATTTATCATACTAGCGTGGTAGAAGAAACTCTGGAGTAGTGTTATACCTCAAGTGCTCTCAAGTATTTTTTCAAGTATTTAGTGCGCGACTAGGCCTGCTGGAGACTATTTGAACTATAGAGCGCTATGTGAACCGGAGTTTCTAGAAGGCCCATTAATTGAGATGGAGATACGAGCTTAGCCCGCAACTTATTAGGGATGTAAACCCCTATTTGGCAAAGAAAAATATTCCATAGCATATTTTTTTCATTTTATATGTACACCGTTAAATCGTTGTATAACATTTTAGATCTTAACCGTTGATTATGTAGAGCTAATAATATAAAAGGAGGACACCTTTAGTTGTACAAAGCATCCATAGCTTGTATTCTCTTTAACAATATAGAGAGTTTTTTCTCAAATACCTTGTGTGCGTATTTTCTAATCTCTTTGTGGTATTTTTTAAGTCGCTTAGCGCACAACTCGTCTAAGGTCACATAATTTTTGAAAGGTCTATGACATTTGGTATCAGAGCAGGTTCAAAGAAAATAGGGAAAGGTGCTGCAACGTCGTTGAAATTGACTGAAGAGAGGGGTAGGGACCCCAAAGTTAAGAGACACGGCAGTGTACCTCGCAATAAGTCCGTTAATCCAGGCCATGATCTAGGAAGCATGGTGAAAATGCTCAGTGGAGCTGTGGGAAAGGCGACGGATCACCTTGGGGAGTTAGAGTAGTAAGTGAAGAAGCTTAAGCTGGGCCTCCACCATCGAGACTTACATTGATAAGCGGTGAGACTGGATCGAGACTTTTCAAAAGAAGGTATACACCATGATGGACAAGATTCAAACTCAAGTAGAGAAGCTGTGTCGAGGGTTTGAGACTCTCAAGGAGGATGTGGTGCTATACAAGCGGGCGATGTTGAACGGGGTCTGTTGTCGCTTAAGTTACAGTGGCTGTACCGAGAGTTGATGCTCCTAAGCCCAAGAGTTCAGCGGAAAGTGGAATACCAAGGAGCTTGACAACTTCTTCTAGCAAATGGAGAGATACTTTGACGCCTTGGGTGTATCGGACAAGAATAAGGTAAATACCGCGACATTAAACAAAATTGGAAAAGAAAGAAGATTCGCAACCATCAACATCTAAAAAAAATTGCAACAAGAGTTGAAAATACGGCGCACGACGCTAGAAAGCAACTAAAGTTGAGATAGACCAAATTCATTTGCGAGTATGTGGAGGAGCACTCTTTATTCATGCTGCAGATCCCTAATATGAGTAAAGAGGACTTGCTGTTCAATTTTCTTGACGAATTGAAAACATGGGCATCCAATGAGCTAAAGCAGCATGGAGTACAAAATATATCCAATGCCTTCACATTGGCAGAAATGCTCACGAATTATCGCAAGAGGGCTATAAGAAAGTTCAAGAATTCAAAACCCAATCGCAGTAAAGGTAGGGGAGCCAATGAGTCTCACCATTTGCAAGATAAGGAAAGAAAAGGTAAACCATACTCAAGGAGAGAGCAGAAGCTCAATGGCCAGAGAAAGCCGAGATTTAGTTACTTTCTTTGCGACGGGGATCATTGGGTGAAGGACTGTCTAAATAAGAAGACTAACAACATAACGTTGGAGACTCACTAAGTAGGTGAACAAGGACAATTGGGATGTATGCAGCTGCTCAATGCCGAGCAGGCAACTCGTGCACCAATGAGAAAAGCGCTGATGTACATTAAAACCTACACTAATGAGAAGAAGACTCAAGCGCTAGTGGATACTAGAGCTACGCACAACTTCCTCAAGTGTACGAAAGCGGGGCGCTTTGACCTTAAGGTAGAGAAAGGGATTGGTTACCTTAAGACCATGAACGTTGTAATCAAACCACTAGATGGGGTCATTCGCGAAGTCGAAATGCACCTCAAAAAGTAGAGCGATAAGGTAAACTTTTTGGTAGCACCTCTCGATGATTTTGATGTTATTCTTGGTATGGATTTCTTGCAGTAATTTAATGTAGTACTACTTTCCCGACACAACTACGTATGTATCTTGGAGGAAGGACCATGCATGGTACTGACAGTAGATAAGTCTAGAGGTGGGCAATCCAAGCCCAATACCTACACCACTCTCTTTTCCTCTATACACCTGAAGAAAGGAGCCAGACAAGGGGAAGAGACACATTTCGCCACTATATGGGAGGTGGATGATGAAGAGAACGGGGGCGTAGACGAGATGCCAGTAGAGATCACAAAAGTGCTTGAACAATACAAGGACGTGATGCCAGCAGCACTACCTTAGAAATTACCACTAAAACAGACAATTGACTACAAGATTTAATTGAAGCCGGGAACTAAGCCCCTAGCCAAAGTACCTTACTGAATGTCTCTACTAGAGTTAGCAACGTTGCAAAAGTAGCTCAAAGAGTTGTTGGATGTGGGGTTTATACAATAGTACAAGGCACCCTATGGCTCATCTGTGCTTTTTCAGTGCAAGCATAACGGATCATTGCAGCTATGCATAGACTACCGGGTGCTTAACAAAGTCACCATAAAAAATAAGTATCACATTCCTTTAATTACTGACTTGTAGGTATCACATTCCTTTAATTATTGACTTGTTTGATTAATTGGGTCAGGCAAAGTACTTTTCAAATCTGGACTTGAGTTCGGGTTACCATAAAGTACGAATACCCGAGGGCAATGAATCGAAAACTACCTGTGTAACGTGTTATGGGACATTTGAGTTTCTTGTCATGCTGTTTGGCCTCACAAATGCACCAACCACCTTCTGCACATTGATGAACAACATACTCTAGCACTTCCTCTATAAATTCGTCATCGTGTACTTAGACGATATTGTTATCTATAGTAACACTCTCGAAGAGCATGTGAAATATTTACAGTCTGTGTTGAAGGTGCTCCACGAGAATGAAGTGTATGTGAAGAGGGAGAAGTGCTTATTTACCAAGGCGGAGGTGGAATTTTTGGGTCACAAGATCAAAGATGGCAAGTTGATGATGGATAGGATAAAGATTCACGCTATAGTGGATTAGGAAGCACTTACGAGAGTTATCGAGCTGTGGTCTTTTCTTGGGTTAGTCAACTATTATCAGAGATTCATCAAAAGAGACTCCACCATTACTGCACCCCTTACTGACTTGTTGAAGAATACTAAAGCATGAAGGAACTTTTGATTTATTAAAGAAAGTGGTGATCGATGAGCTAGTTTTAGCATTGCTGAACCATTTGTTATCGTATGAGGTATATTAGGATCGGTACTTACATGCCATCCCTGAATGTATATATACTTGTGTATTTATACAAGTGTACATTCTTATTAAATCGCTAATACCCATTTATATGGTATTATGCAATGTAACGTTACATATATTATAAATCTAAAAGGACTTCAGATCAGATCTAAAAGAGTTTAGATAAGAGCTCATAGTTAGCTATGCTGAGAGATATAAATGCTAAATGTTAACACAACTAAGGGTTAGTTGATTATAATACTTAGCATATCCAAGAGTTGGAGCCTTATCTATAATGGGACATAGACCTGGGAATATACTAGTAACTGCATAGTTGCAAAAATTACAATCGGGTGTTAGAAAATGCTAGTTGTGCAAGTATGTTCTTGAATATTTATCCCTGGTTTATTTCTACCGATGCGGGTCTGTCAGTGGATACTTTTAATATAGATCATCATATGTCGTACCTATAGGGTATAGATGGTTATTCCTAATTAACCGTGAGCTTGGAGCTCGTATTGATATACGAGTATCCAGTTAGGACTAGATATGAGACAGACTCATGAGGGCCTCCGATAGACATTCTATATAAGCCATCAACGGAGGGTCCTCCCGAGTTGAGTAGTATACATAGTCTTTTGACCTGAGTACTACGGTGGACTTGTAAGTGATCCACCATACTTTAGTTCCACGCTTGTCACAGACCTTTTATGGTGTGACCGCTGGGTGTTGCTGGGTATAGTTCGATGCTTATAGAGTCTGGTACGTACAGATATGGGATCCGTCAGCTTGCATAGGGAGTTTGATATCCAGATGCTTCGAGAGTGTATCTCGAAAAGTCTTGTGGCCATAAGCATTAATCCCGGGAAAGAGTTCCATCAGGGTAGAATAATATGGCAAAGGAGTTTGCGCATATTGTTCATTGAGATACAAGTCTGGAGATAAAACATGGATGAGCACTAGGAGATTTGACGGTGATAATCTATATCCCCGCACATCTAGGATGTCATAACGGAAGAACTATACGTATGTGTTGTAACCTCAGCTTATATGATTTAACGCGTTGATTTATAATATCCTTGACGTGTGCGTAGAGCATTGCTTATAGACTCATGGAATAGTTTCATTTGACAAATTGAGCGTAGGACCTAGGGAGTCCTACAATATAGAGCGTACTCATTGTGCACTAGGGTAGCATATCGGATTAAAGATTTTAATTCAGCAATATTCAACACTACCACGGGAATACATGCGTATCTGTATTTAAGTGTTAAATATAACAATTAGTTAATAATTATTATTTATTAATTTTATTATGATACGTGGCGTATTGTGAACCCTCAGTTGAGTTTACCCAAGTATGAGATTTGGTTAGACCCACTAGCTAGTATACTTGGTAACTATTTATGAGAAACAAAATGGTTATTTCACACTATAATTATTTAATTATTAAATAATCATTCTCTCTTATTATTATATTATATTATATATATTATAATTATATTTTTATATTATTATTTATATATTATATTAATATTATATATATATAAAGAGAGATGGATTGTGAATTTAGCGTGTGTGTGTGTGTGTTTATATGGTTGAGAGAAAGAAGAAATGGAGAAAGAGAGAAAGAAAAGAAGGAGGAGGAGAAGAAAAAGAAAAAGAAAAAAAAAGGAAAAAAGGAAATTGTTTCATTTTTCTCAATGCTTTTAATTGAAGCAATGGTAAATTGTTTCAAATTCTCCATTTCTTATCCTTTTAGAGAAAATGATATAAACACACACCCGGTCATTTTAGAGATTAAGAGTTAATCCCGTGCTGGATATGGGGCTGTTGTTTTAGCTCACCAAGCCCACCAAGTTGGTGACTAGAACTGCTCACGAGTTGGTCTCCATGCAGACTTCAGGGATATACGTATATAACATTACACATTAAGGTGAGTTCTCAGCATTTCTAATATATTAATGTGTTGGGAGTTGATTATTCAAGGGTGTTTGCACGTGGGTCTTGTGTTTAACAACAATATATACATATCTCATACATATAATCAAGCAGCGGAAGCTTAAAACATTGCAGTAAACACAATCATAACATATTAAAGGAATTAATAGAAACGAAATTAAGAAATAACCCTTGAAGCCTTTGGATGGAAGTTGTTGAAGTCCACTGAAATATAATCTTTGATTAATTCTAGTAATCAACAATGGTGGGTTTGATTATTTAGAATGACAGCTTTTGATCCAGCAGAAGTTTAACAACTTAAACTTATGTTCTTAATTTTTTCTTTTGATTAACACATAATCAATTAATTAAAACCTATTTTGCTAATTAGATTTTATGCCTTATAAAAGAAAATAATGAATTCAACTCTTGAATCCAATAATTAGAAAATAATTTATCTTTTCTCTCTTTGTAATGGCTAGCTAAATTTTTAGCAAAAAGAAAAATTAACAAACTTATGAATTTTAATTACATTTGTCTTATTTATACAAATGAATTTAATTTCAATTTATTACACTTAATTTCAATTTGAATTTAACCTAACTTAATATAGTTAACTCTTAACTCTAGTTAGGTTAAATGAACATTTAAATATTCTAACTATAGTTAACACTTAACTCTAGTTAGGTAAAAGAACATTTAAATATTTTAACTATAGTTAACTAATTTAACTATGGTTAGGTTAACTTTTACTTAACCATTAAGTAAAAGTTAACCTAACCATGGTTAAATTAGTTAACTATGATTAAAATATTTAAATGTTCTTTTACCTAACTAGAGTTAAGTGTTCTAACTTAACCAAATGGTTAACTCTTAACCTTAGTTAAACTAAAATTATTTATTTAATAATTAAATAAATAAATATTTATTTGAATTATTTAACAATTAAATAATCATTAAATGAAATTATATTTATGACCTTACTAGGTTACCAAGTAAACCTAAAGTGGGTTCCACCATCTGACCATATGCTTTAGTTAACTTAACCTTAGTAAATTACTAAATTTTACTGTATTGAACTATTTAATACGGTACGCTGCCCAAGTGCTCAAAAAGTACATTTCATATTGGGACTCCTTAAGTCTATGCTTGATTCATCAAATGGAATTATTCTATAAGTCCATGATTGATGCCCGACGCACACATTACGGATATTATAAATTAGCGCGTTAGACAATACATGTTCAGGTTACTACATATTCGTATAATCCTTCTGTTATTATATCCTGGATAAACGAGATATAGATCATTACCGTCAAATCCCGATAACTTCATTCGTTACTTTATCTCCAGATTTGTATCTTAATGAACAATATACTCAAACACTTTTGCTATAATGTTCAAACCTATAGAAAACTCTTTTCCCAGGTTAATTGCTTACAACCATAAGATTTTATAAGATACAATCTCAAAGTATCGGATATACAACCCATCTATGTGAGCTAGCGAATCCTATATCTACGCACACCGAACTCTATGAGCATTTAACCATACCCAGTGACACATAGCGATCAGACCATGAAAGGTCTCTGACATACGTGGAACCAAAATATGGTGGATCTCCCATAAGACCACCGCGGCGCTCAGGTCGAAGGACCACAAATACTACTCAACTCGAGAGGACCTTCCTTTGACGGTTTCATAGGATATCTATTAAGGTCCTCGTGAGTCTGTTCAGTATCCAGTCATAACTGAATACTTGTATGTTTATATGAGCTTTAACCAAGCTCATGGTTAACTAAGAATAATCATTTGTACAATACAGATATAGACATACACTAATCTATATTATTGTGTTTCGCCGATAGACCCTCATTGGTGAATGTAGATCAGGAACTCTTTATTTGAGAAGATACTTCTATAATAACATTTCTTAGTTTCTATTGCAACTATTTGCAACTATGTCATTACTAGTAAATTCTCAGGTCTTTGTCACATTATAGATAAGATTCTAACTATTTAGATCTCGTTGGCTATTATAACCTGCTAACTCTTAGCATTTATAACTATTAGCTTTACTAACTCTTAGCCCTGGTCTAAACTTCTTTAAACTAGATATGAACTTATTCAGATCATAAAATTTGTCTATAATGTTACAAGCTTAATTACCATTTAATAAATGTTATTAGCGATTTAATAAAATATTCATTTTATAAACATTATAAAATAAATATTCATACAAACAGGGATGGCATGTAAGTACAAACCCTAACATAATGTGATTAATATATTGTATTTATTGTGTTTATTGTATATTTCACACTTTCGTCATATACAAATTCGTATATGATACATATTTTAGGCAATAGGCACAATAGCACATGTATACACCAATGTATATTAGATTCTCCGTCAACAAGGTACACATTGAAGCATCTAATTTTTTCATTAGTGGTGTTTTGATGCAATAGGACCATTCGATCGTGTATGAGTTGAAAACTCAATGAAACCGAAAGTCATTATACAGTGCAAGAGAAGGAGATGACGGGGGTCATCCATTGTCTGTGCACTTAGTGACATTTTTTGGTTGGGGCGAGGTTTGTAGTAATGATGGACAACAAGTGACGAGTTATTTCTAAAGCCAAAATAAACTCAGCCCAAAGCAAGCTAGGTGGCAGAACTTTTTGGCGGAGTTCGATTACGAGATCGAGTACAAACTGGGGAAAGTGAACGTGGTGATGGAAGTCTTAAGTCGGAAGGCCGAGTTAGCAGCTATAAGCAAGCTGGAAGGGAATTTACTCAACCTATTTCAAGAGAGAATGAAGCATGATCTTGTAGTCACACAACTCTCTACTCAAGCACATAAAGGGAAGACTCAATGATTTTGGGTAAAAGATGGGTTTCTCTATACCAAGGGCATTGGTATATGTGCCAAAGTGGGAGAATTTAAGGTGTAACCTTATTAAGGAGTGTCATGACACGAAATGGGCAAAACATCCAGGACAGCGGCATACACGCTCCTTATGTGGGAAGAGATAGAACAGTTTGTCAAGAATTATCTCGTATGTTAACAAGACAAAATCGAGCAACAAAGTTCTGTAGGGCTACTCAAGCCATTGCCTATACCGAAGAGACCTTTGGAGAGCATCTCTATGAATTTCATTATAGCTTTACCGAAGTCCGAGGGATGTGGGACTATCATTGTAGTAGTAGATCGGTTTTTCAAGTATGCTACTTTCGTGCCCAAGGAATATAGTGCGGAAGAAGCAACGAGACTTTTCTTTAAACACGTAGTAAGTATTGAGGTTTATCGAAGATGATAGTGAGCAATTGTGACATGAGGATTACAGGAAGATTTTAGACAGAGTTGTTCAATATCATGGTATCAAAGCTTTGCTTTTTCACCAGCATTCACCCACAGGTAGATGAGCAGACCAAAAGGGTGAATGCATTACTGAAGTTGTACTTGCGACACTTTGTGAGCATAAATTAGCAAGATTGAGTTAAGTTACTCGATGTGGCACAGTTCTCATATAACTTGCAGCGAAGTAAATTGATAAACCAAAGCCCATTCGAGCTAGCTAATGGTTAGCAACCTCTCACGCTGCACGCATTCGTATCCAATGATACGAGACAGAGTCCCGTAACTTATAAAGCTACAAAGTTCTTGCAAGAGTAATCGGCCAAAGCACAAGTGTATCTAGACAAGGTGACAAAGTGGATGAAGAAATAGGCTAACAAGCGAAGGCATGTCAAGTACAACGTGGGAGACTTAGTGATGGTAAAAATCATTCAAACGCAGCACAAGTCTATACACCACTTTATAAGGGTCTTATTCAGAAATATGAGGGGTCATTTTCTATTGTCAAGAGGGTTGGCAATGTCTCATACAAGATGGAGTTACCTTCGAGACTTCGATTATATCCAGTGTTTCACAGCAAGTTGCCTAAAGCTACATCATGGTGATGCGGAGGACACGGAGTGTGAGCCACAAACTAGGGCACCATTGGGGGTTTCTACATCTTACGACAAAGAGGCGAAACTTATCCTTGATGTGATGACAGTACAGAAGAAGAACTATCCTCTAAGTCGTGAATATTTCGTCAAATGAAAAGAATTGCCTGATAGTGAAGCGAGTTGGGACCCCACAAATGTATTGTGGCAGTTCGAGAGTAAGGTGCGCGAGTTCCAGTAAAAACGTGACGAAGGCGTTGCATGAATTTGGTGGGGGAGAATGTCATGCCCCAAGTGCTCTAAAGCATTTTCTCAAGCACTTGGTGCGCGACTAGGCCTGCTAGAGGCTATTTGGACCATGGAGCGCTATGTGGACTAGAGTTTTTAGAAGTCCCGTTGATTGGGATGGAGATATGACCTTGACCCGGACTTATTAGGGATGTAAACCCTTATTTGGGAGAAGAATATTTCATAACATATTTTTTTATCTTATATGTACACCGTTAGATTGTTGTATAATATTTTAAATTTTACCCGTTAATTGTATAAAGTTAATAATATAAAAGAGGGACACCTTTTATTATACAAAATATCTCCTAATTTATATTCTCTTGAGTAATATAAAGATTTTTTTTTTAAATACATTGTGTGCGTATGTTTTCATTTTTTTATTGTGTTTTTAAATTATTTATCATGCAACGCATATATATGGTAATCAATTCTCAAAAGTCCGTGACACTAAACACTCATCGCCATACATACCTTATTTAGATTATCGGAACTTGATGTTTTTCTTAAGTGAAAAATAACTTTTTGTATAATTAATTACCATATATATTGATGTAGCATATCTCAAAATAACCTGGTCCAACTTAGCACCCGTCATCATGCATGTCTATTGTGTTGTCAAGCATATAAAGACAAATGATTGTCAAGACAAGTATTCACTTACTTTATAAAAGACGTCAACAAAGAAATAATAACCACCAAAAAGCAAATGTTATCATTTCCATACATTTGACGATGCGTGTTAATAAAGAAATTATTACTCATAATTATAAAAATAATGAATGAACCTATATACAAGTAAGAATGTATACATATTTGCGTGAATGTATGGAAGTACAATGATATATAACAATGCCAAGCTATCTTATTGAATAAAATTATTATTAGTTTTTTTTTCTTTCAAACATGTTTGTGTTTATAACCTTTCAAAAAAATGATTTATGCATAAAAAATAAGTATTGTGTTTTCTATATATATATATACATATATGAAAAAATGTTTATATGGATATGGATATATTTAACTTATATATGGGAATGATGGAAAAACCTTGATATCAGGCTTGAGATGGTTGTACCATCTTTCCCTACACTGCTTTCCCACTCTGCCAGTCAGCTTCTTGGCCATTTGAGACCATTTCTTCGTTCCATACTCAGTTACCAGCCGCATCAGTATTCTAAAAACAAAGATCTACGTGATCAGTTCTTAATAACTCAAATAAACATAACAAACACGAAACCCTAAGAGGATAAAAAGGAAGGAGAACATAAATATCACCCTGAATCTGTAAAAATTAAGAAATTAGACCCAAAGGAATTATAATATTTACTAACGTGTCCTCTTGAGGAGTCCACTGCCCTTTGATTACGTTGTTCTTTTTGGCAAGTTTCCTTTCTCTTATCATATATATCTTTTTGTACCTCTTCTGATCAACTGTCTGATCCTGACGCTGATATGCATTTTCTCCAGTCACGGACGAGACTTCGTCCGGTAATATTGTACTCGATGATGATCCGTCCTCTTGAAAATTCACCACCGGCTGATAAATCTGAGTTTGCGGCACGGGCTGAACAGAAAATTCTTCAGAATAATCCCAAAATCCTCTTCTTTCAGAGCCATGCAGAACCCCGATTGCACCACTTGGTACACAAGGAGTGGTGACACAAGTAATCCCAGCAGGCGAAAGCCCGTTTGTATGAACCTCGAGGGGATCGAAACTCCCTGAGATGCCAAAAAGGGGATTTTCCGAGGATCCTGCGATGGTCAATCTACGATTTGAGAAGGACTCGTTAATAAAACCATGTTCAGCATTATGAAAATTGTGAAAAAGACCTTTAGAAGACGAGTTTTCTAGAGAAGAAAACCCATTTCCTAGCTCTGATTTGAAGAAATTATCAGGGAAAACTCTTGAAAGCAAAGGACAATCATCACTAAAGCTTGAATCAAACTCCATGCAGTGGAGAGTGGATCGAGAGACTTCGGAGAGAAAATTGAGCTCAAGAAAGGAAGGGCGGTTTAACGTTTTAATTGAGTGAGGGCGGCCCTTAATTTCTATGGGCTTCTTAATAGTGAAATAACCCAAAAATAAAATAAAATTAGTGTATACTTGGCAGCAATTTAGCCCCCTGATGACTTGTCAAGGCAACGGTTAATATTTCTAGTTGATTGTGGCTGTTAAACTCCGGCTATAAGCCGAGGTTTTGTATTGCCAAGGGCAAAAGTGACCAATAATCATTGGGTCGTTATAATGTCATCGTAGTTTCGAAAAATTGTTCGGGTAGATTAAGGACACGTGATATTCATGAAGCACTCTTCGTTACCATTTAAGCCTTGATTTGTGATTTTGTGCATTTGATGTGCATATTATTGTCTAAATTAGAGCCGTTTGATGGCCGTTGGAGTTGAAAATCGGAGTTAGGATACTAATCATACGGTACAGATTTGGCTTGAGATCCCACTTTTAGGGGGACATCTTGGGGTTTCCTGGGGATAAGCAAAGAGTTTATTGTGTCATTCCATTATAACCTTTCATCAATTGTATACAAGCTTGGGTGAACTAATTTTTCTTTTTTTCAGAAAGATTGTGTGAACTAATTTTGAGTATCATTATGTTTTATTAATTATTTTTAAATGCTATTTTCTTAACTATGATTAGAGTCGAAGTATTCATGAAAATTGCCTAAATTCAGCTCAGTCACATTAATAATAGAAAAAACAAAAAAAAAATTTAAGTGAAATTTAATCCATATTACTACAATTCAACAAGATTATAATATTAATCGTTCTTTAAAAATATATAATATTAAGCTTCTTGGAACCTTTACTTCTCTTAACAAGTCAAGTCAATCAAGCTAACAAATGTTTACAATGTATATGTAAATTAAACCACTTTATATATTTCTTGTATCATCGCTATATATATATTTAAAAGAAATAAAATTATATTTTCAAATATTATTAAAAAAAGTTACTTATTTTGAGCAATTGCAAACTAGGTTTGCAATCAAATTTGTTGTCGTTCTGGGAGTGAGGTCCGAAACTTTGGAGGGTGAACAGAAGCCAAGACAGTGGTGGAAGCATGTGTCCAAATTTTGGAGTAAAGCATTATTTTGTAACTGAACTATCAATGCTTTTCCTGGTTTGTTACTAAATAAATGGCTATTAAATTCTAATTAATTTGTGGTAAAAAGTTTTGTTAAATAAGGGAAAATTTACAGTTATGATCTTTGTCATAGTCATAAATTAGAATCAATATCCAGTTATCAATATGCTTTTTGCTAATTGCATTCCCTAAAAATAGAATACTATTAAGAAACCTCATTAAATTTACTAAGGTTTCAAAAACACAATGAAGACTAGCTTTTAATGTAGCGTTTTAATTTTTCTAAAATTTAAGACGCATGATAAGAATAAAATGTCAAATACAACATTACTCACATTTCATATCACCATTACAAAATTGACATTTATTAACATTTTTTTAAATAATATCAAAAATAAAATGTCAATAAATTATTAATATTATAATATTAAAAATATAAAATATTATTAAATTATTAATATTATAGTATTAGAGAATAAATTATTAATGAATTAGTAATATCATAATATTAAAAAAATAAATTTTATTTAAATTTTTTAATTATTTTTAATAATTTAAAATTTAAAAAATTAATATAATACCCAAAACGATGTCTTTGGGTGTTATAAATATTTTTAAAAAATAGAGCCCTAAATAATCTTTTATTTCTCAATTCTTATGGGTGTCAATTTTATTCAACAAAATACGTGCAAGAGCTCGAGAGAGCTCAATGACTAAGGTACTTTACAAGCCAATATTCCAAAGAAAACAAAAAATGAATCCCTTTAAACTCCACCACCACCCTCATTCCAAAGAATTAGGGTTTTCAATTTAGGGTCTTACTGTTTTGGATAGTTAGTTCAAAGAGATTGAATAGGTTGCCATCGTTGGTGCCACCTCCACCATCGTCGCTACCACCGAAGGTTGAAACTTTTTAAGGTTTTTTATGTTTTTTCTGTAAAATTTGAAGGCTCCTGATTTTGCTTGTGTTTGTTCAATTAAAACTTATTGTAGAGACTTGTTATATATTATTTACAAAATCAGTCCCGATAGTTACTTGCTCATGTTCTTATTCACCTCTTGTTGGCTTTTGTTGCTTTTTTTTTTTTTCTGGTAGTTGCACATATACCGATTTCTTTTTGTTTTTAATAATATATGCATCTATGTATCTGTTTACGTGCAAATACTCGTTTGGATGTTGTGAGTATATTAACTCTCATCTCTCCTATCCATAAAGAAAAGCAACTAAATTTTTTGTGTCATCTTACATCTTATCTAGATGTCAAGCATAACTATTGAGCATTGATAAATTATAATTTTGATTGCAGATTGGAAGGTTGCTGTCTTAGAATCTAGTTGCAGATGACAATATAGGAATGCAGAAATAAAAACAAGTTTATCATTAGGGTAAGGCATTTCGATTGTTGGCTTTTTAATGTTATCTTTTTTTTCCCCTCGTTTCTTACTTTTTATCATTTACATTATGAATATATTTGGTAATAGAGTAAAAAGTACATCAAGTTGAATAATGGGATTTGGTGAAAATTATTTTTTTTTTGGTGCATTTAGCTCATGTAATTTGATTTTTTTTTTTGGTTCAATGTGAGGGGTTTGGTAGAAATTTTGGTGCACACCACATGTTTGATGAAAACAGTGAGAGAGTTATTGGGTTGTGGTAAACATGATGGTAGTTTATGGCTAGTTTGATGAAAAATTAAAAGTTTGAAGCTAGATGCTTTTAAAAACAAAAAATGGAAGCTAGATGCTTATGTGCACAATAATATTTAGTTTCATTTTTATGTTTTTTTATTATAAAATTTGTTTGATTGAAAACCAAAAGGGATGCTGAAATTACATGTGGAAGCAATGGCATTTTGCTGTGTGAACGTGTTTGCCATGAGACTTGATGCCTCATTTTAATGATCCAGCCAAACTATTGATAATTATTCTGTTTTTAATTTTTAAAAAATGGAACAAAAAACAAATAACACAATGTAATTACACTGTGTTTGAAATTATTTGTAAACAATATATAAAAGATACAAAACAAATTAGTATTTTTTTTTAAAAAAATTAACTACAACAATCATCGTGTTTGAGTTATACTGATGAAAAATATGATTTAAGTACAGACATCTGTAGTTCCTCTATGAAATAAAGATTTTGAAAAAGAAAAAAAAGAGAGGAAAGCCAATTGGTGATCAAAGGGTAGTAGAAATTCACACAAAAGTTTCATATAAAGTTGATTCAATTGGTGGCTAGGGCCAAGGTTATGCCAATGTTGATTACATCTGTTCAAGCCTGTTATTTTTTCTTCTTTGGTCTCATCTTTTTATCAGGCTTTATGAGCATCTGACTTTGAACTTAGATTACTACTATGACCTATTCTTGTATTTGAAGACCTCCCTGCCCTAAAGAAAGGCCTATTTCTTTTATTGGGTGTATTGCTAGACGTAGACATTTCAGCCCTTTATATCAATGAGTTTTTGTTTGATGAAGATCCAAACCTTGACGAAACCTATATTGAGCTTAAAGATGTATTGGATGATGGATGGGTATGAGGCATTAGAGCTCTAGCAAAATTCTGCCTTCGATTCCTTTCGTTACTGGACATGCCATATACTGCTTTGCTAGAGCCCGAAGCCTGTTCTCTTGTACTTTTATCTGTCCATTCATTATTTGCATCTGCTTCATCACTTGAGCTTTCAGTTAAAAGGAAATCATCGCACTTAAACCAAAAAGTATCAACTTATTTGCTCTTTTGCTTATTATTAACTCTCTACTGCAGCAATTCAAATGGGCAAAGTTGGTATACTCGATGGAGTTGATGTTGTTCATAAATTCAAAAGTAAAGATTTGATATCTAACATAATTTGTAACATATTTGCTAGTTTTTATATTGTTACATAGCCATTTTTCTTACTAAAACCTATTTTGGAGGTTCTTTGTACAATAGAAGGAAAATTTCAAGAGCATGATGAACTACAATGTTTAGGACATGCACTATTTAGGTGAGTTGAAAGTTATAATTCTTTAATAGAAGCTTCTTTTCATAATTTTATCATAATGGTCATATGTAATAACTACTTATTTTCTCTGTTGTTGAGAGGTAAGGAGTCAATTTGTCATTAAAAATGTGTTACTTCTTATGCTAGTTCCATTGTTGTTTTGGATAATATGTATCCCGATTGTGTATAATTGATTTTATTAGATAATTGATTTTTGGGTTTACATTTCGATATAGGTGTTGGATTTTGGCACAGAGTGTTCAAATGTAAAGGCCTATTTTGAATGCAGTGGAAGAACAATTTCTCTTATAATGATATTTTTTCACATTGAATTGTTTGTTTGCGAGTGAGGCTTGATGACAGTGATAAGTAACCAGTTGTTAGGTAGCAAGGGGATAGGTTTGCTAGTATTAATAACCAGAAAGACTTTTAAACTCTTGCGAAAAAAGGGAAGAGTTGAAATTAATTATGTAGTAGAATCAAGTGAATTTGTAGCAAATGTACTTCACCATGATTTCTTTTGCCTTGGAGAATGATATCTCTTATAGGTGATGAATTACTTTTGCAACTATTGATGTCTTTATTAGTGATAGATTAGATAACTCTGTATGTAAAAAATACTATTGAGTCCTTGAAAGGTAATCGCAAATTATTTGGCGTAAATAGTGATTGCAGATTATTTCGCTTACAAATTTCTCAGTTTTTATTATGGTTCCTGAGTCCGTGAAAGGTAATCAACTGACAAGGAAGATTCCATCAGTTATTGGTCTGATGCAGACATTCCTTGTATTATGATTACTTCTATCAAACTGTTATATATGAAGTTAGTAGCCTTCTAAAGTAAATTCTCCTTATCATTACAAATCATTAGTGATATTCTTTATGTTAGATATATAATATTACATATCTAAAAAGTGATGACTAGAAATCTTGCCTCTATATTTGTGCTTTAGCTAGTCCATGTTCTTATATATTACCTTGCTTTGTTTTCAATAGGATGTCAAGGCAGACGAGTCAAAAATACCTACAGGTTATTATTTTTCTATTAATAACCTAATTGGAGCATATTTTGGTTCTTTTTCATTATAGCAAAGTACTTGGTAAGTATGGTTTTGAAAACAAATAATGAAAATCTTGAAAAAGACTTGGTTTGTTTTCAATAGGACAATGAACCAGACAAGTCAACAATGTTTACAGGTTTTGCATTCTCTTATAGGTTACGGGTACAATAGTTAGGGCTAATAATTAGATGGATTTTCTTTTTTTTGTTATAAGTGGTGTGAATGACGGATAAGTGATTGTCTTTAAGAGGACATTCTTGGTGGATTTTCTCTCAAGTTTTTGGAGGAGTGTTAGTTTATGCAATTCTTTTTAGTGGCTAAGTGTTTAATCTTCAGATATTGTGATGTTTTTGATAATTTACTTTGTTAGGTGTCATTTAAATGCCCTTATGAAACTAGTGTAATTTTTTGAGATGTCTTATACTATTTATGAAACTTAGTTTGTACACTAAGATGTTTTGGATTAAATTTGGGATATTTGCAATATTTATGAAACTAACTTGAATGTACTTTTGTAATATTTTGATTATACTAGTTGTAAAGATGATATTTCATACTACTTAATAATTTAAAATATATTTAAATGTTATGAGAATTTAAGTTTAAATGTATATAAAATATTATGGTCCAATAATTATAATTTTAAATTATTAAAAAGCTAATTTAATTAAATTGTTATAAAGAAACAGTAAATATTATTGATACATTGATATCAATGATTCTCTAATACTATAGCGTCAGTAATTTTCTAATACTACGATGTCAATAATTCTTTGATACCATAGCTTTAGAGATTCTTTGATATTGTGGTGTTAGCGATTTATTGATACCATAATATTGAAGATTTACTGATACTATTTATGGTATTAGTAATTTTTTAACTTGAGCAACATTGATACTATGAAATAGTGTCAGTGAAATCTTTCACTGATGCTAATTTAGCGTTAGTGAAATCTTTCACTGATGCTAATTTAGCGTCAGTGAAAACTATTTTTATAGCAGTGTATTTTATTTATCTTGAACAAGATTTATATTTATAAGTTCTAATTGAACTACAAGTGAACCCAGCTTTATGAATGTTAAAGAGTTTTTTTTTTTTTGTTTCCGGTAGAAATATTTCAATAACACTAAAATTTTGATGCTTATTTTTCTTTTTGTAAGCTAGAATACTAGATATTTCAACAAAAAAAAAAAAGCTAGAATACTAGAAATCATATATTGTTACCAAAGAAAGAATTAGCTTTACATAGAAATATTATTTGGTTTAACTCTGGTAATAGTATAATAATCTTGTATAGAAGTAGAATGTTGTTTTTTTTTTATAAAAAAAAATTGAGTTGTTTAATGTATTTTTTTATAGCATATTCCAGCTGGTTCGATTAATAAAATATTTTAGAATAATATATTAAATCTAAAATTGGAGTACTTTTTATATTAAAATTGAGAAGAGATTTAATTAATTATGTAATAAAAATATATGCGGTTTTAAAATTTTATTTTTATTTGAAGTGGTAAATTTTAACTTTTATTTTCCAAACTTGAAAGGTTAGTGTGGTGGATGTTGCATGCAAAGAAAAATAATGGGCCTTGGAACCTTTTAATATTAGTAAATTAATTTATTAATTACTTAGAAGGACAGAGGTGAGGAATTTGTGGGATTGGTTAGGATGGGTGCTCATTTTGTATGGACTTTTAGTTTAATGTTTCTATTCAGCGGGCGTGATTATTGGCAAGAACTTATTGAATCTATCGTTTGAGCTCATAATAAATTAAAAATTGCTCCTGCTACTCAGCCTAGAGTCCACAGGAACCAAAAAGAGTGCATGAAATCCATTTCTCCCAAGGAGAGTGTTCGATTACAGTTGTATTTGGAGTGCATGAAATCCATTTGGGACTCAACTGTAGCCGCATCTAAAGTTCAATTTGCTTATTGCACAGCTGGATGGATAACTTCCATTTCAATGCAATATCTGAATGGAAGGAATGAACACAGAGATATTTATGAATCAAGTATTTTCTTCAGAATTAAGGTGATATTTGATTAGATGAGAAAGAGGGTGGATGAAAAATAATTTTAATTTTTTGTTTGGTTGACAATTTTAATAAAAAATAACACTTAATCAAAAATAACAATTTTAGGAATTCTCATTTTTTAAAAATAAAAAATTAGAATTTCTTTTAAGAGGTAAGAAATCTTATTTCAACCTACTTATTTGGTTAAGTTACTGTATTAACTCTTTTATAAAATTATTTTAAAAAATTAATTTTTTAAGAAAATAAATAAATTTTTTATAAGTAAAAACATTAACCAATTTAATAATATTAATTAATTAATATAAAATTAAAAATAAAATATTTTTTTTCAACATTAATGTTAAGATTCATAACCCTATTTAAATCCTAATTTGATCTCTTAGACTTAGATTATGGCACTTAGACTTGAGACCTCTATGCTAAAAACCTTGGGAGTATGTACCTTCTTGAATCTCGGGCTAAACTTAAGAACTCAAAATTTGATCTTTTAAACTTAGACCCGATATTAAAACCTAAGACCTAATACTATGACTTAGGGTCCTTACCTTTCTAAATTCTTACTAGCCTTTGAGAATCAAGAATGACCCTTTAGACTTGGAACACGATTTTAAAATCCGAATTCCAACACAATAAATTGGGGGAGTTGGCCCCTCAAACACTTAGAATAAATTAAGAATAATTTTTTATAAAAAAACTGTAAAACTATAAAATAAATTGAGTGTTGAAAACAAAAATTATATTATTTGGTAGTTGTAATAAAAATATTTTATAATTTTTATTTAAGTTTTTTATAATATTTATTTAAATACTTTTATACAACAACAAATTTATTTTTAAATTATACAATCAATTACTCTACAAATGTATGAAAAATACTATAGTCTAAAGTAATTTATGATTTATTGAAAACACTAATAGTTTTTTTTTTAAAAAAACACTAATAACCAAAAAGTATTATAGGTAAAAATGTTTTATTGGAAGTATTTCGAAATAGACCCTAAATTAGCTTATTTTAAAAATTATTTGATTTTAATTTAAATGAAATAAAAAATTAAAGTTAAAGGATATTTTTGTTCGAATAAAATATTATTCATTTCTTTCCATAATTGATTTCATGTTCTAATCAGACAATAGAATCATTTTTATCTCATATTCCTTTTTCTTTTCATTCCATTCCTTTTCCCTTTCCTTTTCATTCTTAAATCAAACACCACTAAGAGCATACAACACCACTCTTTAATAATTCTCATTTTCCTTCTTATGTGCGTGGGAAGAGATTTGATTTTCTCATTGACTCGTGGACTAAGCTTTATAAAAATAGATTTAAAAAAACAATTTGACGATGAACTTCACTTTTATTTATCTAGACGATTCCTAGTAGCTCCTTAATAATTATATTAGTCTTAAAAAAAAAGTGTATTCTAAGATGGATAATTATTTAATAAATATTATGATATAAATATTTTTATGAGTGTTCTTAAGGTATAAATTAAATCAGCGTCATCAATTAGTTTCCATTGCCTTTACTGATATTAAAATTTTGTTAACGTAAATGCTAAAAAATAAATAGTTAAATCATACGTTTTCTCTTTCTTTTTTTTCATCTTCATTTTATTCTATTCTTCTTTCTTCACTTTTTTTTTTAAATCTATTTATTTAATTTTTGTGTTTTTATCTTCTCATAAACTTAAGAAGGAAAAAAAATGAAAGACGTTTTTGCTTCATAATTTTACAAGCGATAAAATAGAAAAGAAAAGAAAACAAATTTTACAACTAGCAACCACAATAATTATCATTAAAAAAAGTACTTAATTCAATAAGAAAGGCTCAAAACCCAATCAAACCCACACAAATTCTACAACCCGAAACAAGATAAAGCAAACTTGACAAATACTGTATTGATGGGTCACCACTAATATTTTCTCTAAAAAAATGTGTGCGCTAATTTCAAATTATTTCTTAACTAATGTTATCACCTTTTAGATATAAGCATTCACGCTAAATTATAATTAAACTTGATCTAGAAAAGTCTTAATAACTTTATTTGGAGTGGTACTGAGAGATCCTAATGTGGTAGAACATTGATGACTATAGCGATTTGCAATTATATGGAAAGTTATACTGATTATATAAGCATGATAGCATGGGTTTGAAATGTTAGATCTTGGCCTTTTCACTTTTTTGTGAGTTTAGAAGTAAGACGCACCAAATTTTTGTAAAGCTCTTAGAGTTCAAAAAATTGATGTTATAAATTTACTCAGGCCGATATAAGAGAAAAGTGTTTAGAGCAGATAAATTTGGTTACCAACAATGAGAGTTGTAAGAATAAGAGAAACACAATAAATAATGGAGAAACACTTAACAATATAGTAATCCTAAGGAGGATAAAGAATGCTATGGAACTTAGGTAAGGTTGTAGTGTGCAACACAAATTAGGGTTTATGCTGCAAGACATTAATATGTGAAGGTTAGGAGGACTACACCCCTAGAACGTTCTATGTTAAGATTTTATAATTTTTTTTTTTGGAGTTGGTACTCAAGTGCCATTCTAATTTTGTGTAAATCTTATTTATATTTATATAATATGCATTTCTATAAATCGTTATTTTATTCTATGGTATTAATCTTATTCTTTTCATACAGTTTACATCAATATTAAGAGTTAGAATCTAGTATGAATTATAACAAAGACCCGAGAATATTTATTATAGTGACATAGTTATAAATAGTTACAAATAATGTTAAAAAATGTCATTTTGTAGTATATTCTTTCAAATTGGTTCCTAGTCAAAAGTTTAAGAATATGGGTCAATTGTTAAAACTGGAAAAACTAGTGTATATTTATATTTGGAATGATTAGATGGTTAATCTTAACAAATCATAATTTAGTAAAAGCTCGTATAGGTATGCAAGTGTTAAGTAGGGACTTGACACTGAACGGACTCATGAAAACATGTAATAGATATTCTATAAAGCCATTAATGGATGGTCTTCTTGAGTTGAGTAATATTTATGGTCCTTTGATCTAAGCACTATGGTGGACTTGTGAGTGATTCACCAGACTTAGATTCCACCAATGTCAAAAAAAATTTATAGTATGACCTCTAGGTGTCGTTGGGTATGGTCCGATACTCATAGAATTCAATGCGCATAGATATGAAAATTTTCAGCTCATATGGTTGGGCCGTATATCCTGAATGCTTCAAGATTGTATTTCAGAAAGTCTTTTGGCCAAAAGAATTTAATCGAAAAATGTTTCCATAAGGTAAAACACTATCACAAAAGAGTTTGCGGATATTGTTTATTGAAATACAAATCTAAAGATAAGTTTAAGGTCGAGAAGATAGAGACTTAACGGTATATTTATGTCTCTGCTCTTCTATGATATAAGTGACAAAATGATTATACGAATATGGTTAACCTCAACTAGTATGATTTTATGCGTCATTTTATTATATACGTAACATGTGTATGAGGGAATGTTCACGTACATATGAAAAAGTTCAATTAGATAAATGGAACGGGTGTAAACTTAAGAAGTCTCACAATATGAAATGTAATTGTTGATCACTAGGGTAGCACATAGGATCGATAGTTCAATCTGGAAAAAAAAATTTAAATAAGTAGGATTTGATTTTAGTATTTCTCGGGAATGACACATGTCAAATTTTAAAGTTAGAATTCGACACATATTAAAATATAATTGGTGTACCATAACACTCCATGCATATTTGTTTAATTAACACTTTGACAAGTGTATGACACTTGTCATGATTTTATTATGCATACGTGTCTATTTATTAAATTAAATGTATAAATGTTATGCATTTGAATTTGAATTTAGAAAATTATTGGATTGATTTTGAGAATCAAAATGTATTTAACATGTGTTTCTTAAAATGATTAAATATTAGCACATTAGTCTTTAGTCATTTTAACTTATAAAGACTTATATTGCTAATTATAATGTTTTAATACAACTTTGCATTCTTTCAAAAACTAAATGGGAGACAAAGAAAAATATAAATGCATAATTGTTATGCATTTTCAATAAAAGAGTTGGTGAACTCTTGACTTTTGTGTTTTTGAATAAAATAAAATAAAATAAAAATAAATATGTAAAGGTGTGTATGATATACGTAAGATAAAAATAAAAAAGTGAGAGAGTCATTTTGGGCTAATTGGAGAGTTTTGACTAAGTGTTAGAAAAGAGTTTTCTCTTTGAGAAAGAAAAAAAATATTAACACTTGAGAGAAACTAAAAAATCCTACAAGTTTATCATAAGCTATCATTCTAGAGCCAATATACCTACCTTGATTTTGGTCTAGAATTGTTTGAGAGTTATATTTCTTGTGAGATCTATACTTGGATCTCAACAAATTGTAAAGTTACCTTCATCTTAGTAAGTACTTTTAATTTGTTAATATAATAAAATTGTTATATATATAAATATAAATATATATGTATGTGATACATATATTTAAATATTATATGAGTGTAATATGTATATATATTTCCACAAACAATTGTTGAAATTGTATTTACACTCATATTATCACATACTCCTACATTTTCAATAATGAATGATTATAGAAAAATACATAACAATAGTGATAAGCAAGTTCTTGTATAAAGAACAAAAAAAGTGAGAATGACAGAAATATTGTATGCCCTAGATTAGTGCCTGGGCTTTAGCCTTTGCATGTGCTCAAAGATATAGTGTTTGCATGTGCTCTAGGGCTGCCAAAGATTTCCAAGAAAAAACTCTTTTTTATGTAATTGTGAAGGATATTTATAGTACAAGAGTTTGATACTAGGTTAGACTCATTTGATATATTTTCTTCTTTAAATGTAGTTTATTTAATGAGATTTTACTCCTTAAAAGAGAAAAATGAATTTGATAAATAAAAGTGAAAAAAATTATCATTTTATTCAAGTATAACTCTCATGTACTTATAAGACACCAATTAAAATAAGAAAGTTACTATGTTTTATTTTAGGAAGGAGTCAAAGAATTAAATAATGTCTTATTAGATTGTATTTTTTTATTAGTTTAGTAACATTTGACCCTTATTTTAGACTAATAAACCTCAAGCAGGCTTTAGTCTAAGTGTCCACAAACTTTTAAGCCTTACTTAGTACAACCCAATGCCTACCAAACCACGACCCACAGATAGTGCCTTGAAAAGTGGCTTGGACTCACGTGTCTTACTTTATTATACGTACTTGAATATGTATGTGAGCTTGGACATAAGCCTTTGTAGATTTTTGGTAATAATATTTACCCCTCCTTGATCGTATAGGTTGAGCAATGCAAGCGAGATAGGTTGTATGATCAACATAATCCTTTCATTACAACTTTATTCCTTTGGCCTGTTATTGATTCCTTATGGCTTGATTTCCAAAACTTAAATATATTTTTACTATTTGACCACTATTTCAATGGCTACTTGATTGTTCTGATTGGTCAATCATTTTTTTACTTCAAACTTCATTATCTTTTTTTACTATTTCAAGGCAATAATTGCTCAAAATGGCTAATATTTTAAATTCAACCTATTTAATTTTTTTCCATGGCCTATAAATGAAGGCTAGTTGATCCATTTATTTTACTTTTTATTTATCTCTCTATCTTTTTAAAGATTCTCTTTTTATTTTCCATACTTTCTTGTCTATACTTTATTGTCTTCAATCTTGTATACTTGTTTGAATACTTTGCAAGACTTTTTTAAGAAGTCAACCTTTTAATTTTTGCTTCGTGATCCAGTACCCGTTCTTGGTTATTGTCAATATTGTCTCATATGATTCTTTTTAAGGAAACTTTATAATTTATATGTTCATACTGTTGTTTTCTTGTCTAACGTCTTATGTTTTGCTATGGCCCATATGTTGTGATGCCATAGCAATTTACTTTTATGTCTTTTCTGACTTTTCTAACTTGAATTCTCTATCTTGTTTGATCAAAGATACAAAAATTGGTAAATATAAAGTTTCTAGGATTTGTTTTGACATGCCTATTTAAGGCCCTTTTTTGTTTACACAATTTTCTTGGAATTTCTTTTTGTTTCTTCGATAGGTTCTAACTTGCTTGATTTGTTTTAGAGAAAAATCCTATTGGATAACGGCCTCATCATCAAAGACCGTGAAGTCTTCTAAGAAATCTATCTCTGATGATGTACTAGATCATTCTTTTCTTACCTAAAGGGTGATTTCTTGGTTAAGTTGATCTAAAATAGGAATCTTTAAGTGGTGAACCAAAGAGGAAATGGCTAGAGCTACTTTGATGCTGCAAGACTACAATTTCATGCTTACGTTTGGCTAGAGGAGCTATATGCTCGTGCTTATTCATTTTCATGCTCTGTTTAACCCCATGACTGGTGAGGTAGATTAGGTGACTCATGAATACAATAATGATGGCTTAAGTGATCATCTAACAAGAAATGGCGTTTATCTTTACTTTTGATCATAAGGGATTGGTCTTCTTTAAGGTAATTAGTTCATTCTTAGAGTGTTGTTCCATAAATGTTTGTTAGTGTTTAGGGGTAGTTTATCCCCACTTTGAAGGATGTTACAGCCATCATTGGCCTACTAATATTAGGGGATGGTGATGTGTTCTTTATTGATTTGAACGAGTCTAGACTGCTCTTACTGAAAGAGATGGAATCTAGCCTAAAAGAATGTAGTTCTAAGACTAAGCCTATCTTTGCTAGTTGGGTGAAGTATTTTTTTAATACTATGCAAGGAAATCAACATGTGCTAGGTAAGGATTATGACTCAAATTGTAGAGTAGTAGCTTTTAATAGCCACGTGGTTGAGTAAATTTGTATTATATGATCAAATCGTTGACTATGTTCAAAAGAGGCTTTTTCTTTTGTTTTTATATATAATAGATTTTTTTTCCTTTTTCTAGCTCCTTATATTCTAACTATTATTTATAAACAATTGGATGATATACAACATACTAAGGTTTGTAGCTCAAGGAAGTTCATTATGGACACATTTGCTTTTGTTAACGTTTTGTAGGTTTTCATGTTTGAGTGCTTTTAATGCTACGATAAGGATCCATGATATGTGTAATTTAGATTTATATTTGGCCCCATTTTATCTTCGAAATTGTTCATTTCAAGTAATTGTAGAGTTATTTATGCTTTCAATATTATTTTTATAGGGTTAATCATGGAAACGGTAGAAAAATGGAGAATATAGAGCAAACATTGCCGAATTGGATGCTAAAAAGGCCCAAGGAGTTGAGAAAAGTGATAAACGCCCCAGTTTTCATTATTCAAACGCTTTAGCATTCATCTGAGATAATGAATGTAGGTGTATTGTGTTTTTTAAATGTCGCAGCATAAATTTTAGAGCAACCAATGCTATCACGTTTTAGGAGAATGGTGCTGCATTTATAACACCCTCGAGTTGAAGATTTAAACATTGTGGCATTAGGGCGACATTTTAAAGAATGCCCCCACATCCAAGACAAAACACCACAATTTTGGAACTTTTTTATACCATATAAAAGTCCACTTTTTGAGATCTTAAGGTGGCTTGGCCGGCCCTTGACTTAACCCTAACACTCTTCTAACCCAGAAATCATCATATAATGAGCAAGAATAACATTTGAAGCATTTGTGGAGAGGGATTACACAAGATCAAGAGCAAATTGGCTAATCTTTGGAGGATTCAACCAACATTAAGGTTTGAGTAAAGATCACCTTGTCTTTACAATATTTAGTTTGATTAGGTTATATCATAATTATTACTGTATTTAGCTATAAAACTCTTATCTTGTTGATTTAATTTTATTATATAGAATTATAGTTGGGAACTCAATATGTGTACTTGACTTATTAGATCTAATTATTATGAACTCGGTTTATTATTCAATTTTTTAGTTCTTAATGCTTTCATTATATTAAAATAGTGATTGAATGATTAGGGAACACTATGATAAACTTGAAAAAGGCATCTTAGTGTTAAGCTTAGGACAAATTGATACATGATTGTGAGTGGCATCTGTAAGTTTCAATATAGAACATGAATATACCTATATGGTATATTTGGTATATTAAGGTATAGGTAATTAGTAGATTGAGGTATAGTCGTTCGACCATCAGAAGAGGCTTGCGATGAATTGAGTATTTGTAACTAATAATTGAACTGAAGGATTAACAATTGGGATAATATTATTAAAAAATCATATTAAAGGATAGTTATAGTCTTGGATACTCTTCATATAGTGATTGCAGTTTATTACTTGTACAATTAGGATTTATTAACTTTGATAGTGTTTAGTTTTTGTATAAACAAATCTAATTAATATGTATTTGGATAACGTCAAGAAGATACAATTTTAGTACTTGGTTAAGAATAATAATAATTTCTCGTGGAAACAATACTCTACTCACTTTACATTACTTGTTTATAATAGCGTGCACTTGTGCTCGGTAATCGCATGACAATCCCTTTAACCAAAACAAAATCTTGCAGATAATGAGAACAAGTTCTATCATGATAAAGGATGCTATATTCCCTAAATTACTATTGATGGATGTGTTTTGGTTGCACAACACATAAAATGCCAAGAACATGTTGCATTACTTGGATAATATGGCTGGTTTTATCTTTAGGCCATATGCTTTTATGTTTAATTTATTTTGAGTTTTCCCTTTTATAATTTGACTAAAAATGATGCTCTTGTAATTTCATGCCTTTTATTCTTTGTTGAGGGTACTTTTATCTTGCTGAATATTATATAATCTTGAGCTTCAGTGTATTATTATGCTTAACAAGAATATGGAGTTTGTATCAATTCTTTATAGGCCAAGCAATGTGTTAAGACAATTTGGCCTAGATCAAGGTTGTCCTACAAATGTGAAGATCCCACGAAGCTATAACAAGTTGATTGTCAGACTTTACCATTCCAAACTAGCCAACTTTGCAAACCTTAGAGATAAAAATATAGAAGTTATTAGTCATACCTATATAAGGGTAGCTTTAGCTAGTTTTGAAGCTTATTAGAAGTTTAATCTTAGTCTTTTTATTGAATTTTTGTAGAAAGAAACCAAGCACTATGTCTCTAATAGCAGAGATAGACATTGATGATTTATTAAAGCCAAGTTCAAGTTCTACAATCATCGGGGCTAGCAAAACTCACACACCATGTATCGTGATCACTGATAACGTGAATTGGATTGTTGGTTCTACTAAGGCAACATCTATTAAGAACAAAAAGGAGAAAGTTGCAAAGATGCCTATACGATCATTTTCAAATGCCACTAGTTCCCTAACTTTTATATCTCCTACCAGGCTTTGTTATATGAATTAAATATACGCGCAGATATCACAAATAAGTAATATAATAAAGAGTAAAGTATCATTTCTACAATGAATTGTTATTAAATTTTTTAAGTATAAAATGATGCCTTCCTACTCTTATCTAAACAATCAAAATTTTAAGTAAAGAAATCTATAATAATTAACAAAAACTAATGCAGAGATAAACTAAAGACAATAATTATCAATTCACCAATGTTAAAAAGGCATAGGATTACAATTGTCCCCCAATATTTCACTTCAATGTAATATCATTCGTAATTTAATCCATTAATATAAATTGTTAATCAAGAACCCTAATATCTTTAGAAGCCTCTTCCTATGGTCATAAGAGAATATCTTACCAAATCAATTATTTATATTTATATGATAATTAGATTACAACAAGACTTATTAGGAACATATTTCTAATGGTTATATATGTCATATAAGTATATTTCTATTTCATATGAAACTCAAAGCTATTATACAATGATCCTACAATAATCTATTCAAGGCCAACAAAAAAATCTATTTTCTAAGTTTATTAAGGTTTTCCTAATTAATTAATTAATTACTGAACAAGTAATTAAAAGCATTAAGCGTAGAATAGAATGAACAATTCATCATTAACTTTGTAAAGTATGAAAAGATTATACAATTCCAATTGCATACTGAGTTAAATTGTAATCCTAGATAAAGAAATTAGTTTATACTGAAATCTAGAGTTTTAGAGCACAACAAGGTCAAAATCATAGAGAATAACATAAAACTAAAACAGATAAAGGGAAAAGAAGAAAAATGTGTGATGCCTTGAAATCTTCAATCTTTAATCTCTCATTTGTCTTGATATTTCTTCTCTTTGATTCTCTAAGAGGTTGCTCTAAACTCACAAAAATTACTTTCTCTGATAATTTATCTCATATATCTCCGAAACTGGCTTTTTGGTCTTCCATTTATAAGTTTAAGTCTTTTAGTTAGGGCAAAACTTTTAATACAATTCAGACCATGGTTTTCTTTTCCAGTGTCAAGCATGGCTTGATAATCGTCCTACAGCTATAGCTTTGACTTTGGCCATAGCTGCTCTAATAAGATATTGTCTTAGTGCTACGGTCTTGCTCCTAGATTCTGCGATGTTGACATTGTTGGGATTTGTGCTTGTCATCCCATTATGTATAAATATTTAATTATAGTATTTACATAATTATTATTTTTAATAAATTGTTAATATTATTAATTATTAAATGGTAAGATGTTTTTAACGTTTAGCCATTGTATAATTTAAAGGAGTTCAGTTCTGATCTAAAGCAGTTTAGATCAGTGCTAAGAGTTAGTAATGCTAAAAGTTATAAGTGCTAAGAGTTAGCAAGTTACAAAAGTTAACAAAATCTAAAGAGTTAGAGCCTTGTTTGAATTATGACAAAGACTTGAGAATATATTAGTAATGGCGTAACTGTAAAGAGTTGCAGATGATGCTCGAAAATATCATTATACAAGTATGTTTTCAAACATTATGTCCCTGATCTAATTTTATCGATGCGGGTCTATCGATGAAACTCATTAATATAGATTAGTGTATGTCTATATCTGGATACTTCAGATGGTTAGTCTTAGGAAATCTTGAGCTTAGCGAAAGCTCGTATGGAGATACAGGTGTTCAGTGAGGACTGGATACTAAACAGTCTCATGAGAACTTTCAATAGACATCTCATAAAGCCATCAATGGAAGGTCTTCCAAGTTGAGCAGGCTTGTAAGTGATCCACCATACTTTGGTTCTACACATGTCAGAAACCTTTCATGGTCTGACTGTTAGGTGTCGCTGGGTATGGTCTGATGCTCATGAAGTTCAGCGTGCTTAGATATGGGAACTGTCAGCTCATATGAGTGAGTTGTATATCTTGATACTTCGAGATTGTATTTCAAAACGTCTTGTGGCTACAAGCATAAACCCAAAAAAAAAAAAAAAATTCGTAGAGATAAATAATATCACAAAAGTGTTTGCAGATATTAATTTTGGAGATACAAATTTAGAGATAAGTTCATGGTGGAGCAAATAGAGATTTGACGGTGATAATCTATGTCTCTGTTTTTCCATGATATAAATAACAGAAGGCTTATACGAATAATTTTAATCCAGTAAATTTTAGTAAAATTAAATAATTATTTTGAGATCCCTCGAGATGTACATTTATCGAGACTTAATTGTTAAGTACATCATTTAATTATTTAACAAGAGTTATTAACCAATGAGATGTTGACAAGTGACACAATTTGGTCCATGAATTTTTTTTTTATCTTGAATTTATCATTTAACCTTGCTAGTAAAACCTAGTATGATAAATTATTTATTCAAAAGTTTTTGAATAATTAATTTAATTATATTATAATTAATTCAAATTAGAAATACATCAAATGTTTGTGGACCATTTGTGTCTCAAATATATAAATGCATACAAATATTGGTTGGGGGGCTACTTTTTTATCATTATAATAAATAGAATTATTTATATAATTAAAATATATTTTGATTGTTAAGTAATGCTATTAAATGTGTCAGCCAAAGTTATTTATTGTTTAATAGTATAATAGGGAGGCCATCTCATAATGGATGAGAATACTTGTCATAATGTTCTAACTATTAAGAAAGTAAAAAGAGCACTTGAACAGAATAATAAAATGAATTATTGATTCAATTCAATTTTTGTCTTCACACTTGGAAGCACCAATTTGGCCAAGGGAGGGAGTTGAGAGAGATAATGATTTTGGTCTTGTTTTTTCAAGTGTTGATACAAGAAAAGAAAACTTCATCTTCCTGGCCTTTCATGGATAGGCAAAAGCATATTTATCTTCATAAAAACATATATTTGTGGTCAAAGAATTTGAACACAAAATTTATTGGAAATTTTAAATTAAAGCTACAATTCTAGCTTCAAAATTCCATTAGACCGTTGTGTACTAGAATTGTTTAAGAATAAACTTCAAGGTGAGCTGTACAATTGGAAATTAGAAGACTTGAAGTTTTGTAAAGCTATCTTCATTAGGTAAGTGTTCTTTTACATGTTATTTTAGCACAATTGTTCATAATTTATAAATTTTATATAATAGTTATACATATGCATATATATGATATATGTGTTTAATTATATTAATTGGGTATATTTTGTTAAAATATTTCCATTGTGTGTTGTAAATTTTTAAAATTATATGTACACTTATAAATCACACAGTCAACTCAACAAATGGTATTAGAGCTTGCTAAATTATGTATATAATGCTTATTGTTGTAGAATATTTTAACAACTTGACGATGTATGAAAATTTAACATGTTATTGTTTAATGTTTAAACATCATGATAAGCATATTGTGGTATTCTTGAACATGATATTATTTAGAATTGAAGATGATGATGTTTGGACATAATAGCCAAGAGAAAACAGTACAAACCGGGACTAGAAACGATGTTTGAAGGGGTTCGAAACACTGTTTTAGTGGCGGGTGCTGCAACGCCATACATACTGACCTAAGCACCGTAACGCTCAGGTACGCCGCAGCGTTCGGTACTGTTACCAAAATTTTTTTATTTTATTTTTCTTTATGTTTTGACTCCCTAATTGCTATATTATCATAACATGAAATGACCATTCTTTTACGTTGATAACTACAATAAGAGCACTATTGGTAGAGATTAGATATACTTGTATAAAAAAAAGAAATGAATACTATTCAATGAGATGTGGATGTGTTTAAAAATCTTTCTTAATCAGAATAAATAGTATTTTGTTATGAGTAATATTATATAATGATCTGTCTTATCAATACGGTGTTAGATAGGCCCGTTCAGTCATTCCCAAGATTGCTAAAGTGTAAGGGATTGGTCGGCGTGATTAAGGCTATATCGGTTAAATATAAGAATAGGCAAATATATGCGAAAGTATTGCCCTAGATCGCTAAAGTGTATGGGTAGTATCGGTAACATATATTGGATGATTAACAAGTTAATCTAGAATACACTTATCCTAGACCGCTAAAGTGTGCGGATAAGGTTAGTCTAGAATACACTTAAATAATAGACAAGCAGAAATAAGAAAATTGATATAGGCTACAGATTTTTAGAGACTAAAATAAAGTTACTGATTTAAAAGAAAGAAGAATCAATGAAATTTAAAATGATAGTTCAAACCTGATTAAAACCTAAGCTCTGATACCAAATGATATGAACTTCACAAAGAAAAGTGGGACTCGGCGCTCCATGAGGTTCTTTTGCCTAGGATCGTTCTAATTCAGATTTTTATATAAAGAAAAATAAGAACCTTGACCCATTATCTATCAAAGATAAGAACCATAGGTATAAGAAGATAGTAGACGCCACACTTAAGATAAATGAAAAGTTGTGAGTGATAATTCTGAAAGAACGCCATAAGATAAAATCTTGATAAGTTCTAATAATAGTTCTTTGAAGAACTTAAGAGAAAAACTCTCAACATTAATATCATCAATTCTATTTTTGTTCTCCTTCACCTCTCATATATTTATAGAGACCTCTTAGGATGTCTAGCATTTATTACAGCAACTAATGACAACTAGAAACTACTAACTACTACCAATAATTTAGGCACTTGAGATTCCAATACTTATTACAATAATTAATGAAAACTTACAACTACTAACTACCAATTACTATAAAAAACTAGGCACTTGGAATGCTAGCACTTATTACAACAATTAATAGTAACTTATAACTATTAACTACCAACAACTACCAATTTTGAGACTTCAAATCACATGGGCTACTCAAATGAGCTGTTGTGTTGTTGTTCCCCATCACACATGGATGTTCAATGGACTTTGTGATATTTTTACAACCTAGTTCGCATCAACAGACCTCTTAAATATCTGTTTACCAATCATTGACATTTCATATACATATGATGTGAAGAAATGCAGGGGTATAAGATATCATCTGTCTTTCTCACATCTACAAGGTGTTGGATGATTTAAGCAATGCTAGAAAGCTATGAAAAGATAAGTACAATTTTACGTAGGGAATAGAGATTACTTAGTCATAGTAGCTATTAGGACTTTTAAGTCATTTCCTCATACTTGCAAAAGCATTATGTTGTATAATTGTTATTTTGTGCCAAGAATAATTTGACGAATCATATCACTCCCTGTATTAGATAGTGAAGGTTATCATAAATACATTAGGAATAGTTTCTCATATTTATATAATAATGATAATATTTTACTATTTGAGTGTTAGTTAATGAATGACTATTATATCTAAATACAACAGCAAATGTCTTTAAAAGTCTAGGTAAACAGAACAAATACTAATTTTGAGAACCTTGAATAATAATGAATTATGGTATAAGAGATTAGGCCATGTAGGCGTGAGATGACTATCCTGTTTGGTTGAAGTTGGTCAAATACTTGATTTGACTATAGAACCTTATCTAGTTTACGAATCCTGTATTTAAGAGATTTTGATCAAATCATTATATAGGTGTTGAACGCCAGGCCACTGATTCATTATAACTAATATATAGTGATGTATAGGATCCAATGAATCATACTAACACTCGTAGACTTCGATATTTTGCTGTCATGATTTTTCACAATACGGACATGTGTTTTTAGAAACACAGGTCGAAAATTTTTGAAGTGTTCAAAGAATTCCGAGTAGAAGTAAAGAAACAAATCACTATGTATATTGAACACTTTCCATCAGATCGAGGTTGTTTATATATGAGCAGTAAATTCAAAGATTATTTAAAGGAGAATGAGATTCTAGCTCAATATAGTTCTCCATATACTCCTCAACACAAATATGTTTTGAAGTGGAAAAACCGGACTTTATTAGATATGGTTTGATCAATGTTGATCTTCACTGATCTTCAAAAATATCTATGGGGTTATGCGTTAAAAAAATACTACTCACTTATTGAACAAAGTTTCATCATAAGACATTCCTTCCACTATACATGAGATATGAATTAGAAGGAAACCGAGTCTTAAGCATGTTAAGATTTGAGGTTATCCTATTTATATAAAAGTTACGCAACAAGATAAACTTGCACCCAAGCAATACAAATACCAGTTCATTAGGTATCCCAAGCAATCTATGGGTCATGGGGATTATGAAAGATTAAACTTTAGAAAGTCAATCATGATGAAAATGAACCGACGATGGAACCTAAAAGTCAATTGAGTAAAATACCTTTAACACACTTTTTCGTAGGACATAAAAGATATCAAGGCTACCTGGTAGGTATGTTTGATAACTAAAAGATGCTCTTGGTATTTTTTTACTTGAAGAAAATAATCATATGACTTATAGAAAGACTATGTTAGACATCGTTTAGGAAAAATGACAAGATGCCATAAATTTGAATCAAGTCTAGGACTTAGTTTTGTTTTCAACAGGAATTATTCCTATTAATTGTACATGAGATTATGCATCAAAAGTGTAGGCCCAATAAGAGGTAGAAACCTTCTATGCCTGATTGGTACAAAAGGTTACACTCAACAATTTGGGATCGATCATGAGAAAATAATTTTACAAGTACCTATGCTAAAGTCAACTCAAATTTTGTTGGCTATTGTAGCATGCTAAAGTCTTCGTTTTGATGAAAAAATTAGATTGTCTAATTTTATTAAGAATGAAGAAAAAGCATGAGTTTAGAAAGGGTAGTAGGAGTTTCTAGTTCTCTATATGGATAATATACTCATCGTCAGAAATGATAATGGTATTGTTGGGGATCCAATATACTAGAGTGTATACATATACAACTGTGTTCATTGTATCAAAATACGTATCACATACATATTTAAGCGTAACGGAATATTAAAACATACAATAAACACAATAAATAATATATTAATCACATTAATATATTAAAGGAAGTTTAAGAATTCATCAAATGTGTAACTTTTACACATGTAATTGGGAGTTAACCCGGAGATCAACTCGTTGACCGTTCTAGTCACTAACTCGATAGGCTTGGTAAGCCAGAATAACAGCTCCAATTATTCAACATTGGGTTTAACACTTAAACCTTAAGCTATATGTTTATCACTAATTAACTCTTCATTAATAAAATAATAGCTTATATTTCTATTTAATGGCTAGGCTAATAAGAAAAAATTATAAATTATAATTTCAACACTTAAAATTTAAAAAAAAAGCAATTTCTTTCTTCTTTTCTTCTCCCATTGCCAGCCACCCCTCTAAAATCTAAACAACAATTACTTTTTATTTCAAAGCAACAAAAGCAAAGCTATTCTAAATTACTTCTCCACCTTCCACACGTTTCCATCTCATCTATATATATGTAACAAATAATCAAATAATAATAAAAGCATTAAACTTGGCCACCAAGTTTAATTAAATGATTATAATAATAAATAATAATATTTTATGTTTATATGCTTTACAACTAAGCATTAACATATAATATTATTATATTATATAATATAATAATATAAAAAAAAGATATTATAATTATTTAATAATTAAATAATAAATGTGTAAAATTATTATTTTGCCCCTCATAAATAGTTATCAAGTATACCCTCTAGTGGGTTCTGCCATACCTACACTTGGGTAAACTCAACCAAGGGTCCACAATACACTACGTGTCATAATATAACTAGTAAACAATAATTGTTAACTAATTATTGTATTTAACACTTAAATACAGACACGTGCGCATTTTCGTGGTAGTGCTGAATATTACTGGATTGAACAATTCAATTTGATATGTCGCCCCAGTGCACAACGAGTACTCTTCATATTACGGGACTCCCTAGGTCCATGCCTGATTCATCAAATAAAACTATTCCATGAGTCATTGAACACTGCCCCATGCACACGTCATACAAATACAAATCAGTGCGTCAACCATCCAAGCTAAGGTCATAACGCATACGTATAGTCCTTTTATCATGATATCTTGGATGTGCAAAGATATAGATTATTACCATCAAATCCCTATGTGCTCATCTATAACCTATCTCCATACTTATATCTCACTTAACAATATGCGCAAACTTCTTTGCCATATTATTCCATCCTGGCGTAAACTATTTTTCGAGTTTAATGCTTGTGGCCACAAGACGTTTTGAGATACAGTCTCGGAGCATCTGGATATCAAACTCCCTATGTGATCTGACAGATCCCATTGTTGGAATTTGTGCTCACGTGTCATTTCATTGTTGTATGAATATTTTATTTTGTAATATTTATACAGTTCATTATTTGTTAAATCACTAATTACTATTATTAAATGGTTAAATGCTTATGACGATATAGACATTATATGATCTGAAAAGGTTCAGATTTAGTCTAAAGAAGTTTAGATCAATGCTAAAAGTTAACATTACTGAAAACTATAAATGCTAAAGGGTTAGCATATTATATTAATCAGTGAAATCTAAGTGTCAGAATCTTGTTTGTAACGGTACAAAGACCTGAGAATACATTAGTAATAGTATAGTTGCAAGAGTTGTAATAGAGGCTAAGAAATATTATTATTCAAGTCTATTCTCAAATTATATGTTTCTGGTCTTAATTTACCGAGGAAGGTCTGACTTTGGAATCATTTTACATAGTTATACTATATCTAGATAGTTTAGATGGTTATTCTTAGCTAACCATGGGTTTACTGGAAGTTCGTATAGCATACATGTGTTCAATGAGGACTGAATACTGAATAGACTCAACGAGGACCCAAATAGACATCCCAAGAAGCCATCAATGGAAGTTCCTCTCGAGTTGAGTAGTATACGTAGTCCTTTGACTTGAGTACCACGGTGGGCTTGTAAGTGATCTATCATAGTTTGGTTCCACGCATGTCACAAACCTTTCACGGTGTGACCGCTAGGTATAGTCCGATGCTTATAGAGTCCGGTGTGTATAGATATAGAATCCGTCAGCTCACATGAAAGAGTTATATATATCTAGATGCTCAAAGACTGTATCTTAGAAAGTCTTATGGCTATAAGCAACAAAGAGTTTCCTACAAAGTTAAACAATATTGTAAAAGTGTTTGCATATATTGTTTATTAAGATACGTGTTTGGAGATAAGTTCACTGATGAGCACATAAGAATTTGACGGTAGTGACTATATCCCTGCTCTTCGAGGATATGATTTACGGAAGGATTATATGTATGCGCTATAAACTCAACTTGTATAGTCTACTGCACTGATTTGTAATATCCGTGACGTATGCGTGGAGCATCGATCTTGGACTCACAGAATAGTTCTGTTTAACAAATCAAGAGTGGACCTATAGAGTCCTACAATATAAAGTGTACTCGTTGTGCAATGGGGCAACGTAATGGATTGAATAGTTCGATCCAGAAAAATTTAGTAGACCAGACATTTACTTCGATTTCCCTCCGGTTGTGCATGTGTCATGACTTAAAAGTTAAGTACATCAATTAGTTGTTGACCAATGGGATGTTGACACATGGTACATGTGAGCCAATTATTGTTTAATTTAAAAATTACCAAAATGACATTATTTGTTGGACAAATAATATTATTATTGTATTCATTAAATTATTTATTAAATAAAATAATAATAATAATATATGATATTATTATTTAAATTGAAATCAAATAATTAATTTTTGATTTAAATTAGTATATGTTTCTACCATGATTTAATATTAAATTATTTGTTTAATATTTATTAAATGATAAGATAAGTATAAATGAGTGACATTTGTTAATGGTAGGCCTTAAGATGTTTCTTAATGATGAGAAAGTATTTTCTTATTTGGTCTAGATTAAGGCTAAGTAAATGATATTCCATTTTGTTTTGTTTTAATTTGGTTTATTGTAAGATAATAATAAACAAAATATTAATGACAAACATAATGGTTACCATTAGGTGAAAAAATGAAAGATAATAATAAACAAATGAAAGAGCAATTAGTTGCTCAATTAATTATCAAACATTCGTACAAGGGGTTAAGTGAATGGTAGAGATTCTTTTGAAAGGTTAAGTGTTAGAAATTCTCTAAAAAATTCTCTCAAGTGTTGAGAGCAAAAACACCTTTTCTATTTTTCCTTTTATTTTGGTCACTCATACTACAAGGTAGAAATAAGGATTCAAGAGTTGAATCCTTTGCTGAAAAAGCTACTATTCTAGCTTCATCAAGCCAACCTTGTTAAGGAACTAGAATTGTGAACGGGTTGCTTCAAAGGTGGGTACTCCGGTTTGACCAAATATACCAAAGGCTTGACAAGGTATTATTTCTCAATCTTGAACTATTTTATACTTATGAGATAACATGTAAAGTTTATTTGTATTTATTAATGAGTAATTTATATTTCGCTCACCTGTTGTGCATGTATGTATGTGATACGTATGCTATATTTGAATGATAGACACAAACCCATATGCATGCACCCTAGGTTTAAAATCACTCATACCCATATCTGTACAAACCGGACTCCATAAGCATAGAACCATACTTAGCGACACTCAGCGGTCACACCATGAAATGTCTGTGACATGCATAGAACTAAAGTGTGGTGGATCACTTACAAGCCTATTATAGCACTCAGATCAAAGGACCACATATACTACTCAACTCGAGAGAACCCGTCGTTGACGACTTACATAGAATATCTATCGGAGGTCTTCGTGAGTCTGTCCCATATCCAATCCTAACTGGATACCCATATGTAAATACGAGCTCTAAGCTCATGGCCGGCTGGGAACAACCATCTATACCCTATAGGTATGATATATACTAATCTATATAAAAGTATCCACTAACAGACTCGCGTCGGCAGAAATAGATCAGAGATAATATTCGAGAACATACTTGTGCAACTAATATTTCTTAGCATTTAATTGCAACTCTTGCAACTATGCAGTTACTAGTATATTCCCAGATTTATATCCTATTACAAATAAAGCTCAAACTCTTAGATCTTCGCTAAGTATTATAACTACCTAACACTTAGTTGTGCTAACTCTTAGCATTCATATTAGCGTAGCCAACTCTAGGCCTTTATCTAAACTCATTTAGATCAGATCTGAACTCTTTCAGATTATACAATGTCTGTAATGTTACATTGCATGGTATTGTATAATTGGGCATTAGTGATTTAATAGGACTGTATACTTTTATAAATAACAAGTATATGTACATTAAGAGATGGTACATAAGCATCAACTTTAACAATCTCTGACTTGCTCTAGTGTCATTCTTGATGGTATCTCATACACATCAACTCTACGTGTTTCTGAAACACTTTTAGAGTCATGGCCTTAGAAAGTGGGTCTGCTAAATTATTTATAAAACACTTCTATAAATAATCACATCTCTCATGGCCAAGATCTCTCTAATCATATAAGACTCCTCTCAATATAGTTAAAGTACTAGTGTCCTATTGGCTCTATGGCCTATACAACAGCCTAGTGTTGTCACAAAACTATGGGATTAAGATTCATCTATCTTGGAACTCTTTCAAGCCCAGTGACAAACCTAAGAATCCACATTGCTTCCTTCGCTGCTTCCAAAATGAATCAGCAGTGAATCCCAGTTTAGTGTTATACCAATTCACTTAGTATCAATGAGAACAAACACATACCCAGATGTAAACTCTCTATTATCTAAGTCAAATCAGAAGTCTGATTCCGTATATCTTTTCACTTATAAGTCATTTTTTTCCATAAATAAGAAACTTATCTTTTGTAGTGTTAAGGTACCTTAAGATATGTTTAACTGCCATCAAATGGGCATCACCTGAATCAGACTGGTACCGACTCATAACGCATACAACCATACTGATATTAGGTCTCATTTACATTATAACATACATCAAACTCTCAAGAACTGATGTATCGGGTGTGTCAGACACTCTAACTCTCTTATCGTTCATCTGAAGAGACATTCTCCTTGAAAGATAAACACTATGTCCAAAAGGTATGTTAACTGTCTCATAATTAACAAAAATTGTACCTTTCTAAAACGCTATTAATTTGGAAGAGTCCTATCAGCTTTCTAGCTCTATCTCTATAAAACTTTATACTTAGTATATAAGAAGCCTTTCCTAAGTCCTGTATAGAGAAGTTCTTACAAATAACTCTTGATCAACTATAACATATCAACATTATTTTCAATAACTAGTATGTCATTAACATAGAGCATTAAGAAGACTACCATGCTCCCACTGACCTTTTTAAACACACAAGCTTCTTCCTCGATTTTGATAAAATTATATTTTCTGATTACCTTATCAAAACGATGATTCCAGCTCTATGAGGCTTATTTAAGCCTATAAATAAACTTCTTCTAGTTGTTTCATGTATATTTCTTACTCGAGGTATCCATTTAAGAACGCTATCTTTACATCCATCTACCAATTCTCAATTTCGCAATATACTACTAGAGCTAATAGAATTCTAATCGACTTTAGCATCAATATTGGTCCAAAGATTTTCTCATAGTTGATCCTAGATCACTGAGGATTACCGTTTTAAAATCAATATAGGGTCTAAAAGGTCTCTACCTTCCATCTGACTCCCACTACATCTTGTAAACTCTTTACAACCAATGAGAACAATTCTCACGGGTAGTTTAACCAAGTTTCAAACTTAATTATGATGCACAGAGTCAATTTCTATTTTCATGGCTTCTTGTAATTTCCTCAAATCGATGTCTAACAGCATCTTCCTATAGGTTAAAATGATCATTTTATTCTACTCAGAAAACTCAAAGTTCACATTCAATCATCTAACATACCCAAAAGATGGCCTAGGGATCTTTTCTGACCCAGTTTGAGAGTATATTAAAAGGTCACTACTTAATTGAACATGAGTTCCCATCCTTGGTTCATTGATTTCTAGATTGATTCACCAAGTTCAATCTTTTTATGATTCCTATGATCCATGAGACATTTTTCCTTTAGGATGGTGGTATACCGAGAAACAAACACACTTCGCCTCTCCAAATCATAGAACTGATATCCTATTAAATTCACAAGATACTCAATAAACTTATACTTGTACCCATTAGATGCTAGTTTATCCTACTAAGTAACTCTTATAAAATATGATATCCTATTGCGTAACTCTTACATAAGCAAGACAGCCCTAAGTCTTAAAACACTTAAGACTTGGCTAATTTACGTAAAATTATATCTTGCTACGTAACTCTTACGTATGCAGGATAGCCCTAAATCTTAACATATTTAAGATTCGGTTTTCTTCCTCTTAGTACCTCATATGGAGTGAAAGGAACAGCTTTTGATTGAACTCTGTTCTATAAGCAATTATTTTTAGAGTATATTTCCACAGATATAGATCTACAAAGCTTATCATCGATTAGACCATATCTAATAAAGTTCGATTCCTCCTCTCTGAAACATCATTATGTTGCGGAGTACCTAGATGACTATGATGAGTTAGAATCTTATTCTCCTATAAACAGTCAAAAAACTTGCTGCCAATGTACTCATTACCTCGATCTGATCGAAGAGATGTGACGTACATGCTGGCTTGTTTTTCTACTTTCAATTAAAACTCTTTGAACTTTTTAAAGGTTTTTTTTACTTTTGTTTCATAAAAAACAATACCCATATCATTACAAATCATTGATACAGGTTATGAAATACTGAAACTGTCCCATCACAGTGTGATCCATTGGATTACATACATTACCATATTCCAGTTCCAATAAATCAGTGGCTCGGTGTCTAACACCTAAAGATAGTGGTTTGGTCATTTCTCTAAATACATTATTCCTAAACCGGTTAAGTCTTTATGGTTATATTAGTTATCCAACCATCCTTAAGTAGATAGGTTAGGCGTTTCACTCCTATATGACCTAATCTAATATGCCACAATTTCGTATCATTTAAATTTTACAATCTATTGACATTTTTAATTGTGTATTATGTCAATTTATTAACTGACATTTAGCTAATTATACATCATCCACCTTATATGAGCATAAGAAACTATTCCTAATATTCATATGATATCCTTCAATGTCAAGTACAGAAAGAGACATAATCTATCTAATGTATTCTGAACACAATACTAATCATGCATGAGAGAAGTAAGTTAAATTGTTCAACAACTTGGACTGCAAAATAAATCACCATTTTCTACTCTTAACATTACTTGTACAGGTTATTACATTCTAGTCTCTCTCAGTCCCTGTAACATGTTGCAAATATGAAAATGACATGCAATATTTCATACCCAGCCTAAACTGGCATCAAATGCCATAAAAATGTCTATGTTTGTCAAACACAAACTTGTGAGAGTCGTCCTGACAATGATATGGCATCAACGGCAGTGGACTTTCCAATGCCCAACTTTACTGTAATGGAAACACTTTCCATCTACATAGCTTTCAGCTCTCTTGTTAATCTTTAGATAATTGTCTCCTTTGAGGACATATCCTGGGTATCTGTCTCATTTTTTACTAGCACTTAGCTCCAGACTTGCCAGATGTCCTCGGAGTAAAAGATGAAGCTGTTAGGGTCAGTGTTTATGTGCAATCCCTAAATGTATATATACTTGTGTATTTATACAAGTGTACATTCCAATTAAATCGCTAATACCTATCCATATGGTATTATGCATTGTAACATTACATACATTGTAGACCTAAAGGAGTTCAGATCAGATCTAAAAGAGTTTAGATAACGGCCTACAGTAAGCCACGCTGAAATATATAAATGCTAAATGTTAGCACAACTAAGTGTTAGCTGGTTATAATACTTAGCAGATCTAAGAGTTTGAGCCTTGTCTGTAATGGGACATAGACCTGAGAATATACCAGTAACTGGATAGTTGTAAGAATTGCAATCAGATACCAGAAAGTGCTAGTTACGCAAATATGTTCTCAAATAATTGTCCCTGATCTATTTCTGTCGATGCGGGTCTGTCGGTGGATACTTTTAATATAGATCAGCATATGTTGTACCTATAAGCTATAAATGGTCATTCTTAGCCGACTGTGAGCTTAAAGCTCGTATTGACATATGGGTATCTAGTTAGAACTAGATGTAAGATAGACTCACGAAGGCCTTCGATAGACACCCTATGTAAGCCACCAACGGAGGGTCCTCTCGAGTTGAGTAGTATACATGGTCCTTTAACGTGAGTGCCACGATGGGCTTGTAAGTAATCCACCATACTTTGGTTCCACGCATATCACGGACCTTTCATAATGTAACAGCTGGGTGTCACTGGGTATGATCCGATGCTTATGCAGTCCGGTGCGTATAGATATGAAATCCGTCAGTCCTCATAGGGAGTTTGATATCCAGATGCTTCGAAACTATATCTCAGAAAGTTTTATGGCCACAAGTATTAATCCCGGGAAAGAGTTCCGCCAAGGTGGAACAATATGGCAAAAGAGTTTGCACATATTGTTCATTGAGATATAAGTCTGGAGATAAGACATGGATAAGCACTAGCGAATTTTGCGGTGATAATCTGTATCCCTGCACATCCTGAATATCATAATGGAAAGACTATACGTATTCATTATAACCTCAACTTGCATGGTTCAACACGCTGATTTGTAATATCTGTGACGTGTGCATGGGGCATTGCTCACGGACTAATGGAATAGTTTCATTTGACGAATTGGGCGTAGAACTTAGAGAGTCTTGCAATATGAAGTGTACCCGTTATACACTGGGGCAGCGTACCAGATTAAAGTATTTAATTCAATAATATTTTGCAATACTACGAGAATGTGCGCGTCTTTAGTTTAATGTTAAATACAACAATTAGTCAATAATTATTATTTACTAATTGTATAATGACACGTGGCGCATTGTTGACCTTCAGTTGAGTTTACTCAAGTGTGGAATATGGTGGGACTCACTAGGAGTACATTTGATAACTATTTACGAGGGGCAAAATAATTATTTTACACTTTAATTATTTAATTGTTAAATAATCAAATATCTCATTATTTTATATTATTATATTATATATATTTGAATATATAATAATATTATATTATATGGTGACATATAGTTGTCACCCATTATAATATATGTTATTATTATTTATATTATTATATTATTATTTATATAATATAATATATTATATTATTATTTTATAATATATTTGATATACATATAGATGAGAGTGTGTGAAATTGAATTGAAAAAGTTGTGTGTGTTGGGCATTTGGCCCAGGAGAGGAGAAGAGAAAGAAATGGAGAAAGAAAAGAAAGAAGAGAATGAGAAGAAAACTGAGAAAAAAAAAAGAAGAAAAAAAAAAGGAAGGAAAAATTGAAACTATTTCATTTTTCTTTATGCTTCAAATTAAAATAATGGCAAATTGCTTTAAATTCTCCATTTCTTATCCTTTTGGAGAAAATGATATAAACACACACCCGCTCATTTTGGGGATTAAGAGTTAATCCCGTGCTGGATACAGGGCTACTATTCTAACTCACTAAGACTACCGTGTTGGTGACTAGAACTGCCTGCGAGTTGGTCTCCATGCTGACTCCGAGGAAATACGTGTAAAACATTATACGTTAAGGTGAGTTTTTAAACCTTCTAATATATTAATGTGATTAATATATTGTATTTATTGTGTTTATTGTATATTTCACACTTTTGCTGCGTATGTATATGATACGTATTTTAGGCAATAGGCACAATAGCACATGCATATACCCATGTATATTAGATCCCCGACAAGAATGATATCAGAGCCATTTAAGATATATATATGGTGTTGTTTGAGTGAATGGATGCAAAAGACCTAGTGTTAATGGCGCGTTTCATAAGTTGAAACGGGTATGCCAAAGGAAGTGCACTAAGCGCTGCAGCGCTGGGGGTTCAACCTCTCAACGTTGAAGGCTTAGCGTCAGGAGTTCTTTCTCCCAACACTGGGGCGCTGACGAGCCCACGCTGGGGTGCTGAGTTTCTGGAATTCTCGCCCTAGTGGTGAAGCATGGGCGTCGCAGCGCTAGAGGTTCGACCTCCCAGCATTGCAGCGCTGGGAATTTGACATCCCAGCACCGCAGCGATGACATTTGGTGCCCCGATGGTGTACTGTTCACTAAATAGTAGCACATGAACTGTTGTTTTTGTACTATTCATGGCTACATTAATTTTAAATAGTATTTTAAATAGTGTTTCAAAAGTAATTTTGCATATGTAGATTTATGAGATGTAGTGATAAAAGTTATCAGTCTACATTATAAATCGGGGTTTATGAGATACAGTGATAAGAGTTATCAATCTGCATCATAAACCAGGATTAATCTTTGTGTTGATAACCACAATGAGAGCTCTACTGGTGGGGATTAGTTGTGCTTACATAGAAAAATTAATTAATTGAGAATCACCCTCCCTAGGAGAATAGAGACCAATGTTAGAAACAAAATCGCTCTTAATCAGATTGAAGAATATTACATTATGAGATAATGTTTTATTCTGATCCGTCTTGTCAATACGGTGTTAGATGAGTCATATCGACCTTTTTCCAATATTGCTATAGCGTGAGGGACTTGGTCGGTTGGGCTTAGACTATACCGATTAAACATGAGATGAGGCAAATATATGTGAAAGTATTGTCCAATATTGCTACAACGTGAGGGTAGTATCGATAGCATATATTTGATCATTGACAAGTTAATCTGGAATACACTTACCCAATATTGCTACAACGTGAGTATAAGGTGTATTCAGGATCAAGTGATAAGAGTTACATGAGATTCAATTGACAAATATTGTCTACCTTTTGAGTTTACAAAGGCCAATATTGCTACAACGTGAGGCTCGAGTAAATTTCAATGGGATCTACTTCTCGCTGTATAGTTTAAAATGGTTTAAACTATTGTCTTCTCATTTGAGAGATTATCGGGATTATGTAAAGCAGTGGGAGGGCGTTTTAAATTAAAAATGTATAACTAGTATACCCATGATTTAAAATATTTTATTAGCGATTTAATGACCATTTCACTCACATCTCCCGTTATTTTGGCCTGTCAAGTAGAATGATCACTACGACGCAGTTGGTGTGCATAGTTAATGCACTCCAACTCAATAGTACTAGGAATTGCTTTGACTGGCGGATGAATCTCAGAAATGTCTTGGATTCAAAAAATTCTGGATTTATTGTTGATCAGAGTTTAGCGTAAGGTAATTTTGATAACACCTCTTTAGAGGTTTGAATAGAGAGTGTGTGACCCTCTTTGTTCAGGTTGCTTCACTTTTTATTCCAAGTATATCTGATGAGACCAGATGTGTGAGGAAAAGAAGATGAGGCAGATACCCAGTATCAATCCTCAATGGAAACATTTATTCAAAGAACAATAAGAGAGAGTGTAGATAGAAAGTGTTTCAACTATAGTAAGGTTGGGTATTGAAAATTCCTCTACCCTAGAAGCCTTATAATTGTCAGGAAGACTCTCACAGGTTTGTGTTTGACAAACAGAGACATTTCTAGGGTATATGATGCCAGTTCAAGCTGGGTATGAGATACCGCATATCCCTCTCAAATATGCAATAAGTTACAGGGATTGAGAGAGACTTCAATGTAACAACTTGTAGAAGTAAAGTTAAGACTAAGAAATGGTGATTTCTTGCAGGTCCAAGTTGTTAGGCAACTTGATTTACTTCTTGTATGCAATACAATAGTTGAATTGTATAATTAGTATGATATTTTCTTAGCTGAATGTCAGTTAATAAATGGACATCATATATAATTAAAAATGTCTCTAGATCGGAATCCTTAAATGATACAGAGTTGTGGTATATATGTTTAGGTCATATAGGCGTGAGACACTTATCCGTTTAGTTAAGGATGGTTGGATTCCTAATCTGACCATAAAGTAACCAGTTTATGAATAATATATTCATGGGAATGACGAAACATACTAGAATGTACATCACATCTCTTCAATTAGATCGAGTTAGTGTGTACATTAACAGCAAGTTTACCATTTGTTTAAGGGAGAATAAAATTCTCACTCACTATAGTCCTCCGGGTACTCCTCAACATAATGATGTTTAAGAAATGAGAAATTAGACTTTATTAGATATGGTCCAATTGATAATGAGTGTTACCGATCTATATCTGTGAGTATCTGCTCCAAAGACAATTGCTTATTAAGCAGAGTTCCATCAAAAGCTGTTCCTTCTATTCCGTATGAGATATAGAAAGGAAGGAAACCGTATCTTAAATATGTTAAGACTTTGGGTTGTCCTGCTTAGGTAAGTGTTATGCAACAGGGTATCTTGTTTTGTAAGAGTTACTCAGTAGGGTAGACAACACTAAGAAGTATATGTATAGGTTCATTGTGTATCCTATGAATCCAATAGTATACTAGTTCTATAATTCAGAGAAGCAAAGTGTGTTCGTTTCTCGATATACCGCTATCCTTGAGGAAGTGTTTCTCATAGATCGTGAGAATCATAGAAAGATTAAACTTGGTGAAGTCAATCTAGTAATCAATAAATCAAGAATGTGAACTCAGGTTCAATTAAGCAGTGACCTTTTAACACATCTCCAAATGGGTCAGAACGGATTTCTAGGTATGGTTGATGCTTGAAGGTGAACTTGGAGTTTGTTTTGTAGAAGAAAATCATTATTTGACCTATAGGGAGACGATGTTAGACATCGAATTGGGAAGCAGCAATAAGCCAAGAAAACAAAATTTGTCTCTATGCATCAAAATCAAGTCTTGGACTTGGTTAAACTACCCATGTGAATTGTTCTCATTGGTTATAAAGGGTTTACAAAGAGGTAATGAGAGCTAGATGGAAGATAGAGACCTTCTAGACTCTATATTGGTTCTCGAAAGGTAATCCTCAGTGATCTTAGATCAATTTAGAGGAAACTTTTAGACCAGTATTGATGCTAAAGTCGATTAGAATATTGTTGGCTATTGCAGCATATCATAACGATGAGGAAACTAGTGTGCATGAATGGTCAGTGGGAGCATGATAGTCTTCTTAATACTCTTTATTGATGACATACTGGTCATTGAAAATTATGTCGGTATATTATAATCGATCAGGAATAATATGTAAGAATTTCTTCATAAAATATTTGTGAGAGGCTTCCTTTATATTAGGTATAAAGTTTTATAGAGATGGAGCTAGGAAGCTAATAGGACTCTCCCAAATTATTTCACATCAATAGCATCTTAAAAGGTACGATTTAGTTAACTATGAGATAGTGAACATATCTCTTAAACCTGGTGTTCATCTTTTGAGGAGAGTGTCTCTTTAGATGAAAGATGAGAAAGTTAAAATGTCTGACACACCAGATACATCAACTATTGAGAGCTTGATGTATGCTATGAGGTGCTTGAGACCTGAGATCAGTTTAGCTGTAAGAGTTACGAGCCAATTTTAGTCTGATTCAGGTGACCACCATTTGATGGTAGTCAAACATATCCTAAGATACCTTTAGTGTACAAAGGATAAGGTTCTCAAATATGGAGAAAGTGACTTATAAATGAGAAGACGCATGGAGTCAGACTTCTATTTTGACCTAGATGATAGAGAGTCTAGATCTGAGAATCTGCTTATTCTCATTAAGTGAGTTAGAATTGCACCAAACTAGGATTAACTACTAATTTATTATGAGCACAACAGAAGCAGTAGTGAGGATTCATAAGTTTATCACTGGCCTTAGAAGATTTCTAAGACACATGGATCTTATCCCATAGTTTGCGATAAAACAATGCCATTGTACAAGCCAATGTGCCAAGAGGACACCAGTACTCTAATTATATTGAGAGGAGTCTCATATGACTAGAGAGATCTTCGCCCACGGAGATGTGATTATTTGTAAAAGTGTTCCATAAATAATTTAGCAGACCTATTATCTAAAGGATATAACTCTTAAAGTGTTTGCAAAATACATAGAGTCGTGTGTATGAGATGCCATCAAGAATGACACTAGAGCAAGTGGGAGATTGTTAGGGTCGGTGCTTACATGTCATACCTGAATGTACATATACTTGTGTATTTAGATAAGTGTACATTCCCATTAAATCGCTAATACCCATTCATATGGTATTATACAATATAATATTACAGACATTGTAGACTTGAAGGAGTTCAGATCAGATCTAAAAGAGTTTAGATAAGGCCTACAGTAAACCACGCTAAGAGATATAAATGTTAAATGTTAGCACAGCTAAGTGTTAGCTAGTTATAATACTCAGTAGATCCAAGAGTTAAAGTCTTGTCTATAATGAGACATAGACCTGAGAATATACCAGTAAATGCATAGTTGCAAGAGTTGCAATCAAATGGTAGGAAATGCTAGTTACGCAAGTATGTTCTCGAATAATTTTTCCTGATCTATTTCTACCAATGCGGGTCTTTCGGTGGATACCTTAATATATAGATCAATATATGTCGTACCTATAGGGTATAGATGGTCGTTTCTAGCTGACTGTGAGCTTGGAGCTCGTATTGATAATGGGTATCCAGTTATAACTAGATATGAGACAAACTCACGAGGGTCTTCGATAGACACCTTATGTAAGCCGCCAACGGAGGGTCATCTCGAGTTGAGTAGTATACGTAGCCCTTTGACCTAAGTGCTACGGTGGGCTTGTAAGTGATTCACCATACTTTGGTTCCACGCATGTCACAGACCTTTCATAGTGTAACCGCTGGATGTTACTGGGTATGATCCAAAGTTTATGGAGTTCGGTGCATACAGATATGAAATCCGTCAGCTCGCATAGGAAGTTTGTTATCCAGATGCTTAGAGACTGTATCTCAGAAAGTCTCGTGGCCACAAGTATTAATCCCAGGAAAGAGTTCCGCCATAGTACAACAATATGACAAAAGAGTTTGCACATATTGTTCATTGAGATATAAGTTTGGAGATAAGACATGGATGACCATTAGGGGATTTAACAGTGATAATCTATATCCCCGCACATCCAGAATATCATGACGGAAAGACTATACGTATGCGTTGTAACCTCAACTTGCATGGTTCAATGCGCCAAGTTGTAATATCTGTGACGTATGCTCACAGACTAATGGAATAGTTCCATTTAACGAATCAGGCGTAAGACCTAGGGAGTCCCGCGATATGGAGTGTACTCGTTGTGCACTGGGCAACGTGCCGGATTAAAGAGTTTCATCCCGCAATACCACAGGAATGCGCACGTATCTGTAGTTAAGTGTTAAATACAACAATTAGTCAATAATTATTATTTACCAATTGTATAATGACACGTGACGCATTGTAGACCTTCGGTTGAGTTTACTCAAGTGTGGGATATGGTGCGACCCACTAGGAGTAGACTTGGTAACTATTCGCGAGGGGCAAAATGGTTATTTCACACTTTAATTATTTAATTATTAAATAAACAAATATCTCATTATTTTATATTATTATATTATATATTATTTTAATATATAATATTATTATATTATATGGTGACATATAGTTGTCACCTATTATAATATATTTTATTATTATTTATATAATATATTATTATTTTATAATATATTTGATATACATATAGAGGAGAGTGTGTGAAATTGGATTGAAAAAGTGGTGTGTGTTGGGCATTTGGCCTGGGAGAGGAGAAGAGAAAGAAATGGAGAAAGAAAAGAAAAAGGAGAACCGAGAAAGAAGAAGAAGAAAAAAAAAAGAAGGGAAAAATGAAACTATTTCATTTTTCTTTATGCTTCCAATTGAAGTAATGGTAGATTGCTTCAAATTCTCCATTTCTTATCCTTTTAGAGAAAAGGATAAGAACACACACCCGACTATTTTAGGGATTAAGAATTAATCCCGTGCTGGATACAGGACTGCTGTTCTAGCTCACCAAACCCACCGTGTTGGTGACTAAAACTGCTCAGGAGTTAGTCTCCATGCTGACTCTAAGGAAATACGTGTATAACGTTACACATTGAGGTGAGTTCTCAAACCTTCTAATATATTAATGTGATTAATATATTATATTTATTGTGTTTATTGTATATTTCACGCTTTCACCGCTTACAAATTCGTATATCATACGTATATTAGGCAATAGACACAATAGTACATGCATACACCCACGTATATTAGATCTCCGACAACAGAAGCACTTTGAACAAAGAGGGTCACACCCCCTTCGTTCATGGCCTCTAGAAATGCATTATCAGAAATAACTTTCGGCAAATTTGGATCAATAATATACCCAAGCTTATATGAATCCAGAATATTTCTAAGATTTATCTGCCAGTCAGAGTAATTCCTAGTACCCTTGAGTTAGTTTGCATCGACTATGCGCACCAACGGGTTCGTATTAGCCATTATACTTGACAAGCCAAAATAAACGGGAGATGTAAGCGAAATGGTTACTAAATCGCTAATTAAATATTTTAGATCATAGGTATAACAATTATATTTTCAATCTAAAACTCCATCCCGCTGCTTTACATAATCTCGATAATCTCTCGAATGGAAACATGATAGTTTAAACTCTTTAAACTATACAGAGTGAAGTAGATCCTATTAGAATTTTACTCAGGCCTTACACTGTAGCAATCTTGGCCCGTGTAAACTCAACAAATAGACAACTCTTATCAATTGCATCTCATGCAACTCTTACCACTGATCCTGAATACACTTATCCATTCACTGTAGTGATCTAGTGTAAGTGTATTCCAGATTAACTTGTCAATAATCAAATATATGCTACCGATACTACCATCACACTGTAGCGATCTTGGGCAATACTTCCGTATATATTTGCCTCATCTCATGTTTAACCGGCATAAACAAAATCACACCGACCAAATCCCTTATACTGTAGTGATCTTGGGACAAGACCGATATGACCCATTTACACCGTATTAACAAGACGAATCATGTAAAATATATCTTATAATACAATTCAATCTAATTAAAAGAGATTTTCTTTCTATCCTAACTCTATCTCATGTGGAGATGATTCTAATCAATTAATTTTTCTATGAAAACACAACTAACCACTACCAGTAAGGCTCTCATTTTGGTTAGAAACACAAAAAATTTGATCTTGAAATACAGATCGAGAACTGTTATCACTACATCTCATAAATACTGCACATGCAAAATTTTAATTTTTGAAACACCGTTCAAAAATATTATTCAAGTGAACAGTGTTTTGACACTGTTCAAAAGTTACTATTTATATTAACAATGTTAATGTCGGGCACCAGAATACAAGAACGTGGCGGCTAATGTTAATTTTGTCTTGGTATACCAGTTTCAACACTTGAAACGCACCATTTGATATCGGAACTTTATCAACTACACTTGTATCACTCAAACAACACCCATATGATTACAAAATCAGCTCTGATACCAAATTCGTTGGGGATCCAATATACTAGGGTATATTTATGTGCAACTATGTTCATTGTATCAAAATATGTTTCACATACATATTTAGGCGTAGCAGAATATTAAAACATACAATAAACACAATATAAATAATATATTAATCACATTAATATATTAAAGGGAGTTTGAGAATTTACCAAACGTGTAACTTTTACACTTGTAATTGGTAGTTCGCCTGGAGATTAACAGCTCGTTGGTAGTTCGCCTGGAGATTAACAGCTCGTTGGCAGTTCTAGTCACTAACTCTGTGGGCTTGGTAAGCTAGAATAATAGCTCCAATTATCTAAGACTGGGTTTAACACTTAAACCGTAAGCTATGTGTTTACCACTAATCAACTCTTGCCAATAAAATAATAGCTTATATTGCTATTTAATGGCCAGGTAAATAACAAAAGATTCTAAATTATAATTTCAATACTTGAAATTTAAGAAAAAGATATAATTTCTTTCTCCTTTTCTTCTCACATGGTTGGCCACCCCTCTAAAACCCAAGCAACAATTGCTTTTTATTTTAAAGCAACAAAAGCAAAGCAATTCTAAATTACTTCCTCCACCTTCCACACGTTTCCATCTCATCTATATATATGTAACAAATAATAATATTATATATTTATATGCTTTACAACTAAGCATTAACATATAATATAATAATATATAAAAATGAGACATTATGATTATTTAATAATTAAATATTAATGTGTAAAATTATCATTTTGCCCTCATAAATAGTTATCAAGTATACCCCCTAGTGAGACCCACTATACCCACACTTAGGTAAATACAATCAATGGTCCACAATGCGCCATATGTCATGTTACAATTAGTAAATAATAATTGTTAACTAATTATTATATTTAAAACTTAAATATAGACACGTGCGCATTCCTATGATAGTGCTAGATGTTACTAGATTGAACAATTTAATCCGATACGCCACCCTAGTGTACAATGAGTACACTTTATATCACGGGACTCTCTAGGTTCATGCTCGATTCGTCAAATGGAACTATTCCATAAATTCGTAAACACTACCCTACGCACACGTCATGAAAATAGAAATCAGCGAGTTGATCATCCAAACTGAGGTCATAACGTATACGTATAATCTTTTAATCATGATATCTTGGATGTACAGGGATATAGATTATCACCGTCAAATCTATTTGTGCTCAGATATAATCTATCTATATACTTGTATCTCACTGAACAATATGTGCAAACGTTTTTGCCATATTATTCCACCCTAAATGAAACTCTTTCTCTGGTTTAATCTTTGTGGCCACAAGATTTTTTTAGATACAGTCTCGGAGCATATAGATATCAAACTCCTTATACGAGCGATGGATCCCATATTTGTATGCACTAGACTCCATAAGCATCAAACCATACCCAACGACACCCAGCGGTCACACCATGAAAGGTTTATGACATATGTGGAACCAAAGTATGGTGGACCACTTACAAGCCCACCGTGGCACTCAGGCCAAATGATCATATATACTACTCAACTCGAGAGGACCCTCTGTTGACGGTTTACATGCCACAAGATTTATTGAGATCAGTCTCGGAGCATTTGGATATCAAACTCCCTATGCGAGCGACGAATCCTATATCTGTACGCACTGGACTCCTTAAGCATCGAATCATACCCAACAACACCCAGCGATCACACCATGAAAGGTTTATAACATATATAGAATCAAAGTATGGTACAAGCTCACCGTGGCACTTAAGTTAAATGACCATATATATTACTCAACTCGAGAGGATTCTCCATTGACGGCTTACATAGGATGTCTATCAGAGGTCCTCGTGAGTCTGCCCATATCTAGTCTTAATTGGATACCCATATATCAATACGAGCTCCAAGCTTACAGTCAGTTAGGAACAACCATCTATGCCCTATAGGTATGACATATACTGATCTATATAAAGGTATCCACTGATAGACTTGCATCGATAGAAAATAGTTCAAGGACAATATTCAAGAATATACTTGTGCAACTAACATTTCCTAGTGCCTGATTACAACTCTTGTAACTATCTAATTACTAGTATATTTTCAAGTCTATGTCCTATTACAGACATTGATCCAACTCTTGAATCTTTATTGAGTATTATAACCAACTAACACTTAGCTGTGCTAACTCTTAACATTTATATTTCTTAGTATGGCTAACTCTGGGCCCCGATCTAAACTCCTTTAGATCATATCTGAACTCCTTCAGATCATATTTGAACTCCTTTAGATCATGCAATGTCTGTAATATTACATATTATGGTACCATATAATTGAGCATTAGTGATTTAATGGAACTGTACGCTTGTATAAATAACAAGTATATGTACATTCAGGAATGGCACGTAAGCACCAACCCTAACAGGTATATTGCAAGTCAGTCAGTTAAGAGTTATCTAAGTAAGAACTTCTCCATAAAAGATTTGGCAGAGGCTTCCTATATACTAGGTATAAAGCTTTATATAGATAGAGTTAGGAGGCAGATAAGACTCTCCCAATCTTCATACATAGACTAAGTCCTGAAAATGTACAATTTCAATAACTATGAGACAGTCAATGTACCTTTTAGACATAGAATTCATCTTTTTAGAAGGAAGTGTCCTTATAAAAAAGATAAAAAGGTTAAAGTGTCTAACAAACAATATATACATAAGTTAGAGGTTGCTTGATGCATACCATGTTATGTACAAAACCTATATCTAGATAGCTGTAAGTATTATAAGCCGGTATCGGTCTGATCCATGTTATAACCATTGAATGACCGTGAAACATATCCAGTCATACCTAAGAGGTACGAAGGATAAGTTTCTAACTTATTAAGAGAGCTACTTACAAATGAGAGGATATATAGGCCCATACTTCAAGTCTGATTCGGATGATAGATAATCTACATTTATTTATGTATTTCTTCTCAACGGTACCACAGCTAGTTAGATGAGTGCAGTTCAAATGTCCACATTTAATTCTAGCTTAGAAGTAAAATATGTGTAGCTTGAGATGCTTGCAAAGAAAGCTCTGTGAATATTCAAGTTAGTTGTTGAGCTCAAAATAAATTCTAAGCTCAATGAATTCTATTCCACTGTAATGCAACAATAACAGAGCAATTGCTCAAGCCAAGAAACCATAAAATACACTAACAATCTAATTACGTGGATTCCCAATACCATATAATTAGAAATATCTTATCTATTGGTGATCGAATAGAATCTAGGTTACATTTTATGGATAACATAACAGACACACTACCTAAAGTCTTAACTCTTAAAGTGTTTGAGAAACATATAGAAGTCAATAGATATTAAATACTATCATGAATGGCATTATATCAAGTGAAAGTTGTTGGGATTTGTGCTTACGTGCCATCCCATTATGTATAAATATTTCATTATAAAATGGGTCGATTAATGCTTAATAATATGTCTCAAAGATTGCATATAGTTTATAACTCCTGTGAAACTTTAAACACCACAAAGGTTTGATATGCCAATCCAAATACGTAATTTAGCCCACATATGATTCACTTAATGTGTGTGTGTGTGTGTGTGTGTGCGCACGTGTGGTTATTCTTATAAGTTAATTATACTCAAATTAGTTTATGCACACAAATAAAGAAAATTATCTCTAAATATTTATATTTAATTACACTCCATAAGCTTGCTTTTGATACCACTCTCTACTAATATAGGTGCACATATAATCAAGGATCAATTAAGTCTTTATATAGTTTATAATGTGTGGCTAGGGTAAAGGTAAAATAAAATGAATAAATTTTGGCAAGTTCCACATCATAAACATATATTCTTCTATGGTTATCTGAACTGAACCTTGCATCAAAATTCCCAAAGATCATCCCAAACTTATTCTTTAATTTCCTTTGCTAGTTTTGTTGTCCTAACTCTCTCTCTCTCTCTTTCTAACCTAGGGGTATAATTAACTTAATCCACACTTTTCTTTGAATGAACAATCCAAGTCACTATACCTCTAAACATAAGTTTTTACAACTTCTTTTTTTAATAATAAAAACCGAACCATTGTTCATCCCAATCATTCTTCCCAAAAGTTTAAAAGTTCGCATAACTTTCTAACAAAAATGTTATACCTATGATGTGAAGGGTATTATGAAAGAAAACTTATTTGAAGCCTCGGATATATTTGTGGTTAATAAGTGAAAAAAAGTTATTAAGCTCTAAAGGGGGTAACTAGGGGTAAAAGTATATATAGGTAAGCTCAAATGCTCAAACGGTCTAAAATGACCTAAAATCACTTCCCTAATCATGTGAAACCTAAGATTTCATCTCGAGTGGTAATAAAAGAAATTCTAAAATGTTTGAAACTCTATATTACGTGTTATGCATAAAATTTCAATAGGTAAGCAAATAACTAAATGCTGTGCTCAATAAATTCAAGGAATCACAAATTTAAGGCAAAATTTTTCATAAGGATTAAACATGTAAACAGTTGTAGCATTTCCTTTCCCAAGAATTATAATAACTAAAATCATTTTTTTATTTCTTATTATTAACAATTAATCATCATACCAAACCCAAGACTAACAACGAACTTAAAAAAAACATGTAAAACATAATAAAGAAAAATAGTAAAACAACAATTCAAAATGATAAATAAAATAAAAAAGGCATACAAACATAAAGAAAAATGTTTCCTGCTCTCAAAGTTAATATTTAACATTTTCCCTAATAGCAAGTGAAAATAGAGAATAAAACAATTCCCTATTAGCATATGTACAATCTCACTCATCTTCCATATCGACTAAATCATTGCCCCTGCCACCATTGTCATCTATAGGCTGTATTGCAAATAGGTTAGATGTGGTGGATGTTGGCTTGTATTGATGCCTAAGTGTGTGGCATACATTTTCATCCACTTTAACTGGCATGTTGCCTATTTTTCACACCTCTACTGAAGGGCTTAGAAGTCTCTAAGATGCTCATAGAGACCTCAACAATGGTCATAAAGCTCAGTCTTAATTTGTGAGAGCTGATTTATTTTGGATATCTAATGATAAGGTGTAGCAGATGGTTGTCTTAAATTACTGGCACCCTATTATGTTGATTGTCAAACCCTCATATACAATAGATACGGGTGATGTCCAAGGGGTGCATAAGGTATAGTAACTCCTCTGCCAAATCCCATTACAAGCTGACCTGTGCACACAATTCTTAATAAGTAATGGATAGTATAAACTGGCTTTGATGTTGTAGAGTTCATGAATGATAGTTTGCTTGATCACCTTTCTCACATTGTTAGTCTTGCTGGCCATTATGGCATAGAGTAGAATCACTCAGTCTTTGGTGATGTCATTAAATTACGTGACTAGAATCATCTTGGAATTAATGAAGTAGTGTCATACCTTTTCATATCTGTCCACGGCCTTGGTTAGAAATAATATCCTAGTGTCCCTAGAATATTTCCATTGGGTGCCTGCTCTACATAGGGTCTGTATGATTGCCTCATAGTATGGTTGGTGAACATTTGATGGTGTTCATCATTTTTCATGTCTTATAGGTTATAGAACCTATTAATTGTCACAATGTCAAAAGATACCTTCTTCTCTTTTAACTCTGGCTCTCAAATGTCTATACTTGGTAGAATTCCCTTACAACAATAACCAGTGCCACTTCTAGCTATTTACAGAAAGTCCACCAATTTCTAGATTTGATTAGGGTGGTGAAACAAACTTTCCTAAGTCATAGTCAAAAGCTAGTGTATGTAAAGTTTTGCTTCTTTTCGGTGCTATGCAATTAAGAATTTTCAAATGGCAATAACCTACAAACTTTCACCCAATTCTCCAATTCAATTAACAATATTATTTTTTGAAACATCTCCCCAAAATTATACTCAATATAACAAAATCACAACTCTAAAGTCAATAACCTTACCATAATCTCTGCTTCTCATTATAGCAAACTTTAACCCTCAATATAATCAATATTTATGATCTGCATGTGACCTACTTCTACTTAATCTTTAATTATACTATAACATGAAAGTTGTCGTCAAACTCCTTTCTAATAAATTCAATTTGAATGTAGTATTGTTTTACTATGACAATTAAAGTTCTAATAAGTATAAAAAGATTTCAAAATTGATACCTTAGATGAGCAGTCCATTAATTTAATCCAATTTTTTTAGCACGTGGTTTCCTCTAAATTTAGCTATTGAATGATGCTGATAATTGTTGATTTTGTGTTGAAGACGTTCGAGTTTCCTTAATGATGGTGGTTTTTAGTGTTTGATTGAGTGGATTTGGTGGTTTTCTGAGAGAGAGTTCAAAATAAGAGGGTTAAGGTTTATTTTGAATTTTGGAATAGTGGGGTTTAGGGCCAATTAAAAGCCTTTTTTTGTCTAGGCATTATGGCACTGTGATGATCAGATCTAGGTTTAGAGGGTAATATTTCTACATTTGGGCACTGCGGCCCTGGTTTACTAGAGTTGCGATGCTGAGATACTATCCCAAGCTATAAATTGATCTTCATTTGATGCCAGAAACATGGCTTGTGGACACCAAGGCGTTGAGATACTATCCTAAAGTAATAATTTTGCAGAGTTTGGGATTGTACCCTAGCTTATGGATGCAGCAGCGCTGAGCTACTACCTAGAGGTCTCGTTTTTGGCATGAGTGAGCATTGTAGCCCTAATCTTGAGTGTACAGTATTGAATTTCTAATTTTCAAGCACTAGAGCAATAACATTCTATTGTTTTTATATAAAATATTATGAAAAATGAAAACAAAAAACCTAAAGATGCTTGCGTTGCCTCTAAAGAAGTACTTGATTTAACATTATTGGCTTGATGTCTTTCATACTTATTGGGGCTGAAAAATAATAATTGAGGATTTTTAGCGATCAAGCTCTCCTCTCTAATAGTGCTTTAACTGTTACCCATTACTTTGAATGTTCTTTTGGATGATTCATCTTCCACCCTAATAGCACTATAGGGATATACACCTTGGTGACTAGAAATGGACTAGACCATCATGACTTTAACTTTCTTAGAAATAGCTTGAGTCGGGAACTTAACAGTAGTAACTTTGTCCTAGATCAAATGAGCGCTAAATAGTCTTATTGTCATACCATCTTTTCGTCTTCTCTTTATAAGGCTTAGCACTATCAAATGTGTGAAGATGAAACTCACCATCTCATTGAATTGTAATATGCATTTTTTACCAACTATTTGCGAATCGAAATTTAATGCCTTTATTACCTAGTATACCTTATGCTCTAATTCTACCAGAGATGACATGCCCTTTAAAAGACTAACTGAAATGAAAACATTCTTATAATGTCTTGTAAGTAGTGTGATAGGCCCATAGTGCATCATCAAAACATGTAGCTTAATCTTTCCTACTCAGTTTCACCGTCTTCTCTAGGATTTGCTTCACTTCTTTATTTGAAACTTTAACTTACCCACTAGTTTATGGATGATACACAATGACGATTATGTGAGTGACCCCATAAAATGGGTTATGAAGTATTTATTGCAAAAGTGTGAACCCTCATAACTGATAATAGCTCTATGATACCAAAATGAGTGAAAATATTTTTCTTCGAGAACTTGAGAACAACCTTTGAATCATTTGTCTACAAGGCAATAACTTCAACCCACTTGGACACATAATCCACTTGTACAATAATATATCAGTTGTTGTGAGATGAAATAAATGGTCCTAGAAAGTAGATATAATGAAAAGTAATGTATCACTCCTATGATGAATTATTATTAATATTTTTTAAGTACTAAAGTTATATCCTTTCTACTCTTATCCAAACAATTAAAAATTAAAGTAAACTAATCTAAAACCTAATGAATCAAGAAAATAATGTAGAGATAGAACTTAAAGACAGTAATTAATAAATCAACAATGTCAATAAGTTCTAGGATTATAATTGTTCCGCAGTACTTCACTTGAATCTAATCACCCCTCTTAATTTAATCCATTAATATAAATTGCTAAGCAAGAAGTCTATTACATTCACTTGCCTCTTCTGATGATCATGTGAAAATATCTTGCTTAATTAATTATCTATATTCCTATGATGATTATACTATAGCAAGACTTATTCAAAATAGGTTCTATAACAGTTATATATGCCATATGAGTGTTTCTTATCTCATATGAAGCTTATAACAATTACTCCATGATCTTACATCAATGTATTCATGATCATACATAAAACTCCTTTTTCCAAGTTTGTTAGAGTTTCTAAATCAATTTAATTATTGATCAAGTAATTATAAGCATTAAGTATAGAATAGAAAGAACAGTTCAATATTGACTTAATAAAAATAAAAGAAATTAATAATTCAAAATAAATATCGAGTTTAAATTGTAACCTTAGATAAATAATTTAGTTGATGATGAAATCTAGAGTTTTAAAGCACAATAAGTTTAACATCAAAGAGAATAAAACAAAACTAAGACAGATAAAAGGAAAAGAAAGCAAGTCGAATAATGCCATAAAATCTTTAATCTTCAATCTCTCTTTTTCCTTGATGTTTTTCTCTTTAATTCTCCAAAAGGATTGCTCTAAACCCTTAAAAATTGCTTTCTCTCCTAATCTATGATAATCTCTGATATTAGCTTAATAGTATTTTATTTATAGGCTTTAGTCTTCAAGTTAGAGTAAACCTTTGAAAACAAGTTAGACTAGGGTTTCCAGTTTTAGTACCCAGCATTATGACTTGACTCCTCATTGTTGCGGTGTTGGCCCGATGATTGTCCTACTGCTGCAATGTTGGCCTTGAGTATTGTAGTGCTCACATTATGACTTTAAGATAATTTTCTACTTTTCCAACATTACTGCCTTGATGTCCAGTGCTATAACTTTAACTTTTTGGGTTCTTGGCACTTTAGCGTACCTAAGGCTGTGGCCTTAAGTTTTTACCCAATTTAGCCCTCTTTTCTTCTTTTTAATGCTGCAACTTCAATTCTGGGGATGCAATGCTGGGCTTTATCTTGACTTGATTTTTTTGCCTTGTTTTCTTTAAATTTTCATCCCAGTTTATTTCGTAGACTTTAAAGCTACAAAATAATAATTTAACACATAAAAAGCCAAATATTCAAACTAAAAATGAGCAAATGCTAAGCCTATAGAAGCTCAAATAATAAGTATAATTCTACTTTTTAGTGGGCAACCCATTGGACATTTTCTATGAGACAACTGGGTCGTAACAGGAATCTATAAAGATTATTTCTACATGGCAACCTATGTAGGACATTCTCTATATAATGCATTTAAGTAATATGGGAAATTGATACAATGCCGTACTTTTGGAATAATGTTGAATTTCATGATGCACACAAGGGCTTATACAGAGACTATTTCCATATAAGGTCTCTAGAGTAACACAAACTTCCATGGGTATACTGGCATGGGATGTTGTAGAATGCTAATCCCTGTGAAGGTTTTGGCTTTAACGTGGAATTTCATAAGACCAGTATGGGAAATATTGTAAGAGTGGCACTCGAAATGACACTAACTTACTAAACACTTTGTTTAGTATAGCCTTCCCCATAAGTACAACTCTAAGCAAAGGATACAACCTATTATTAATATGTCACTTCATTGAGTAAAAGTGGCCATCTCGCCATTATGTGCTATGATGAGTGCATTTTTATTTATTGTTTTGAACTCTTAAACTTGGTAATTGTTTAATTTAAATAAGATTATGTGAATTTTTCTATGCATTAATGTCATCTTATAAGTTTCAATTTAATAAAGCTATTTGGAATAAAAATTTGAGAAAAATGAGCAAAATTGTAGAAAGATGACCAAAATGCTCGTTTTGAACAGTGAATGGTGAACAGTGCCTACAACCTCAATTTGGGAAGAATGTTAGGGTTGTAGTTGCTAGCAATGCATTAATTTTTAGCTTTGTGCTCTAATTTTAAAATTTCATCTTAGAGCCTATAAAAAGAGATTAAAGGCTCATTTAGAGAGGAGGAAGAAGCACAAAATTAGATAGAGAAATAGAGAATTTTAGAGAGAGAAAATACTTTGGAGCTTGGATTCTTGAAGATTGAAGCCCCCAAAGAGACATCTCCACTACTTTTATCTTTTCCTTTTCTTATTTACTTTGATTTATAGTTTATATTTGTAGCTTGTGTTGCTTTTAACATGGTTATTGATGCGATATTTCTATATCTTAAAATTGAGTGTAAGTATATACTATCATATTCAAGTAATAAAATAACAAAAGAGTCGGATGTCGAACCTACAAGAATAATATCTTTTTTTTTTAACTATGTACTAAAATTATGTCTTTCTAGTAATTATCTAGAAAACAAATCTACAAATGAATTTGAAAAATTATAAAAGTAACGACACAATGTAAAGAAATTTGGAAAATAGAAATATAGAAAAAAAAATATAAGGTTAATACTATCCTCAATATGCTTTCTAATGATTAATCCTCTAATATTTAATTCCCTTAGTCTTTGTTATTGATCAAGATACTATTGTATTCATATTCCTCTCCCAAGGTCATGCAAGTATATCTTAATTTACTAAATACTTATGTTTCTATGGTATTTAATAAATTAAGATTCATTAAAAATAAGTCTTATTAATCATACATGTCAATTAAGAATATTCCTATTCTAATTTAAAACTTACATATGTAACATTGAATGTTACTTTACAATCATGTATCAAATTAAGAGCACATATTGAGCTCAAGTATTATTCTCTTGCAAAGAATGTGAAATAAATTCTTCTCAATAGTCTTTTATTTATAGGGTAAGTTTGATATTCTAATCCTTATAAAAATTTGTTGGTAATTTTAGTTGGTCACCCATGATGGAATGACCTAACACAAGCACTCATAACAAACATGCTAATAAGTATGGAGAATCCAATAACTTGAATGGAAAATCTATTAACTTGAATGGACAATCCATTAACATAAATGGAGAAGCAATTAAATATGGAGCCTTATATTTTATCACATTTATTGATGACTTAATCTCTCATAAATCTGAAGTATTGGATTGCTTTAGATCTTTTTTAAACTTAGATGAGAATCAATTAGACAAAAGAGTTAAAGTTCTAAGAACTGACCGAGGACGTGAATATCTTTCTAAACTGTTCAAGGACCTATGTGATGAGAAAGGTATAGAGAGGCATTTAACCATTCTTGGGACTTCACAACAAAATGGTATAACGGAAAGAAGGAATAGAACATTACTCGAAATGATTAAGTCTATGATGGTGCAAGCAAATCTCTTAGTGTCATGCTATAGAGATGTATTATTGACTGCAGTCTATGTATTTAATCGAGTTTTGAGTAAATCAGTTAGTTCCACACCATATGAGCTATGGACAGGTAGGAAACCTGACTTGGCTCATTTATGACCATGAGGGTCAACAACATATGTTCATGTCCTATCACATAAACATAAAAAGTTAGGTCCAAGAGGAAAGAAATATATCTTTATAAGATACCTTGAACACTTCAAAGGGTTTGTGTTCATAGGTGAACGTGAAGATAGAACAATAACTAAACTTGAATCACAAGATGTCACATTTCTTGAAAATGATTTTTTTAGAATTCAAGAAGTTGACAAAGACATTCAATTATATGAATTAAATGATCCATATGATATTGTCACTTCTAACACACGAATTGAGAAGGACTCATATGTACCTAGTCCTAGTATGAGTCATCTACCTCCAGAGATGACTTCACAATCAATTCGACGAAGCAATCGTATACCTATCCCACGTCATCATTTTGAGATTAAAGGGGAAACATTTATAGTTACTTCACATGATAGTGATAAAGTCAAACCATGTCTAGGACTTGGTTAATTTATCGCCTGATCGAAGAGCTATTGAAAATAAATGGGTTCTACGAATCAATCACAAGGCGGATAGCATAATTAAAAGTTACAAGGCGCGCTTAGTGGCAAAAGGTTATACTCAATAAGATGGTATAGATTATGAGAAAACATTTTCGTATGTGGTTAGATTTGTCTCAATTCATTTGATTCTAGCCATCGTTGCATATATGGACCTAGAATTACATCAAATGGATGTCAAAACTGCATTTCTCAATGAAAACTTAGAAGAGAAAATTTATGTGCAACAATCAAAAGGTTACAACAAAAGGCCAAGTGCGCAATGTTTGCAAGCTTAAAAGGTCTATATATTGGCAGAAGCAATCCTCTAGACAATGGTATCTTAGGTTCTATGAAGCTGTTATATCTTACGATTTCATAATGACCGAAGAAGACCATTGTGTGCATGTAAAAGGTCAGAAGATAATTTTGTTATCTTATCTTTATAAATGGACGATATTTTGTTGACTAGAAACAATAAAGAGTTTTCACTAGTATTAAAGAATGGTTATACTCTAGTTTTAAGATGAAAGATATAGGCGAAGCTGTGGGGGATCTACTGTGTTCAGGTGTATACATGTGGTAATGTGTTAATTCAAAAATACACATCTAATACATATTTTAATGCAGTGGAATATAAAAACATAAAATTAACACACTAATCATATATTAATCAAATTAATACATAAATGATAAAATTGAGAAATTTTTAATACTTGTAACGTTTTACACGTATAATTTTGGAGTCCGCCTGAAGTTGTACTGGTTGTCAGTTCTAGTTATCAACTTAATGGGCTTGATAATCTAGAACAACAGCTCCTTGATCCAACGTAGAATTAACCCTTAATCTAAATGGTCGATTCTTAAAATTGCTCTTGTCTCTCTCATGGTACAAAAATGAGAAGAAGTAGAAGCAACAATTGCTTATTTAACTTAAAACATGAAACGGAAACATGAAAGGAAAATAGCTCCCGTTTTTTCTTTCTTTTATTTTTCCTTTTTGTTTCAATTGAATTCCTAATTCAATTCATCTCAAATTCCGTTTCAATTCACACACACACACACATATATATATATATATATATCTCATAACATTAAAATAATATTATCAAAATATAATATAATAAAAATTAGCTTTGTTGGCAAAAAATAATAATATAATATTTTATTTATAATATTATATATATAATGCATGACAACTATCATGCATTATATATATTATATTATTATAAATAAAATATTATATAATAATATAAAATATTAGAGATATTTAATTATTTAACATTTAAATAATTAAAGTGTGAAATGACCATTTTACCCTCTCATAAATAGTTACCAAATAACCCCTTAACGGATCCCATTAAACCCTACACTTAGGTAAACTCAACCGATGGCCCACAATGCGTCACGTGTCACTTTAAAATTAGTAAATAATAATTATTGACTAATTGTTGTATTTAACACTTAAATATAGACACGCACGTATTTCTGTGATTACGTTGGATATTACTGGATTAAACAATTTAATCCAGTACTCTGCCCCAGTGCACAACGAGTACACTCTATATTGTGAGGCTCTCTAGGTCCACGCCCGATTCGTCAAATGGAACTATTCCATCAGTCCATGAACTACAAATGATGCGTTGAACCATACAAGTTGAGGTTACAACGCATACGTATAGCCTTCTATCATATATATCTTGGATGTGCAGGGACATAGATTTACACCGTCAAATCCCCATATGCTCATCCATAAATCTATCTTCATAATAGTATCTTAATTGAACAATATAAGCAAAACTTATTGCCATATTGTTTAACCCATGGAAACACCTTTTTGGGTTAACTGCTTACGGCTATAAGACTTTCCTGAGATACTATCTTGAAGCATCTAGATATATCACTCTCTATGAGAGCTGATAGATCCTATATCTGCACGCACTAGACTCCATGAGCATCGAACCATACCCAGCGACACCCAGCGGTCAGACCATGAAAGGTCTCTGATATGCATGGAACCAAAGCATGGTGGATTACTCACAAGCCCACCGTGGTGCTCAGGTCAGAGGACCACGTAGACTACTCAACTCGAAAGGACCTTTCATTGATGGCAACATAGGATGTCTATTGGGGTCCTCATGAGTCTGTTCAGTACTCAGTCCTAACTGAATACCTGTATGCCTATACAATCTCTAAGATCCTGATCAGCTAAGAACAACCAGCTGTACCCAATAGATATAGACATATACTGATCTATATAAATTAATAAGATCTACTAACAGACCTGCGTTAGTAGAAATAGGTCAGAAACTATGTATTTGAGAACATACTTGCATAATGACATATCCTAGTAACCTATTGCAACTCTTACAACTATATCATTATTAGCATATTCTGAGGTCTTTGTCCCATTACAGACAATGCTCCAACTCTTGGAATATTTGTTAACTCTTAGCACCAGTCTAAACTCCTTTAGACCGTATTCGAACTTCTTCAGATAAAATAAAGTCTATATCGTAACAAGCATTAAACCATATAATTAAAAGATAATTAGCGATATAACAAAATATACTCTATATAGATATCAAATATTCATAAAAACCTGGGATGGCATGTAGGCACAACCCTAACATAAGTAGCCTACATCTTAGGAGTTAAAATCCATAGAGATCGTTCAAGAAGACTTCTAACTCTGTCACAAGAGCATTACATTAGAAAATTTCTTAAAAAGTTCAAAATGGCATATTGTAAGCCTATGGACACTCTTATTGCAAAAGGACAAACTTTTAGCCTTGATATGTGCCCTAAGACTTCTGAAGAACGAGATTTATTAGCACGAGTTTCATACTTTAGTGCTGTTGGGAGCCTCATGTACACTATGATGTATACAAGGAAATATATTTATTATGTTGTAAGATTAGTAAGCAGATACCAATCAAATCCTGGACACAAACATTGGACTGCAGTTAAGAGGATTTTGGCATACTTGAAAGGCACTGCCAATTACTCATTATACTATCAAGAAGGTGATTTTTTATTAATTGGCTATACAGACGCTGATTTGGGAGGCGATCTTGATGAAAGAAAATCAATCTCATGATATGTATTTTTGCTTAGTCATGGTTGCATATCTTGGAGTAGCAAAAAGCAAACATGTACAGCTCTATCGATAATGAAAACTGAATATATGGCATGTTCAGCTGCTATACAATAAGCTGTTTGGCTTAAACGTTTCATACAAGATCTTGAGATCGTCATGGTTACCTCTAGACCTGTGACTGTATATTGTGATAGCCAAGCAGCTATATCCCTTACAAAAGATGCCAAATATCAGAGTAAGTCAAAACATATAGAGACTAAATACAATTTTGTGAAAGATATTATGGTACGTAAAGAGGTGTCAATACAATACATATCTACGCATTTTATAATAGCAGACCCATTTACCAAAGATATGATTAGAGATATTTTTATCTCACATACACGTGCTTTAGGTTTACGTAGATTATAAAAAATAAAATGTATTCAATGAAATACTCTTTTGTATTGGACATTTTATGTATTATAAATTTTTATTGGCATAATTACATACATATTTTTAAAAATATATCGTCAGGTTTTGACCGACTTTCTTACACCTTGGTCACCTCAGTTGCTAGAGAAGCAAACTGATATGAAACATTGAATGAAAAGAATAAAAATGATTTATTTTTATGGAGCTAATAAGCATTAAATGTCACCTTGATTGAGTCAAGATGAGATTCATTTTAGTAAGTATTAAGCCGACTATGACATACCCCACTGTTATAGAAACCTGATTAAACCAGATATGAGTTTTGTGTTTGGCGCTTTATAAAAAGCGAGCTTATCAAGAACTCGGGAGGCGCCAGAGTGGCAACTGAACTAAAATCTGTACAGTGAACTTGTAAGATATATGCTCTGTAAAAAAGAATTCACTATAGCATGTGAATCATACCGCGTGTGCTTTTTAGTGACCAACTAAAGAAAAATTAGTGAATGGATCCCTACTTTCTCATTGTGTAAGTTCCGTTGAGGTAAATCTTTACCTCAACTAGTATCCTTGTTGCCATTAACTATATTTTAAAGTGAGGATTGATGTTAGCTACTTTAGCATTTTCTATGACTTTGATAGATTCGGTCTATGAAATATGACTAGGAAAGTAATTAATTTGGGTCTAAAAAATATGAGTTGGATGGGAAGATTTATTTTCTTGCATCTGACTTATGTATTCACTGGTCGACCAGTTGTACAATCCTTAGGCAGATGAATACAATTGTGAATACACATAGTGCATGGGTTCAAATATATCTACTTTCGAGGGATTGAGTATGCTTAGGCTGATGTAATGAAATTAAATCTGGGATAAAATATGGACAAAATAACTAATAAATCTCTTGTATATGGTTACAATTGAGATTTCTTATTAGCTCTTACTTTTATGATATTTGTTCATAGGTCACTAGTAGCATTTACCTATATGAGTACTGTGTTAAAGATTGATGGCCTAAGAAACTCTCATTGCTCTGCACACGGTGTCATCCCATCATGTATGAGTGGAAGATGTTGGCAATTTTAGTTAGATCACCCATGATGGAATCACCTAACACAAGCACTCAGAACAAACATGTTGATAATAAGAGTGAAGAATCCATTAACTTGAATGAAAATTCTATTAACATAAATGGAGAAGTTATTAACTTGAATGAACAATCCATTAACATAAATAGAGAAGACATTAACTTGAATAGACAATCAATTAACATAAATTGAGAAGCCATTAACTTGAATGGACAATCCATTAACATAAATGGAGAAATCATTAACAATAAAAATAGTCAAAATAATGTTATGAGAATGTCTATATAAATCAACATTGTTTTATTGTGAATGTGTGTGCAAGAATTGTGCAAATAATGTGTATGGAGTATTAGCAAAATTATAAACTCTTAAAATAAAAAATTAAGAAAGTGTGTGTGTGAATGGGTTAAGAGTTATTGGCTAAAGAACACAAACGTTCTTGCAAAATTTAGAGGAAATTCTTATTCCACTTTAATTTCTAAATCATACTCAGACATTTATCTTAAATATTATTTGAGTCTTTATTTTAATTAATTATTAAATCATAACATGGACTCATAATCAATAAATCTCCACAAATCCCATTAAATATTCTTTTCAATAAGAATTACTAAATGGTCATATTGACACAAAATTAATTTCAATATATTTGTACCAATATTGACTCCAATATTTCATAATTATAAATCCTAATACTTTAGCTTTTACTTAGCTTGGGGTATAATAAGAGACATCATTGAGTTGCACATGAATGAAAGAAAAAGTTATTAAAAAACATTCTAAGTGCAATTCTGCAATAGATTTATATCACAACTAATATATATACTTCAATACAAAATAAGAATTATATGATAATCACATTTTATTTTATTGATAAGAATTAGGAGTTCTATAAGATAATTCTCAATTTTTAAAAAATCTAAAGTCGCAAAGAGTAGCATCGGAAGCTAATAGAGAGTTGTTTTCATGATTAAGATATTGCAAGTGTTTCGTAATTATAATAGATAACACAAGTGTAAATGATGTTATAATTGATTATGTGAAGAGAAATTTAGAAATTGAAAGGAGGATTCATTGTTGTTAGATGGTGAGTACATGCATTTGAGTGATGCTATACATTATTAACTAAATTGTGCAAGATGGAATAAAAGAGATGAATGAATCAATTGTCCATATAAGTTATGTTGTAAGTACATTATAACTTCCCTTTCAAGATTATAAAAATTCAAAAAATGTGTAAAGAGAACGAAAATTTCTTCGAGTGAGTTTGTCCACTAGTAAGTGGAATTTAACTTAGTGTTAAATAGCACTTTCAATTTTTTTTTTAAAACGTTTTATCAAATCAAGAGCAATGATTCTTTATGAATCTTATTTTTGGATGATGAAAATTAGAGAAGAAGGGTGGGGCCACCTACAATGAGAATTAAGATAATGCCCAAAGATTGTTGAAGCTTTTAAAGATATTTTGTTACGTAAGACTAAAATTTAGTCCCCCTATAATTATAACTTCAAATGTCTCTGTGAATAAAATTTGGAAGATTCAATTATATTTGAAAATATTTATTGAAGAAAATATTTGATAAATATTAAAAATTTGTAGAAAAAAGATTAATAAAATCTTGGTTATAGCAACTGTACTTGATCCCATTACAAAATAAAATTTCTTTGAGAGGTGTTTCAAGACTTTCTGTGATGACACAAATGTTAATAAGGTGGCTATTACTATCAAACAGTTATTGTTTAGGTTATTTGGATAGTTATAATTCATCTAGATCAAGTAATGGTGGTGATGGATCAAGTGGTAGACAAACTTAGTTTTGTAGTATTTTGTAGTTAGGTAGTCGAGTAGATGAGATGAGTGGAGAAAAAGAGACTCGTAATGCTTAGTCACAATTCAATAAAACAAATCAGATTAGACTTAAAAGTGAACCACAACATGAGATTGAAAAATACTTTTTGAATGCTAGAGAGAAGTTTTAAAATACAATTTTAATTTCTTAAGTTGGCAGAAATTGAATTGGCCGAAGTATCAAATTTTATCCTAAATTGCAAAGGATGTTTTGGGTATTATGGTCTTTGACTCTTAAAATAATGGAGATCTTGATTTGTAAAAAATGTAGTTTTTATCTAGTCTTCTTTAAAAAAATATATGCCAAATGTAAAGGAAATTAAACTTTGTGAAGCCGTTGAAGTATGTCTAATAATAGTTTATTTATTTGCACTATATGTTTTATATTTTAATTGATAAAATTTCCCTTTTTTGTAAACTTTATTGTTTGTTTATGTTCTTTTTTTTTAATTTCTCAGATCAATACAAAAAGCAAGCTATGGCCACTGATTAATATTTTAGTTCCAGGTAATCATTTCAAAACTTATTATATCTTTTATATTTAAATATCTTATTTATAATTTCAAATTAATTTATTGAGTTTTATTTTTATATATGCAGAGTTGTTAGCTACTTGGCTTTTGAATTGGCGTTAATTAGTTAATAATCATAGAGTTATTCTCTCACTTGAAAAAGTAGTTTAGACTTTTGAAAGTTGAACATGAAATTAAACTATTTATTTTTAATGTCAACGTTTTATTATTTGCTTTATTGGTTGAACTTGGTTACTTGGAACTTAAATGTGTTCGTTATTATTTACTTATAACTTGGTGATGTTGATGAGGATGTACTTTGATGGGCGATTGGTTATTGATGATTTGTGTTGGTTTAGATATGTGAATCGTTGGTGGATATTAATTTTTTATTATTACATTATTGGTTTATATTTTTATGGTCTTTACAGATATTTTCCTTTGTTTAAGTTATGAATAATGTATAGGTTATAAATTGGGATAGAGATACTTTAGTCTATTGAATTTGATTTAATTAATAACTTTGTCATATTTAAATTGAATGCATTCAATTTTATTCCTATTTTTTATTTTTTATTTTTTATTTATTTAAATAAAATAAGAGTATTATAGTTTAATTATACATATAACGCTTGAAAAATAAGTTATTGACCTTTGGTTCGGCCAATTGTCGTTATTGTTGTACTGGCCGATGATAGATTAACTAAAAATTAATATTATTGAATTTAAAATTTTGTAACCTATGTAATGAAAATATTTTTTTTATCAATAAAATATAGGATAGTTGCCAAAAATAGATAGAAAAGCAGCTGCCATAATGCTACTATTTGTGAAGGTTCATCACCACCATCATTAGAATCGTCGATTGATGACTTATTGACAATGGTGACATTGCCCCTCTAATCATCGTTGTTTGACAGTTGAGTTATGGTAGCCTCTACTTTTCTCTCTATTTTTTGATCTTTTACAATACTCTATTGATGGAAAAAAAAAATTGTCATTATGTAAATTGTAAAATTTTGAATATAATAATATTAATTTTAAATTAATTTATCATTGGTAATCAGAGGTCAACGTCAATGACAGCAATAGCCACTGCTTGGGCCAGTGGCTAGTTGCCTCCTTTTAATTAATTTTTTATTTTTATTTTTTATGTTTTATTTACTTTTTATTTAAAAATGTTTTATTCTATTGTATAATTTTTGATTAAAAATAAAATATAGACCAATTATTAAAATCTAAGGAAAGTTAATTTAATTTACTCATTTTTATTTTTATAAAAATAAAAAATAAATCAATTATTAAATTATGATTAAACTAAATCTAATTTAATTGTTATACTTATCAATCACCCTAATTAATAAAAATAAAATAAAATTTCAAGTAACTATATATTAATTTAAGTTCAACCATATATTTAAAATATTTTGTCAAATTTATCTGATTAAGTAATAATTATTTTATTTATTTGAAAAAATATAATAAAATAAAAATATTAAATGTTATACTATAATTATATTAAAATTTATTTGTAAATAAATAAATAAGATTGTGTCACGTATTAAAAAAATGAATGGATAAAATTTCTTCACATTTAAATTAGAAGGCAATTAAGTAATTTAAACTATAAAATAATATATTATGTTAAATTAACATAAAAATTAATAACTTGGGCTAAAATTGAATATTTTTTAAATAAATAAAACAAAGATATAAATTAGAATAAATTCAAGGACTAAAGTATCTCTATCTTATTATAAATTATATATTTGTAATTTTGTAAATGATATTATAAAGTTATACAAGTTACAAATTAGCATAAGCTAGAGACTTACCTGTGCATGCTTGTGCATTGATTGGGCTCCCACGACGAGTCCAAATGATGACATAATCTAAGGATCCCAAGTATAGTGTGGGGGCTATAGTTGGTAGAGGACCGCAAGTCAACACTTTCAGGTTCGGTCAGCTATGATAATTTCAAATCTATAGACTTACGGCTCTCTGATCTCTCACCTTTACATTTGGCAGTGTGTGACAAAAACTTGAAGCAAACTGTTAGGAGAAAATTTTTTGAAAACATTTTAAATAATTAATAAGTAATAATTTATTAATATAATTTTACTATTGTAAATTTATTTTTAATTAATCATTAGATTTAATATTATTGAATAATTTCATTAATATTACATCTTATGACTGTTGATATAAAATTAGGTAGATTATCAAAATTCTACATAAAATAATTATAATATGGTACGCTCGAACTTAACCATCTCCCTAAAGGAGAATCAAACAACTAATTTTAGGGATCATTCCAATAATCGGGATCACTGTCTTTATTTTGGACGGGAAATCCAACCCTAATGCGAGAGGGACAAAATCCTCACAATCAAGTACCAACTATCCTCATAAATGAGGAATATTACAAGATAGTGCCGTAAATTTTCAAACCTTTCTAGATTTTAATATCACTCCTTCTACATCATACCAAGCCACAAATATTGAGAATACCAATAAACTCAAAATAATTCCAATATAAAAGCCATAGAGATGGCTTTGTCTGGATTGTGGTGCGGTGGATTAGAGGCCACCAAAAAGATGTTGAACACCGGAAGAGGCTAAACGGCGACTATGGTGAACAGTGTTCAAGATGTAGAGGCGTTTGACCACAGTAATTGCAAAGGTAGTAGGGTACTGAAAAATCAACCGGCCAGAGAAAAAGAGGTATGGCGACATCTGGAGAAAAGATCATCAGAGGGCATCGAGCTTTGACTAGATCCGATGGGGCTTTAACAGCCGGTATCTCACGAATCTTTGCTGTAAAAATATGGCCAGACGCTAAATCTAGAAAAGCCCACCAAAAAGGAAACAAGAAAAGAAAAAGTATAGGAAAAACAGTAAACAGAAGAAGAGAATAGGAGAGGGAAAATGTAGAAAAGAAATAAAAAAGAGAAAGTTAAAAGGGAAAGGAAAAAAAACCATTGGTGTTCGAACTTGTCCACCAAAGAAGGGGCCAAAGCCCTCTCTCCGATGGATATCTACTTTTTTTATAAAAAAAAGGGTCGGCGACTTTTAGTTCTTTTAGGTTGAGAGCTTTTTTTGTAATATTGTAAGTTACATATTATAAAAATTTACATTATTGTATTATTATTATGTAGTAGTTATAATATTTAATTAGTCATTAACCTAATTTAAATATTTGAGAGTTACAATATTTATTTATATAACTATTACTATTATTATTGGAGTTATATTATGTGGAATTATTATACATTAAATTATTCTTATTAATTCTTGAAAAGTTATTTAGGCATACTATTACTATATAAAGGGTGCTAATCATTCATTAGAAAGGTTGGTATGAATAGAAAAGGAAATGAGAGAAAAATAATTTTGGTAATATGTGTGTGTAAGTGAAGAAGAGAAAAAAAAATGAGAAATGAGAAATGTATATGTTATTTTTAATTATATACTTTTATATTGAGTTTTGAGCAACTTTGACAATAGAGATTTTGTATGATATTTAGGTAATTGTGCTATCAAAGAGAGTCTGCGAGCATAAGGTCGAGCTTTGGAGTCATATAGATCCGTCATTACCTACACAAAGAGATGGCTATTTGACTTTAGGACAATACTCTAAAGCATGCATTTTTATGCTTAAGGCTAGATTTTTCTTACTCTCTTTTTTATATTTTGTTTTATATTATAGTTGTTAGTGATTCTTATCTTACAAATATTAAAATAATATATGTTCTAATATATGGTTGAATAATTTTTGGAATAAATATACCAAACATTCTAAAGCCAAATAACTTTTTTGGGAAGATGATCTTTCTCGGGTATATAATAAATTGGGCTAGGAGGGGGACCATCGAAGAAGTGCCTCGACGCGCCGCAACCACTACTTTGATTCCTTTTATGCAATTATTAAACATTCTTGTCAATGCATGTCATAATAAGAATCCTTTGTCAGGGATTAGTTTATTCGAATTGCATTTGTATTTTGTGTTTTCTTGTTGATTGTGTAGAACATTTACAGTTAATAATGTGTGAATTTATGTTTTGTTGCCTATTGTACTGATCTTTTAGATCTTAGTTGTAAACTTTAATTAACTGCTTAATTTGCTAAGTTACATTTTGCAGATTAGATAACATTGTTATTAGTTGTTATTATAAGTAACTAATGTTATATGCTATAAAGGGGTGACATTAAGTTGGATATGTTCGGGTTTGTACTTATGTGTCATCCTTGAATGTACATATACTTATGTATTTATACATCTATACATTCCCATTAAATCGCTAATACTTATTTAAATGGTACCATACAATGTAATATTATTGACACTGCATGATTTGAAGGAGTTTAGATCTGATCTAAAAATGTTTAGATAAGGATCCACAGTTAGCCACGCTGAGGGATATGGATGGTAAATGTTAGCACAGATAATTATTAGCCGATTATAATACCTAGCAAAGATCCAAGAGTTGGAGCCTTGTCTGTAATGGGACATAGACCTAGGAATATACTAGTAACTGCATAGTTACAAGAGTTGCAATTAAGTGCTAGGAAATGTCAGTTGCGTAAGTATGTTCTCAAATATTATTCATGATCTATTTCTACCGATGCGGGTCTGTTAGTGGATATCTTTATATAGATCAGCATATGTCGTACTTATAGGGTATAGATGATCGTTCTTAGCTGACCATAAGCTTGGAGCTCATATTGACATATAGGTATCCAATTAGGACTGAATATAGGATAGACTCACGAGGGCCTCCGATAGACACCCGATGTAAGCCGTCTTGCGTTAAGTAGTATACGTAGTCCTTTGACCAGAGTGTCATTGTGGGCCTGTAAGTGATCCATTATACTTTGATTCCACGCATGTCATAGACCTTTCATACTGTAACCGCTTGGTGTCACTGGGTATGGTCTGATGCTTATGGAGTCCGGTGTGTACAGATTATGGGATCCGTCAGCTCACATAGAGAGTTAGATATCCAAATGCTTCAAGATTGTATCTCAGAAAGTCTTATGGCTAGAAGCATTAATTCCGAGAAAGAGTTTTTGCCAAGGTGTAATAATATGGCAAATGAGTTTGCACATATTATTTAGTGAGATACAAGTCTGGGGATATAACATGGAAGAGCACATGGAGATTTAACGGTGATAATCTATATCCTCGTACATCAAAGATATCATGACGAAAGAACTATACGTATTGACCTCAGCTTGGATGGTCGACGTGCTGATTTGTATTTTCGTGACGTGTGCGTGGGGTAATGTTCACGACTCATAGAATAGTTATATTTGACGAATCGGGCATGGACTTAGAGAGTCCCGTGATATGGAGTGTACTCGTTGAGCATTATGACAAAGTACCAAATTAAATTGTTTAATCCAGTAATATCCAGCACTACCACGAGAATGCATGCGTGTATATATTTAAGCGTTAAATACAATAATTAGTCAATAATTATTATTTACTAATTATTTAATGACACGTGACGCATTGTAAATCATCGGTTGAGTTTACTCAAGTATAATATGGTGGGACCCACTAGAAATATAATTGGTAACTATTTATGAGAGGCAAAATAGTCATTTCACACAATAATTATTTAATTATTAAATAATCATAAATATCTCATTATTATATATTATTTTATTATATAATATTATTATATTATATAATGAGATATAGTTGTCATCCATTTATTTTTATTATATTATTATTTATTATAATAATATTATTTTATAAGCAAGGTGGCCATGTGTAATATTTTTTATATATAATATTATTATTTTATTAATGTGAGATATATATTTGTGTGAAACTGTAGGAAGAGATGAGCTTTGATTCATTTTTTCCATTTTGGTGTTGTTGTGTTGAAACAACAAAAAAAGTAATTGTTTCAAAATGAATAGCTGGCCAAATAGGTGAAGAAATGGAGATTTGATCTCTTGTGAAATGGTTTCAAGTGTTGAAACTGACTTATAAATCATATTTACAATTGGATACCAGTTACAACAACACATAAATTTATTTTATTAATTAAAGAGTTGATCAAAGGAAAAATAAATTCAAAGGGTTTAAGAGTTAAGCCCAGTGCTGGATTTGGAGCTGCTGTTCTAGCTTATTAAGTCCACTAAGTTGGTGACTAGAATTGCCAATGAGTTGGTCTCTAGGCGGACTCCCAGGATACATGTGTAAAATGTTACACGTTTCAGTGATTTCTCAACCCTTTAAATATATTAATATGATTAATATATTATTTATTATGTTTATTGTATGATTTAATTATTCCGCAGTGCTAAATATGTATGAGATACATATTTTATGCAACAAATATTATGGCACATGCATACACCCACGTATAATAAATCTCTAATAAGATAATGTTTATTACATTGTTTCTTATTAATCTTTATATTGTGGGCATAAGGATATTCAAGTTTCTAACATGGTTTGTATCAAAATTGAATTATATTATATAGGTGAGTGATAGGATAATAACTCAGTCAAAACTCAAAGAATGTACAGCTATAGCCATCTGCCAACTCATAGATTAATGGGAAATTCTTGCAAATAACCCTTTTTGAGGGATGGTTAACTTTTTAGCCGCCAATTTAAATTTCTAACTTTTTTGGCCAAAACAGATGTAGTCAGTGCGATAAAGGGTGATAGGATTCTATCGCGCCATGAAGCTGGGCCGATAAGTTTCATAAAGAACTTATCGCGCCGGCTTCTTGGTGTGATAAGATAAATGTTATAGTGCCGACTAAACGGCACAATAAGATCTAATCGCTTTGGATTCTAAGTGTTACCAAAACTTTTTTAAATGTCCCTATTTTCCTTAAACTTCCCTAATGATACCCTTATTATTATTATGTCCCTAATAAATTTAATTAATATTTGTTTAATAATTATTATAAATTTATAAATTTGATAATTAATTAATAATGTTTTCTTTCATTTTTTCAGCAACAATGCAATTTTTAAAAATTTAAAGGTTCCTGTTAAAGATCATTTCTCTGCCACCATTTTGTGTTATTCCAAGCTTTAGATTCTTGATACAATAAGAGACAAGTTGACGGATCATCAAAGAGAAATATGGAAAAACATGTGTGTGGGATATGTTTTGAATTTGCAACAATTAAATTTTTCGGGCATTTTAGTTCATCATATGTTACTCCACGAGGTTGAAACCGTGGATAAGGATGATGAGTTTTAGTTTTTTGTGAACCAATAGCGAATTTGATTTAGTCGACAAGAGTTTGCAATTATATTTGGACTGAAAATGGGAGAATATCTAGTCTTGAGGCAGTTGTCCAAAAAATTGAGACATTGCTTACAGAGCAAGTACCTGCCAAATGAACACAATGTCTGATTGCTAGAGTTTGATGACATATATGAAAAATATGATTTCGTGCATATAAATGACGAAGATACAGTGAAATTATCGTTGTTGTATTTTATTCATCGTGTGTTGTTGGGGTGGAGAGAGAAATTATTTAGATCATTCGTACTGAAGATAGTGGATAACTGTGATAAATTTAATAAATATCCGTGAGGTAATGTATCATGGGAGCCCACTCATAAATCTATCTGGAGTCGGGTATTGAATGCTAAGGCAGAGAGATTTAAAAGCTTGAAGGCGCAAAATTCAAAACATAAAGAGGAAAAATATAATTTGCAAGGTTTTCCTTATGTTTTTTAGGTACATAATAATTTTTGAAGTTTTTGTCATGTCTCATATTACATGTTTATTTATATATTGTTAACTTGTTGGTATGACAATTTATTTTATAAGTATAGACTTTTGAGGGAATCCCCTTGGCTGGTAGACTATAGTGCAACAAACTCCACTAATGGTTCCTTGTATGCTGAAGTGAATGTGTACTAAGGTCATAACACATTAAAATATGCAAAATAATCTTTTCAATGGAATAATAGTAAGTATATAAATATAATATAATATCAACAACAAAAAATATGTGAGTCACTTATTCAATTTTGTTTTTTGTTTTTTTTGTAGAACTTGGATGTGATTCGACAATTGGTTCCTGAAGAGCATGGGATAGGGATAGATTTTATCCAGACGTTGATGTAATTCAAGGCCCCCTTGATAATTATAGTGGATGCCTTGATCTAGAAGATGAGGTAGGGGTGGAGAGGAGCAGGAGGATGCAGATGTTGTCTATGAAATCGAACCTCAGACACATATACATGGAGATGAGGCACATTATTTAGTTTAATTTATCTAGATGTATTTACATACATTAAGTATTTTGTATGTTTAATGTATATTTCTTAATCAATTTGCACAACACACGACACCACCCATATATTTAAATGACCATAAAGTATTTTTTGGTGATCGTAATGAAGAGGTTTATGCTGTTGGAGAACAAGTACAACATACTTATATATACATATGTCATCCAAACTAAAAAATAGATATCACCATAATTTGCATGTTCTTAAAATGTTTTAGGCGCAATTCTAACATCGCACAGCCTCGCAGACATGTCCTAATGATTACTATCGGCAACGAATTGATGTATTATATAGTGAGGTTAGGGAATTGAGGAAGGAGGTGTGAGAGGGATTTACTAACTTGCGAGAGCAGTAACGAAAGGATAAAGAAGAGATGATAGAGAAGGTGCAAGAGGCGCAACTTTTCTATCGATAGTAACAACAAAAGGATAATGAACAGATGATGCAAGAGATTAGAATGTTGAAACAATTGTTAGAAAATTCTTCTTTATGTATGGGTGCATATGATAATCAAGTAAATTGTCTAAGAATTTACTGTTTGGAATTTTATTGTTACTTTGAATTTGATATGTGTTAGACATGTTTCCTTAAGTGATTATCAACCAGACATATATGTTTCTGATTACTAAATGGAGATGACATTCAGCCAGAGGTTGAACAGGCTGGTCAGCAAATTAGTATTGTTCACGTGGTACTTGGTGGGAATAAGGGAGCGAGCATACATGGATGACAATACAGACTAGCGCGGGTAAAGTGTAACCCTTATATGAATCCTCTTAGCAAGAAATTGAAGAAAGCGAGGTCTAAAGGCCAGTAGGTTTGTGATCCTATGTGCCCAATTGACTTGACACTTAGTGCGAGATTCATGCAATGGATTGATGAGGGTATCGAGCAAGTTGATTTGCCTAGTATTAATGCATTCACTTCATGATTTTAGGCAATCTGGCAGCACTAGTTAAAAGAAGTTGTAAGTATTTTCAATTAATTATCATTAATTATTCTTTTAAAAGTTGAACAATGTATCATACATAGTTATGTTTTGATGTGATAGCACATCAACGAGTATCTGAGATTGATTCGCTTCCGCCAGTGCAAATATTTACAATAGTTACCTTAATAGTGTACTACTACAGACTCATATTTTTTTGTAAGTTTTTCTAATTACTTGCACCAGAAATGATATTGTTACACAATTCTTGAAATATTAATGGTTTTGTTGTCTTTAGGAGTCCTTTTTTTTTACATATACACACAGCACTCCTCGAACCTGTTATCAATTAATTAGGATTGTGAACTACTACAATATGCCACTGGGACAAAGAACGTTTTTATGGTTTTAAGCCTTGGGTTGATGTCGATAAGGTATGTACATTGTTACACATTCATATGTTTATGTCAAGGGTATGCAAATATTAACTGTAGATATATTTACCTATTTAATCAGGTGTATATTCCTGTCAATTACCATAATGAGCATTGGGTTGCAGTGGAAATTGATTTTCTACGGCAATAGGTTACAATATATAACTCCAGCGTTAGAGGACACGCTAACGGACAGATTGAGGATCATATTACATGCTTGTCTAAGTTGATGTCGTTATATCTATATAAAACCCAGTTCATATCGATGCAGAGTGATGTGGCTTAAGATTTCTTGCCCTACAATATGGTATGACTAAAAGATGAAGTCTTTTTACAAACGATTAATAATGGTGATTGTGAGGTGTATACTTGTAAGTTTATAGAATTTCTTATGTTAGGGCATATTTTAAACTTTGGGCCAGAGACCAGACCATTCTTTAGAGGGAAAAATGGCTATTGAGTTGTGGTGTAATGAGATGCAATTGTGCCCAGACTGTTTGTGATTTTCATGTTCATGACATTGGTGATGTGTAATATATTGTGTAATTTGGTGATAGTTTTGTTATATTGTTATATTTATAAAGTTGCAGGTTTGGTGAATGTTCAAAATATAGAGGAAATGCTGCCAAATTTATATAACAAATAGTAAAGTCAAAATAAAAAGATAACATAATAAGAAACATGTAAACCAAAATGATACATCAATTATCATTACAAGATTCTAATAACGTACAACACATTACAACAGATAAAATAATACGAAACAAGCAAACCACTTAATGATACATCAACTTCGATTAGCAATAACAGTAGGATTTTTACTTGTTTATCGATTTTGTCCATGTTGCTTGCACCTATTGCACACATTCTTCGAAGGCTCCTCTCTTTAGGATGATATCCATCTCTCTTTGTGCTTTTTCGACTATCTACATGCAACTGGGGGTTGTATCTAATAATTTTTCACCTTGTGTGAAATAATCCAAGTCGATTGTCAACATGATTTATAGATTCGCCATATATTGTCAACAAGGTCTCAACCGTGTAATATTGCAAACAAAGATTAAGATACTATAACCTGGCATGTCTGTAAACGGCCATTGTATGGACATATAATAGTTGGCGGAACTCAAATTTCTTACAACTACATTTATGTGTCGCTACGTCGATTATCCCATTCCTGGTGCCATCCTTCACAACAAACTTCAAGTCGTCGATTGGATTGACTGCCATTCTTATATACTAATCCTTGTGCTTCCACACTTTATTATGGGCCCATATCATCAACTCAGTGGTTATTTCTTTTGCAGCCTCTCTTCTATAAACCACCAATTCTGTATTAATTCTCCATCCATTAAGCTAAAGTAGTTATGGGTATAGAACGGACAAATTTTGCCACTGCATTGATACTCTCTATAATATTGGTGGTCATAATATCATACTTTCTAAATATACCCACTAATCTAGCCGTGTAATATTACAAACAAAGATTAAGATATTATAACCTGGCATGTCTGCAAACGGCCATTGCATAGACATATAGTAGTTGGCAGAACTCAAATTTCTTACAACTATATTTATGTGTCGCCACGTCAATTATCCCATTCCTAGTGTCATCCTTCACAACAAACTTTAAGTCATGACTGGATTGACTGTCATTCTCATATCCTAATCATTGTGCTTCTACACTTTATTATGGGCCTATGTCATCAACTTAGTGGTTATTTCTTTTGCAGCCTCTCTTCTATAAACCACCAATTCTGCATTAATTCTCGTATCTATTAATCTAAAGTAGTTATGGGTATAGAACGGACAAATTTTGCCACTGTATTGATACTCTTTATAATATTGGTGGTCATAATATCATACTTTCTAAATGTATCCACTAATTTAGCCGTGTAATATATTGTCAATAAGGTCTCAACTGTTTAATATTGCAAACAAAGATTAAGATATTATAACCTGGCATGTCTGCAAACGACCATTGCATGGACACATGGTAGTTGGCAAAACTCAAATTTCTTACAACTACATTTATTTGTCTCCACATCAATTATCCCATTCCTAGTGCCATCATTCACAACAAACTTCAAGTCAACTGGATTGACTATCATTCTCATATGTTAATCATTGTGCTTCCATATTTTATTATGGGCCATGTCATCAACTCAGTGGTTATTTCTTTTGTAGCCTTTATTCTATAAACCACCAATTCGGCATTAATTCTCGCATCCATTAAGCTAAAGTAGTTATAGGTATAGAACGGACAAATTTTGCCGTTGCATTGATACGCTCTATAATATTGGTGGCCATAATATCATACTTTCTAAATGCACCCACTAATCTAGCCCATCTGACTCAACCATCCCCCTTGTCCAAATACTGTGCTGCCTCAGGTTTCATGCCTCTCATATTATTCAATTGGTTTAAAAATCACACAATCCATATGCTTTTGCAAAGAGAAAGTATGCACCTAGGAATCCATCTGTCTTCTTCTTTCTAGTAGAAAGCTTGAATTTTGTGATTAAATTACCGTTCAAGTGAAAAGATTATTAGGGTCGGTGCTTACTTGCAATCCCAGAATGTATATATACTTGTGTATTTATACAAGTGTACATTCTCATTAAATCGCTAATACCATTTTATATGGTATCATGCAATGTAACATTACAGACATTGTACGATTTGAAGGAGTTCAAATCAAATCTAAAAGAGTTTAGATAAGGGCTCATAGTAAGTCACATTGAGAGATATAAATGTTAAATGTTAGCCTAGCTAAGTGTTAGCTAATTATAATACTCAGCAGATCCAAGAGTTGGAGCCTTATCTGTAATAGGACATAGACCTGGGAATATACTAGTAACTGCATAGTTACAAAAGTTACAATCGGGTGTCAGGAAATGCTAATTAAGCAAGTATATTCTCGAATTAATGTTCCTGATCTATTTCTGCCAATGCGGGTCTATTGGTGGATACCTTAAATATAGATCAGCATATGTCATACCTATAGGGTATAGATAGTTGTTCCTAGTCGACCGTGAGCTTGGAGCTCGTATTGACATATGGGTATCCAGTTAGGACTGGATATGAGAGAGACTCATGACGGCCTCTAATAGAAATTCTATATAAGCTGTCAATAGAAGGTTCTCTCAAGTTTAGTAGTATACGTGGTCTTTTGACCTTAGTGCCATGGTGGGCTTGTAAGTGATCCACCATGTTTTGGTTCCATGCATGTCACATACCTTTCATAGTGTGACCGCTGGGTGTCATTGGGTATGATCCGATGCTTATAGAGTCCGATGTGTACAAATATGAGATCCGTCAGTTCGTATAGGGAGTTCGTTATTCAAATGCTTCAAGACTGTATCTCGAAAAGTCTTGTGGCCATAAGCATTAATCCCGGGAATGAGTTCTGCCAGGGTGGAACAATATGACAAAGGAGTTTGTGTATATTGTTCAGTGAGATACGAGTCTGGAGATAAGACATGGATAAATACTATGGGATTTGACGGTGATAATCTATATCCCCATACATCCAAGATATCATGGCAGAAGGACTATACATATGCGTTGTAACCTCAGCTTGCATTGTTCAACGCACTAATTTGTATATTCGTGACATGTGCGTGAGGCATTGCTCACGAACTTGTTGGGATTTGTGCTTACGTGCTATCCCTTTATGTATGAATATTTATTTACTATTTATACTAGTATTATCATTTCATTAAATCGCTAAATATATTTATATATGGTAAGATACTTGTAACGTTTCAGACATTGTACTATCTGAAAGAGTTCAGATCTGGTCTAAATAAGTTTAGATCAGTGCTAAGAATTAGCAACGCTGAAAGTTATAAATGCTAAGAGTTAGCACTGATAAGAGTTAGCGATATCTAAAGAGTTAAAGTCTTGTCTAAAATGGGACAAAGACCTAAGAATATATTAGTTATAACGTAGTTGTAAAGAGTTGTAAATAGTACTAAAAAATGTCATTATGCAAATATATTCTCAAATATTATGTTCCTGATCTATCTTTACTGATGCTAGTCTGTCAGTGAATACCTTAATAAATATATAGATTGGTGGTATATCTATATTTGGATGGTCCAGATGGTCAGTCTTAGCAAACCATGAGTTTAGTGGAAGCTCGTATAGAGATACGGGTATTCAGTAAGAACTGAATATTGAACAGACTCACAAAGATCTCCAATAGACATCCCATAAAGCCGTCAATTGAGGGTCTTTCGAGTTGAGTAGTATTCGTGGTCCTTTGACCTGAGTGCCACGGTGGGCTTGTGAGTAATCCACCATACTTTGGTTCCACACATGTCAAAAATATTTCATGATCTGACCGCTGAGTGTCGCTGGGTATGGTCCAATGCTCATAGAGTTGGGTGTGCATATATATGGGATCCATCAACTCATTTGAGTGAGTATTATATCATAATGCTCTGAATATTATATTTCAAAAAGTCTTATGGCCATAAGCAGTAATTTTTGGAAAAGAGTTTAACCTTAGGGATAAATAATATTACAAAAGTATTTGGGAATATTATTTATTGAAATATAATTCTAGAGATAAGCTTTCAGTTGGGCATGTAGAGATTTGACAATGTTGATCTATATCTCTGCCCTACCCAGATATAAATTATGGAGGGATTATATGAATATGTTATAACCTCAACTTGTATGGTCTAACGCGCCGCTTTGTAATATTTACAACGTGTGTGTGGGGCATCGTTCACAGACATATGGAGGAGTTTCATATGACAATTCGGGCGTGAACCTAGAGAGTCTCACAATATGAAGTGTACTCATTGTGCTCTGGGGCAGCATAATGGATTGAACAGTTTCATCCTAGAAATTCCAGCAAACAAAAAATATATTTCAGGGTTCTTTGGGTTGTGCACTTGTTTAGACTTAAATGTTAAGTATATCATTTAATTAGTTGACAAGAGTTATTAACTAATTAGATGTTAACAAGTGGCACAATTTTATTCCATGAATTATTTTACCATGAATTCACCCATTAACCATGTTAGTAAAATCAAATAAGGTAAATATTAATTATTCAAATAGTTTTTGAATAATTAAATAAATATTATTTAAATAAATAAAATATAATTTTATTTATTTGTTATTTTATTCCTAAATGGAAGACATACCTAATTTGAGAAACATAAATTAAATTAAGTGGAGCATCATTTTATGATTAATGGTTAATTTTATTAGACCATTAAAATGGCCAGCAAAAATTATTTTGGTAGTTGGCCACTTAATCTAATTTTGGTGGAGCACTTGTGAAGTGTTGAGAGCACTAAAAATGGTTGGGTTTCATTTATGTTAACAAGTGTATGAATCAATTTTTGTGCAAGAGTTGAGAGGAAAAAAAAGAGTTGGTTTTGAAAGAGTTTTTCATTGAACAAAGACTTGTGAGAAAAACCAAAGGAGAAAAAAATTCTTCTTATTTTTCTTTCAAGTAATACAAACCTTGTTGCTATTTTAGCTTCACAATCGCACTAGATTATTGTGAACTAGAATTAAACAAAAGTGCACTTTAAGGTGAGCTCAAAGTTGGAGCAAAGAAATCCAGATTTGAAATCTTCATCGGAAGTCTTCAAATGTATGTTTTATGTATTCTTAAGTTGTTAAGAATTTAAGTACATGTGTATATGTTGATTACATATTTAATTCCGCTGTAAAATTCGTGTATATGATACATGTATTTAGTTTTTTTAATATGTACACAATCACATGCGTACACCCTAAAATACGTCAACAGAACTCATGGAATAGTTTCATTTGACGAGTCGGGCGTAAGACCTAGGGAGTCCCGCGATATGGAGTGTACTCATTATGCACTGGGGCAGCGTGCTAGATTAAAGTGTTTAATCCAGCAATATTCAGCACTATCACAGGAATGCGTACGTGTCTATATTTAAGTATTAAATATAATAATTAGTTAATAATTGTTATTTACTAATTGTATTATTACATATGACGTATTGTGGACCCTCAGTTGAGTTTACCCAAGTGTGGGATTTGGTGGGACCCACTAGGGTAGACTTGGTAACTATTTATGAGGGTCAAAATGGTCATTTTATACTTTAATTATTTAATAGTTAAATAATCAAAATATCTCTTTTATTATATTATATAATATATTATTATTATATTATTATTTATATTAAATTATATATTATATTAATATTTTATTATATATATATATATAGAGAGAGAGAGAGAGAGAGAAAAGTGTGTTGGTGTGTGATTGTGAGAAGAAAATAGAGAAATAAAAAAGAGAAATGGAGAAGAAGAAGAAAAAAGAAAAAAAATGAAGGAAAAAATAAAACTGTTTCATTTTTTTCTATGCTTCAAATTGAAGTAATGGTATATTGTTTCAAAATTCTCCATTTCTTATTATTTTGGAGAAAATGATATAAACACATACCTGACCATTTTGGGGATTAAGAGTTAATCTCGTGCTGAATATAGAGCTGCTGTTCTAGCTCACCAAGCCCACCGTGTTGTTGACTAGAACTGCTCGCGAGTTGGTCTCCATACAGACTCCAAGGAAATACGTATATAACGTTACACATTAAGGTGAGTTCTCAACTTTTCTAATATATTAATATGATTAATATATTTATTTATTGTGTTTTTTTGTATATTTCATGCTTCCGCATCGTATAAATTCGTATATGATACGTGTTTTAGGCAATAGACACAGTTGCACATGTATACACCCACATATATTAGATTCCCTGTCAACAAAGATACATACCCTATGGTGTGAATTTGGAAATGCTTTCCTGATGGCCTTCTCAATGCTTATATATCGATCTGATACAAATACTGGTGTAATGTCATCACCAATCACACCCCTTAGTTTTTGCATAAATCACTCTCACGATGAATCGTTCTCAGAATCGACAATGCTCTATGCAACTGGATAAATCTGATTATTCTCATCCTTACAAATAGTTACAAATATACAGCCAAGATAAGAGCCTTTCAAGAATGTACCATCCACTGCAATCACCGGTTTGATGGATGTGTGAACACCTTTCCCAATGGGTCGAAAAGGATGTCCAGCTCACTTATTTAGTATGTTTGATGCCTAAAGGTGAACTTTGAGTTTTCTTGGTAGAAGAAAAATAATCCTTTGACCTATAAAGGGAAACGATGTTAGACATCGAATTGGGGAGTAACAAGAAGCCATGAAAATAATAATTGACTCTATGCATCAATATCAAATCTGGACTTGGTTAAGCTACTTGCGGGAATTGTTCTCATTGGCTGTAAAGAGTTTACAAAGAGGTAGTGTGAGCCAAATAGAAGGTAGAGACCTTCTAAGCCCTATATTAGTTCTAGAAAGGTAATCCTCAGTGATCTGGGATCAACGAAAAGGAAACCTATGGACCAATATTGATGCTAAAGTCAATTAGTATATTATTGGTTGCAGCACATTGTGACTTGAGGTTTGGTAGATGAATGTAAATGACGGCATTCCGAAATGGATATATCGAGTAAGAGATATTCATGGAACAGCCTGAAGATTTTACGTCCAACCAGACTTCTAGTCTAGTGTGCATGAAAGGTCAGTGGGAGTATAATAGTCTTCTTGATGCTCTTTGTTGATAACATACTGGTCATTGGAAATGATGTCGGTATGTTATAATTTGTCAGAAGTAATTTATAAGAATTTCTCCATAAAGAATTTGGGAGAGACTTCCTTTATACTAGGTATAAAGCTTTATAGAGATAGAGCTAGGAAGCTAATAGAACTCTCCCAAATCATTTCACATCAATAGACATGGTGTTCATCTTTCGAGGAGAGTGTCTTTTCAGATGGAAGAAGAGAGAGTTAAAGTGTCTACCACACCAGATAAATCAACTTTTTAGAGCTTGATGTATGCTATAATGTGTTTGAGACCTTAGATCAATTTGGCTATAAGAGTTATGTGCCGAGTTTACTCTGATTCAAGTGACCTAAGGTACCTTAAGGGTACAAAGGATAAGTTTCTCAAATATGAAGAAAGTAGCTTGCAAGTGAGAAGCGGCACAAAGTCAGAATTTTAGTTTGACCTAGATGATAGAAAGTCTACATCTGGGAATGTGATCATTCTCAATAGTACTAAGCGAGTTGGAATTACACCAAACTGGGATTCACTACTAATTTAGATTAGCAAAACGGATGCCATAATAAGGATTCGTAGGTTTATCGCTGGCATTGGAAAAGTTCCAAGACAGATGGATCATATCCCATAGTTTGGGATAAAATTAGGCCGTAGTATAAGTCGAGGTGCCAAGAGGACACTAGTACTCTAATCATGTTGAGAGGAGTCTCATATAACTAGAGAGATCTTGGCATATGGAGATGTGATTATTTGTAGAAGTGATCCATAAATAATTTAGTGAACCCACAATCTAAAGGCCATAATTTTAAAAGTGTTTATGAAACAAGTGGAGTCGATGTGTATGAGATGCCATCAGGAGTAGCACTAGAGTAAGTGAAAGATTGTTAGGGTTGGTGCTTACGTGCCAACCTTCAATGTATATATACTTGTGTATTAATACAAGTGTACATTCCCATTAAATCGCTAATACCCATTTATATGGTATTATGCATGTAACGTTACAGACATTGTAGATCTGAAAGAGTTCAGATCAGATCTAAAGGAGTTTAGATAAGGGCTCATAGTCAGCTACGCTGAGAGATATAAATGTTAAATGTTAGCATAGTTAAGTGTTAACTGGTTATAATTCTGAGCAGATCTAAGAGTTGGAGCCTTGTCTGTAATGGGACATAGACCTGGGAATATACTAGTAACTGTATAGTTACAAAAGTTGTAATCGGGTGTCAGGAAATGCCAGTTGCGCAAGTATGTTCTTGAATAATTGTCCCTGATCTATTTCTACCGATGCGGGTCTGTCGGTAAATAACTTTATATATAGATGGCCGTTCCTGACCGACTGTGAGCTTGGAGCTCGTATTGACATATGGGTATCCAGTTAGGACTGGATATGAGACAGACTCACGAGGGCCTCCGATAGACACCAAATATGAGCCATCAACGGAAGGTCCTCTCGAGTTGAGTAGTATACGTGGTCCTTAGACCTGAGTGCCACAGTGGGTTTGTAAGTGATCCACCATACTTTGGTTCCATGCATGTCACAAACCTTTCGTGGTGTGGCCACTGGGTGTCACTGGGTATGGTTCAATGCTTGTGGAGTCCGGTGCGTATAGATATGGGATCCGTCAGCTCCCATGTGGAGTTAGATATCCAGATACTTTGAGACTATATCTCAGAAAGTCTTGTGGCCACAAGCAATCATCCCGAGAAAGAGTTTCGCCAGGGTGGAACAATATGGCAAAAGAGTTTACGTATATTATTTAGTGAGATACAAGTCTAGAGATAAGACATGGATGAGCACTAGGGGATTTGACGGTGATAATCTATATCCCCGCACATTCAGGATATCATGACGGAAGGACTATACGTATGCGTTGTAACCTCAGCTTGCATGGTTCAACACGCTGATTTGTTTATCCGTGACGTGTGCGTGGGGCATTGCTCACCGACTCATGAAATAGTTCAATTTGACGAATCGGGCGTAGGACCTAGGGAGTCCTGTGATATGGAGTGTACTCGTTGTGCACTGGAACAGCGTGCTGGATTAAAATGCTTAATCTAGCAATATTCAGCAATACCACGGGAATGCGTGTGTATCTGTATTTAAGTGTTAAATACAACAATTAGTCAATAATAATTATTTACTAATTATATAATGACACGTGGTGCATTGTGGACCCTCAGTTGAATTTACCCAAGTGCGAATTTGGTGGGACCCACTAAAGGTAGACTTGGTAATTATTTATGAGGGATAAAATGGTCATATCTCACTTTGATTATTTAATTATTAAATAATCAAAATATCTCTTTTATTATATTATATAATATATTTTTATATTATATTATTTTATTATATAATATTTATTATATTATATTATTTTTTATATATAATAATATTTTATTTTTTGGTGCTAAATAGTTGGCACTATTATGTAATATTATATTATTATTATTATATTAATATTATATATTATATAATATTTTATATTATATAATATATTATATTATTATTTTATATATATTAGATATATAAAGAGAGAAAATGTGAAAGTTTGGGTGAGTGTTGCATTTTGGCTGAGAGATGAGCAAGAAATGAAGAAGAGAAAATGGAGAAGAAGAAGAAAGAAAAACAAATAAGGAAAAATGAAAATTTTTCTTATAGTTCTAATTGAGGCAATTGTGAATTGATTCAAATTCTCCATTTCTTATTTTTTTAGAAAAAATAATAAAAACACACTCGGTTATTTTAGAGTTTAAGAGTTAAACCCAGTGTTGCATATAGGGTGGTTGTTCTAGCTCACCAAACCCACCCTGTTGGTGATTAGAATTGCCATCGAATTGGTCTTCATGCGAACTCTGAAAAATTACTCATATAACGTTACACGTTGAGGTGAGTTTTCTACCCTATAAATATATTAATGCGATTAATATATTTTATTTGTTGTGTTTATTGCATATTTTATGCTTCCACCGCGTTAAAATTCGTATATGATTCGTGTTTAGGCAATAGACACACTTACACATGCATACACCTACATGTCTTAGATCTCCGTCGACATTATATTTGTCTATTGACATCTGCAAAATTATTCTTGATCATATGAATAATTATTCGACTCTTTGCTTGACAATGACTGTCACGCAATCGGTCTAGTTGACATATGTGCTCCTCGTCAATTCTTTACACAATGAAATATTTTCGAGCATCCGTGGACACAGCACGAACTCGCCACTTACACCTTTCATCATTATATTTTTGTCTCAAACCGATCTTTTGTAGACCTGAGCACCTTAAAGCTCTAAGTACCCTTTAATGCATGTATACTGAGAGCATCATATATTACTTTCTTGTTAGGAAATAACTTTCCAACCACTACTTTCCTAATTCCTGAATACGATGCCCCATCTATAAAACTTAAGTCAAAAGTCGGTATTGTAGGGATAAACTAAAATGGGTTTTGTGGGTAAATAACATTGTCATATTCAATTATGGGCGACAGACATAAATTACTAAGTTCTTCATTCTGATATTTTGACATGTCTCCTTTACCTCCTTCTTTTATATCATTTAAACCATTTCCATGATCATCTCCATCATTATCACCATTACCATTGTCATAAGCATACTCACACCAATCTATTTGGCTATCATAATGAGTATAAGGTGGGTCATCATTGTATCTAAGTAGAAAAATATTGTAGTCGCATGACGTGTTAGATAGGACTTTCACAGATAATAATGTTGGGGGATTACTACTAACATAGTTACTATCACTTGTGGATATGAAGTGGTTATGCAATTATTATTGAATCTTTACAGGAACTTGCCAAATCTCATTATAATTAATTGGTCAAAGATCCGCATTAACACATAATGGTATAAAGCCTCTTCTATTAACTCTAAATAGAAACTGCACTTCTTGATCACTGTGAATTATCAACGGTATAGCACTAATTCACACTGTAGGTACTGATATTTTCATAGTGACATTGTACTGCTCAAAACTCAATCCAATTCTACAACCCACTAAGTTCTTAAGTTGATCATAAGCCACATCACTAGAAACCGTCATAGCAATATTTTGATACCTAACATATCTCTCTTCGCCATTACTAGAACTCTTCCATCTTCTCCAAAAACATATAAAAAGTGGCTTAATCCCATAGCACCTACATTATAAAAAAATTAAATGAAAATAATTAGTAATTCAGTATAAATTTTTAAATTCTGTTATATGACACGATAGGTTTCTGTCGCACTATAATAGTGGCGCGATAGGATTCTCGCACTAATTCAACCTGTGTGATAGGGTCTGTAACTTTCTAGAATTTTTTTTTATCTTTCCACCATCAACTAACAAGTCTTATTTACACTTAAATTTGTTTCCAACAAGTCTATATATGTTTCTAATAAATCTATTTTTAATTTAAATTACAAGACATCCCCACATTTTATTACAACATAAATAATAATTTAAAATATAAATTCATCTTACCATTTTTATTTAATAAATGAAGATTCTGGTGACTATTTTAATATAATAATGAGATTCATTTTTTTAATATATTTTAATTACAAACAAGTGAGTGTGTTTTTTTTTTTTGGGCTAGTTAAGTAATATATATACTAAAAGTATTTTCATCTAAAATTATAAAATTTGGCTTAAAATATTATAAAATTGTAACGAAGGCCCAAAAAGTAACCGGTGTTAAAAATTAGCTATTTGCGAGAAAATTCCCTAGAACAATCCAAGTTGATATGTTTTTCGCATTATTTCTGTTCATATGAATAATTTAATACCAAAATTCAAATGGGAATTTCATCAGTGCAATGGGGATGATGATTGATGACGACAACTTTATTATTTAAAAGCTTTATGCCCAACGACTTCTGATTTGATTTGTTTACGTGTTAGGGTATTTATTCGTACTACCAGAATTATAATTTTTATTTTCTTTTGTGTTTATTAATAACTATGTCAATTCTAACATTTGTTGACCTGCATTGTCAAACAGTATAAAGAAGTATATCCCATGGCATTCCATGAAATGCATGCTTCTATGTTTTTATTTAACCAAAATAATGAATATTGTCATAATATTTAATGGTCCCTTGTTGATTTTGAATCTATTCTAAATTTAAGTAGGGCTAAAAGTTTTAGTAAAAAGGAAGCTGTTTGTGTGCCTCAAATAGTGCAAACTTCTGGTTGTTTTTATTTTTTAATTTTTTAATTTTTCATTTGCAGTTAGAACTTGAGGCCATTTGCTATGTTTATAAATTTAAGCAATGGGTTTTGGTGAGATGAATTTAGCTATGTTTATATATTTAAAAAAAATTTATGTTTGCATAAAGATCATATATAGACAACTATCACTAGATTGTTGTGAAATGTGATGGATAAAGAAGCTAGCTTGTCAAAATAAAATTGCATTACTGCATTACAAGATGTTATTTTTGTTTATAATTTATCTATTGACGAGTGACAGATTTTATAATGGAAGATGGATAGTTTTATTAGTACACAACTTTTTGTTATTGAATAAAATTCCTCTAAAAAAAAGGATTATGGTCATTTATTTATTTATTTTTATTATTTCTTTCTTAAGATATATGAGTATATAATATATCTTACAAATTAATGAATAAATTATTGTGTTGTCCTTATGACTTAAACCTATTATGTAGTTAAACCTATTATGTAGTTGATTCAGTTATTATTATTATTATTATCACTAATGCAAATAATATTGATTCATATTAAATTTTTATAGTTGCTTTAATATTGAATCATTAAATATTATGATTTTTTATGTTAAAATTTTCAAAGGTGGATAATAATATTTATTTGAATATTCATTCATATAATTAATCATATATTGATCATACTCCAAATAGAGGAGAATTATTAATTTTTTTTCCTTTAAGAAAATTATTATGTTTAATTCTCTTTATAAACATGAATATTCTTGTTTCATTAAAAGCCACAAGTGTGAATTTTTGTGTTGATCTAATATGCATTGCGTTAAATGTGTTACTTAAAAAATAAATGTGCACATTATTATATATTTTTATAGGTTTTTTGCGTTGAAAATATATGTTTCACTTTAATTATATGTAATTTTAAAAATCTTTAAAATGTGGGAGTTTTTTTAAACTGAATGATGAGAAAGTTAAGAAGGGGAAGTCTTAAAGTTGAGAACTATAAGTTTCTTATTTTGTGATGTATATTGTATGTTGATTCTTTGAAGTATATAGTTTTTTCAAACTAATGTTTTTTTATGAGGAATTGAATTTTATTTCGATTTCAAAATTTTTTCGAAGAATCAAGTCAATTTAAATTTACACACCGTTGAGTTTTTTAACATGCTATATACAATGGGATTATATAAAAATCCTATAAATACAATATTTTCAAGATTTTTGAAGAAAATCATAAAAAGACTTTTGAGAAAAGTCTAATAAGATTGTAAAAGGAATTCTGCTTAAACCCATTTTTATATAAGACGAGAATTATATAAAAATCTCATAAATAAAAGATAAAGAAAATTATAAAAGCACTTTTGAGAAAAGTCTAATAAAATTGTCAAGGGGATTATACTTAAACTCATTTTTATAAAAAATGAGAATTATATAAGATTCTCATAAATAAAATACTTTTGAGAAAAGTCTTGTCAAATTATCGAGAGGCATGTATTTTGTTAGGGATAATACTCTAAAAATATGTACTTGTATTATTTTTATGAAATTAATAAAATTGTAATTTTATACTTGATGAGTGTTCATAATTTTATGATATAAATATCAGAAAATCCCTTGTTTATTTATGTAATCATAACTTTAGTATATAATTGTTATATACAAGAGGATTAAAATTATGGATAATAAACAGAAAAAGTCTGTAATAAATTAATTAAAGTTTGGAATATTTAATTAAATATTACTAGTGCGGTCCACAAACATTTAAAATGTAGTGATCTTATCCGGATTACTAATGTAGTGACATTATGGTAGAGGCACTATATATAATATGATTATATAGGATTGGACCAAACATAGTTTGAATTCTTATGTAAAATACCGTTGTTAATTAAGAATTCAAATAACGTCAACCGATGATCATATGGTGATTAACCTTAATCCTGAGTGATCATAAACTCTTGTTTATGTCATTATGTCATTTGAAATACTCGTTATAGTTTGTTTAAAGAACAGACTAAAAACTTATATTTTAGTGGCATTATGAGATAAACGGTTGGGAATATGATTTACAGATATGGAATTCATTCATTCCTAATAAAAGTTAGAAAAAAGGTTCTCTTAAGGGTTAATTCTAGAATTGAACGGTTAGAGCACTCAATTTGTAATAATATTACAAAATAACTGTTTACTGGTGAATTAATGGTACTTAAGGATAAAAAAATAATTAGAGGGGTAAAACGGTAATTAACCTAACTCTAATTATGAACTATCTATGGAGGGTTAAATTGCATGTAGTGATTAAATCAATGGACTGTTCTATGTTTTCTGAGTAAATTATATCTACAATTTTAAGAGTGCAATTCCAGGTTTTTAATGGAATAACACTGAAATTAATAAATTAAATTAATTAATTAAAGAATTTAATTAATTATTCAAAATTTATTGCAGCTTTAAATTGTAAGTCCATAGGTCCCCAATACCATCTCTTTCGTAATTACAGTGAACAAATAAAAAGGATTGTGTTATTACACAAATTGTTTGTGTCCAAAAAAATAGTTTTCAAATACGTATAGTTTATATTTGGATAAAATTAAATAATTAAGAATTAATTAATATTGATAAGATCTTATCTAAATATAATTAAATATTTAATTTAAGAAATTAAATAAATAAAATCTTAAGGATAATTTTTAAAATTATCAAAAAAAATTTAATTTTAATTTTAGTATTTTTCTTTTATTAAAAGACTAATAATGCTCAAATGTTGAGTATTATACGTTAACCACAAAGAGTAAGACTCTATATAATTTACATGAATTAGGTCTCTTTTTAAGAGATAATAATTTAATTAGTAAATGTTATAAATTAAATTATTATTTTAAAATAAGAAGACTAGTCTAAATAAAACACAACACACATATGTGAAAAATGCAGGATACGTATTTTTTTAAAGAGAAGAAAAACAAAGAAAGAAGCTCACTCTTCCTCTCACTGTAGAACAAAAAGCTTGGTTTGGAATCTTTTAGTAGAAGAAAACTCTGCGTGGATTCAAAATATGTTCTTGTTAAATTTTATTTACTTTAACATTAAATTCATATATTCATAAAATCCTTAGATAAAAAGTGTTTTTATCTAATGAAAACAAAGATTATATAATTTTTTATTTTCTATTCCGCTGCGTTATGAATGTCATAACAATAAAACCTTCCAACATATTTAAACCTACAAGAGAGTCATTTATAAAAGTAACCCAACTTCTATTATTGGAGATCCCATGAAGGATGTTCAATGGGTAGAAATAATCCATACTGTGTGACTTATTTTAACACTTATATTATGGACATATCTTAGATGAGATATGTTTTTACTCATCCTCATGAAAAAAATGCTTATTTTGTGTGACATTAGGAAGGGTATTCACCCGAAATGAGTTCAAGGCAAATATACTCTTGTAAGGCATGGGTCACATGTGTCATTAGATGGCTCGCCTATGTAAGAGTAGTTGTTGGTCATGATTATGAGAATTGAGTTGTTCTCTAGAGCTCCTATTAAAATCAAGATGGAGCGCAAGGTTATTAATTCGCCAACCCGCAAAACTAAGTCTTCGTCACTATTTATATGTGTTATAATTAAAGTTTGGTCAAAGAAACTGTGTTTAAAATATAGTTTACTCAGATCTCTCAAGTGGATTCTATAGCACTAAGTATAGGTTCAAGTTCGAAAGACATATATACCTTTTATATAATAGAAAGTTGCTTTTATATATTTTTGTTATTGATTGTATATTATATTTCTAATATATCAAAAATATATATGTAAATAAAAGTTTTCAAATCTTTTGTGGGTGATTGTTGGAGAAAAAGTTTTGAAAATATTTTAAATAGTTAATAAGTAATAATTTATTAATATAGTTTTAATATTGTAAATTACATATTACAAAAATTTACATTATTGTATTATTGTTATTATATAGTAGTTATAATATTTAATTAGTCATTAACTTAGTTTAAATATTTGAGAGTTACAATATTTATTTATATAATTATTACTATTATTACAAGAGTTATAATATTTATATTATATGGAATTACTATACATTAAATTATTCTTATTAATTCTAAACAAATTATTTAGCCATACTACTACTATATAAATGGTGCTAATCTTTCATTAAAAAGGTCGGTGCAAAAAAAAAAGGAAATGAGAGAAACTTAATTTTGGTAGTATGTGTGTGTAAGTGAAGAAGAGAAAAGAAAATGTATTATTTATATGATATTTTTAATTTGAGATTTGAGTAACTTTGACAATGGAGGTTTGGTATGATTTTTCAGTGGTCGTACTTATCGAGGAGAATGATTGAGTATAAGATTGAGTCTTGAAATTATATAAATTTGTCACTACCGGCATGAGAGAATGACTATTTAACTTTAGGACAATGTTGTATGGCATACCTCTTTATACTCAAGGCCAAATTTTTTTTTTACTCTCTTTTCATTTTTTGTTTTATATTATGGTTGCTGATAATTCTTATCTTACAAATATTAAAATAATATATATTCTAATATATAGTTAAATAATTTTTAGAATAAATATACACAACACAAACCCTTGTACTAGACAAAGACATTCTTTTCGTGGTTTTGTTGTCTATATATTAAGATTTGATTTTAAAATGATGCTTTAGTGTTCATTAAAATTTTAATTTGGTTCTTAACTTAAGTTTCATTTTTGTTTTTCATAATTTATGTTATACTACTCAAATTTAAATATGAAGTAATTCAATTACTAGTTTTTATTTATTCACATCATTGTTGGTTTTCTTTTTAGTATTTATTTTATTTTATAATAAAGTAGAATAAATTTACCCAATATCTCTTTTATTATGATAATAAGTTTTTTTGTCATAATTCCTTATGATTTGCATATTGTAAACTTGATGGAATAAGTCAAATATTAAAGTAGAGGATTAAAAAGAATCAAAAATTGAGTGCTCGAAGCAGGTACAATATATATGGATAGTATTGTTTATATGATTCTTGTGCATGAAAATTCTTGTTATGTATCATTAAGATTAAATTAATAAATTCTATCATGATGAAAACAAGTAATTGTATTTGAAAATGTATTTTTTTTTATATCAATCTAATTTATTAATGAAAGTTTTTTTTCCCAAAACAAATGCTACTTAATTATATTTTGTTGGCTATGGATGTCATATATGATAATTTTTTATATTACTGGAATCAAATGAGGTAAATGGTTGAGTAGTAACAATGTCGAATTGAGACAAACTACAAAAGGGAAATAATTTTTTTTGAAGAAAAAAACATCCACAACGTTTATTATAGGTTGTAAAACTATTTTTCAACACTTCATAATTGTTAAGGATTATATATACAACATTCGGTTCAGCCATTATTAACTGTTGTAAAATATGCATTCCATATAACGTTGTGCATATGCATTCATAGCATTTAAGAAACACATTGCAAAAGTCAAATCTATAGTGGAAATGGGTTAAAGCAATTGTTTATTAGGTTAGGTCGTTAAATTTGCATTTATATACATACTAGTCTTAACTCGATGTAACCAATAAAAATTATGTGACATGTGCATTGCGTTCTCAAATGTTAATATCAACTCAAGTTATAATAGACATATTGAGATTATAACCAATAAAAATTTGTGATTTAATTTGGATATCGATTACTTTAACTAATCCTTTGGGTAAAACAAGAGATTTAAAGTTCATATCCTGTTCATATTGAGATTGGGAGGATTTTAGTAGAATATTTTGTAATATTTAAAAAGAAAATAATTTTTTAAGAAAAAAACAATGTAATTTAAACTGTTAGTTACTGTGTTCAATGTTTTATGTGAGTGAAACTGATAATTCTTATCGCAACATGACTACAGAACTGAAAGCTGCCTCTGGTTGCTTTTCAGTCCACGAAATGTGATACCCATTTATATTTTATTAAACAAAATCAAATATCTTGACAAAATAAATAAATAAAATAAAGTCAAATATCCACATTCACAAAACAAGTGTTGCAGATTTTACGATGATTCTCAGCTAAACAAATCAGAAAGGTTCTAGCTTCCTTTGTGGACTGAAAAGGAAATATCAGAAAACAGAAATTTCCGAACTCAGAAAATTTCTGAAGCCGCATAAAAGTGGTCCAGTTAATTTGGAATATGCTTTGGGGAGAAAAAAAATTAGGAATTTGGAATATTGTCTCACTTTTTTCACATTAAATCTAAACGTTTACAATAATAGAATAACAAAAATGTAACAAAATTAAATTAAATTCAAAACTTACAAATTTTTGTAATTTTTTTAATTTCACAATTGATTCATTTACTTTTAATCTTTAAAATGTGATGATTTTAAAATAAATTTATAAATTCTCGAATAAATTGAGTAAAGTCGAGAGAGTTATCATCTAATTTTAGTTTTGAGAGAGAGAGAGGAAGTTTCAAAAATATTTCCGCGAAAGGAATAAAATTGGTAAAAATTTATGTCTTTGATCATAAAAGAATAAAATAATTGACTATAGTCAAATAAATATAATTATAAAAAATTTCAATTAGTTTTTAAAATTTCCCTTTTTTATATTGGTCATCTTTCTTCCCAATAACTAAAACATTATTATTTATTTTGAATATTTATTTACGGATGATTTTTATATATTTTTTTTAAATATTTTAAATAAGAGATATAACTTCCAATAAATAAGAAAAGAATTTGAAATTTTATCAAGAGTAATGAAAATAAAATAAAATTTTAAATTAATAAAATCATATTAAATATTTTTTAAAAATTTAGTGAATAAAATATATATTTTCAAATTTTGAGTAGAGTTACATAAATTTAAATATTCTAACGAGTTTAAATAATCTAATCTTTATAAATTACAAAAGTCAATTTTTGCTACCGTACCACATTCTCACAAATTAAGTGGCTTGAATTTTCAATAAGTTAGAACAGTTAAGAAATTTGAAAAGTTTTGAAGTGCAAACAGAAATAACATTTTTCGGGACAACCCGACCCAAACTACGAGGAGTGAAACAAAGGTTGTAGTTGCAATCATAGAAATATAATCCAGGTTGCTCTACAAAATGAAAGACTAGAAAAGAATGAGAATCTAAACATCATTTCTGAATTTGAAACATCATTCATAGAACAATGAATTGGACTATTCTACTAGTATAGTAGTGTGTGATTACTTGAGGGAAGCAAGTCAGGCCAAATTACAAAAGCCATACATCAGAACATTTGAGTCACTCTCCTATCTGCTGCCCATCAAAATACTACATTTCCATATTTGCCAGTTTTCTTCATTTACCCAGAGCAAAAAAAATACAAACTATTAAGAAAAATAACAAATTTAAGCACGTCCCAATGGACTAGCATTAGGGAACATACACCAAAAAGCTCTACTTTCACGCCTCCCTTCACACTCTGTAACTCCTGCATTACCCTTACTACTTCCACCTACGAACAAAAGTGAAAATGAGAAATACTGACAGGCAGAACGTACCTCAAAACCTTCAAGAGACTCCGTCCCAAGGTCCAACTTAACTACCATGGGAGTTGCCATCTAGTCATTGATACTCTCCCTCCATCATTCAGGAGGAATCAGGCCTTCCTCTTCTTCCCCACCAGCATATCCTTCATCGCGTCCACCACTTGGTGATCTTCTCAATTCCCCCTGTTGATCATCAAATGAATTACCATAATTTCCCCTCCCACCATCACCACCACAAGGGGATCGCAACCTCTCACGATGTTGATGTTGGTGTTGGGGCGGTGGAGATAACCGACCTCGTTCCATCATTGCCTGATGAAAGCTGTGCATTGGTGAGCGTCCATGTGAAGATGTTGCCCTGTCATTCCTATCAGGGCTGCAGCTGCGGTCACGGTTCCAATTTTTATTGCGATCAACACAACTGTCAGACCCATCATGGTAATGACCCCTGTCATATCCATCATTGTAACCAGTCATACCTGTCAATACATAACAAAGACATGATTTCTCAATACACAATACATTTTCTCATTCGAAGAACAAGACTTCCTAACAAAACATAGCAAAGGAACAATCGTATAAAATATCAATTTGACTTTCTGGGCACTTCTGCTTATTTATGCCTCATCCAGACATGATAGTTTCAAAAAATTTCTGCAGTTTTACCAATGTTAGGATATTAATAAAAGAGTGCAAAAGATAAAATTTAACCAGATATATAAATGTCCCAGTGCATAAGGAAAGCTAAAAGAGTTATTGCAAATGTTCAGCCAAATTGAAATTAGTTTTTCATTCCAAGATAACTACTCTGAATTCAAAAATTTAGATTATAAGTACTGAATTAAAATCTAATTTCACTGAAAGTTGTGACCTAAAATATAGAACACAGCTACTCCAAAAGAAAATTAAATAAAAAAATTTTAAAAAAAAACTATACAGATAATGATAAGAATATTTCTCCAAATGAGTTTTGGTGTAAGATAAAGAAAATTCATTTTTCTAGAAAATCCGAGCACCAGCACAAATATCCACAGAGAAGAACTATACATATCACTAGAAATTGCCATCACACCTGTCATGAGAATCAAGGTCATCTCCACGGCCTGCATCTCTAGAAGTTGAACCCGAAAAACCCCAACCACCCCTCCCACCATTCCTTCCACCATAACCTGAATCACTACGGCCACCATGGCCCCCATCACGGCCAACAGAACCAGGAGCCCAGCGTCTAGGCCTGCCCATCCCTCCACCACGTGAGGCCATATCACGAAGTTCAGGAGGAACTCGCTGGTTTGCCCCTTCCAAAAGTTTGATAAGATCGGTAGCATACTTTGCATCCTGGTCACCAAAAAAAGTACATGCCAATATGCCACTCCAGTGGCACCAGCCCTGCCAGTCCTCCCAATTCTGTGAACATAATCCTCCACTCCAGTGGGGAAGTCGTAATTTACAACCACTCTGCAAAAGAAGTTAAAAAGAATTAGTTGTAACCATGATATTTTTCTACTCCTAATAAATAAAAATGGAGAAAGTGGGAATTATCAGAAGACAAAAGGTTATGTGACTTGCAACCGATATTCCAAAGCCTTTTAAGACCAGTGGAGGCTAAAAGCTGCTGAATGCTACATTGAAAAAACAGAAGTAGCCAGATGAACATGAATCGGTCATTTAAGCACTTGAGAACATGCATCATGTATGAGGATTGAATATGAACTTTAACAGTGCACACAACTAAAAGGTTTTAAGGAGTAAAAAGTCCAACTGGCACCCAAAAAAGTCCAATGTAGTAGTACCCAAAAACATGGACCTAGGTTCCACATAATGCAGTTTGTACCTTTCCATAAAATTCCTATAGCCATACAACAGCAAGTTTAACCAACATTGATAATTTTATAGAAGTGACAATAAATAGGATAGTCCCCAACCTGATGTCCTTAATATCCAATCCTCAAGCAGCAACATCAGTGGCTACAAGCACTGGAGACCTCCCAGTGCGAAATTGATTCAACACATAATCCCTCTCACCCTGAGATTTGTCTCCATGAATGGCAGCAGCTCCAAACTGACGAGTCAGATTGCGAGTCAGTTGATCGCACATCTTTTTAGTTGAACAAAAAACAATTACTTTTGACTCCGGTTCTTGAGAACACAATATTTGCTCCAGTCTTCTATGTTTTTCCATGGGCGCCAATACTTCAATATACTATAAAAAGTCCAATATTCATAAATTATCAAACATTTAAAACAGTAATCAATATCTTCAGATATATCCTTCGCATAAAAATACAATAAAAAGAAGCCAATAAATTAATGAAGGCAGAAGAGCATTTCAGAAGCGAATGAATATACAACTATTTTGAAATTGACAATGACCAGCACTGGTAAAGTTCACACCTGGGTGATGGCCTTGTTCGCAGCAAGCTCATCAACATTGCCAATGTTAACCTGAACAGGGTTCACCAATAGATCTGCTGCAATTTTCCGGACATCTCTTGGCCATGCTGCCATATACATGAGGGTCTGGCGACAAGTAGGGACCTCCTTCACAATCCTCCGTATCTGAGGTTCAAAACCCATGTCTAACATGCGATCAGCCTCATCCAGCACCAGGTAAGAAACTTGACTGAGGCTGATTCTCCTCATCTCGAGAATATCATTCAACCGGCCAGGAGTGGCAACCACAATATCCACTCCTCTGTCAATGTCTTTTAACTGAGGACCCTTTGGCGCTCCTCCATATAAACACTTCACAACATGATTGATGCAGGCTCAAGTGTTTAGAAAAAAGAACACCACAAGATTGGAAGAATGAAAACAAACACTCACTTTTATTAAAATAAACTCAAACACTGAATAAAATAAAATTGGTACAAGCTCACCACTCAAGAGAATTACAATGGGATACAGAATAATTCACCACCCAAAGAACCCTACAAGAGATACAGAACTCTCAAACTCACCACTCTAAGGAATCCACCCAAGAGATACAGAGTTAAATGTAGAAACTCTCATAAGAGAACTCTTCCACATACAAGTAATTTAAAATTCACTCTCTGCCCTTCTCCTCTCATCCTTAGGTATTTATAGAAATTTCTTGGGAGGGCTACTGCAAAGCACTCATTACAACATTAAAACTTGGTGGTTGGGAGTTTACAAAAGACAGCAATTAAGACTTACAACTACCCTTACACCAAAAGTCTACAAATACAGCAAATACAATAAATGAAGCATTAAATTCGAACATAATATGCTATAAAGTCTTGGATGGAGACAAAAGTCTTCAATTCTTGCAAGTTGTCAAGATTTGGCTCACCTAATAACTGTCTGACCTTCCTTTAGTTATTAGGATTCAACTTACTCTAGAAAACTTATATTCATGTGCTGTAAAAAGGATTTAGAACTAGACACATATAATTTTTGAGTAGTATGAAGATTACCCAGAAATTCCTTCCGAAACAGTACCAGATAAATTCCAAATTTACCATTGAAATTCATTTAGTTCTATTTTTAGCTCCATGTGATCAGACACTCCTGTGTCAAACTCCTCTGGTTGGAAAAGACTCGACCTCGAGTCCACTTCGTTATCATCCTTATAAGAAAATAGATCAGCAACATTGAATACATTGGAAACACCATAAGATTCTGGAAGCTCAATTTTGTATGCATTTTCCCCAATTCGTTTTATCACCTTAAATGGTCCATCAGCTCTCGGTTTGAGTTTAGCAAACTTGCCACGAGGGAACCTTTCTTTTCTGAGATGAACCCAAACTAAATCTCATTCTCGAAATTCCATTTTCTTGCGATGCTTATTGGCGCTATTTTGGTACTTCTCGTTTAGCTTCAATATTTTCTTCCTAACTTCTTCATGCAATTTTTTTATGTTCTTCACTCGTTCTTCAGCATCTGCACTAAATTGGTGAGTAATGGAAAAAGGGACTAAATCCAATGGGCTTGTGGGATTCTGACCATAAACAATTTCAAACGGACAATAACCCGTAGATTGGCCTTTTGTCCGATTGTAAGCAAATTCAACTTGAGCCAAAATAAGATCCCACTGACGAATGTTCTTTCCAACATAACACCTCAAAAGGTTTCCCAAACTGCGATTTGTGACTTCCGTTTGTCCATCAGTTTGAGGATGATAGGAAGAACTGAAGTTAAGTTGAGTTCCAAGCTTCCTCCAAAGAGTGCGCCAAAAGTGACTCGTGAACTTAGTATCACGATCTGAGACGATAGTCTTAGGAATTCCATGTAGTTTCACAATTTCTTGAAAATATAAGTCAGCTACATGGGAAGCATCAAGAGTCTTGTTGCAAGGAACGAAGTGCGCCATTTTGGAAAAATGATCCACCACCACCATGACAGAATCTTTATTTCTTTGAGTTCTTGGTAATCCCACAACAAAATCCATGCTAACATCTTCCCAAGGCGTTGTAGGAACAGGAAGTGGAGTGTATAAACCAGTATTTTGGCCATGACTCTTAGCCACATGACAGATTTTACACCTATCCACATACCTCTGAATATTCATCTTCATCTTTGGCCAATAAAATTTTTCTTGTATCAATGCCAAAGTCTTGTCTCTCCCAAAATGCCCGCCAAGTCCACCATCATGAGATTCTTTGATAATAGACTCTCGAAGAGAACATTGAGGAATACACAAGCGGTTGCCTTTAAAAAGATACCCATCATGCAACAAGAATTGTTGAAAAGAGCCATGCTTGCAATCTTCTATGATTTTTCCAAAATAAGCATCATCTTTGTAGAGTTCCTTCACAATCTCAAAGCCTACAACTTTCACTTGCATAGAGGACAGCAAGGAATATTTTTGACTTAATGCATCAGCCACTACATTTTGAACTCTAGATTTATGCTTAATAGTGAAGTTGAAGGATTGAAGGAATTCAACCCAATGAGCATGACGTCTATTAAGTTTATGCTGGCTATTTATGAACTTAAGTGCTTCATGATCAGAATAAACAACAAAAGGTTTTGGAAGAAGATAATGACTCCAATGATCTAGAGCTCGACAAATAGCATAGAACTCTTTATCATAAGTAGAATACTTCTTGCGTGAGTCACTCAATTTTTCACTAAAGAAAGCAATGGGTTTACCTTCTTGACTAAGGATAGCGCCAATTCCCACATTTGATGCATCACACTCAACCTCGAACACTTTGTCAAAATTTGGTAATGCAAGAATAGGGGCTTGGGTTACCTTTGCTTTGATGATGTCAAAACTACTTTGTGCTTCATTTGTTCACTTAAAGTGATCACCCTTTAAACATTCAGTGATTGGTGCCATGATTGAACTAAATCCTTTAATGAAACGCCGGTAAAATGAAGCTAATCCATGAAAGCTTCGAACATCATGAAGAGTTTGAGGAATAGGCCAGTTCAAAATAGCTTCCACCTTACTAGGATCCATTTTGATTCCATCTTTAGAAACTACATAGCCTAGAAAGATAAGGCAATCTGAGAAGAACTCACATTTCTTTAGGTTGACGTAAAGCTTCTGTTTCCTCAAAGTGTTGAAAACTTGGTGAAGATGATCCAAGTGTTGTTCCTCATCTTTGCTATACACAAGAATGTCATCAAAGTAGACAACAACGAATCTTCCAATGTAGTGCTTCAGAACATGATTCATCAAACGCATAAAACTACTGGGAGCATTTGAAAGTCCAAAAGGCATGACCTTCCATTCATAAAGCCCATCTCTTGTCTTGAATGCTGTCTTCCATTCATCACCTGGTTTCATTCTTATTTGATGGTATCCACTTCGTAGATCAATCTTGGAGAAAATACAAGCTCCATACAATTGATCAAGAAGATCATCAAGTCGAGGAATTGGGAAGCGATAATCAACGGTAATTTTGTTGACAGCTCTACTATCAACACACATGCGAAAAGAACCATCCTTCTTGGGCACAAGGAGAGCAGGAACAGCACAAGGGCTCTTACTTTCTTCAATTAAGCCTTTGGACAAAAGCTCATTTACTTGACTTTGAAGTTCAGCATGCTCCTTAGGACTCATTCTGTAGGCTGCTTTGTTTGGTAGAACAGCTCCTGGAATAAGATCAATGCCATGTTGAATGTCTCTCATGGGAGGCAATCCTGGTGGTATCTCATCTGGTACTACATCATGAAATTCTTGAAGTAGCTTCTTCATTATAAAAGGTGGCTCAGGACTATCATTGTTTTCTTCAAACACCACAAGAGCAAAGGCTTCATCAACCTTTAAAAATTCCCTCTTACATTCAGAAAGAGTCAAGAAATTATTTCCCTCCCCTTTAAAAGGCTTAGGAACATTGATCATCTTAGAAGGACCCAAAATGACTTTAACACCATCCTTGACAAAGGAATAAGTGTTTTTATGGCCATCATGAATAATTTTTCTATCATATTGCCATGGACGACCAAGAAGTAAATGACAAGCATCCATTGGAACAACATCACACCAAACTTCATCTTTATAGTTTTTTCCAATAGAAAAAGATACTAGGCAACGTTGATTTACCTTAATTTCATTTCCCTTTTTGAGCCAAAAAAGCTTGTATGGTTGAGGATGCAACACTGTCTTTAGGCCCAATCTTTCCACCATTTGTGCAGAAGCCACATTTTCAAAACTACCCCCCATCAATTATGACATTACACACCTTGCCATGAGAAGTACACCTGGTATGAAAGATATTTTTTCGCAACCAATCTTCTTCTTCTTTTTCATAAGCAGCGCTTAAAACTTTGCGAAGGATGAGAGTTTCACCTTCATCCTCATAAGTTATATCATCATTCTCTTCCTCAGGCTCTGTATGGTTGTTCTCCATCTCTTCTTCGTCTTCTTTTTCAACAAGTGTCATAATCCTGCGATTTGGGCATTCAGAAGCAATATGTCCATATCCTTGGCATTTGAAACATTGGCGAGAATTGGTGTTGGAGGCATTGTTTTGCTTCTTTTGGTTATAGACACCATCATTCTTTGAAGAAGTTCTTGTAGTAGGTTTGGCAGTAGGAATAGACTTAGAGTTGGAAGTATTCCCTCGGTTAGAAAAACCTTCTCGTGTCAAGAATCGAGAATTGCCGCTGCGTGCTGTCTTTTGTTGGAACAAATCTACGACCTTTGGCCATTGAAAGATAAAGCCAAAATTAACCAAATGCTCTGATACCAAAACTGATGCAGGCTCAAGTGTTTAGAAAAAAGAACACCACAAGATTGGAAGAATGAAAACAAACACTCACTTTTATTAAAATAAACTCAAACACTGAATAAAGTAAAATTGGTACAAGCTCACCACTCAAGAGAATTACAATGGGATACAGAATAATTCACCACCCAAAGAACCCTACAAGAGATACAGAACTCTCAAACTCACCACTCTAAGGAATCCACCCAAGAGATACAGAGTTAAATGTAGAAACTCTCATAAGAGAACTCTTCCACATACAAGTAATTTAAAATTCACTCTCTGCCCTTCTCCTCTCATCCTTAGGTATTTATAGAGATTTCTTGGGAGGGCTACTGCAAAGCACTCATTACAACATTAAAACTTGGTGGTTGGGAGTTTACAAAAGACAGCAATTAAGACTTACAACTACCCTTACACCAAAAGTCTACAAATACAGCAAATACAATAAATGAAGCATTAAATTCGAACATAATATGCTATAAAGTCTTGGATGAAGACAAAAGTCTTCAATTCTTGCAAGTTGTCAAGATTTGGCTCACTTAATAACTGTCTGACCTTCCTTTAGTTATTAGGATTCAACTTACTCTAGAAAAATTCATGTGCTGTAAAAAGGATTTAGAACTAGACACATATAATTTTTGAGTAGTATGAAGATTACCCAAAAATTCCTTCCGAAACAGTACCAGATAAATTCCAAATTTACCATTGAAATTTATTTAGTTCTATTTTTAGCTCCATGTGATCAGACACTCCTGTGTCAATGATGATAGCTAACGTCAAAAAGAAACCATGACTTGTATGAATATATCACTAATTTTATCAACAAAATGGCCCACATCAAATTATCAACATCTTTACAGCAGTGATGAGAACTATCTCATATGAGGCATGGAAAAAGCATTTTTTTCAAACTGAACACATTTTAAAATTTTTGGAAAAGAAGAAATTAGAAACAATAACCTCAGGGAAACTATTAATATTGCTTATTTCAATCACAAATTGCTCAACAGAGCATTGTAAAACAAAAATTGCAAACACTTAACTTCTGCAGCAATGGATCTCCCTAAGAAGATGTGTGGATGCCACACAGACCTATAAAGGGAATAGCAGAATCTGAGGGAAAAAGCAAATCACAAAGAAAATCCACTTCCTGAACAAACAGATGTGCATGCACATATGGGTATTCATATTGAAGGCAACGTACTGTGCAAGAAATTCTTGATGACTTCCCAAATTTCACAGCTTCATCTTGTATCTGAGTTGCCAACTCCCTTGTTGGTGATAGCACCAAGACAGTTGGTCCCAAACGAGGGTCATTACAGCAGCTATTAAGATGAATAAAGCCCGGAATCAGATAACCCAATGTTTTCCCGGATCCTGTTTTGACTATAGCCACTGTATCTCTACTCTGCAATGCAATCGGCCATGACTATGCCTGAATTGGGGTAGAGAATCCAGCATTGTGTACCTGGAAAAAGCACAATCCGATAACCCCTATGAGCATACGTACTGGCCTTAAGATTTCTGGTTGGTTTCTTTTCGGATTTATGGTGGAGTGGGTAATTCTAGAAGAAGCATCATCCTCCATAAGCAACCGACAAATGCTTGCTGATGCAAGCAGGAGCTGGAGGAGACCTCTTCTTCCGTTTGGACCAACTGGCAGACTGAATCATTACCAACAGCACTCCCAGCCATGTACTAGGGTGATTCGGAAAGCCCTTTCGTTAATCGGTCCACCATATAAGGGTGCTCCAAATTATATGCAAGGCCCCACAAAAAGGACAGCACAGCGTACGACATTAGCTCCTCCAAGGAGCAAATATCGCACCTGCGACAAAAAGTACAGATGGCAAAAGAATTAACACGAGTCTGAAGCTCAACATTGGACCTCCAGCAATTACAAAATTTAGCACAAGAAACACTCGATTTTCATGGTTTAGCTGACTTACAAAAATTCCATGCCACCAGAATCCAATATTGCTTAAAGACAGAAGGAACAGAAGATTGCAGAAGCTCATACCTCTCTAAGAAGCTCAGAAGGAAAGCCAGTTGCTTCAAATGTTGTAAAAGGTGGGGGCACTTCATCACCCTGGTAAGAGTTGCAAAGCAAACAAGTCGTGATTGAGTAGCAAGTAAAAGAACACGCCAAGCAACAGACAGAAGATGCAAACACATGATAAATAGAGTAAAGCTCACAATACCAGCATAGATAACTCATTGGACTTACCAAGCCAGATTTAAATCCCCCAGCAAAACAAAATCAACCTAAGTTGTTTTGGAAAATAGGTGCAATTGAGAGCAAGAGAGAGAGCACAATAACAGAGCAAGTTAACATTGAAGAAGAGCTTTAAGTGCAGAAAGCACCCACACTGTTAACTTTCTATGAAATGTTTAACAAACACCATAACGGAAATAATAATTGCAGAGAGTTTCTAGATACTCACCAATACAGTTATTTCATGCTGCGAACGATAAGCCTTAGGAGACAAATTGGTTCCTGCAGCTGACAATCCATATCCTCCTGTAGATGATCCCCCATGTTCCACACTTATCATCCCATTTGGGATGTTATCAGATTGAATCTGCCCACCTCTTGCACTCTCACAAAAATTAAGGACACAATGACTTTAATTTTGAGGAATTAAGAAAATAAAATTTTAACCAACATAGTCCTATGGTGCAATGAATATTGCTACAATTAGTTACTAAGCTTAAAATTACCATACATTTCTAATTTTTGCATTTAGAAGTCTATCATTCTTTTTACCATTACAGACGTCCATCTCCCTTCTAAAATTGGATTGGTTAATAAATTTGTGAAGAAATAGAAAAAGAAGAATTCTTATTCATCGATAATAAAAAAAATACATCATTATATAGATAAAGCTATGTGTTATATTTGAAAAGTCAATTAATCATATTTGGAAGGTTATCAATCTGTTTCTTATTCTATGATATTGACCATAAATATATACAAAATACCATATACATTTCAACACTCTCCCTCAAGTTAGAGCATATAAATTATATGCGCCAAACTTGTTATAAATAAAATCAATTCGAGGACCCCTGAGAGATTTAGTGAGAATGTCTGCTAGCTGATTGTTTGAGCAAACATGATTTGTGGAAATACAGTCAGACAAAATCTTCTCTCGAATAAAGTGACAATCAATTTCTATATGCTTAGTCCTTTCATGAAATACTGGGTTGGATGAAACGTGAAGTGCAGCTTGATTATCACAAATGAAGTAGATTATCACAAAGTAACTTCATTTGTGATATGTTTGCAAATTTCAGTTCTTGAATCAATTGTTTCAACCATATAAGTTCACATGTTGCTAAAGCCATGACACGATATTCTGCTTCTGCGGTTGACCTAGCAACAACTTCTTGCTTCTTACTCTTCCATGACACAAGGTTTCCTCCAATAAGGATACAATACCCAATAGTAAAACGTCTACCTGATGGAGAACATGCCCAATCAGCATCTAAATATCCTACTACCTGTGTATGACCCTTATTCTCATATAGTAAACATTTTCCTGGTACACCATTGATACACTGTAAGATTTGGATAACTGCATCCCAATGACTATCACATGAAGACTGTAGAAACTGACTGACAATACTGACAGAATAAGAAATATCAGACCGTGTGATGGTAAGATAATTAAGCTTACCAACTAGTCTCCGATATCTCCCAGAATCTGTAAGAGACTCCTCCCATCCAGGTAGAAGTTTAATAATAGGATCGATAAGAGAATCTATAGGTCTACAATCTGACATCCATGTTTCCTCTAGAATATCCAATGCATATTTTCTTTGAGAGATAACAATTCCAGACTTGGATTGAGCAACCTCTATACCAAGAAAACATCTAAGCAATCCCAAATCTTTAGTCTGAAAATGTCGAAACAAGTGATTCTTTAATTGTTTAATATCGTCCAGATCATCTCCTGTAATGATAATATCATCAACATAGACTACCAGATATATACATTGGCCCTGTGGTGTATGTCGATAATAAACAGAATGATCTGACTCACTTCAAATCATGCCAAACTCCTGGATAACAGTACTAAAACGGTCAAACCAAGCACGAGGAGATTGTTTCAAACTATATAAGGAGCGAGGAAGTTTACACACCAAACCAGACATCCCCTAAGCAACAAATCCAAGTGGTTGCTCCATATATATTTCTTCCTGAAGCTCACCATGAAGAAACGCATTTTTGATATCGAGTTGGTGCAAAGGCTATTGACGAATAACAGCCATAGATAAGAACAACTGAACAAATGACATTTTAGCCACATGAGAGAAAGTCTCATAATAATCCTGCCCATAAGTCAGAGTGTACCCTTTTGCAACCAACCGAGCTTTCAATCTGTCCACCTGACCATTAGGTCTAACCTTAACAATGTACACCCATCGACAACCAATCGTAGAGTGTCTTGGCGGTAACCGAACCAATTCCCATATACCATTAGTATGCAAAGCAACCATTTCCTCAACCATTGCTTTGATGCCAGCCAGAATGTGAAAGAGCCTCACGAAGTGTTTTACGAACAGAAACAAAAGATAAGGTAGACATAAAGGTATAATATGGGGAAGATAATTGATGATAACTAAAAAAGTTGTATATAGGATGAGGGTTGCAAATGGAACATATACCTTTACGAACAACAATTGAAAATTGGTCATTTAGTGGCAGGACCTCAGTGAGAGAAGAATCTGGAGCAGGAAGTGAGTCAACAGGAACTTCAAAAGCTTCAGAAGCGGTATCATTATCAGCACCTGTAGAATTAAAAGGAACAAGACTATCACGAGCCGGAGAAGGAGAATCTTCGATAGGAGGATCATGTTGTGGGACAGGAATAGGTTCAGTGTTTAACTCAGAAAGAGGAATAATATAAGGAACTAGAATAGCCTTCGTGATTGACATATTTTCTGAAGTAGAGGATGAAAAGAAAGGGGAATACTAAAAAAAGGTGACATCAACAGAAATGAAATGACTTCGAGTGTTAGGAGAATAACATCTATATCCTTTCTGAAGACGTGAGTAACCAAGAAAAATACATTTCTCGAACCGAACAGATAATTTATCTTAACAAGGAGAGAAGATATGTACAAAACATGTGCAGCCAAAGACATGTGGCTGGAGAGGAAATAATGGTTGATCAGGATATAGAACAGAATGAGGGACCTGATGTGGTAACACAGAGGAGGGGATTCAATTTATCAAAAATCAAGCAGTAAGAACAGCATCCACCCAAACACGGAGAGGAACATTATTATGTATAAGTAAAGTGCGGGCAATTTTAATGAGATGTCTATTCTTATGCTCAGCAACTTCATTTTGTTGTGGAGTATAGACACAAGAAGACTGATTTAAGATGCCTTGGGAAGAAATAAATTTAGTAAAATGAGCAAAAAAATATTCACGTGCATTATCACTATGTAATATATGAATAGTTGTGGAGAATTGTGTTTTAATTTCAGCACAAAATGACTCAAAGATGAAAAATAATTCAGAGCGATCTTTTATTAAAAATAACCAAATGCAACACGAATAATCATCAATAAACGTAACAAAATATTTAAAACCTAAAACAAAAGAGAATCGACTCGGACCCCAGACATCTGAATGAACTAATTCGAAAGGGGATGCAGCCTAATTATTGACACGCTTTGAAAACAATCTACGAGAGTATTTTTCAAAGTGACAAGACTCACAATTGAAAGACGATAGACTAGAGAGACCTAGAACCATTTTTTAAAGCTTTAACAAATATGGATGTCCTAAACGATTATGAAGAAGTGCTGGTGATTCAGTGACAGTGCATGCAACAGATGGTTGAGGAATACTCAGATGATAAAGTCCTTGCGACTCACGACCTACGCCAATCATCTTTCCCGCACTGCGATCCTGTATAAGAACAGTCATTAACAAAGTGATTGCACAATTTAAAGAGCGAGTGACTTTACTGACAAAGATAAGATTAAAAGAAAAATGCAGTATATAAAGAACAGATTCTAAAGGTAAGGAAGGAAGAGGATGTGCTCGACCAACTACTTGAGCAGTAGTTGTGGACCCAGTAGTTAAGGTAACAAATGGAAATAACCTAGATGTAGAAGTATGATAAAGTAATTAAATGTTACCAAAAATGTGGTCAGAGGCACTAGAATCAAGGACTTAGGGTCCTAAAGAAGAGGACTGGGTAAGGCAAGCGACCGAATTACCAGTATGTGCAATGGAAGAGATAGACTGCTTAGCTGCTTGGTATTTAAGGTATTCCTCATAGTCAACACCGGTGAGAGTCACGAATGGAGATTGCTGGTCTGTTTTAAAACTTTCAATAGTCATATTGGCTCAAAAATCGGAGTAGGAAGAAGGAGAAAACAACTGATAACCAAGAGAAGTTGAACAGTAACACACTGGCAGTTTTTGGCGACGGTGACGGCGACTAGCGACTGGAAGTGACACAGTGGCAGGTATTGAGTTCACTGGCATTGTCTGAAGCTATTGGTGCCGCCGGTGAGGATGCACGTGCGCCGAAGGAGCAGAACGGTGATCACGTGACGGCAGTGGAGAGGCGGCACGTGAGGGCACGTCCGGTGGCAGATGAGTGCGCTGTTGCTATAGGATTGGTCGTTGGCCTTGTCTGAGTTCATGGGAAGGATGATCGCCAGAGAGATTGATCGAAAACTGGCCAAAAATATGGGCGGCGCATGGAGGTGCGTGCAGTGGCCGATGAGTGCTGGGTTGCCGCAGAAGTGATCGTCGGTGTTGGCTGAAGGCAGGAACACTGACAATGAGAGTTCATGCGCGTCAAAAAATTAGGTCAGATTCTGGTGGGTGGCGCGTCCGGTAGGGTTCAATGCCTATCTTCTTGGGGTTTTGCCAACGAGTTACTGGTGATCTCAAACCTAAGGACACGACCACCGAAAAAATGGAGAAAGTATGGTGACCGAAAAAAGAACAAGCAACTTTGCTAGAAAAATAAGAGATCGAAGAAAGTACAATAGCTCTAATACCATATGAAGAAATTGAAACAGATGAATTCTTATTCATCGATAATAGGAAAAATACATCATTATATAGGTAAAGCTATGTGTCTTATTTGAAAGGTCAATTAGTCCTATTTGGAAGGTTATCAATCTATTTTCTATTCTATGATATTGACCACAAATATATACAAAATACCATTTACATTTCAACAAAATTAAAGTCTTTGATACAAAATGTCAGTGGAAAGTTAATCCGTGTAAACCAGGATGAACAAGAAATAGAACTCGAGGCTCTTAATCAGATAAAGACTCTGATGCCATTACATATAAACAACAATTTAGCACTTTGTCTGTAAATTATTATCAAGAATTTCTAAGCATAACATACTAGAATAGACGTGAAAGCAGAAGACTTCCATATATTTGAAAGAAATACCCCGCATACATTTGGTGCTTCAATGAAAGGAAATAAACACCAAGGTACAACATCTACTTGATTTCCCCTTGAGCCTGACTCAAGTTTTGGCCTACCATTGGTGCCTCTCCCATATCTATCATCTTCTTTTTCAAGGATATAACCATGTCGTTTTCCTTGAGAAGATTGTTGAACTTGAACTGAAGAGCTTATAGGCACTGAAGAAAACTTGAGAAGAGCAAAGGCCGCAGGCCTCTCATATTGATTGACATTTGTCTCTGGATTCCATAAAATAAAGATATCTAGTCCTACCATCAACAAGGCCTCTCCATGGTTTAGGGAGAGTGGGATCCTCTGGTGCATATCGTACGCTAGCAAAAGCAGTGGCAGCCATTGCAACAAAACCAGTACTATTATCCTACAACCACATAAATATCAAAGGATATAAGATTTCAGCAAGCAACTGAACAAATAACGTATCAACAATGTTTTCTCAAAAGCTTTACAAAGTGACTTGGCACATAAAAACTTCAAAAGCATGAGGTACCAGTTCGACTAAACCAAATTATTAAGTAAAATCAAGCTTGGTCTAGTAAGTATGTGTAAGGATATACATAAAAAGCTGAGTTTGAACATGTAAACAACTTGTAATATATTTCTTTTCACAATATTGCCTCAGCAAGCAGAATAGAATAAAAGAGAAAACTATCTAACAATAAAAGTAAGAACAAAAGTCAATTGAAACCCCAAGTTAACCGGTAAAAAGCTAGCCAACTCAGACGGAAACCAAGTTCTATTACAAGTAAACTAATTCTGTACAATGTAACCACAATTGCAAGACATAAATAGCTTCATCTAGAAGCATTACACACTCAGATCGTGAAGTAAGTAAAAAGTAAATTAAAATCCTCCATCTAGCTTACCAAACATCATCAAACTCTGCAAACGAATCGTTTCAGCACACAATCTAACATGCAACTTAGTCCCTTAACTTTTCTCACCTTTTCTCAGCAACCAAACAGACTGATAAGCCAGAAAACCAATATCGAACTCACAAAAAGCCCTAATTTTTACTCTCTTCGATCACGAAATATAGCACATATATAAGAGTAAATAAATTGCATTCAGATCTGAGAAATTTGAAAGACATTTAGGATCGTTACCTGACGACGTAGTTTCTTCTAGGATTAAACGTGTAATCTTGCGAGATAAGGCGATAAATGCTCTGATATTTTATTTAGCAGAAATTGTTCTTTTGGTAATATTGACTCTCTCTCTCTTTTTCTTTCTCTCTCTCCGCATATATATATATATATATATGAAAATGTATATGAAGCGTTGTAGAGAGAGAAAGCGAGAGAGAATGGGAGGATGAAATTGAATTGGATATTTATAGTGTTAACACATTTATTATTGAATTTATTTTAAAAAAAACAGACGCATATATATAATTGAAGTTAAAGTATGGTTAGACATTCAAAAATTTTTTTTCAAATTAAATTTTAAAAGTGATGTGTCAAATATATGTTAGATGTAATAAATAATTTATTATATTTTAATATTTACTTGACACATTATTTTTATAATTTAATTTAAAATAAAAATTTTAAATGTATAACATTACTTTTAATGTTGATGTTGGGCATGGAAAGGCTAGATTTGGCTAGTGGGTGGTTAGCATTTTGACCATAGTTAAAAAGTCGGGTTCTGCACCCACATTTAACAAAATATTAGGCATCTTGTTAGCTTAAATTTTTTTTTAAAAAAGAGAAAATATATCACAGTTACCACTTGTGCTATCCATGGTTTGTCTTCTAAAATAGAAAAAAAAAGATGATTTCTTGTTTAAATTTGAAGTATTATAATGCTCACAATGTAGTTGTAGGGAAAAAATTAAGTGATATTCGATCCATTTACAAAATAGATTACCTCAATGAAATAAGTATGAATATATAAGCCTCCATAACTAAGCCTAAAAAATTATCGAGTAGGACCCGTTCAAGGACACACGACAACACTCAATACCGCTGTCAGATGATACATCATGGTGGCCAAGTCACCTATTACATTATCATTGAACCCACCAGAAGGTATACATGTTAGCAAAGTTCACACTTTGACACGTCACCATCGAATCTTATTAGTGATCTAGCCTAAGGCATATCATTTTATGATTAGATTTAGAGATAAAGTCTAATAAAAAAAATCTCTAAAGAGCCAATGGCAAACCTCCATGTCAGTAGGTTCTAGGTCTCTGTCCCTTGCTAACATATAAATCAGAGCTGTTTAAGATTGTTAAGATGATCTAACACTAGTACTCCAAACATCAAGGGGACAGGGTCTGTTGCATACTTAATGTTCTTAGTCACTTAACATATCTACTCTAAAAGTACCCGATCAAGAAGATACCTAGTACTCCAAACTCTAGAGGGGCACAATTTCTCATGTACTTCTATCTGAGTCAATTCTTTAAAATGCCCTCATAAAAGAGATGGTTCTCCAATTGAATATCATTACATGTCGCCCTTGAAGGGTAATATATAAGGCGGTTCCCTCTATAATCAAGGCTTAGTTTTCTTTTTTTGTTCATTGGTGTAATTCCAATAAGTAATTCATTAGAGGGTAGTTTTTTTTGTTATGAATGTGAAAGAAAATATTTTTTTATCAACTCAAAAAAAGTTGACAAACTTGCTGGATACGTAAAAGAGATACTTTCTTTTTCATCACTTTGACATGTATAAAAAAAATTAGTTTAACATTTCATTTCTTACTGCATTTTCAAATCGATTATTTTTTTTATTATCTCCAATTTGAATAAGGATAAGAAAAGAATAACAACTAAGATAATAATTCTAATAAAAGAAAAACCCTTTCAATCTTCTCTCTATATTTTTTCTAGAGGTGTAAACCCTAGAATATAATCACCATTGAGCCGCCATCTGACTTGAGCATTAGAGGGTCATTACTAGGGTGATCGTGCTTCTTTTGTTCCTCAAGTCCCTATACATCCTAGCTCACAACTGGTCCTCAACTCAATCTTCACTCAGTCTCGGGCTCGACACTTACTAAAATAGAGGTCTAAAACCAACTTTTGACTCTAGCAAGTGCAACAAATCAATTGTTTTCTTACTCTCTACTCCTTGCACACTTGGGCATAAGCCCTAGCAAAAAATCATCCCCAACACATCTGGCGTCGTTTGTGAGAATGCACCTCTGCCTCCTAAGTTTCAAATGCCATAACTTGTGTCGTATGTTCCCCCATACTCTGTACGGGACAACTCTAGATTAATTTGAAGCTTGGAGCTTGAGTCAATTTGTAGCTTTAACCAACAGTCTAAGACCTTTGTCTTCTAGTTTCAGTACGTGCATGATAGGCTAAGAACCTCTCTACCGTTATGTATCTTAGAAAAGGAAATTTGAGTACCTCAACGACTTTATACAGAGGTTCCAAAATGAGGAAACCAACATGGATGTTTTTAGTGCTAAGGAAATACTTATCAAGTTTCAGAAAAATATCATGCTTGGGAAGTTATGGTTTACTTTCCAATTTGTTCAAGCTAAAAACTTATGGTAAAGCCTGTACTCGAGCTCTAAAGCAAATTAAGATAAATGAGAAATCTCTAATGAAAAAGCAATAAGAGAAAGGAGATATCGCTTGGCCGAAGAAGAGACCAAAGAGAGCCGAACCAGCCCTGATGCTGCCACCTACACCAAGGAAGCCCTGTTAGGATTTGTGCTTACGTGTCATCCCATTATGTATAAATATATAATGATAGTATTTATACAATTATTATTTCTAATAAAATCGTTAATATTATTTATTATTAAATGGTAAGATGCTTGTAATATTTCAGACATTGTATGATCTGAAAGAGTTCAGATTTGATATAAAGGCGTTTAGATCAGTGCTAAGAGTTGGCAATGCTAAAAGTCAAAAGTACTAAGAGTTAGTAGTGCTAAGAGTTAACAGGTTCATATAGTTAGCAAAATCTAAGAAGTTAGAGCCTTGTCTGAAATGGGACAATGACCTGAGAATATATTAGTAATGACATAGCTGCAAAGTGTTGCAGATAGTATTAGGAAATATCATTATGCAAATATGTTCTCAAACATAATGTTCCTGATCTAATTTCATCAATGCGGGTTTATCGGTAGAACCCATTAATACAGATTAGTGTATGTCTATATCTAGATAGTCTAGATGGTTAGTCTCAGTAAACCATGAGCTTAGTGGGAAGCTCGTATAAAGATGCAGGTATTCGGTAAGGACTAGATATTGAACAGACTCATGAAAACCTTCAATAGACATCTTATAAAGTCGTAAATAGAAAGACTTTCGAGTTGAGTAGTATTTATGGTCCTTTGACCTGAGCGCCACGGTGGGCTTGTGAGTGATCCACTATGCTTTGGTTCCACACATGTTAGAAACCTTTCATGGTCTGACCACTGGGTGTCGCTGGGTATGGTCCGATGCTCATGGAGTCTGGTGTGCATAGATATGGGATCTATCAGCTCATATGAGTGGGTTGTATATCCTCATGCTCCGAGATTGTACTTCAGAAAGTCTTGTGGCCACAAGTATAAACCACAAAAAATATATTCCGAATGAATAAACAATATCACAAAAATGTTTGTGGATATTGTTTAATGAAATATAAATCTGGAGATACGTTCATGTTTGAGCAAATAGAGATTTGACGGTGATAATCTATATCTATACTCTTCAAGGATATAAATTGATGGAAGAATTATACGAATATGCAACAACCTCAACTTGCATAGTCAACACGCTGATTTGTAATATCCCTAACGTGTGTGTGGGACATCATTCACGGACGTATGGAGGAGCTCCATATGACAAATCAGGTGTGGACGTAGAGAGTCTCACAATATGAAGTGTACTCGTTGCGCACTAGGGTAGCGGATTAGATTGAATAATTTGATTTGATAAATTTCAACAAAATAAGATAATTGTTTTGGGATCCTTCGGGATGTGCATTTGTCAAAACGTAATTGTTAAGTACATCACTTAATTAATTAATAAGGGTTGTTAATCAATAGGATGTTGACAAGTGGCATAATTTGTTCTATAATTTGATTTTATATTTTTACCATTTAACCTTGGTAGTTAAAATTAGTAAGGTAAAAAGTAATTATTAAAAATTATTTTGAATAATTAAATTATATATTATTATTATGTTATTAGATAATATTATAATATATATATAGATCATGGCAATGCATTTTAATATATATATATATATATATCATAGCAATGCATTTTAATACATGAGGGGCCTAGATGTTGGCAATTTATTTATCCATTATAATTAAAGTAATTATATTTGTTAGGTAAAGATTAATTTAGGTGGCCATTAATCTAGTGCTTGGTTAAATTAATCATAAGTGGGAAACTAACAATAAAATTGGTGGAGCACTTATTTTTATTTAATCAAAGTGTTGAATAAACAAAAATTGATTTTGGCTAACAATTGAATTCATTCATTTAATTTGGAGAAGAGAATTCAGTAATGGCAAGGTAAGAGAGAATTTTGAGTTTTTTTCTTTCAAGTGTTAGAAAAATAAACAAACTTCTCTTCATCTCCTTCTTTAATGGATGACCTAAAATGAATAAAAGAAAAATGGAGAAAAAGATAATTATCTTAGACAAGAGTTGTTCAAAATAATTATCTTATAAAAATTGTTTCTAAGAATAATACAAGAGTTGTATGTATAATATTTCTAATTAATACAAGAGTTGTATGTAATGTATTTATCATCTCCATTTAAGAAACATAAATTGTATTGAAAAGAGTTTGAATACATGTTGCTGAAAATTCTAAAACTAAGCTACCATTCTATCTCCTTAATCCCACCAAACTATTATTGACTAGAAATTTTCAACATATACTTCAAGGTGAGCTCTTCACATGGATTGTTGGAGGACCTAAAGAATTTGTAAAGCTACATTCATTAGGTAAGTGTTTTTACAAAATATTTTTAATATAATTGTTCATCATGTGTATTTTATATAATAGTTATACTTGACCATATATGTGATATATGTAATTAATTGTTAAATTGGGTGTATTTATTAACATGCTTTCGCTGCATATAGTAATTTTTGAAATTATGTATATACTCGTATGCCACACACTCGATTCCCAATAAATGGTATCAAAGCATGTTATATTGAGTATGTGATAATTCTTGTTGTTGAATATGTTTACATGTTGATGTTATATATTTAAACAACTTGATGATGTTTAAATTTGAGCATGGTGATGTTTGAAAATGATGATGAACATATTTTTGTATTCTTGAACATGTTAGTTTTTAGAATTGAAGTATGATGATGTTTAAAATTGATACCCAAGAGAAAATGGTAAAAATTGGGGGTGAAAAACAGTGTCTGAAGGGTCGGTTTGGGCGCTGCGGCGCCTAGGTTCTAACTTGAGCGCTGCGACGCTTAGGTCCTAACGCCTTGGCGCTTGGACAAAATTGGTTGATCGTAAAAAAATTTTTTAGAGTATTATATTGTATAATGCTAGAACCTTCAGTTTTTAACGCTGATCATTCCAAACATAATACTTCTATTTGCAATTTTTGCAAGTGAAGTATTTTTTAATACAATTATAATTGTTATATTATTGTATTAAAATTACAAATCATTTGTTTACATTGTTAAACACAATGGGTGCCCTATTGGTGGGAGTTAGTTGTGCTTACGTAAATAAATAATCTAATTATAAATTAGATTCGTATAAGATGCGAAAAGTTATTATTATTATTATTATTATTATTATTATTATTGTTAATTTAAAAATAAATATTAATTAAAATTTTAAATCTCTGTTAATTAGATTGAATTGTATTATATTATGAGATAATATTATACAATAATTCGTCTTGTCAATACAGTATTAGACATGTCATTTCGGTCACTCCTAAGATCGCTAAAGTATAAGGGATTGGTCGGGATGATTTGTGTTATGCCGGTTAAACATGAGATGAGACAAATATATGCGAAAATACTATCCTAGATCGCTAAAGTATGCGGGTAGTATCGGTAACATATATTTGATGATTGACAAGTTAATCTGAAAAACAATTATCTTAGATCGCTACAGTGTGCAGATAATGTGTATTTAGGATCAGTAGTAAGAGTTGTATGAGATACAATTGATAAGAGTTGTCTACCTTTTGGGTTTACAAATGCCAAGATTGCTAAAGTGTGCGGCTGGAGTAAAGTGCCAATGGGGTCCACTTTCTGCTGTACAGTCTAAAAGATTAAACTGTCGTTTTTTCTTTTGAGAGATTTAGGGAATTATGTAAAGTAGTGGGAGGGCGTCTATAGATTAAAAAATGTATAAAAGTTATATCTATGATCTATAGCGTTATTAATTAACGATTAGAAATATCTTGCTAAATATCTCCAAATTTATCTTATAGTGATAAGATTAGTAACTTATAGACATAAGATAACTAAGAGCAACCTGTTAGTATACTTGATTAAGCACATAATCTATAGGATACCGATAAAAATTAAGACTTGCTTATAAATCTAAGAATTGTTCTTGATTAATAAAAATATTCCGATATAATATAGATCAATAGATAATACAAAAGATATTTTTGATAGTCTCTTGAGAAGAGAAGGTAGATTATCATAAAAGGATTAAGAATAATTTGAAAGTCAAATAATATATCCTAACCTATCTAATGATCTTCAGTATGAGCATATGCACATGAGATGTACAAGTAATCTAATGCTTCATCTGAAATTTATTTTATATATCTATAACAAATATAGAGAATATTCATAATGAAAAGTGTTTCCATTATTAATAAAGTTTAAAATAATAAGAGTTACTATTTAAGAACCTTAACTTAGAAAGGATAAACCTCTTAGATATCTGTTTACCAATCATTGACATTACATATGCAAATCATGTGTAGAAGTGTAGGGATATGAGATATCGTCTGTCCTTCTCACATCTACAAGATGTTGCATGATTTAAGCAATACTAGAAAGATATAAAATAAAGTACAGTTGCACGTATAAAATGGAGATCACCTATTCATGATAGCTGTTAGGACTCTAAAGTCTCTTCTTCATTCTAGCAAAAGCATTATGTCGCATAGTTGTTATTTTATGCCAAACAAAATGAGGTAAAATATATTACTCTCTGTGTTAGACAAGAGAGTTATCATATATACATTAAGAATAATTTCTCATGTTTATATGATAACAACAATATTTTGCTAATTGAATGTCAGTGAATTAAATAGTCATTATATCTGATATACAACAAGAAATGCATAAAAATGTCTAGGTGAAAAGAACATATAATAGTTCGAAAACTTTAAATAATTACGAATTGTGGCATAAGTAATTAGGTTAAATAGCCATAAGATAACTATCCCGCCTGGTTAAGGATGGTCAAATACTTGATCAGACCATAGAACCTTGTCTAGTTTATGAATCGTATTTAAGGGAAGTTGACTAAATCTTTTTGTTGGTGTTGGATATCAGGTTATTGATTTATTAGAACTAATACATAGTGATGTATATGATTAATAAATTATATTGCCACTAGTAAGTTTTAATACTTCGATGTCTTTATCGTGATTTGTCACGATACAGACATGTGTTTCTAGAAAAACATAGGTCGATAATTTTGACGTGTTCAAAGAATTTTGACTAAAAGAAAATGAAATAAACCTATATGTATGTTGAACACCTTTGATTAGATCGAGGTTGTTTATACATAAGCAATAAATTCACAAATTATTTAAAAGAGAATGAGATTCTAACTCAATATAGTTCTCCAGATACTCCTCAACATAAATATATTTTGAAGTATAGAGAAATCAGACTTTGTAAGATATAGTCCGATCCATTTTAAGCTTTACCGATCTTCTAAAATATCTAAAGGGTTATGCTCTAGAAACTGTTACTCATCTATTGAATGAAGCTCCATCGTAAGTTATTCCTTCTACAACATATGAGATATGGACTAGAAGGAAACAGAATCTTAAAATATGTTAAGATTTAAGGTTATTCTACTTGCATAGGAGTTGTGCAATCATATATACTTGGACCCAAGGGGTACAAGTATCGATCCAAAAGATATCCCAAATATTCCATGGGATATCAGTTCTATGAATCGAAAATGGAACTTAAAGATCAATTGAGTTCAATACTAAAAACATACTTTTTCGTAAGTCAAATAAGGATATGAAGATTACTCATTAGGTATATTGCATACCTAAAAGGTGCTTTTGATGTTTTTCTTAGTTGAAGAAAAAAGATCCTATGACTTATAGTTAAATGATATTAGACATCGTTTAAGGAAATTGACAAGATGCCAGAAAATTCAAAATTAACTTTAAGCATGACAATCAAGCCTAGGACTTGGTTGTGATTCATATATAAATTGTTCTTATTGGTTGTAAAAGTGTTTACACACGGAAGTGTGGGCCCAAAAGCAGGTAAGAATCTTTAAAATCCTCATTGATGTTAAAGGTTATCCTCAACGATCTGGGATTGATTATAAGGAAACCTTTCACCAATAAACATGCTGAAGTTAATTCAAAATTTTGTTGGATATTGTAGTATGCTAAAATCTTCATTTTGATGAGGTAATCAGATAATCTGATTTCATTAAGAATGAAGAAAAAGCATATGTGTTTAGATGAGGTAGTGGGAGTATAAATTATCTTTTTAATTCTCTAGATATAAAACATTCTCATCGTTGGAAACAATGACAATGGTATATTGCAAGTCAGTTAGTTAAGAGTTAACTGAGTAAGAACATCTTCATAAAAGATTTGGTAGAAGCTTCCTGTATTCTAGGTATAAGGCGTTATACAGATAGAGTTAGGAAGTAGACAGGACTTTCCAAATCTCCATACATATACTAAGTCTTGAAAAGGTACAATTTTAATAACTATAAAATAATTAATGTATCTTTCAGACATGTCGTTCATCTTTCTAAGAGAAAGTGTCCTCAAGTAGAAAATGAAAAAGTTAAAGTGTCTAATATATAATATACATCAACTAGAGGTAGCTTAATGTATACCATGTTATGTACGAGTCCTGTATTATGATGGCTATAAGTGTTATGAGCTGGCATCAGGTTAATCTAGGTAACGACCATTGGATGGTCGTGAAACATATCCAAGTTATACCTAAGAAGTAACAAGGATAAGTTTATAATTTATGGAGAAAGTTGCTTATAAATGAGAGGATACGTAAAATCAGACTTCTAATCTGATCCAGATGATAGAGAATCTACATCTGATTACGTGCTTCTTTTCAACAGTACTACAACTTGTAGAATAAGTGAAAATTCAAATGTCCACATTTGGTTCTACTGTAAAGATAGAATTTCTTACAGCTTGAGAAGCCTGCAAAGGAATTTCTGTAGATATTCAAGATAGTTGCAGAGCTCATAAAAAGTTCTAAGCTCAATAAATTCTATCACACTTTAATACAACGTCAATGGGGTAACTGCTCAAGCCGAGATATCATATAATTAAAAATATCTTGACTAATAGAGACGTAAGACAATCTAGGAAAACATCATTACAAATTATAGCGGACCCGCTTTCTAAAGTCTTAACTCTTAAAAGTGTTTAAGAAACACGTAGAGTCAATGGATATTAAATACCATCATGAATGACACTAAAGCAAGTAGGAGTTTTTGGGATTTGTGTTTACATGTCATCCCATTATGTATAAATATATAATGATAGTATTTATACAATTAACATTTCTAATAAAATCATTAATATTATTTATTATTAAATGGTAAGATGTTTGTAATATTTCAGACATTGTATAATCTGAAGGAGTACAGATCTAATCTAAAGGAGTTTAAATCAGTGCTAAGAGGTAGCAACGCTAAAAGTTAGAAGTACTAAGAGTTAGTAATGCTAAGAGTTAATGAAACTAAGAGTTATCAGATTCATATAATTAGCGAAATCTAAGGAGTTAGAGACTTATCTCAAATAAGACAATGACCTGAGAATATATTAGTAATGACATAGCTGCAAAGAGTTGCAGATAGTACTAGGAAATATCATTATGCAAATATGTTCTCAAACACAATGTTCCTGATCTAATTTTATCAATGCGGGTCTATCGGTAGAACCCATTAATATAGATTAGTGTATGTCTATATCTGAATAGTCTAGATGGTTAGTCTTAGTAAACCATGAGCTTAGTGGGAAACTCGTATAGAGATGCAGGTATTCAGTAAGGACTAGATATTGAACAGACTCATGAAGACCTTCAATAGACATCTTATAAAGTCGTAAATGGAAAGACTTTCGAGTTGAGTAGTATTTATGGTCCTTTGACCTGAGCCCCACGGTGGGCTTGTGAGTGATCCACTATGCTTTGGTTCCACACATGTTAGAAACCTTTCATGGTCTGACCACTGGGTGTCGTTGGGTATGGTCCGATGCTCATGGAGTCTGGTGTGCATAGATATGGGATCTATCAGCTCATATGAGTGGGTTGTATATCCTCATACTCCGAGATTGTACTTCAGAAGTCTTGTGGCCACAAGTATAAACCACAGAAAATATATTCCGAATGAATAAACAATATCACAAAAATGTTTGTGGATATTGTTTAATGAAATATAAATCTGGAGATAAGTTCATGTTTGAGCAAATAGAGATTTGACGGTGATAATCTATATCTCTGCTCTTTAAGGATATAAATTGATGGAAGGATTATACGAATATGCAACAACCTCAACTTGCATAGTCAACACGCTGATTTGTAATATCCGTAACGTGTGTGTGGGACATCATTCACGGACGTATGGAGGAGCTCCATATGACAAATCAGGTGTGGACGTAGAGAGTCTCACAATATAAAGTGTACTCGTTGCGCACTATGGTAGCAGATTAGATTGAATAATTTGATCTGATAAATTTCAACAAAATAAGATAATTGTTTCGGGATCTCTCGGGATGTACATTTGTCAAAACTTAATTGTTAAGTACATCACTTAATTAATAATAAGGGTTGTTAATCAATATGATGTTGACAAGTGGCACAATTCGTTCCATGATTTAATTTTACCTTTTTACCATTTAACATTGGTAGTTAAAATTAGTAAGGTAAAAAGTAATTATTAAAAATTATTTTGAATAATTAAATTATATATTATTAGATAATATTATAATATATATATAGATCATGGCATTGTATTTTAATACAATGAGGGGCCTAGATGTTGGTCATTTATTTACCCATTATAATTAAAATAATTATTTTTGTTAGGTAAAGATTAATTTAGATGGCCATTAATCTAGTACTTGGTTAAATTAATCCTAATTGGGAGACCAACAATAAAATTAGTTGAGCACTTGTTTTTGTTTATTCAAAGTATTGAATAAACAAAAACTGATTTTGGCTAACAATTGAATTTATTCATTCAATTTGGAGAAGGGAATTCGACAATGGCAAGGTAAGAGAGAGTTTGAGTTTTGTTCTTTCAAGTGTTGAAAAAATAAACAGGTTTCTCTTTATCTCCTTCTCTAATGGATGACCTAAAATGAATAAAAGAAAAATAGAAAAAAAGATAATTATATTAGACAAGAGTTGTACAAAATAATTATCTTATGAAAAATTATTTCTAAGAATAATACAAGAGTTGTATATATAATATTTCTAATTAATACAATATTTGTATGTAATGTATTTATCATCTCTATTTAAGAAACATAAATTGTACTCAAAAGAGTTTGAATACATGTTGCTGAAAATTCTAAAATTAAGCTACCATTCTAGCTCCTTAATCCCACCAAACCATTATGGACTAGAATTGTTCAACATATACTTCAAGGTGAGCTTTTCATATGGATTGTTGGAGGACTTGAAGAATTTGTAAAGCTACCTTCATTAGATAAGTGTTTTTACATAATATTTTTAATATAATTGTTCATCATGTGTATTTTGTATAATAGTTATACTTGACCATATATGTGATATATGTAATTAATTTTTAAATTGGGTGTATTTATTAACATGCTTCCGCTGCATATAGTAATTTTTGAAATTATGTATACACTCGTATGTCACACATTTAATTCCTAATAAGCCCCACTAATGAGAAAACCCAGTTCCCCTAAGATTGCCTCCTTTACTGCCTAAGTTCAGCCAACTGAGTTAACAGTAAACCATAGAGATGTCGCAGTTCAATCTTACACCCTACTAAATACCTTTCAAGAGAACATCATTTTTGCCATTAGAAACAAATGATGGCTTCAAAAGCCTGCGGCCATAAAGGAAGCTCATATCAGAGGAGTAAGTGGAAGTATTGTGATTTTCACAAATGGTATGCCACAACATTACTGAATGCTTTAAACTAAACGAGTATATTGAGGCCTTGATCAGAAATGGCCTGTTAAAGTAGTTCCTTAATAAGGTGAGGAATACTCAACGTGAGTGAGCATTGAACAAAGCGAAAAGTCTGAGGGCAAAGAAGGTATACCTAAGAAGCCCAAATCAAAGAACAATCCCAAGGTCAATATGTTCTCAAGAGGCCCAACTAGAATAGGAACCTTTAGGAGGACAGTAAGGAACTATGCCCGAGAAACAACAAGAGATTGTAAAAAGTGTGCAAATATACATTACTTACCTTGCCCCTCTTAAGCTAGTTCCCTCATGCACTCCGTTATGTTCATTGAGGAAGACTATTGATGAGTTGCGTTTCCACATAATGATGCTCTTGTAGTCACCCTCAGAATAGGCACCAGTGAGGTTACTCGTGTGATGGTAGATATTGGGACTTTAGTAGAGGCAATCTAAAATGATATGCTAGACAAGATAGGGATTAATTCCCTTAAGCTGTCATATATTTATAATTATTGGTAAGATTATCATAAGATAGTGTGATGCCCCTTATATCTATCATCATTTTTGTCTCCATTTTTAATTCTTCAAACTCTACGTTTTATATGATTGAATTTCTGGTTGTAGATTAACTAAGTGCCTACAATGTGATCTTGGGTTAGCCTTTCTAGATGGTAACCTGAGTTGCTGTCTCTATATATCACCTACTGATAAAGATTCTAGTAAACAATGAGGTCATTACTGTGAAAGTTAACTAAAAAGCATTTAGAAAATGCTATGCAATTATTGTAAAGCAAACTACTAGATCGCCATACTAGACCCGAAGAAAAAGAGTGAAAAGCATGATGAACTTGTTGAAGAGCGCATCTTCGTCTTGTCTCTATAAGTGATTTAAGTAAGAATGTCAATATAGGCTCTTCAATGCCCAAGGAAGTCAAAGAAGCTCTAATCACATTTCTCGGGGTATATGTAGATGTTTTACCTAGACCCATTTAGGCATGCCTAAGATTAATCCAAAACTAGCATGTGACGGGCTGAATCTAGAGCAGGCTTTTCAACTAAGAAAGATATGAAGCCGTCAAGGCTGAGGTAAATAAGCTACTCAATGCCAGCTTCATCTGAGAGGCTCAATACCTAAAGTGGATCTCTAATATTGTGTTAATAAATAAGACAAATAGAAAGTTCGTGTATACATAAACTTCACCGACCTCAATAAGGTCTATCCTAAGGACAACTTCTCTTTACCTTGAATAGATTAGCTGGTTGATGCGACCTTAAAACACAAGCTCCTAAGCTTCATGGATGCCTTCTTAAGCTACAACCAGATCGGGATATATGGCCCGAATGAGGATAAGACTATCGAAATCACAAACAGAGGCCTATATTACTACAAGGCAACGCCTTTTGTGCTTAAGAATTTTAGGGCCATATACTAGTGCTTAGTGAAAAGCTTTTTAAATATCAGAATGAGAAGATCATGGAAACCTATGTTGATGATATAATGACCAAGTTAACACTCACTATTGACTACATATCAAACCTGAAGAAAACCTTTGAGGTACTAAAGAAGCATAGCATGAGGTTAAATTTAGAAAAATGTACCTTTAGCGTGACTAAGGGAAATTTCCTTAGATTTATTGTACAACATAGAGGGATTGAATCTAATCCAAAGAAGATGAGTGAAATAAAAGAAATGAAGACATCTAAGACAGTTAAGGACATGCAAAACTTGGCAGGACGAGTGGTTGTACTATACAAGATCATTGTCAACCTTTCTTTAAAGTTTTGAAGGGTAGGAAAAAAGATGGTCTGGACTTTTGAGTGTGAGAAGGCCTTTGAAAAGTTGAAGCAATATTTTGAGGAGATTTCTTTACCAGTTAGTCCATAGCCTAGTGATGTACTTCTTTTGCACTTAATTGTGTTTGAAACTACCACTAGCTCAGTACTAGTGAGGGAAGAAGGCGATAGAGTTCAAAGTCCGATCTACTACATCAAAAAAGTTCTAGTCAATGCCATAAAGAGATATCAACCTATTGAAAAGTACACTTGGATCTAGTTATGGCGACTAGGAAGGTACACATGTACTTATAAGCTTACACTATTAGAGTGTTGACCAATTTTTCATTAAAGCAGATCCTTCAAAAGATAGATGTGTTTGGATAGTTAATGAAGTAATCATACAAGCTGAGTGAGTTCGATATCATATATAAGCTGTGCATTTCTATCAAAGCACAACCTATTGTTGACTTTGTAAGTAAATTCACTTCAACTTCGAAGGAAGAATGAGAGAAGAAGTGTGAGCTCATTAGGCAACAGATAGTGACTCTTTAGAGTATCCACGTGGATGAAGTGTCAAATGTCCAAAGAACTAGAGCTGAGATCATCATAGTTAGCCCCGAATAAGTATAGGTAAGTTACACTATGAAATTCATCTTTAAAATGTCAAACAATGAGGATGAGTACAAGTTTATAATTGTAGGAATAAAAATGGCTAAGGCCTTGAGAGCTCGATAATTAGTAGTCAAGAGAGACTCCCAACTTGTAGTCAGTCAAATTAATAATAAGTATCAGGCTAAAGAAGAAAACATCCAAGCCTACCTAAGGAAGGTTCAAGAGCTAATTGACATGTTCGAGGAGATCCGCATTGAGCAGGTCCGTAGATAAGACAACTACAAAACTGACTTACTAGCCATGTTGACCTCCGTTAGTACCATGAAGTTGCCTAAGTAATACTGGTAGAAATTGCACCTAAATCAAGTATTCATTCGGCAGAACCTATTGAATTTCGCTTAGTCGATAATAAAACTTATTAGATGGATCCCATCGTCCAGTATCCAAAGGACAAGTCACCTCTGTGAATTCTAAGGCCAGAAAGTTGAGATACCAAGCAATTGAATACTGCCTAGTTGATGGAATAGTCTACAAGATAGGAGTCTCCCTACCTTACTTAAGTTTTTTATGCCTTCGAGAAGGACAATATATGCTTGGAGAGATGCATAAAGAGATGTGCAAAAATCACGAAGGAACTAGAGCTCTCGGTTACAAAGCATTAAGGCAGGAATACGTTTAACACAATATAAAGTAAAATGTGCAAGCCATGGTCAAGAAGTGCGACAAGTGTCAAAGGTTCACAAAGATACCAAGGCAGCCCCTAAAAACCTTATAATACTAAGCTCCTATTAGCACTTTACCATATGGGGAGTAGATCTCATCGATCTAATGAGAGGAGGAGCCAAGTACGCTATTATAGCAGTAGACTATGCGACTAAATGGGTAAAGGCAGAGCCTCTAACCTCTATCACTAAAAGGAAGACTATTGAGTTTATATGACATATTATAATTTATCGCTTTGGTCTGCCTCATACTACAATAACAGATAATGGGACTTAGTTTGTCAACAAAATGTTCAAACAGTTCTATAAAAATTTGAAGATCAACAACTAGTTTGCCTCGCTAGCTCACCCTCTATCCAATGCGTAAGTGGAGGTAATAACAAAATCATCAAGACCATCTTTAAGAAACAACTTGAGAGCAAAAAAAATGGCTTAGGTAGATAAGTTACCCAACATGCTATATGGCTACAAGACCATGCCCAACATTGCCATTGGAATGACACCATTTGGTTTGGCTTTTGGATTCCAAACTATAAAGTTGCAACTAATATAGACCTCTTGAAGGAGATGCGGGCCTTAGTAGCTATCAAAGTAGTAGTTTACCAGTAGCAGATGGCCAAATTATATAACTAAAAGGTTAGATCAAGATAGTTCAAGGAATGTGACATAATCCTGAGTATAGTGAACCTAAATACCAAAAACAAATCCTTAGATGGAGTCTTGGGCTTTAATTGAAAGGTCCCTATAGTGTGGATAGGATGATCAGGCCGAAGACCTACAAACTAAGTCATTTGGATGACAAACAAGTAAAACACCCCTAGAATTCAACTTAACTTTGCAAGGACTATCAATAAGGGGTAAACGTATCTGTTCTCCACTTAGTTTCCTTTTCAAACTTTTGCCAGTTGTTATCTCCAACCCTTGCCCGAAGCTCAGTGATGCTTCCAGCAAGCCTAGCTATTTGTGTTAATTACAAAAAGTTCTTATGGACAAAGTAGGGGAATTGTTTTCCACCTGCTCAATAAGTAACAAGATGTTATGATTGTACTAGCTATGCTCATAATATTCTTTAATGAAATGAAAGATGTTCTCTACAGATGCTTTTATACTTTTTAATGAGCATTAGACCATTATGTGATCTTTATACCACTGAGCCGCCTACTTTCAAAGTGTGAAAGAGAGCAAAGATGGCTTGGATCATGATTAAAGGGTAAATGGTAGATTGCTTAAGGAAAATACTGTCTTTATACATCTTTTATGCAAATGTCGAGAACAGAATCTTAGGGATCTTATCTATGTTAAGGCCCCTAGAGATCCTCTCAATAGTGTTTCGTTGAGACATCGAGCATCCTTAGTAAAATGAGTGCTTCATGGACGAAAAAGTGGCCCAAAGTATAATAAGTGAGCTAAACCCAAAGAAAATGAAAATGTACGATTTTTCACTAACACTATGAAAAATCATGTTGTACTACTCTCCTCATACCTTTCACATATGACTATATGCTAGAAAAGATGTGTTGTTTCCTCTTACCCAACGAGCTGTTGCCAAGGGCGAAAGGTTAAGAATTGAGCCTAATTTGAACTTGCAACATGGGATTCACCTTAGTAATACTGAGGAAGTGGTTAATGAGACTTGAAGCACAATTAAGGCATGTTAAACTTCAAAGGTACGAATATTTGATACAATCTTTATCTCTATATAAAAGATTGTACTTCCCTCTTAAATATCTTGCTTCCGATAAGGAAGAATGTTAAAGGCTTTCAACGGCACTCGTAGATAGTGCACCAAGGCTACTAGGTGAAATGGGTGTAGTGATCTGTTAGGGTCGGTGCTTACGTGCCATCCCTGAATGTATATATACTTGTATATTTATACAAGTGTACATTCCCATTAAATCACTAATACTATTTTTGTTGTGATATGGTGTGTGATGTGTATAGATGCATATAATTTCAAAAATTAAATACGCAACGGAAGTATTCATACATATTATACAATATGTAACAAATTCAAGCATGTAATCACAAGTATGATCATTCAAGTACATATATATCTCATATATATTTCATGCATGATATAAAATGAATAGCAAATAAATAACCTACCCAGTTATGAAGGTAGCTTTACAATTCTTCAAGAACTCCAAGCTTCAATTTGTTGAGCTCACCTTGAAGTGTTCCCTTACACAATTCTAGTTCACAACTAAATCCGGTGGGATTGTAAAGCTAGAATGGCAACCTTGAATTTCCAGCAAAGGATTATTTTAACACTTAAAACAATTTGTCTATATGAGTGATTACTATCAAGAGATAAGAAGAGTTAAGAGTTTTCTTTTGTTCTTTACAACTCTTTATGTTGAACCTTGGTAAGCCTTTGTATTTTCTCTCAACACTTTGAGAAAAACACTTAGGAAATGCTCTCAATTCTCTCTTCTTTCTCCTTGAACGAAATTCACTCTTTCTTACACAAATTGAACTCTTTCAATTCTTTCTTAAGTGCAAAGAATGATTTCTCTTAGTGCTCCACCACCACTTAACCATGTTTGCCATTACAAACATTAATCTATCATATTTTTCACTCACTAATTTGATTCAACCATTTGAATCAATTTCTAGAGAGTAAATGGCATTTAATCAATGTTAAGTGGTTTTACCACTTCCTTAGTGCATCATTTAAGAATTACTAAGTGGTCAACATTCCTTATTATTAATAACAAGTGCATTCTCCATTAGTAAATGGTGTTCGCCACTTATTCCAATTAATAATAATAATTTGATTAATATATAAAATATTAATAATTCAAAACTATTTTGAATATTTACATTTACCATATATGTATTTACCAAGCAAGGTAAATAGGTAAATATATGGTACATTATTTATGGAGTAAGATTATGTCACTTGTCAATTTCTTATTGGTTAACAACTCTTGTAAACCAATAATGTGTTTTACCTTCAATTATTGACAAGTGAATAATAAAAGAAACCTTGAAACATTTTTCATTTTGTTTTGCTGGAAATTGTTGGATCAATTGTTCAATCCAATTCGCTGCCCCAGTGCACAACGAGTACACTTCATATTGTGAGACTCTCTAGGTCCATGCCCGATTTGTCATATGAAACTATTTCACACGTCTGTGAACAATGTCCCACACACATGTTACAGATATTACAAAATGGCGCATTAGACCATACAAGTTGAGGTTATAACATATTCGTATAATCCTTCCATCATAAATATCCTAGAAGAGCGGAGATATAGATCAACACCGTCAAGTCTCCATGTGCTCAACCATAAACTTATCTCTAGATTTGTATTTCAATAAATAATAACCGTAAACACTTTTACGATATTATTTTCCCAAGAATAAAATTAATTCTTGGATGTCTGCTTATAGCCATAAGACTTTTTGAAATATAATCTTGGAGTTGCAACATATTTTACTCACCCAATTGAGTTGATGGATCCCATATCTGTACACACCGGACTCCATGAGTATCGGACCATACCTAGTGACACCCAACGGTCAGACCATGAAAGGTATCTAACATGTGTGGAACCAAAGTATGGTGGATCACTCACAAGTCCACCGTGGCACTCAGGTCTAAGGACCACAAATGCTACTCAACTCGAAAGATCCTCCATTAACGGCTTTATAGAATGTCTATTGGAGATCTTTGTGAGTCTGTTCAATATTCAGTCCTTACTGAATACTTGTATCTCTATACGAGTTTCCACTAAACTCATGGTCTGCTAAGACTAACCATCTGGACTATCCAGATATAGACATACACTGATCTATATATATTAAGGTCTTCACTAACAGACCCGCATTAGTGAAGATAGATCAGGAACATTAAATTTAAGAACATATTTGCATAACAATATTTTCTAGCACCATTTGCAACCCATTGCAACTATATCATTATTAACATATTCTTAGGTGTTTGTCCCATTTCAGACAAGGCTCTAACTCTTTAGATTTTACTGACTCTTAGTTCTGATCTAAACTCCTTTAGATCAGATCTAAACTCTTTCAGATCATACAATGTCTAAAACGTTACAAGCATCTTACCATATTTGTAAATACAATAATTAGTGATATATTGAAATCATAAATGTATAAACATAAAGCAAATATTTATACATAAAAGGGATGGCATGTAAGCACAAATTCCAACAATTTTATATGGTATTATGCATGTAACGTTGCAGACATTGTAGGTCTGAAGAAGTTCAGATCAGATCTAAAGGTGTTTAGATAAGGGCTCATAGTTAGCCACATTGAGAGATATAATTGTTAAATGTTAGCACAGCTAAGTGTTAGTTGGTTATAATACTCAGCAGATCCAAGAGTTGGAGCCTTGTCTGTAATGGGACATAGACCTGGGAATATACTAGTAACTACATAGTTGCAAGAGTTGCAATCGGGTGCCAGAAAATGCATGTTGCGCAAGTATGTTCTCGAATAATTATCCCTGATCTATTTCTGTCGATGCGGGTTTGTCGGTGAATACCTTTATATATAGATCAGCATATGTTGTACCTATAGGGTATAGATGGTCGTTCCTAGCTGATTGTGAGCTTGGAGCTCGTATTGACATATGGGTATCCAGTTAAGTCTGGATATGGGATAGACTCACGAGGGCCTCCGATAGACATTCAATGTAAGCCGTCAACAGAGGGTCCTCTCGAGTTGAGTAGTATACGTGGTCTTTTAACCTGAGTGCTACGGTGGGCTTGTAAGTGATCCACCATATTTTGGTTCCACGCATGTCACTGACCTTTCATGGTGTGACCGCTGGGTGTCACTGGGTATGATCCGATGCTTATGGAGTTCGGTGCGTACAGATATGGGATCCGTCAGCTCCTATATAGAGTTTGATATCCAGATGCTTTGAGAGTGTATCTCAGAAAGTCTTGTGGCCACAAGTAATTATTCCGGGAAAGAGTTCCGCTAGGGTGGAATAATATGGCAAAAGAGTTTGCGCATATTGTTCAGTGAGATACAAATCTGGAGATAGGACATGGATGAGCACATGGGGATTTGACGGTGATAATCTATATCCCCGCACATCTAGAATATCATGACGGAAGGACTATATGTATGCGTTGTAACCTCAGCTTGCATTGTTCAACGCGCTAATTTGTATATCCGTGACGTGTGCATGGGGCATTGCTCATGGACTCATGAAATAGTTTCATTTGACGAATCGGGCGTAGAACCTAGGGAGTCCCACGATATGGAGTGTACTCGTCGTGCATTGGGGCAGCGTACCAGATTAAATTGTTTAATCCAGCAATATTCAGCATTACCACGAGAATGCGTGCGTATTTGTATTTAAGTGTTAAATACAACAATTAGTCAATAATTATTATTTACTAATTGTATAATGACACGTAGCGTATTATGGACCCTCGGTTGAATTTACCAAAATGTGGAATTTGGTGGGCCCCACTAAAGGTGAACTTGGTAACTATTTATGAGGGACAAAATGGTCATTTCATACTTTGATTATTTAATTGTTAAATAATCAAAATATCTCTCTTATTATATAATATAATATATTTTTATATTATATTATTTTATTATATAATATATTTTTATATTATATAATATATTTTTATATTATATAATATATTTTTATATTATATTATTTTATTATATAATATATTTTTATATTATATTATTATTTTATATTATATTATATTATAAGATATTTTATATATAATAATATAATATATTGGGTGCCAAATAGTTGGCACCCATTAGTTATAATATTACATTATTATTGTTATTATATTATATAATATATTATTTTATTATTATATTATTTCATTATATATATATATATAAAGAGAAGAGAGAAACAAAATTGAAAAGTGTGTGCTGTATGTGCTTCTCGGCCATTTTTGGTCGAGAGAGAAGAGAAGAGAAAATGGAGAAAGAAAGAAGAAGAAAGAAAATGAAGAAGAAGAAGAAAAAAAAAAGAGAAAAAATAAAATTGTTTCATTTTTCTTTATGCTTCTAATTGAAGTAATAGATGATTGCTTCAAATTCTCCATTTCTTATCCTTTTAGAGAAAATGATAAATTCACACACTGACTATTTTGGGGTTTAGGAGTTAAACCCAGTGCTGCGCTGAAGTCTGCTGTTCTAGCTCACCAAGTCCACCGTGTTGGTGACTAGAACTGCCCGCGAGTTGGTCTCTATGCGAACTCCAGAAAAAATACGTGTATAACATTACACGTTGAGGTGAGTTCTCTAATCCTATAAATATATTAATGCAATTAATATATTTTATTTATTGTGTTTATTGTAAAATTTATACGTTTCTGCTGCGTTAGCCAATAGACACAATTACACATGCATACACCTACACGTGCCTTAGATCTGCCTACATGATCATCACTGTACTTAAGTTTAATGTGCAATATTCAAAGAAACCTTTAATTTAGGATGATAAATGACTTAATGTACCAAAGAGAGAGTTATTCTCTAACATGTTGTTTTAGTGAGATCGAAGCAAAATGCCCTTTACCAAACATATGATAAAGTAATTATTAAAATAAGAGATAAAACACATTGAGATTAATCATACAAAATACTTATTGTTCATGCATCAACTATTAAGCCCAAAAAAATAGCTAAGGCCCAAATGCCTTAAAAGTAAAGGCCACTTAGAGTTACTTAGTAAATCATACTTATGAGAGTACATCTTATAAATAGTCCACAAAAGGTAACTAAAGCCCAAAACACATGTACTAAAAGTTTAGAAATATCTTAGTGTAATCATCCCAATGATTCAGCAGTAAAATAGCAAGTTAATAAAAGAAAAAGGAAAGAAATGGTAGGTAAGTACCGTCAAATGGCAGTAGGGAGCCCAGGGCTCAGTAAATAACGCTAAGGGATTCGCTGAAAGAGGCAGTTCATCACCAACATCATTATTTTTACCACCATTGGTTTGATGGGTGGTGGAGTCTAGGGGAACATCAGCATCAAGGGGATTTTTACTTGATCCTTCCTTGGTGGCCTCTAGCTGTAAGGGAGTAGGATGGCTGGCTGATGCTTTAATAGAGTTGCCTTATTTCTCTATAACTGAGGCTATGGTAATAGGTGTTCTAGGCACTAATAAGCTTAAATCCAAGTCAGGGTAGGCATCGAACACCCTACGATGAGCATGGCTTAATGCTTTATGCACTGCTTTCCTGAGCCTCTTTTCTAGCAGATCTACTACACTATTTAACCTCGTATTGATTTTGTTTAGTTCATCATTGGCTAACACTAATATTTTCCTCTTCTTTATGCTCTATGATAACTTCTCATTAGTTGTGGCAAGCTCCTTATTGACCATAACAAATTTCTACTTGTATTTTTCTTTTTTATCCCTCAAGACCTCTTCACTATCCCTTGAAGCTACCCTTAGGATCTTTAAGTCCTCAACAGCCCTCAAAGTCCCTTTTAGTATCTCTTTGTGCTCCTTCAAGATGTAAGTAGCTTGCAGTAGGGGAAAGCTCTAACAGCAATAAAAAGACAACAAAAAGGAACATAAGACATGAGTAAGTAAAAATAGATAGCAAGAATTACCTTATGAGCAAAACTCAGGGCTCTTAATAAAATATTTAGTGGATTCTGCTAGGAAATGAATAGAGCTAACTCATTAGGTCAGATGAGATAGCAGGTTCCTAGGTTTTCTCTTGATAGATTTTTGAGTATATTGAGTTGGCAGAGGCTTGGTTGGGTTCAAGACCTTCCTCTTCTTAGTCTTAGAGAGGCCCATGCTTATAGACTTGAAAATAGAAAAATATAGTAGAGCTTCCTCTAACTGGGGTCACCAGAATCGCAAGGCTTATGAGGACTATAAAGATCTTTCATTAAGTCGTGCAACCAATAATCACCTTTTAACTTCTTGACGAACTTGAGGCATGTTATAAAAGAGGAGTAAGAGCTATCCCTAAAAGAACCAAGGAAAAGATTTGCCATAATAAAAAAAATAGTCGAGTTATGAAGGTATCATGACTTTGTTAATCCCAAAATACAACCAAAAGATCGAAGGCAAAACACAATAGCTCATTAACCCATCTTAAGGACCTCAGAGGGCAAAGAGCTAATTAACCCAACATCTTTAGATGGCATTCATCCAACACATCAAAGTCATTATTAGCAAGAGCAACAAAAGTGTCAACAACAAGTTCCTAAGTAAGGACTAACTTGAGGTCCTTAAGCCAATAATGCATTGAAAAAGCAAAGGAAACACAATCAATAGCTTTAAATAAGAAAAAGTTCCTTAACTTTGAAGATCACACTAAACAATATAAAACACTTAAAAGGACGAAGAACAAGGAAAGGAGCCTCAATTCCACCCCACTAGTATTTGCCACTAACCTCGTATTTTTTGTGTTCCTTAGATCTCATAAAATAACTCAACTCACAATTGGTCCTCAACTTGATCCCCATTTAATTCTGATCTAAACACTACCAAATAAAAGTCCAACTCAACACTTTACACCAATAGACCTAACAAATCAAATTTTTTCTTACTCCACACTCTTTGAATATTTGAAGCCTGACTAACCGAAAATCATTCCCAAACGATATCATTTGGGATTAATTTAGTCTTTAATAATTCATACTCCTATGCATAACTATTTTCACTTTTATTATCAATTAGATAAAAATATATATTTCTTTTGTTACTGTACAGATTAATGCTATGAATATTGTTTCACCATTAACCTGTCTTGTATACTAATTATCGTTTAGATCAGTAAATAAAAAGATCTTACCATCTTAATTATTTATCAAATATTTATTAAATTATTAATTTTTATAACTTTCAAAATTACTTAAACATATAGCATCATTCTAAATTTTCCAACATTATTCTTTCATAAAACAATTGCATACCATTTAAAAACTTTTTTTTTTTAAATTCAAAAAGAACATTATTTCATCTCTAAATCTAACAAGTAACAAGCAACAAGCAACAGTCCCACAGGTCATTCATCATATTAAAGAGTTTTCAACAAAACTCTGGCATCACAAACACAATTATTGAAAATCTCCAACAATTTGAAATTCCTCTTTCACTAATTATTTGTTTTTGTTCCAGTTCATAGCATAGCCTTAAAATGGCAAGCTGCAGTTCTCATGTTAAAACAAGAATAAGGCTCAAGGGAACCTTAAATTAACACTAGTATCAATGCTTTAATTACATGAAACAGCTAGTTTCTTACCATCACATTTTTAACCGCATCCAAAATACGAAAATATTCATAAAAGAGGGCAGATTCTTTACCCTCAAGTCCATCTCTGCTATACCTATTGCTACCTGCAAGATTGTTACACGGGCTCCCACCAATAACAAGATCAAATCCTCCGAATGAACTGATCATTTGCCCTAACCGGTCACTGTCAAGCTGTTGAACATCTGCAAAGTCAATCAAGGTGCCCTTTTGGCTGGTTTGCTCCCACCAACTCCTGACAATATTTCTGTTTACTTCTGAAATGTCGACAGAAACAACATGCTTCAAGGGGATACCAAACCGATGTAGGGCCACTTCTGCACCACCAATCCCAGAAAACAGAGAGAGCACATTGATACCACCTGGGAACATGTCCTTCAAAACTGACAGATGGTAAGCCACTGTGTCAACCTGAAATGAATTTCCAAGGGATTTATACCTATCCATCCTACAGATTCCTCCTCCCCTCGTGTGGTTCTTTGGGAATCCCAAAAGCATTTCCACTTCATCAGGTTCCAGCGGTGCCAATTTGTTCCTCCCCACCCACACAAGGTTCCACTTTCGGCATTCATCAAGAACATATTTCTGAACATGCAAAGGTGGATCACCATCACAGTTCTCAAGCGCCTTGCTGATCCTCTCAGTCAGTCTTGCACTTGCAACACAAGTTTGTAAGCAATTTAATTTGGTCCTTGTGTCCCTTGAAGGCCACCATTTCCTTGTTAAGGGCAGTGCTTCATGTATGGTGTGTGGAGGAAGCGGAATGAGAGGAAATCTGTTTTTGATTGGCAGATTATGCACATATCCCCTTTTCCTTGCAGCAGCACAGAAATATTAAGAGTCCACAAATTCTGGCTCCACTTCATATAAAAATCTGGAGATGTTGTCCCAAACTCCTTTGGGTGCAAGGGCCACATTCTCATAATAGAAGTAAGGAGGTCCAACTGCCGCCTCAGGAAGAGAACGATGGACTACACAACCTGATTCATTAGGGACTCCGTACCCAATCATAGGATTTGGTAGACGATAGGCTCCTCATTTCTAATCAGCTTCTTCTCATAGTCCAACATTTTCCTCTTCTTGTGTTTAGGATAAACACTATGGAAGGGCTTAGGCCTTGGCTGCAAAATTGGAGAAAAACCCCACATTTAGTTCTACTGAATACAGTATGAAAAGAATTAAAATGATATAAGAATCACAAAAATGGAAAATGCTTACCTTTTCTTCTAGTTCTCCTAGAAGTGCATCAGCTGCCTTTGCCATTTGAGCAGCACATATAAAATCTGTCCAACTCCGCAATAGTGGAGTCTGGCCCTGCAATGTTTGAAGAAGGAATAATACAGATAAGAAACTTGAAACTCCATCATTGAATAAACAATGAAAACAGTTAAAAGATTACATATAAGCAGTAAGAACTAAGAAGACTTGAGAAACTTAAACGCTCTTCAACTAATTGACAGCATCATGAAAAAGAGGGTAGAGCTAAAGTAGGCCCTGAAATTTTCATATAAAAAAGAAACTTCTCTTTTCTGGTTGAAACAATGAAACCTCATTTTCTGACGATAATGGTTTCGTCATAACAATAATAAATACATATATAATTGCCCCGCATGTTTGCAAGTACATACCCCAAACATGATAAATCATCATAAGACTAGAATACCCACCACATCTCTCCATCGCTATTGAAGCCTCATCCACTGAGTACCCCATGCTTGCTAAGGACAATAATTTATTCTCCTTATCAGAATCAAGACCTGTGATATCCTGATAAAACCAATAAAAATGTTAGATGTAAGTTGCAAGTAAATTGAAAGAACTTCCACTGACTACAACTACACACACACACACACACAAGAGACTCGCTGCAGCTTCCCTGTTGTGATGGATGAAGAAGAATTGCTCTTCGCTTGTATTGTCAGAAACCTCCCTAAATTGCTGAGATTTGTTTCAAGAAACTAGACTGGAGTTTGAAAGTAGCCTCTGTAGGGGAGATTATTGATAGTTTTCATACCATGGAAAAGCTCACTAGTGTTTAAGTCATACTATTAAGGGAGGTGAATGAAATCTGCCCATATGATATAACAAGATTATAATTACACAAAGCAGTTTTTGTCTGTTCACCACATAGTTACAAAAGTTTTCATGTTCATTTACACTTTAAGTTTTCTATAAAACATAAAGCCAATTAGTCATTAAAAACACAATAATAATAACTACCTCATGTTCAGAACTGTCAATATCCGAGAATTCATCGAGAAAGCTGCATTCATATTCTGAAGAGTGATCAGATTTGTTGGCTTCGTGTACTTGAGGAGATTTCTCAAGGGCCTGCAAAATCAACAATACTGTACAGTCAATAAATAAATGAAAAAACGTCCAGGACAAATAATAATACATATTATTATTCCACAAAGTAAAACAGTTAAATCATCTATCAATATTACACCTATTGTTGCAAAAGGAGCAGGCAAAAGACCTTCCTATGAGATGACAAAAAGTAAAAAGGTGTGACATTAACTTTTGGAGATCGATTTGCAGCCAATCACGTAAAGGTCACTGCAGCACCATACAATTCAGCACTTCCAAGCAAACAAGGATGCCTTTCACTAATACAAGTTTAAAAGTTGACCTTGTCAACCTTCCATTTGAGAAATAATAAGATGAAGGACGAAGGAGAAATCCTAACATCAAATTCAGAGATGTTTCAAACTCAATCATAAATGTAGTAACAAATTATCAGCTTATCTTCAGAATTCATAAACCACATATAGAACTAAAGTATGCAATCCAAAAATTTTATATAATTACTGATAAAAGGTTAAAATTGACCTTGTCAACATTCCTTGAGACTCATGATAAGGTGGAGTACCAATGATCGAATTCTAATTCACAAAAATGTTTCAGAACTCAAAACTTTGTATTGGCAAATAATTAGCTTATCTTCGAAATTCACAAACCACATGCAAGACTAGGACAAGGAATCCAAGAACTTTATGTATTATTAAACAAGAATACAGCATACCATAACAGATTACCTGCACTCTTCTTTTATATCATTACTTGTAGGTTTCAGATGTGCAAGAAACACTAAAAGTTAGGGGTGGCAATTTGGGTCACCAGATGAAAAACAACTACAAATATAACAGATTCAAGTTGACATAAAATAACACAATTAATTATCAGGTCACTCATTTTAATAATCATATTCATATTCCGATATTGGTATACTCAACCTATCGAAGTTACTGGCATCATGAAGGTAAAGCAATTAGCAAACCACATCAACCATCCAATTCCCAGAATGCATGCCAACTCCAGTGTCAAGAGACAACATTGAGGCAGGAATGAACTCACCGAGTATGTGAGGAGAGTTTCCAATATTGAATCTGTATCTTCATCTCCAGAAATTGAAGCAAAGCAGGATTGTACATGAAGCTTTCAAGGATGAAAATGATGCATAAGGTAAGAGAAAGATGGACTTTACCATTTTCTTGGATTGCTTTGACTACCATTTCCTCAGAGAACCCCATCCCCACAAAATGATCAATCAACTTTGACTTTGAAGAGCCTGCCGATGAGCTCTCCTGGAAACAATAGAAGGGTATCAAGTACCATTAAATTAACAGCTATGACTATCTGCATAAATAAGTCCTTACCAAAAAATATATATACACATATACGCATTAGATTATGCATAGACATTTTCATACAGAAAATTGTGGTAAAAGTACAAGACGATAGTTCTCAATATTTCATCAAGTTATAAGCATTTTATAACTGAGAACGAAGTACTCATCAACTAACCGAATGTTTGAAGAGAGATTCAAGAATCAAATCTGTGTTTCCCTCACCTGGAAAATCATCAAACAAGGGTTACAATGAAGCTCTCATAATAAAATCTTTTGTTTTAATGAGGATAGATGGAAGCTATACCACTTTCCTGAATAGCTTTGGCAACAATTTCTTCAGAAAATCCCATCCCTACAAAATGATCAATCATCTTGGAGCTGGAGCAACCTGCTGACGAGCTTGCCTTGAGATGGTAAATGGGAACTACAAAGTCAATTATAAGACAAATAGATACATATTTATTTCCCCAGAATCAATGAATATATACATCCATGCATGAATCAAATTATACACTATCTAGTCTAGTACGTTGTAGCATATTTGATAAGTAACCAGAAGAGTAATAGATGTTAAATATAAAAACCAAATCACCATTGGAGATTAGGAAGAAACACAAGAAATGAAGCATATAAGCATTACCGTACCATGAAAATGCTGATTGAGAATGCTAAGAAAAATCAGCAGGATATTGCAGTCAAACTATTAGAGTCAACAATTATGATATTAGTATGCAGATGTTAGAGTCAACAATTACGGTATTGGTGTACAGATTTTTCAGCTTATTACAGCTGTGTATTAATGCTTATTATAGCTGTGTATTATAGTTCATTTCAATCATGTATTACAGTTATATATTCCTTGTAATTAGGACTTAAGTTAGTTTTTTTTTTCTATAAATTAGTGTACATTTGTTAGATGAAATACAAGTGAAATTTACTCATACTTTGTCATGGTATAAGAGACAATTTATCATTTCTAAACTTATGGTCTGCACTGCCACTTTAAAATTTTTGAAAAAAGTTCCAATTTGTTTTTTCTTTTTCTAATCATTTTATTAATTTTCAAATTTGTAACCTGCATTGCCACTTAAAATTTTTGAAAAAAAGTTATAATTTTTTTCTTTCTTTTTTGGCCTAAATTGTTATTTTCTTTCCTTCTTCTAGTTCTTTTTTAAGATCTGCTTGGTCATATTTTTCAGAATTGTTTTTTTTTCTCAAAATTAGTCTTCTCACACTTAGATTTTTTCTTTCCACTTCTGTCTAAAATCATGCTTGAGATTTCAGAATCTACCCATCAGCAAATTATAATCTGACAAAAGGTTCAGCTTTAGTTACAAAAGCTGTGAAATTAGATCAATAACAGTCAAATGCTTGTTCAAGCGGAGTAGGATTGTTAGAAGGACTTAGAGAATGTAAAAAAGACTCCTTATGGTGTACCTACTATAAGAAGCCGCGACATGGCAGGGAAAGGTACTAGAAACTCCATGGTAAGCCTTAAAATACTCAAAATATATCTTGGACAGCAAAGAGTAATCAAGAAGCAAGTCAAAGACTGGCACATTTGACCTCGACACAATCTAAAAGTGTAAAAGAATTCTCTCAAGAGCGATCTAAGTTCAATAAAGAAGAGATTAAGAAGTTGCAAGGTGCAGGTACTTACTCTTTGGCTTTTTCAAGTAATTTTCAGCCTTTTGCACTTAATGTGTCAATCATAAAAGGAACTTGGATAGTAGATTCTGGGGCCACATATCATATGACCCAATCTTCTCATGGGTTTGTATCTTATAATCCTTGTCTTAGTAATAGAAAAATGGTCATCTTCTAGCAGTTACTCGAGCTTTTCTTTTTCAAAAAAATGTTATAAAGAATTATTGGGGGGAAGCTGTCTTAACTGCTACATATCTGATTAATAGATTACCCTATAAAGTTCTTGATTATAACAACCCCATGAAATTATTTTTGAAATTTTACCCTAACTTCAAAACGATCAATCACCTGATTCCTAAGATTTTTGGGTGTGTCTTTTGTTCATATTCATTCGAATAATCATGAAAAACTTGATCCAAGAGCCCTTAAATGTATTTTCTTGGGTATTCTTCTACACAGAAAGGGTACAAGTGTTATCATCCTCCGATAAAATAATTTTTTGTCTTCGTCGATGTAACATTCGTTGAAAATGAAAATTATTTTCTAAATCCTTATCTTTAGATGGAGATAATATTTATGGAAGAGAAGGATAGAGATTTGTTTTTATTTGATCTTTCATACTCCTCATCCTCACAAAATCAAAATTTTGTTCCTTTACCAAATAAATCATCATCTATTTCTGATCCTTTACCAAATGAATCATATCTAAGCAGCCTTGGTCAAGTGGCAAATGATAAACAGATTCAAAGTACTATACGCCCATTGCAGGTATATTCAAGAAGGAAAGAGCCTCTTGTTCAACTAATGCAAGTTCTAGATTCAAAACCAATTTCTGGTACTGATAATGTTGAAGTAACTCATAACTCTAAGGATTATGATAGTAATGTGCCTGTTGTTGCTAATGATGATAATCTTTCTATTGAAATTAGAAAGGGGATTAAAAAATGTACCCAACGACTTGTATATCTATTGTCTCACTTTGCATCCTATGAAAAGCTGTCTAATGGTCATAAAATTTTCTTATCCACCTCAACACTATTACTATCCCAAAAAATGTCTCTGAAGCTTTGGGTAGCAAAGAGTGGAAAGAAGCTATGAAGGTTAAAATGGATACTCTTGAGAAGAACAAAACCTATGACTTATTCAACCAATGCAAGTTCTAGATTCATAACCAATTTCTGGTACTGATAATATTGAGGTAACTCCTAACTCGGAGGATTATGATAGTAATGTGCCTGTTGTTGCTAATGATGATAATCTTTCTATTGCAATTAGAAAGGGGATTAGAAAATGTCCCAATGGCTTGTATATATATTATCTCACTTTGTATCCTATGAAAAGCTATCTAATGGTCATAAAATTTTCTTATCCACCTCAACACTATTACTATCCCAAAAAATGTCTCTAAATCTTTGGGTAGCAAAGAGTGGAAAAAAAGCTATGAAGGTTGAAATAGATGCTCTTGAGAATAACAAAACCTGGGACTTAGTGGAACTACCTCCAAGAAAGAAGTTAATGGGATGTAAATGGGTCTGCACTATGAAATATAAGGCAGATGAATCACTTGAACAGTACAAAACAATATTAGTAGCAAAGGAGTTTACTCAAACTTATGGAATATATTACCTTGAAATATTTGCTCTTGTTGCAAAAATGAATACAATAAGAATATTATTATCTTAAGCTGCTAATCGTGGCTGGAGTTTGCAGCAGTTTGATGTAAAAATTGCCTTTCTAAATGGTGATCTTGATGAAGAAATCTATATGGAGATACCTTCAGGGTTTGAGTCAGAAAAGAACAAGGTGTGTAAGTTAAAAAATGCATTATATGACTTAAAATCCCAGGGCTTGGTTTGGTAGATTTGCTAGAGTAATGAATGCTTTGGGTTTTAAACAAAGTCAATATGATCACATATTGTTTATCAAACATTCCTCTTTAAAGGGAATTACAGCTCTCTTAGTCTATATGGATGAAATAGTGGTAACTGAAGATAACTTGCAAGGAATGAAGATACTGAAAAAGTGTTTATTGCAAGAATTTGAGATTAAAGAACTCGGCAGGTTAAAATACTTCCTCGACATTGAAGTAGCTCACTCTCAATATGGGATCTTTATATCATAATAGAAATATGTGTTGGATCTATTAACTGAGGCAGGAAAACTAAGGTATAAACCAGTGGAGACACCCATTGAACCAAATCACTAACTTTGTGAAGCACCAGAAGATGCAATGGTGGATAGAGAATCCTATCAAAGATTGGTTGACAAACTAATCTATCTTTCTCATACCAGACTAGACATAGCCTAAGCTATAAGAGTGGTGAGTCAATTCATGCACAACCCAAAAGAAGTACACCTTCAAACAGTACACTGAATTCTACAATACTTAAAAGGTACTCCAGGAAATGGAGTATTGTTTAAAAGAGGTAATAAATTGATAGTGGAAGCAAATACGGATGCAGATTATGCTGGATCAGTTAATGATAAAAGATCAACTTCAGGCTATTGCACATTCCCAGGCAATCTTATAACGTGGAGAAGTAAGAAGCAAAATGTGGTAGCAATATCAAGTGCAGAAGTTGAGTTCAGAACTATGGCATGAGGAGTTCGTGAACTTTTATGGTTGAAAACAATCTTGGAAGATTTGAAGATTGCGTGGGAAGGACTTATGAAACTGTATTGTGATAATAAGTCAGCAATTAATATCACACATAATCCAGTACAACATGATCGCACTAAGCATGTGGAAGTAGATAGACATTTTATAAATGAGAAGTTAGAGAGTGGACTAATTTGTACTCCATTTGTGTCAATCAAAGGTCAACTTATAGATGTATTAACTAAAGAGTTAAATGGTTCTACATTCCAATTTATTGTTGGCAAGCTGAGAATGGAAAATATCCACTCACCAGCTTGAGAGGGAGTGTTAGAGTCAACAATTATGATATTAGTATGCAGATGCTAAAGTTAACAATTATGGTGTTGGTGTGCAAATTTTTCAGCTTATTACAGTTGTGTATTATAACTTATTACAACTACGTATTACAGTTCATTTCAGCCATATATTCATTGTAATTAGGACTTAGGTTAGTTTCTTTTTTCTATAAATTAGTGTACATTTGTTAGATGAAATACAAGTGAGATTTACTCATACCTTGTCACAAACATCAGTCTATGCCTTACACTACTAAGACCAAACATCATAGCCAAAGTAGACCAGGCAAAGGTTAAATCCATGTACTCCACAGTTTCCCAGCAAAGATTTCTCTCTCTGTCAGTACAAGGATAAATTTGTATACTTCTTTTATCACAATTTAACCCCTACTTTTATGATTTCAATACTAATCGAAAAAGAAAATCCAAAATGTAACTCTGTGGATCCTGTAGTAGCTTCTCCATCATTAACTGTTATACTAGAACAAGAAGGTAAACCATAACTTGTAATTTCCAACTCATCATCAATATTCCAATCAATATCATCACCCTCTACACTAGATGTGTTCCCATCCTACAAAAATTTTATATAATTATGGGCACAGACAATAAAGAGAAATGGAATCAGAATTGATAAAAATATATTCAACAACAATTATTTCTCTATTTGTCGGCCATGTACAAGTAGAAATAAACAAGAACTCAAATGTCAGCAAGAGGATAAATGAAGAAGACCAAAATAAGGCATAAATGGGAATTTCAGAAAAAAAAAAGACATACCATTTCTTTACAACTTCTAGTTCAGCAACAGTAAATGTTAACTGTTGAAGAAATAAATGGAAGGATATAAGACCCAGGTCAAGTTAAATTATTAATAAAACCCATGACGCTATTGACAATGCATAATTACCAAAATTATATTTAATGTATAGCTGATGTAGGATCTAATATATATGCAGCAGCAGCAGGAAGGAAAAGAGAATAACGAAGAATCAAGAGAAAAAGAGAAAGCACAGAAGCAAAGCTAGCATCAAATTTTACCCATTCTCCATCTTTTCCATTTCCACATAGAAGGCTTTTAATTGTATTTACAAAAACTTGCTAAATAAGAAAAAAAATAATCCAGATAACAAATCTCCTTAATATGGTAAAGAATAAAACCTAGATCCCAACTTTAATTATCAATAGTAACTTACTAAGTTAAAAGATTATATCAGGTTTCATAATATAATCATAATATGATTAATTGTATTTAAATGAACCTATTCACATGTACTGAATCTATTCAACAACAAGCCTTAGAAGTGTGTCTTTGTACGTGTGTGTGTGTATGTGTGTGTGTGTGTGTGTGTGTGTGTGTGTGTGTGTGTGTGTGTGTGTTGGCACATGCAAGCTTCCAGTGTTGTGCGCACACACGCATGCACACAAATAAAAATATATTGACACCCTTCATTTTAGGTTTGCGTACACTCAGTTACCCAAGGTTGTAAATTCTTAGTAACTGTTCAAAGGAACTCCTGAGTCAGACATACACACGTTGGAAATATATAATATCCCCTTATTTCACTAATTTGTTACGTCTTGATCAATTTAACATTAATCTTTTTCGTCAAATACATATTAAAATATCATAAACCTATTTGTTTGACAATTATACCCTTGTAATGTTACTAATATGGTAAAATTAAAGAATTGAGAATGATAGCATAAAAGAATGCTTTGGTGGAAACCATTCTCAATTTTCATTTTTCAACCCCTCACCTATATGAATATTACCAAAAAAATAAGGAATCAAGTTTAACGTTTGACCTCCTCCATGTTCTTGAATATACTTTTTAATGCATATCTAAGCCTTTAATACTGCACATGATGTTAGTGTTTGCAGCCACTCTTTGCAATGAACTTAAATATAGAGCCATCAATTTGAAAGGAGATGCTGCTGTATGGATTGGAATATTGGCTAGGTAGGTGGAGGTTTGGGTTTAGGTGGCAACAACAGAGGCATTGTTCATTTCAATTAAGCTTTAAGTTGCATTAGTATTTGGATTGGTTTTGATCAACAATAAAAGCATCTAATGAGATTGAACATGGATTAATCAGAGTAAGTGCGTGTTTGGCTAGGCTTCTTTACTGACCAAAAAAACATTTTAATGCCAATGCATTTTTCAATTTTTTTAATGATGTATGGTCAAGAAATTGAAGAAGAGTTTTTGGAGATTAAAAAAGCAATTTACTCTTATTTGCAAAAGCTTAAAATTTGAGTTTTTAAGAGTAGAGTTTTTTTAGTTCTTTTTTTTTTAGTATTAACACATATACTTCGATAATATTTTCTTAATTTCACAACATACCCTTAATAAAAATAACCCTATTCAACTAACGTTTTATTGAAAGTCACCATATCTCTATATCTTTGCACACCACCATATCACTACAAAGCTTTACTAAAAAAATTTTTTGTTATAAGTACGCAGTATTTTATTTTATTTTTAATTTTTATACCAAACACAAATAATTTATTTGATTTGTTAATTGCTATGTATTAATTTTATTTGTATTTATTGATGTTTAGAGTTCCAATTATGATCACAAAACTAAGTTTAGCATGAATCACTTTTGTGTTATCTATAAAATACATTAGTAAATTTTAAAAATTAAATGTAAATTTTATTTTATGTAAAAAAGATTGAACTGTCTAAAATTTAAATGTAAATTTTATTAAGTGTCCTTTTTGATAATTTTTATAATAGATCAGCACTTTTAACAATGTGTAATTAAATGATCTACTACTTTAAAAGAGATTTCTTAACTGACAATCAAACGATCAATAACTTTTTCTTAAAAATTCTACTTTAAAAACTTTATTTTCAAAAGTTTTACTTTCAAAACTTTTATTTGGAAAAGCCAACCAAATAAGCCCTACCTCAATAGTGCTATGAACATGACTATTGAATGGTTCAAAGGCATTAAAACTAAGTGACTTTTATAAGACGTATATTCTTTCTCTTTTAAGCATGATGTCATATGATAGTTTCCAACAAAAGCAATGCATCTGGGAAATGGAAAGTCATGAACAATCTTTAACATGCTCTTTTTCACTTCTTGCTTGTATTGTGGAGTTACTTTATAGCCCTTATTTGTTAAAATCTAACAAAAGATCGCTAACAACAGTGATAGTTACTTGAATTTTGAAACCATTGATAGTTGAGTGTCTATAAGCCTAAAATGAAGGGGTGTCATTAAAATTTTTAGAAGCAAATGATAAGACACAAATAATATGTTTAACGCAGGTTCTCTATCCTGATATCAAATATAAATCCACGGGTTTGGGAATGCATCAATAGCTGCAAAAGATAATTAATGTATTTTATAAAGAGAGCAAGAAAGTGAAACAATAAATGCAACATAATAGCACCAATATAATGTTTAAATTTCAATTGTACCATTTCTTTCAAATTCCAACATTGCAAAAGAAAAAAGGAAATTTAAGAGAACTGTATAACAAACTAAGAACACTAGGCATATGGAAGGGGTTGCCAACTTTGAACTAGATAGAAGCGCGTGAACTACACCCTTTCAATATCAAAAAATTAAAAATAATGGTTGCAAACATATAGCCCCATGCTTCTGTTAAGGACCCTGCATAAGTAAAAGCATAATTTACAGATACCATTGTATTTATTCTCTTTCAATAAAACAGGGGAAAAAAAGAACTAAATAATCAATCAATGTATAAATTCTATATCTCTTTTTCTGTTTTTTTCCTCTAAATTCATGCAAATTTGGAGTACGCAGTCCTCAATGTTCACATTTATATAATATGCTACACAAACAGAAGAACTGCAAATAGGATTCTCCTTTTCTTTTTGACCACCTAATTTGGCTCTTCTATCCAATTTCATTTACAAAGGACAAACCACAAATTTGAGTTAACAACAAAAGTCAAGTTCTCCCAAATTAATAAACATTTTGATTCAAATACAACAACTTATTGACAAACTTAATAATGTAAACCTATATGTAATAATCTAGCCACCATTGATAAATTGAGTATAGACCAACATTCAAAATTTATCTTTGACATCCAAAATACTTTCTGTGACAACATTTTACATTCCAATCAATACATTTAAAGATTCTTTCTGCAGATGTACACTCGCAATTTCTTCTCAAAAACTAAATCATCTCCTTACAGGTTGCATGAATAGGGGAATTTATCGATTTTAATCTGTACCAAATAAAATGTTTCCCCACACACTTAACCATGACCCATTATAAGATTCTAACAAGGCTGTTTGGTAGTTAAGAAAGTGACAGAAAAGGAGAAAGAAAATTTCTTAACTAAAGAAAAGAAAGAGTAATTGAATTGAAGATTTAATAAGAAAATGAATTGCGTACAAAGGAAATATATTATACCAGTATTTATAGTCTAAATTATACACTAATCATTGACGGGAAACATAAAGAATCTGCAACAACCTGTAACAAACTTTGCTGAGTCAACATAACAAAATTGCTGACTCAGCAACCAACTTGCTTAATACTATAATCATCTTGAAACAAAATTGTACCAACTCTAAACTACCACACTAATCGTATCATCACTCTGCTGCAACTGCATTTGAGACTTTAGCAATATACACCTAAGATCAGTTTTAGTTTCTGCAGCAGCATCACACTTGAGATCATATTTCTCATGATATCATAACATTCCCCCTTAAGCTACAGGTCTAGGGGAGACCTGAAGCTTGGATCTAAGAGTAATAAATTGATCAGCTGATAAGGACTTAGTAAAAATGTCAGTAGTTTGATCAATACTTGGAACAAATCTAATTTCAACCTCATGGGTAGCAACTTTATCCCTGATGAAGTGGATGTTCAGTTCAATGTGTTTTGTTCTAGCATGAAATACGAGATTAAGTGCTAGAGCTTGAGCACTTTGATTATCACACCAAATAATTGGTGTGTTATCAATCTTAATGCTCAATTCTGATAAGAGAGACTTTAACCATGAGATTTTAGCACATGTTGAAGCTAATGCCCTGTATTCAGCCTCTATAGATGACCTTGCAACCACATTTTATTTCTTTGAAGACCATAACACCAAATTGTTTCCAAGGTACACACAGTAGCCTCCAACAGACCTTTTGTCATTAGGGTTTGATCCCCAATCTGCATCTGAAAAGGCCACTAAGCTTGATCCCCATGTATTAGTAATGTTAAGTTCAAAGGTTGATGTTTCTTTTAAGTACCTTAAAACCCTCTTACAAGCCTGCCAATGCTTCACTAATGGGGATGCTCAAAATTGACTTAGCTTGTGTACAGAATAGGATAATTTAGGTCTTGTTAAAATGACATATTGCAGAGCCCCAATTATGCTTCTGTAGGTTGAAGGATCAGAGAAAGCTGCATCACCTTCCTTCATAAGTTTCTGTCCAGTACTCATGGGTGTAGCATAGCCTTTACAATGCTTCATATTTGCTTTTTTGAGTAGATCGTGAATGTATTTAGTTTGTGATAAATGAAGTCCAAATGTTGTTAGAGTGACCTCAACACCAAGAAAGTAATTAAAGGTCCCCAAATCTTTTAGAGCAAAAATGGCAGCAAATTGTTGAATAAACTTCTCTAAATAAGAGCAAAAATGGCAGAATCAGATTGCCATTGATATTCTTAATGAACAATGAAGAATCAGATATAGAATTGAAGAAACCCCACTACAAAAGTGCATTTTTCAACTTGTCAAACCAAGCTCTAAGAGCTTGCTTCAAGCCATAAAAAGCCTTCTTGAGCTTGGAAACATGGTGAGGATAAGAAGAATTAATAAATCCCTCAGGTTGGGCCATATATACAGCCTCTGTCAGATCACCATTTAAGAAGGCATTGTTGATATCTATTTGCCTTATAGACCAGTGATTAAGAACTACTAAGGTGAGGACTACCTTGACTGTAGAAGCCTTTACCACTAGACTAAAAGTTTTTGAATAATCAACCCCTGATGTTTGTAAAAATCCCTTGGCAACTAATCTTGCTTTGTATTTGGAAATGCTCCCATCAAGGTTATATTTTATTCTAAAATCCCACTTGTTACTGATGACCTTAGGAGCTTCTGCTGAGGGAACCAAACTCCATATTTTATTTCTGAGGAGAGCAGCATATTCTTCTTCCATAGTTTGTTTCCAAAAGGGATGCTCTAATGCCTCAGTCACAGTCTTGGGTTCAGTATGAACTAGATTGGTTTGATTGACAAAGGCTTTAGGCTTGAAGATACCTGCTCTTGATCTAGTGACCATGGGATGTAAGCTGTAAGTTGTGGGATTTGTTTGAGAAACTGAAAGTATATTGTGAGTGGCAGAAGATGAATTTTTTGAATCAGATGTTGGTTTGATATGTTGGTTTACAGTGTGCAAGGGTGATGTTACTAATATGTGAGGTGATATAGATGTTGTTGAAACTTCTGTTGTGGGAAAAAAAACTTGAAGAAGCACCACTGCCAATACCAGAATTTATAACATTTGGGACAAAGAAACTTGGAGCTATTGTAGCATGATGGTCATTAGAAATTACAGGTAAAAACTTATATTTTTAAAACTCAAGATATGGAAAAGAATTTTCATCAAATGATACATATCTTGCAATATATATTCTGCCTGATGGATGCATACACTTGTAACCCTTATGTAAAGGACTGTAACCTAAGAACAAACATTTGGCTGTATGAAAATCACACTTATGTTTATTATATGGTTTAAGTAAAGGAAAACAAGAGCAGCTAAAAGGTTTCAAAAAATTGTAATCAGGCAAAGTATTGTACAGCTTTTGAAATGGTGAAGTGTAACTAAGAACAGGGGTGGGTAGTCTATTTATGAGAAAAGAAGCTATGTGAAAGGCTTCCCACCAGAATGAGATAGGCATTTTAGCTTGTGCAAGCAGTGTAAGACCTATTTCTGATATATGCCTATGTTTCCTTTCAACAACACCATTTTGGTGGTGTGTGTGTGTGGACAAGTGATTCTAAACTGAATTCCTTTTTCTTTCAAATACTCAGTGAAGCTTCTATACTCACCCCTCAGTCAGATTGCAAAGCTTTGATGGATAAGTCAAATTGTTTTTCAACTTGTTTTTGAAAATGAATAAACAATGTCAGTGCTTCTAGTTTTAGTTTAAGAGGAAAAAGCCAGCTGTATCTAAAAAAGTCATCAACAAAACTTATATAGTATCTAAATCCATCTAAGGTTTCATATAGTGCTGGTCCTTATAGAACTGCTATATGTCAGTATATAACAGCTCTAGAGGTTTATTTGTTTTGATGTTGGTAGAAGGAAAATGAGTCTTATGTAATTTGCTAAGTTGGCATGTGTCATAGAAAATAAGTTTTGAAGATCTATTGCAAGCATTATGTCTATTGTTTAAATTCAAAATGGTTTTGAGAATCAAAGGACTTGGATGACCAAGTTTTTTATGCCAGAGACTATAATCATTTACACTAAACACTGAATTTTTAGATGACAATAGAGCAATTTGGCTATAACTGCAACTGTTGTTTACTGATTAGATTTTGAAGAGGCGGACTCATGAAGTATATTGCAGTAATCAGCATGACTTACAAATGGATCAGTAATGTTAAACTGATCCTTATTTATATTACAAATAAACATTTTCTCTGAAAATAATGAAAGCAAAGATTTAGGAGAGCAAGAATGAGAATATCAAACAACATAGGACTCAGAATTAGAAGAAGACTTCTCTAGTCTTGGCAATAGCAGCTTATATAGGCCCTTCACAACCACACCTTGTAGCAGTATAATCCCTTTCCTGTCCTTAATAAGGCACAAGTCAGAAAAGAAATTCAAGAGTTATGTTATTATCAACAACAAGTTTGGAGATACTAATGAGGTTTTTAGTTATATTAGGTACACACAGCATATTATTCAATTTTAGATGATCACTAGACATAGTTTTAAGCACAGTCCTTCCAATATATGTAATATTCAGTCCATCACCATTGCCAATAACTAATTTGTCCATACATGAATATTCCAGCTTGTGACTGAGATTGTCAGCATTGTGTGTTAGGTGATGAGTGGCACCAGAATCCAAATACCACCCATCATCAGCATGACCCTCATTTGTTTGTTGTGTTGCAATGTAAGCAGCTCTGCTATTGAAGTTTCCTTGACTCCCATCTTGACTTCCGTTTCCAGTCCCATTTTTATTGTTTGAATTACCATAACTAGCTGGTCCTTTTGGTACAAACCTGTAATAACACTTGGCAGTTGTGTGGCCTTGTCTTTTGCAAATCTAACATACCAGCTTTACATTACCTCTTCTATAAAAATTTCGACCACTATTTTATCCTCTTTGCATTGCACATCTTCCTTTGGTTCATCGAAAATTTCCTCTTCCATAGCTAGGATTGTAGTTATTGTTGTTGAAATTGTTATAACCACTACAGTTACCAATATTAAAATGTCCTCTGCCTCCTGAAAATTGTCCTACTTTCTTTTGCCTATTTCGAGCAATATTGGCTGAAAAACCTGACTGACTATTTGATTTTCCAGAACCATTATACATTAGTCTACTTTCTTGTGTTAGCAACATTGCATAAGCCTCATTTAAACTGATTTCACCAATCTTACTTGTAATTAACACCATAACAAAATCATATTCAGATCCAACTCTAATTCCAGACACCAAATGCATTATAAAATCATCTTCATCAATTGAGTAACTAGCAGTGGCTAATTCATCTATAATACTTTTTAACTTCAGAAAATATTCAGACATAGTCATTTGATCTTTCTTAAGAGATGATAATTTCATTTTGAGTTGGATTGTCTTAGCTTTGAAACGAGAACCAAATTGTTTCTCTATGGCCTTCCAGAGAGACTGAGAAGACTTACAGTCAATTACAAGTCCTAAAATGTTATTATGAATCGTTGAAAATAGCCAGCTCAAAAGAAATTGATTCTGACGCATCCAGACTTCAAACTCAGGATTTACAGTCACTTCAGCTTGTAGATCATCAAGATTCGAATTCTAATTTCTTATGTTTCTTGAAATAAACCGGCTTGGACATGTTAGGTCTCCATTAATCAGACCTTCCAGTCGATTGGCTCTTATTGCAGTTGAAACTTGTGATCGCTAAACAACATAATTTGATCGATCCAACTTCACAATGGCTAAAAAAGTGTAAGAAGAATTCGAACTGAAATGATGAACTAACGTTTGCTATAGTAGCTCTGGTATTATATAAGATTCTAACAAAGTTGTTTAGTAGTCGAGAAAGTGACAAAAAAGGAGAAAGAAAATTTCTTAATCGAAGGAAAGAAAAAGTAACTGAATTAAAGATTTTATTAAGAAAATGAATTGTGTACAAAGGAAATATAGTCTAAATTATACACTAATCATTGACGAGAAACATAAAGAATTTGCAACAACCTGTAACAAACTTTGCTCATAACAAAATTGTTGACTCAACAACCAACTTGCTTAATACTATAACCATCTTGAAACAGAATTGTACTAACTCTAAACTACCACACTAATCATATCATAACTCTGCTGCAACTGCATTTGAGACTTTAATAATATACACATGAGATCAGTTTCAATTTCTGCAGCAGCATCACACTTGAGATCATATTTCTCATGATATCATAACACCCGTTAAGCTAAAACTGATTAAAAGTATGTTTTATTGTTGCACATCTCCTTAACCTTAATTTTGAAAGTACAACAGGTAAAGTGTTTGGTGCTGAATGATTAGTGTATAATTTTGCAGAGACAGAAAACGGTTACAATGCAAAACGAAAACGCGTAGCTAAAGAGAGAAAGAAAGAGATGTGCGACTTTTAATTGTATCTGCGTTATATTAAGAAGTGACAGTGAAGAGTCCCATTTGGTGCTGAATGGGGTTTCTTTTTTTTTAAAAGGGCAAATGGTAAAATGTAGTAAAACTAAATCAAGGTAAAAAGTTTCGACGTACTCGCGCTCGCTTGCCCTGTCTGCACGGAAATTTGCACTCCTTTGATATTTAATTTTTTTGTAAGGACACTGCTATGATATTTACGATGCGTTAATACAATTGCTTCTATTTGACCCTGTCGTATTAGTTCAATTTTTTTTTAAATGTGTGATATTATTTCTTTAAAAAATAAAATTTATTATTTCGAATTATAAATATTTTAGCATATATATTTGAATATGCTTCCTTTTTTTCATTAAGTATTAGAATGTGTTTATAACCACGCGTTTAAAAAAAGAATATAATTTTAAAATCATAATATAAAATTTGAAAATTGCAAAAAAAATTTCATGTTATGAAAAGAAGTTTTAAAAATGATAAAAACAATTTAATTAAATTTCATTCATTGTAAATACTTTTACTTATTTTTTCAAAAAAAGAATAATATAAAGACATTCATGCTAGTTTTGTTTTCTAAAAAAGTTGTCAAAACCTTGTATTTTTAATCATGAAGACATTACACTAAAAATATCATTTTTATGTTTATTCTTGTAACTTTGTTATTAATTTTTTTATGTAGTGTGACATATTCTAAGTAGTATATATAAATTTAGATACTATTTTGCACAATTGTTAATTTTCTGGATAAAGTATAATTTAAGCATTTTTTTGTATAAAAAGAATAAAGGTATGATTTAAATTTTATTCAAAAATTGTGTTTAAAGATAGTTTAATTTATTAGACATCTTTTCATTTTTTAATGCTCTTATTTATGAAAAAAATATATATTCATTTTTATTACAAATATGTGGTACTTCTTAAAATTTAATGTCCGCCATTTATAATTCATTTTATATATTACTTTGATTTACGTGTTACATTACAAGTGTTCTGTGAATGTGATGTGTGGCCGCTTTCAAGAAAAAATCTAAAGACAGAGAGTATGACAAATTTCGTAATCTCAAATGTGTGGAATGAATTTTTTTCTTTTCTCTTCTTTTTTTTTAAAGTAATTTTAATATCATTAATAATTTTAAAAATATTACAAATCTGTTATTTAACATATAAAATTATCAAAATAATAAAATTAAAATTTATTGACGAACATCCGAACCTAAAGCTTTTTAAAAAGGGAGATAACAACCTTAAATTAAAGACTATCAAAAGATAGAATTTATTATTTTTATTGAGAACAAAAAATCTTACTTTTGTACAGAAAAATTTTACTACTTATAAAGAAAAAAAATTATTCATACAAAAAAAAAAATTAACTCACGAAAAAAAATTTATCTTACATAAGAGAAAAAATTACTAAAATTATCTTTCCAAATATACAACTATCTCACGAAAAAAATTATTTACAATCAATTCACAACTCGTAATAAATATATTTCAAAAAATCTCATAATTCTAATCGTACAACTAATATAATCAAAAGCCTCAAGCCTAAACCCCTAGTTATATGTCGAAATAGATCGTCGACGAATATGTTACACCGATTTTGGATTCAAGCGACTACCAATAAGTGTGGCTAGCTTAGTTGACAGTGACAAAACTCCCATGGTATTCAACGTCGATGGTGGCGATTTGAAATAAGTAACTATAGGCGTAGAGCTGTGGAGTTCTTAATTATAAAGAAAGAGAAAAAGTAATGATTGGTTTGGTCGTTGGAATCTTTTCAATTTTGATTTCGTCTTAGAAAATAATAATACTATAGCCCCTCACTCTAATTTTAATAATTTTTAATTTAAATAATGTGTTAATATTTATTAAATTGTTATTTTTAAATTTTTTAAATTTTTTTAATATATTATTTTATTATTTAAAATATAAAATTAATAAATTTAAATTAAAACTGTAATATTATTTTAAAGTTATATAAGAATTTTTAACAGTAAAATATATATTTAGAGTTGTGATGAATTATTATAAATATATTTTTATTTCAAATTTACTATTCAAAATATGTGTGATAACAATTTTTAGAAATAATTATTTAATAATTTGATTCTTAATTAAACAAATTTTATTTAAAATATAATATTATAATTCTTTTTTACTTTATATGTTTAACTGGGTGATTCTCAAAAAAAACTTTTGACAAAATATATTCAGATAAAATTATAAAATGATTGCATAGCTGAGTTGGCTTTGACCATCTATATAATGATGCAGCATTGTTTATTAATTAAACATGATATCGGTAGTTTTTTTCATAATAAATGCTCAATAAATATAAAATAATAAAATAATTATATAATTAGTTGGCTTTTATTATTTAAATATTAATATTTTTTTTACATAATTTTTGAATTGTTAAAAATAATTAATAAAGACAAAAGTATAAAATGATGAAATTCTTGAGTTGGCTTCCATCACCTAGACAGTGATGAATCCTTTATTAATGAAGAATTCAAAACTCTTTTTAAGGAGTTTTTTTTTTTAAAAGAAGAATGCTAATATATTATCTCTTTTTAATAAATAAAATTGCTTGTAACTAGATATCTGTTATTTAAAAAAAAAAATCCAATGAAAAGAGAGTGGACTTTAATGCCTTTATTAGTCTTTTTATTTTTTTAAAAATATTCTACAATTATAGACGAAGGAGATTTGAAACCCCGACCTTAAGTTAGTGGGTGCATTTACAAGGTAGCACTTGTCATTTTGACAAGCCCCATGCACTCACTAGCCGTAATGTTAAATACTTAAATTGATGAAGTTTCAAGCACTTACTTTAATAGTCTAATAATAAAGATTTATAATATATTCTTTTATTGAAGTATAAATTCTAACTTAAAATATCCCCTTTCTCATTTCAAAAATAAAAAATTAATGTAGTTTCAATTATCATAATTGTCATTAAAAACTTAAATAGTTAAAATTAAATCTTTTATATTAATTATACTTATAAAATTAATTTACAATCAATGATATTATATTGATTAAACAATCTAAAATTAGTAGTATAATGTAAGAGTGGGCTAAAAAAAAGAAAATTAAAAAATCGGATTAGCTCAAACCAAAGTGGCCAATTCAGTTATATTTTTACACTTTAAAAAAAGTGTTCAATTTTAATATTAAAAAAATCAAACGGTATGGTCCAATTCTAGTTCGATTATATGTATAATTAGCATCTGACTAAAAAATTATTTTTTAATTATTTAATATTTTAAAATTAAATATGTAAAATATAATATGTTTTGACTTAAAAATTACCTTCAACTCAGTTAATAAAGTGGAGTTAATAGCACACCACATGTCTATAGTTTGAATCCAATTCAACAGATTGTATTTTTTTAATTATTAGTATTTTAAAATATAAATATTAAAAAAAATACTTATTGATTTCATATCTAGCTTTAGCTCGATTAATGGACTGGTGGTAATTACCTCTTTATGTTCTAGGTTCAAATCCTATAAATTACTTTTTTAATTATTAATATTTTAAATGTAAGATAAAAAAATAAAATGTGCATCGATATAATTACTACCTTAAACTCATTTGGCAGGGTTGGAGATAATAGTATTTCTTAGGTAGTTGGTTCAAACCCAATAGCTTGCATGCTTTTTATTACTATCTTAAAGATTTAAATATAATAAATTTGAATGTGTTTTAAAATTAAAAACTAACTATAGTTTAGTTAGCAAAGTGAAGTTAGTGGTATTTTGAAGTCACAGTTCAAGCCGTCTCCCAGTCACAGCCTCTATCAAAGTTGAGCCCCCATTTCCTCCACACTGTTAAGGACTGTTGTAGCAGTGGTTAAGCGAGGCTGTTACACTCAGCCAAGCAAGAGCTGCTGCAGCAGCGGCCAAGCAAAAGATGGAGAGAAGTTGATCTAACAGTGACGAAGAAGGAGGACGAGGATACTGCACGAGAAATCTATCTGACAATCTAGCCGCCTTCTCTTAGGGTTTCTACATATGGGTTCTACAGTGCTTTTAGAAAACCATCTAAGAACCAATTGGGTTCTACCAGTTGCCAGCAGGGCTTTTAAGTTTAAGTTAAGCTCCTCTTATGAAAGCGAGATGTAAGAGTTTTGAAACTAAAAAAAAAATATATATCAAATTTATAATAATTTTGTTTTTTTTCTTAGGTTCTGTATTTTAGGGCTTTCATGTTCATGTGATATTGGTGGATTTAATTATGTGAATATTGTTTGGTTCTTAAGAAAATTTCATCTTGTACAAAGCAAATCTTGATTGAAATTTCTCTATTTTTAATTAAATAGCTTGTAGCTTGAATTTTAATTAGAGTTAAAAACAAATATTAATATTAATAATTTTTAAAAAATTAAATAAAAAAATAAAAATTATCATGTAAAAAGATATGATTGTTAAGTTAATTTTATTATTAGAATTTTTGTTAAAGTTAATAAATTTTGGGTCAGAACGAATAAAAAGATATTACAATTTTTTTAAATTCGTGGATATTTTTATATTAGGTCATACTTTAAGAATATTTACGATAACATCCCAAATAAAAATAAACTCTAAATATTTTCTTAATAATTACTTATAAAAGTTCTATATAAAAACTATCACATTAATTTTTGTCATTTGTTTTAATTTTGCTTCATTATGTTTTTTTTTATGCCACAGGCTGACTAAAATAATATCCTCTTTTTTTTTTTACATATAATATTAGAGAAAATGCAATTCAATAACATATTCTATAAAACAAATTTAATTCTATGTGCTTGTTTTTCAGGAGCATATTTTGAAGACTTAGGCTGTAAGACTTGTAAATATCTTACTAATTAAAAAGGTCCAAAAAAAATTAAAATTGAATTGGGTTTCAATATCCTAAAGCATCAAAATAAAGTTAAAAAAAACTATATATTTATAAAGAATTTGAATGAAGCAGATAGAAAAATTTATCTCTTAATAACTATTTTGCTTTAATATATGTTATACAAAACATAGAAGTATTGATTCATTTCTAAAAATTTATGTACTTAGAAGTTGTTGATTTCAAAATTTAAATAATTATGAGGCTCATGAGTTGAATTTATTTGTTCTTGGAAACAATAATTAGATTTTTTGAATTAAAATCAATTAAAACAATCATAAATTAATAAAAACAATTATAATGGTTCAGTTCAATGTGAACGTAATTCACTTCACCGAACTTGACTAGTTCACTTAAATATGTTAAATAGGTACAAGAATGTGATAGTATATTTATTGAAAAATTCATTTAAAGCACGTCTAACACACATTTTGTATAGCGAAATAAGATATAATTATTCAACAAACACATTCAGAATGAAACAGTTACACTAATAGTTTCAGGATCACTCACTCTTGAAGAACTTCAATAAAGATACAAAATCTAGAGCTCACACGAAAATATAATTACGAGCAATTCTAAACTTTTTCGATCTAGTGGAATTAAAGTGCTAGGATGGTAGCTTTGAAAATTTCCAACAGTGTTTATGATTGCTCAACACTTGAGCTTTCTCTAAAAAAAATGAGCAAATATGAAAAATGGACTAAAGTGTTATATTTTTAAACTATCTTACCCTTTGGCCGAATCTTTCTCCTTTAAAATTAAAACACTTTCATTTTTAATTTGCTTTTTAACACTTGTCATCCATTAAGCCTACAAACAAGGCCATTTTGTCAAAGTTAAGCAATGAAAACTATTTGCAGGTAACATTTGTTTCACAAATGACCATATAAAAATGATATGTGTCAGAATGCCATTATTCAATTACTTTGACTAATATTATATAGGTTTAACACTTAAATTTTGATACATGTGTTTCTCAAGAAATCCTAAAACAAATCTTGCTTTCTGAAATTTTTTCTAATTGAATTATTCAACCCAGTTTACTACCTTAATGCTCAACGAGTACACTTTATATTGTAGGACTTTCTAGGTTCACACTCATTTGTTTTACGACACTCTTCTACTAGTTCATGAGCAATGCCTTACACAAACATTACAGATATTATAGAATGGCGCATTGAACCATATTAGTTGAGTTGCGGCAACCATATCTGTATAATCATTCTGTCAACTATATCTTAGAAAAGTAGAGATATAGATCATCATCGTCAAATCTCTATATGCTCGATAGTAAACTTATATCCAAATTTGTTTTTCTATAAACAAAACCACAAACTCTTTTGCAATATTATTTAACCTTACAGAAAACTCTTTTTTAGGGTTTTCGCTTATATCGTAAGACTTCTTAAAACATAATTTTAGAGTTGACGGATCCCATATTTATATACACCGGACTCTATAAGCATCGTACCATACCCAACGTTACCAAAAGATTAGACCATAGAAGGTCTCTAACATGCGTAGAATCAAAACATAGCGGATTACTCACAAGCCCATCACAACACTCAGGTCAAAGAATAACAAATACTACATAACTTGAGAAGACCATCTATTGATGGCTCTTTGAAATGTTTATTGGGAGTCATTGTGAGTCTGGTCAGTACTTAGTCCTCATTGAATACCTTTATTGTTTAACATAGAAAGAGATATAATTGGCCTAATAATGTTTGACACAAAATAATAGTTATACAACATAATAGTTCTACCGTAAGGGAGAAATAACTCAAAATGTCATACAGCTTCGGCTATAAGAAATCTCTATTTCTAACACAAAGCAGTATTTCTCCACGCTCTAGTTATTTAACTTCCCTCAGACCTTGTGACATATTACAGATGTGAGAAGGACATATGGTATATAATACTTAGTCAGTACAAGCATCAAATGCTAATAAAATGTTAATGATGGTAAACATATACTTGATGGGTTCTTCTTGATTGTGGCAAGGTACCTCGGCCAGTCACGCTTCCAATGTCCGTCCTTGTCGTAATAAAAATATTTTGCCTTTGTTCTTATATTGTTGCTTGGATATTACTTATCTCTGGGGACTACCATATGGTGTCTACTTCTCTTCTTCTTACCTTTAAACTTCTTAGAAGCCTTTTAGGTAAAAGATGAAACACCACTATGAATTTAAAAGACTGCACCCTATTTGTTCTTATCCTTTCGAGCTGTCTTCAACATATTATGCAGTTTAGCATATGTGGGACTCAACCTTTGCATATTAAATTTCACGATGAATTATGCAACTAACCATGACAGAGACTTGAGAATCAAACTATTCCTTAAAATACTATCAGAGATATATTTATAGTCTCTAGTTTTTAGTACATGGGAACTAACTAGACTACTTTCAGTTAACCTAAACTGAAAGAGTGCTGCAGAGATCCTGTACATATCAACCTATAGTCTATCTCTAAATAGCTCATTCAGATAGAGCATGGTACTCTTGCACTATCTATATGCACATGCTCATTCTGAAGTTCAGTTGACATCGAGGTAAGGATGTATGATTTGAATCTTAAATCATCATTAACCTATTTCTGTATGTCAACAACTCTTCTAGAGTAGCTTTATCAAAAACACCTTTGGGCATCTTCTGATTAATCACATATCCTTACTTCTTTGAATCTAAAATAATTCTGAGATTTATCAGCTAGTTGGAGTAATTCTTAGCACCCTTCAGTTGGTGTGCATCAAGTATGCAAATCGACAGATTGTTTGAAGCCATCTTATCTTCACAAGACAAAAACAGGAGATATTAACGAAACATTCCAAAATTGTTAATTAATAACGCTTTAGATCATGGATGTAACTAGTAGATATTTTTAATCTAAAGATACACTCTCACTGCTTTACATATTCTCTTTAATCTCTTAAATGGAAAAATAAAAGTTAAAACACTTTAAACTTTACTGTGAAAAGTAGACATAATTGACATTTTACTCTGGCCTTATGCTTTAGTAATATTGGCCTTTGTAAAATTCAAAAGGTAGGCAACTCTTATTAATTGCATCTCATGCAATTTTTACCACTGATTCTAAACACACATTATCCTCACACTTTAGCAATGGTGGTAAGTGTGTTCTCGATTAACTTGTCAATAATCATTTTATTAATACTACCCTCACACTTTAGCAATACTGGTAATATGTTTGCTTATATATAGCCCAAATCACGTCGACTAATTCCTCATCCTTTAGCAATATTAAGAAGCACCGAGGTGACCTGTCTAACATCATATTGACAAGACGAATCATGTATAACATTATCTTATAATAAAATATATTTTCAATCTAATTTAGAGAGATTTTGAAAAACTTTATTCGCATCTTATGGGGATTTGATTCATAATCACTTATTTATTTTACACAAGCACAATCAATCCCCAACAGTTGGGCTCTCATTGTGGTTAACAGTGCAAACAAATGATTTACAGATTATAAAGTAGTTATATAATATTGTTTAATAAAAACATCACATGCAATTTTAAAAATTAAATGGAGTAAATGGGTCTATAGTCATAGTGCTAGACATCCACCACTGTAGCTCTAAGGGTCAGTACCTTAATCGTTATGGTGCCAAGATATTACATGCAACTCCATTTATACTTTGAGCATCGCAGCACTATGATTCAACTATTAGAGTTGGTGTTTACGTTTCATTCTAATATTTTATGAATATTAATTATTAATATTTATACAATATATATTTTAAATATAATCGTTAATATTATAATAAATAGTATCATGCTTGTTACACTATAGAAATCTTATGATCTGAAAGAGTTCAGATCTGATCTAAATGAATTTAGACCAAGGCTAAAAGTTAGCAACGCTAAGAGTTGTAAATGCTAAGAGTTAGTATTACTAAGAGTTAGCCGGTTATGAGAATCAGCAATATCTAAGAAGTTAGAGCCTTATCTGTAACTGGACAAGAGCCTAAGGGCATACCAATAATGATATAGTTGCAAAGAGTTGTAATAGGTGTTAGAAAATATCATTATGCAAGTATATTCTCAAATACTATGTTCTTAATCTATTTTTATCGGTACGAGTCTATCGATGAATCCCCTTTTTATAGATCAGTGTATACGATATCTGTATGCTACATATGGTTATTCTTAGTTAACCGTGAGCTTACCAGAAGCTCATATAAGCATACATATATTCAACAATGACTGAGTACATAACAGACTTACGAGGACCCTAATAGATATCCTATGAAGCTGTCAATGGTGAGTCATTTCGAGTTTAGTAATATTCGTTATCCTTTGACCTGAGCACCATGGTGAGCTTGTGAGTGATCCACCATGATTTGGTTCGACGTATGTCAGAGACCTTTCATAGTTTGACCACTACGTGTCGTTGGGTATGGTCAAATGCTCATAGAGTCCAATGTGTATAGATATGAGATTCGTCAGCTCACATAAGTGGTTTGTATATCCTAATACTCTTAAGATTATATTTCAAAAAGTCTTGTAGCCACAAGTATAAACTTGAAAAAGAGTTTTTCGTATGGTCAAACAATATCGCAAAGGTGTTTGCATATATTGTTTGTTAAAACACAAATCTGGAGATGGGTTAACGGATGAGCATGTAAAGATTAGACGGCGGTGATCTATATCTCAATTAATCCAGGATATAGGAGACAGAAGGATTATACGAATATGTTTTGACCTCAGCTTGTATGGTCTAACGCGCTGATTTATAATATCCGTGATGTGTGCGTGGGGCATCGATCACAGACTCATGGATTAATTTCATTTGATGAATCAAGTGTGGACCTAAGAAATTTCACATATGAAGTGCACTCATTGTGCATTGTAGCAGTGTATTGGATTAAATAGTTTAATCCAGTAAATTTTAGCAAACTGGGATATTTGCTTCAAGTTCCCTAAGGATGTATATGTGTTAAGACTTAAGAGTTAAATACATTAATTGGTTAACAATAATTGTTGACCAATGAGATGATGACACGTGGCACATTACAGGTAATTTATTATTTGACTTTATAATTATCAATATGACCTTATTTGTGAGACAAGTATAGTCATTTATTTATTCAAAATTATTTTAAATAAATAAACATATTAATAATTGTTATTAATATTATATTATTCATGAATTTAATGTTTCAATCTTAAGTTATGCAAATTTATATATGATGTATTTATTTTGTTTATAATATTAATATCATTTCTTGTAAAGTGGTGTATCTTGATTTATTATAGACAATTTTTATAGTTGGCACAATAAATTTTTGAAACCATTTACAAGATTTAGCGTAAATACCATTTCTTATAAAGTGGGAGTCTTGATTTATTGTAGCAAATATAAAGATTGGTATAATAAATACTTGAACCCATTTACAAGATTTTGTGTTAATAATTGAAAGAAATAAATACTAGTTAATATATATATATATGATGAATTTTAATTGTTATATCTTCCGATTGGAACCTCCTTTGTGTGAGGATTCTAATTAAGTTATAAAAAGAGTTGAATATATTCATATTTCATATGCCAAGAATGGATCCTCCTTACTTTAGTTTTTATTTTAATTGATTAATTGAACTATTATTTAAAAATATCTTATACTGCTTTAATTGTCTTTAAAGAATCTATAGTTTGTAATTTTAATTCCACTTCCCTGTAGATCGACCCTGTTCTCCCCGGGTTATTTATTATTTCGACAATCCTGCACTTGAGAATAAACTCCTATATTCTAGACGTGTCAAGGTTTTGGCGCCGTTGCCGGAGAAGTGAAATTAACATTTTTGTTTGTTTTATTTTCATGGAAGGCTAAGCCTCCTAACTTGCTTTACTTTATTTATTATTCTCTTGTTATTTTCATGGAAGGCCAAGTATCATACTCTTTATTTACTACCTTTTTATTATCCTAATATAACATTTACTAATCTAACTTTTATTTTATTATTAGTTTTACTTATTTTATTTACTTTTATTTACTTTTTTTTTATCTTATTTGTATTATTTATCGTTATTGTATTTTGTTTTATTTCTTTGTATGAGTGGTTAGTTTCAAGATCCTAATTCTCATCGTTTGGTAAAAGGTAATTTTGGAACTTCATTTGATAAGTTGTTAGATTCTCCTTCATCTTCTCATTCTTCACCAATTAACACTATGATTGATAATCAAATTGAGGGACTCATAGATCCAAGGGACAATTAGTCCCAACATAATGACCATAATTGACCTAGAACACTTAGAGACTACACAAACCCTACACGAACTGGTGCACCATCTTGCTTAGTTTTTCCTCTAGATGTAACACATTTTAATTTTGCCAGGTATTATCCAACGTTACCCATTTTTCATGGTTTAGATACAGAGAGCCCTTACCTACATCTCAAAGAATTTGAAGAAGTGTGTAACATGTATAATGACCAAAATTGTAGCATGAACTCAATTCGACTTAAGCTTTTTCCTTTTTCTTTAAAAGATAAAGCTAAAACATGGCTATAAAACATTAGGCCAGGATCCATTTTTTTAGGGAATGAGATGCAATAATAATTCTTAAAAATGTTTTTCCTCCCTATAAAATTTTTTTTTTCAAAATATAAATTACCACTTTTGCCCAAACACTAGGAGAGACCCTTTACCAATGTTGAAAAAGGTATAAAGAATTACTTAATACCTGTCCTTATCATGGCTTTAAAACTTGGAGATTAGTCTCAAATTTCTACAAGGGCTTAACACCCCAAGTTAGGCAAATGGTAGAAATGATGTGTAATGGAATATTTGAGGACAAAGACTAAAAGATGCAATGAACTATCTAGACTTACTAGCAGAAAATGCTCAAAATTAGGACACTGTTGGTACCTACGAGGCACCTAGCAAAACTTAAACCACTACATCTAGTGGGGGTATTTATCATCTTAGGAAAGACCATGACCTTCAAGCCAAATTAGTATTTCTAACTAGAAAAATTGAAACTTTAGAGATGAAAAAGAGTGGTAAATTAAAATTTGTTCAAGAAATTGCGTGTTACATATGTGAAACTCATAATCACTTTACCAATGATTGCCCAACTTTGCCTGCATTTAGGGAATGTCTCAATGAACAGGCCAATATTCTAAACACATTCAAGCAGTCAAATAATAATTCATATTCACAAAACTACAATCCTAGTTAGAGAAATCACCCGAATTTTAGTTGGAGAAATGACACTGAAGCACAGGCTTCATAATCACATTTTCAACCACACCAAAATTTTCAAAACCATCAAGGTTATGAACCATATGTCCCACCTCATAAGAAAAATCTTGAAGCAACTTTGCATGCATTCATTGAAAAGCAAGAGTTTATTAATTCTCAAAATGCTCAAACATTTATTGATTTGAAAGATATTCTTACTAAATTTGCACTCGCATTGAACATTCATGAGAATGAAATTTTTTTTCTCAACTATAACCAAACTCAAAGGACAATATAACTCAAATGCATGTAGTTTGAGAAATCAACACATGGATCAAGTTAATACGGTTATCACTCTTCAAAATGGTATGGTTGTTAAAAAATACATTCTTAAACCTTATAAGAATGATGAATCAATCTCTAAGGGTAAGGAACGCATTGAATCTACACCTAGTGAAGAAAACATAAAACCCTTACCTCCACCCTATTTCCTCATGCATTACGTAATGCTAAGAAGATGAATCACAATCCTGAAAATTTTAAAATCTTCAAATGGGTAAAATTTAATATCCCTTTATTGGATGCTATTAAGTAGGTTCCCTCTTATGTAAAATTTTTGAAGGATTTATGCACAGTAAAAAGAAAACTAAATGTAAAAAACAAAGCATTTTTAGCTGAATAAGTAAGTGTCATTCTTTAGAACAATAACGCTTTGAAATATAAAGACCCTGGTTGTCATACAATTTAATGTATTATTGAAAGTCATAAAACTGAACAAGCCTACTTGATCTTGGTGCTAGTGTCAATTTACTGCCATATTCAGTTTATCAACAGCTTAATCTCGATGAGTTAAAATAAACTTATGTAACTCTTTTACTTGACGATAGATCAATAAAAGTGCCAAGATAGATAATGGAAGATGTTTTAGTTCAAGTTGATAAATTCATATATCTTGTGAATTTTATTGTCTTGGACACAGAACCTATTAAAGGATGTAATTTGATACCTGTTATTTTGGGTCGTCCATTTTTAGCAACTTCTAACGCTTTGATTAATTATAGGAATGGAGTAATGAATCTTTTATTTAGAAATGTGATACTTGACCTCAATATTTTCAATATGTGTAAGCAACCACATTAGGGGGAGGATGAAAGTGAAAAAGCCAACATGATTGAAACAATTATGGAGGATCATATTCAAAAATAAAGTTTTACTGATCTCTTAGAAATGTATTTAATAAATTCATTTGAGTCAAATGTACAATTAGATCTTGAAATCTCTGACATACGTTCTTTACTTGATTGTGCATAAGTGATTGAAAATAAAGGATGGAAACTAAAGTTCGAAGAATTAGGAGAAAATGAGGATAAACAGAACAAAATTCTAAAGTTGGAGTTGAAACCTATATCTAAAGGATTGAAATATGCATTTCTTGGAGAGAAACAAACTTACCGGGTGGTAATCGCTTCTACACTTATAAGCGAACAAGAAAGTAAGTTAATTGAAGTATTGAAAATGCATAAAAAAGGCAATTGGGTGGACTTTAAAAGACATAAAAGGCATTAATTCTTTGATTTGCACACATAGAATACACTTAGAGGATAATGCTAAAACTTTTCAACAACCTCAAAGGAGATCAAAGCCACATATGAAAGAGGTAGTGAGAGATGAAGTTATCAAATTACTTGAAGTATGAATCATCTATCCCATCTTAGATAGTAAGTAGGTAAGTTCTACTCAAGTAGTACCAAAAACATTGGAATCACAGTCATTGAAAATGAAAAAGGTGAGTTAATATCAACTCGAGTCTCATCTAGTTGGAGGATGTGCATAAATTATAAGAAGTTGAACTCGGCTACTAAAAAAGACCATTTTTCCTTTCAATTTATTAACCAAATTTTAGAAAGAGTAGCAAGACATCCATACTATTACTTTCTAGACGGTCATATTGGCTATTATCAAATTCCTATAGCACTAGAGGACTAAGAAAAGACTAAATTCACATGTCCTTTTGGAACCTTTGCTTTTAGAAGAATGCCCTTTGGACTTTGTAATACCCCACCAACATTTTAAAGATGTATGTTAAACATTTTTAGTGACATGGTTGAGCATTATTTAGAAGTTTTCATGGATGATTTAACTTTGTTTGAAAATTCTTTTGATAATTGTCTTGAAAACTTAGAAAAGGTCTTAAGAAGATGTAAAGAAAAAGGTCTTGTGTTGAATTGAAAAAAATGTCATTACATGGTTACTTGTAGAATTATTTTGTAACATATAGTGTCTTCTAAAAGAATTGAAGTGGATAAGGCAAAAGTCGAACTCATTTCTCATTTGCCCCCACAAAAAATAGTCAGAAAAGTCAGATCCTTTTTAGGACATGTTGGATTCTATAGGAGGTTCATAAAAAAATTTAATACTATATCTAGACCTTTTTGTAACCTCTTAGCAAAAAATGTATCATTTGAATAGACTCAAGAGTGTCAAAATTCATTTGAAAAATTAATTGACCTCTTAACATCTGCTCCTAGCATACAATCTCCAGACTGGTCTGTACATTTTGAACTCATGTGTAATGCAGTGACTATGCTATTGGTGCTGTATTGGGACAAAGAACCCTATGTAATTTATTATGCAAGTAGAACTTTAAACAGTGCACAAATAAATTACACAACAACTGAAAAAGAAATACTTGCTGTAATATTTGCATTAGACAAATTTCATTCTTACTTAATTAGTTCTTTAACTGTTATGTTTACTGACCATGCTGCTGTAATGTACTTAATGTCAAAACATAATGCAAAACCAAAACTGATTCGATAGATTCTATTGCTTTAAGAATTTAATATCACTACCAAGGATAAGAAGGAAGCTAAAACTTTTATCACAGATTACTTATCAAGACTCGCACCAGATTTATCAACAAAAATAACATTCATTAATGATACTTTTCCCGATGAATTTTTATTTTATACTATTATAATGCCTTGGTATGCTACTATCAAAATGAAATTTTTAACTGAGGTAATAAAGTTTTATTGGGATGATCCTTATCTCTTCAAATATTGTCCTGACCAAATATTTCGAAGATGCATACTCGACAATGAGGTAAGTAGAGTTATTAAATTTTGTCATTATAAAGCATGTGAGGGATATTTCACATTAAAAAAAATAGCTGCAAAAATCTTGCAGTGTGAATTTTATTGGCCCACTTTATTTAAAGATACATATGCATTTTGTATAATGTGTAAAAATTGGGATCCATTTTAAAATGAAACATGATGCCTTTGAATCTCATTCTTGTTATTGAAATCTTTAATTGTTGGGGGATAGATTTTATGGAACCATTTTTGTTATCATTTGGATTTACGTATATCTTAGTCATAATATATTATGTCTCAAAATAGAATGAGGCTATTCCATATCGAAATAATGACCATAAAACAGTCATAAAATTTTTTAAAGAAAATATTTTGAGTCGATTTGGAATTCTTTGAGCCATTATAAGTGATGGGGGTAAGTACGTTTGTAATAGGTCATTTAAAATATTAACAAAAAAAATGGTATTACTCATAAATTTGCCACCCTTTATTATCCTAAAAAAAGTGGACAAGTTAAACTAGGGAGATAAAACAAATTTTGAAAAAAAACTGTAAACCCAAATCGAAAAGATTGGTCTTTAAGACTTAATGATGCATTTTGAGCTTATAGAACTATTTTTAAAACTTCATTGGGTATGTCTCCTTATAGGATAGTTTATGAAAAATCTTGTCAATTACTTGTGGAACTTGAGCATAAAGCCTACTGGGCCATTAAAACTTTCAATGCAAATCTTGATTATGCTGGACAAATATGTAAATTATAAATAAATGAGCTTAAAGAATTGAGAAATGATGTATATAAGAAATCAAAAATTCATAAAGTTAAAATAAAATCTTTTCACGATCAAAAAATTCAAAGAAAAATATTTGATGTTGGTCAGAAGGTTTTTCTTTATAATTTTCGACTTCACATATTTTCAGAAAAATTAAGACTAAGGTGGAGTGTCCCTTTTATTGTGAAACATGTGTACCTTTATGGAACAATTGACATTGAAAATCCTAGAAATGGTAATGTGTTTAAGGTAAATGGGTAAAGACTTAAGCCATTTCTAGAAAACTAAGCTTTTCATGAAGAATTTGTGTCCCTGTCTGACACTTGTTACGAGACCAATTAATCTTTGTTTTACATATTTACCAAGCAAGATGTGAAAGATTAAGGTTATTAATGATTTTGAATATACTTGTTGATGTACGTTGGATAATTAAAGTCAAAGTTCGATTGGCAGGTGAATTTTCAAACTCATTAATTTTCTACATGCCTTGCTTAGGTAAAAGTTCTTTTACAAAAAAACAAAGGGAAAAAAGATTAAATGTTTGTTACAAGTGTGTACGCATGACTTGTAACACATGTTGCCGCACTTTAGGAATGATGTCTATAAATCGCGGAGATAAATTAGGTTCATTAAAGATGGCCTGAGTAAGGAGTCTTTAGATGATATCTTATCAACTCTTGAGACGCATCCTAGTGGATATGTGTATATTACAATTCGTGATTTATGAGACATATTCCTAAAAGAACATGAGCGGTACAGTCTCGAAAATCTGACTTTAAAATACCCTATTTGTTAATTTATAAGAAAATTGGATAGGAAGCCTATCCTCGACCTATAGAGGGCGTTTATGCTGTTTCTAGACGTAAAACCAGAGGAAAATATGAGTCAAAATCACAACTATTTGTACATATTTACTGTAGCTGTTATTTTTAAATATTTCATTTCAACCTCAAACATCTTCTCCAACAACCAACCACCCGCAATTAATTTTGAAAATTTTGCATTTAAAGCTTAATCTTATCCATTAACAACCAACTACCCATATGACTTAATTCTACAACATCTTTTGGATTTATAAATACATTGTATTATTTTTGCATCTTCTTATAAACTCAAAACCATTCAAGAGAGAGGGTGAGTGTAATAATGGAACGAACATCAACTCATAAATTCATAAAAATTTGTGTCTTTTGTGGATCCAGCCCTAGAAAAATTAAAAAGTTTGTAAAAGCAGTAGAAACTCTTGGTAAGGTGTTAGCTGAGCAAAAAATTTATTTAGTATATGGGGGAGGTAGTCTTGGATTAATGGGATGTTTGACAACAGCTACGTAAAATAAAGGCAGTCGAGTTTCGAGCGTCATACTGAAAGCTCTAGCTATTGAAAATATTGTAGGAAAAATAATTAACGATGAGTTATAGGTATCATCAATGCATTAGCGAACTACTTGTTTTATTTTGTTGCAAGTTTTTATTTTCAATAAAAGATGTTTAAAGTGATATCTTATATACTCTACTTTTTCTATATTTTGACATTGAGGACAATGTCTCAATCCGGTTAGGGGGAGGATAGATATATAATGTTCGTGTTAATTTTTTTTTTGTTATCACTTTGTTCTCTAAAAAAAATATCATTATGAATGGTATAAGTAAAAGGTTTATTTATGCATCTTGAGACACATTCTAGCTCTAGAATGGCAGAGTAAAGAATATATTGCTGAACTTTTGAAACACATTCTAATTGGTTTATTTTTAATTCATTTTATGTATATTTGTTTATTGCTTAAGTTTTTTGTAACTCTTATATAAATAAGTTTGCTTGCTATCGAGGTATGATTTCAAAATTGTTTAGTTTAAATCATTTTTTCTATTTACGTTAGTAAAGAATAACTTTCGAAATTATTTCTTGAGTACAATATTAAACCTTGTGGTAAGATGGATGATTCAATATATATAGCCAAGAGAATTTTCATGTTTAAGTATACCTATTCTTTTCTAAACTCACATATCTTTTGTGAGTGAGTAGATAAGTTTGAGATAACAACTTACGAACTTTCATTGATATTTTGAAATGGTTAATTTTTGTTTGGAATGACAATATTTGGGATGAAGAATGATTTGATTGCTTAACTGAAGGATGATAAAAAAAATTGGAAAAGTTTTATAGTGAGAAATTGTTCTTATTTTGTAATAATTCCTTATGTCTTTTAAAAAAAATAAACAAAAAAAGTATTAAAAAAAAGAAAGAAAAAAAGTCAATTCAGTTTAATAAAGTCTTCGTTCAATTTTAGAAGACAAAAATCATTAGGAAGCAATTTTATCACCGGACTCTTTATTCCTGAGATTCGCATAAAATAATTAAAGTTCCGAAGCTAACATGTGGTAAGAATGGTTTGACTCTAAACAATTAATTTTTCTATCTTTGGATCAATGTTAGTTTATCTGTCTATCCTTAAATGTAACCTTTTCTTAAGCGATTATATGTTTTCTAACTCCATGAGTGAAATCCTAATCCGTTAAATAATTATTCACCTGTAAGGATATGAAGTTGAGGCTTTTACTTGGAGAAATGTTTTAAGGCTATATATGCGGTGGTTTGTGGTAAGAAGGCTTTAGCTTAATCCACACACACACAATTTTGAAAATTATGATTGAAATAGCCTTTATAGCAATTATGATATTGAATTGACGCTTTGTTTGCAATACTTAGGTAGTGTTCAAATTTTATTTATGCTTGAATTGCTAGGTTAAATAGTTATTCACCTGTAAGGATATGAAGTTGAGGCTTTTACTTGGAAAAAAATTTTAAGGCTATATATGTGGTGGTTTGTGGTAAGAAGGCTTTGGCTTAATCCACACACACACAATTTTGAAAATTATGATTGAAATAGCCTTTATAGCAATTGTGATATTGAACTGACACTTTGTTTGTAATACTTAGGTAGTGTTCAAATTTTATTTATACTTGAATTGCTAGGGACTAGCAATAAGATTGTTAGGAAGTGTAATGAACACTTGAAATTACACATTTAATAAGGGTTTTACATCATTGTTTTGTATTACTAATATCTTTAACCCCATAACCTAAGTATGTTTATAATATTATACATAATTGGCTTTAACTATTTTGTGGTAGATATGATAAAATGGGTATAACGTTCTACCTAAGAATCCAATTTGAGTGATTCTTGATCTTGTGAAGAATGAGTTAATGAGCTAACATATTGTATTTCACAAGGTATTTGAAATTCGAGTGTTTAAAGGGTGAAAATATTCTAGAACAGAACTAATCTGCAGTACATGCCCAATCCAAATAGTCATCAGTATTTGGCCCATAACTATAGAAATACGTATGAGACAACTCAATTTGAAAAGATAAGGGACTTATCTACAACTTTGATTTTTTTTTAATGACAACTAATTCATACCACATCAATTCTAAATTAGATAATCAAGTGGGTGCATTAATGATAATCAATGTAAATTGGTTGCCACTTTTCTTGACTTTTATCATCCAAGTGGTTCCCTCTTTATTTATCTTGATTTGTCTATGTTCTTCTATAAATATATGACTTCTTTATGCCTAAAACATGTAATTAGAGAGCTAGATTTTAGTTCAAAATACTTATCTTTTGTATTATCTCTTTGTAGTATTATTTCTCTTGTTTACTATTCTAAAATCATGTCATCTGTTCTTCCATCTCTTTTCTCTTTCTTTAGTTTTATTATGTCCAAGTAATTTTCTTTTTGCTAAGGTGAAATGGTGAAACTCTTGGCAAGGTAATAAGATATACTTAACTCTTATTCATGAATTTAATGTCTCATTCTTAAGTTATGCAAATTTATATATGATGTATTTATTTTGTTTATAATATTAATACCATTTCTTGTAAAGTGGTGTATCTTGATTTATTATAGACAATTTTTTATAGTTGGCACAATAAATTCTTGAAACCATTTATATGATTTGGCATAGATACCATTTTTTGTAAAATGGGAGTCATGATTTATTGTAGACAAATATAAAGATTGGCATAATAAATATTTGAACTCATTTATAAGATTTGGTGTATAATAATTGAAATAAATAAATACTAGTTAATATATAAATGGTGATGAACTTTAATTATTATATCTTTCGATTGGAACCTATTTTGTGTGAGAATTCTAATTGAGTTATAAAAAGAGTTGAATATATTTATATTTTATATTCCAAGAGTGGATCCCCCTAACCTTAGCTTTTATTTTAATTGATTAATTGAATTATTATTTGCAAACATCTTATACTGCTTTAATTGTTTTTAAAGTATTTATAGTTTGTAATTTTAATTCCACTTCCCTGTGGATCGACCCCATTTTCACCGGATTATTTATTACTTCGACAATCTTGCACTTGGGAATAAACTCCTATATTCTGGACGTGTCACTATTCATCATCTTTATCCTCCAATAAAGGTAGCCATGAATGATCAAACTTGATGCTTATGTTTTGTAATTCAAGAGTTGAATAAATAAAATCATTTCATTGCCTTGATTACAATGTTTAAAGAGTTAAATAAATGGTTAAAGTGTTTAACTATAATCCCAAACTTAAAAAGTTTAAGTAATGGTTAAGAGTTAACTAAGGTAATTAAGAGTTAATCACTATTTGTGTTTAAGATTTAAACAAATTACTGGAAATTGAAGCTGCTATTATAGCGACCTAAGCCGACCTAGTTGGATCCTAGAATTGTCAATAAGTGCGCTTCGTGGTGGACTCTGGTTCGATAATTTTCAAAGGCTTGACAGGTGATTCTCAATCTTTAATTTCATTACAGGATTGATACTTAATTTTAAATATGTTTGTTACACTAGGAGATAGCGATTTCCACTTTCGTTGCGCTAATTTATATATGGGATGCGTAAATGTTAATGTAATAAACACGCGTTATATGCATCCGCCCTAGAAATTTAGCACACTTTCAATTGGTATCAGAGCATGATTTTTGTGTTGATTGGGCGAGTTAGATTTTTGATCATGTTGTTGGTGAAGTCTTGGTGTTATAATGGTGCATTTTAAGTGTTGAAATAGGTATACCAAGGCGAAAAACATCAGGATGCCATGGCCCAAAGGACTTGGCGCCACGGCACTGGGGATTCTGTCCTCAGCGCCACAGCACTGGAAGAGGTTCTGCCTTTGGCGCTGCAGTGTTATGGGTAGTAGTGACCTCCAGTGCTACAGCACTAGGAACTCACCACCACGGCACTAACACTGATCAGTCTGGAAATTTTTTTTAAATTGCTTATAATTAATTTATGCATGTGGGGTTCATAAGATACAGTAATAAGAGTTATTGTTCTGTGTTATGAACCAAGATCATTTATTTGTACTGGTAACCATAATGGGAGTCATATTGATAGGGGTTAGTTGTGCTTGTATAAAATAAATTTTTGATTGAGAATCACGTCCTTGTGACATGGAGATATGAATTTTATTTTTTTATATTAATAATAGATAAAAATATTTTTTAATTAGATTAAATTTTATTAACATTATGAGATAGTGTTTACATTGGTTCACCTTGTCAATACGGTGTTAGACAGGTCACGTTGGTCTTTTACCAAGATCGCTACAGTGTGAAGGATTTGGACTATGCCGGTTAAATATGAGATGAGGCAAATATATGTGTAAGTATTGCCCTAGATCGCTACAGTGTGCAAGTAGTATTGGTAACATATATTTAATTATTAACAAGTTAATCTAAAATACACTTACTCTAAATTATTACAGTGCGCGGATAAGGAGTATTTAGGACCAAGAGTAAGAGTTGCATGAGATGCAATTGACAAGAGTTGTCTACCTTATGAGTTTACAAAGGCTAAGATCGCTATAGTGTGTGGCTGGAGTAAAATGCCAATGGGGTCTACTTCCTCCTGTATAGTTTGAAAGAGTTTAAAATATTGTATCCCGTTTGAGAGATTGTAGGGATTATGTAAAGTAGTGGGAGGGCGTCTTTAGATTAAAAATGTATAATTGTTATACCCATGATCTAAAGCATTATTATTAACGATTAGAAATGTCCCGCTTCACATCTCCTATTTTTGTCTTCTAAAGGTAAGACATTCGTCTTATAGAGATAAGATACTTGCTTTCTGGAGATAAATTTAGTGCTAGCTATTCGTTAGTATTCTTGAACAATACACATTAATTATAGGGTATCGATAAACTTTTAGGACTTGCTTATAAATCTGAGAATACTTCTAAATTCAGAACAACTCGAATATATAATTGATCAATAAATTATTAATAGGTGTTTCTGATAATATCTCTTTGGAAGATGAGAAAAATGATTAGAAATGGATAAATAATGATTTGATAGTCAAATCATATATCCAGATCTCGATGTCTAATGATCATCACAAGCTGTACATTTTCATCGAATACAACTTTCCACAAATAGAGAATTGTCACATATGTACATGAGATGCACAAGTAGTGCTCATTCTGAAAATTTATCCAAACCACAAATAGGGAATTGTCACAATAAATTTTTTTTTATTGTGATAAGGTTTGAATAGTAAGTGTTACTTTTTAAGGTATTTTGACTTAGAATAGATAGAACCCTTAGATATCTATTTACTAAACATTGACATTTCACTGGCATATGATGCTAAACATGCAGGGGTATAAGATACCATCTGTCCTTCTCATATTTGCAAGCCGTTTCATGATTTGATGAATGCTACGAAGCTAGAAAAGGACAAGTATAGCTTCGAGTGGGAAATAGAGATTTCCTACACGTGACAGCTCTAGGACCTTTTAGGTCACTTCTCCATTTTGGCAATGACATTAAGTTGTATAATTAATATTTTATGTCATGCATTATAAGGTAAAACATATCAATCCCTGTAGCAGACAGAGAGGGTTATCATAAGCACATCAGGAATAGTTCCTAATGTTTATATGATAATGATAATGTTTTGCTAACTGAGTATTAGTAAATGAATGGCCACTATATCTTTAATACAATAAGAAGTGTTTTGATTGTCTAGGTAAATGGAATAAATAGTAGTTTGAAAACTTTAAATATTGAGAAATAGTGATGAATAAGATTAAGTTACATAGTCGTGAGATGATTATCCCATTTAGTTAAAGATAGTTAGATACATGATTTGATTATGAAATCTTGGCCAATTTATAAATTCAGAATTCAAGGGATAATGTCCAAATCTTAGTATAGGTGTTAGACACCAAGTCACTGATGTATTGAAACTAGTATATAGTGATGTATTCAATCCAATGAATTATACTGCAATGGGTAGATTTTGATACTTTATTGTCCTTATAGTGATTGTCACCATACGAACACATGTTTCTTAGAAACATGAGTTGAAAGCTTTTGAAGTGTTCAAAGGTTCCGACTAAGAAGTAGAGAACAAACCTTTATGTATATCGAATGTCTTTAATTAGATCGAGACAGATTATACATAAGCAGTGTATTCAAACTATTTAAAGGAGAATGTAATTCTCGCTTAATATAATTCTGTAGATACTTCTTAACATAAAGGCATCTTGGAGTAGAGGAATTAGACCTTATTAGATATAGTTTAATTGATGTTGAGTTTCACTAATCTTTTAAAATATCTTTAGGGCTATGCTTCAGAAACTATCACTCACTAATTGGATAGGGTTCCATTGAAATTTGTTCCTTTTACTCTGTATGAGATGTAGACTAAAACAATATAATCTTAAGTATGTTAAGATTTAGGGATGTTCTTTTTACATATAGAGTGGTTCAACAGAATAAACTTACGCTTAATGGTACAAGTATCGGTTCATTAAGTATCCTATACATTTGATAGGATACCAATTCTATAATTTAGAGGAACGAAACATATTCATTTCTTATAATTCCACTTTTTTAGAGAAAGCATTTCTTATGGATCGTAAGGGTTATAAAAGGATTGGACTTGATGAAGTCAATCAATACATATATGAATCGATGGCAGAATTTAAATTTAATTAAATGAAATACTTTTACACGCTCTTCTTATAGATCGAAGGTTATCAAGGCCACCAATGAGGTATATGATACCTGAAGGTGCCCTTGGTGTTTTCTTAGTTAAAGAAAAGGATCTTATGACTTAAAGAGAGATGATGTTGAATATCGATTTAGAAAGTTGACATAACGCCATAAAATCCAAAGTTGACTCGACACATGACAATCAAATCTGGTACTTGAGTTGTACTTTTGCAGGAGTAGTTCCTATTGGCTGTAAAAGAGTTTACGCAGAGGAAGTATGGGCCTGAAGATAGAGATCTCAAAGACCTACTAGTGGCAAAATGTTATACTTAGAGATCTAGGATCGAAACTGAGAAAGCCATTTTCACCAGTTACCATGCTAAAGTCAACTCAAATTTCACTAGTCTTTTCAAAGCTGAAATCTTTATTTTGATGGAATAATCAGAGGGTCTGATTTCATCAAAAATAAAGAGAAAATGTGTGTGTTCAAGAAGGACAGTGAGAGCATGATTGTCTTTTTAATTCTATCATACTCAATGTCAAAAACAATTTTAGGATGTTGCAAGTTAATTGGGTAAGACTTATCTGAGTAAGAATTGCATCATAAAATATTTGGGAGAGCCTTTATATATATTAGGTATAAAGCTTTATATAGACAGAGTTAGGAAGCTAATAAGACCCTTCAAATCTTCGTACATAGATCAAATCTTGGAAAGGTACAATTTATTAATTGTGAGACAATTAATATACCTTTCAAACATGATATTCATTTTTCTAAGAGGTAGTGTCCTCAAGAAGAAGATGAAAGGGTTAGAATGTCGAACATACCTAGTACATCAGCTAGAAATAACTTGACGTGTACTATGTTATATACAAGATTTGGATCTTAATGGTTGTAAGTGTTACGAGCTGGTATCGATCCAATCCAAATTACAACCATTTAATGGTTATGAAACATATCCAATATACTTGAAAGGTATAGAGGATAAGTTTTTGAATTATGGAGAAAGTTTCTTACAAGCCAAAGGATATATAAACTCAAACTTCTAGTCTAGTCTGAATGATAGAATGTCTACATCTGGTTATGTGTTCTTTTTCATCGGTACCAGAGCTAGTTGGAAATGTGTTATATAGATATCCATAGCTAATTCCACCTTGGAGGTAAAATGTGTTGCAGCTTGAGTAGCCTGCAGCAGAAGCATTATGGATATTTAAGTTCGTTGCAGAGCTTAGAATAGTTCTAAGTTCAGTAGATTCTATCCCACTATAATGCAACAATAACGGAGTAGTTGCTTAAGCCAAGAAGCCACAAGGTACACTAGTATTCTAATAATGTGGATTATGAATACCACGTAATTAGAAAGTTCTTGGCCTATGGAGATGTAATAGTTTCCAGGATATAAGCCTTAGATAATGTACCAGATCTACTCAGGCCTCAACTCTTAGCAAGTTTAAGAAACACGTTGAGTGTATTAGTATAAGATATCAGTACAAATGACACTAGAGCAAGTAGGAGTTAGTGCTTACATGCCATTCCAATATTTTATGAATATTAATTGTTAATATTTATACAATATACATTTCAAATATAATCGTTAATATTATAATAAATGGTATCATACTTGTTACATTACAGACATTGTATGATATGAAGGAGTTTAGATCTGGTCTAAAAGAGTTTAGACAAGAGCTAAATATTATCAATGCTGAGAATTGTAAATGCTAAGAGTTAGCACTGTTAAGAGTTAGCAGGTTATGAGAGTCAGTGATATCTAAGAAGTTAGAGCCTTGTTTGTAACGGGACAAAGACCTGGGGGCATACAAGTAATGAAATAGTTGCAATAGGTGCTAAGAAATGTCATTATGCAAGTATGTTCTCAAATACTATGTTCCTAATCTATTTTCATCGGTGCGGGTCTATTGATAAATCTCTTTTTTATAGATTAGTGTATGCTATATCTGTATGATACAAATGATTATTTTTAGTTGACTGTAAGCTTACCGAAAGCTCATATAAGCATACAAGTATTCAACAATGATTGAGTACTGAACAAATTTACGAGGACCTGAATAGATATCCTATAAAGCCGTTAATAGTGAGTCCTCTCGAGTTGAGCAGTATTCGCGATCCTTTGACTTGAGCGCCACGTGGGCTTGTGAGTGATCCACCATGCTTTGGTTCCACTTATGTCGGAGACCTTTCATGGTCTGACTACTACGTGTTACTAGGTATTGTCTAATGCTCATGGAGTCCAGTATGCGTAGATATGAGATTCATCAGCTCACTTAGATGAGTTGTATATCCCGATACTCCAAGATTGCATTTCGAAAGGTCTTGTAGCCACAAATATAAATTTAGGAAAAGAGTTTTCCATAGGGTTGAACAATATTGCAAAGGTGTTTACGTATATTGTTTGTTGAGATACAAATCTGGATATGAGTTCACGATGAGCACATGGAGATTTGATAGTAGTGATCTATATCTTTGTTCATCCAAGATACAAGAGATGAAAGGATTATACAAATATGTTTTGACCTCAGCTTGTATAGTCTAACGCGCTAATTTGTAATATCCATGACTTGTAAGTGGGGTATCAATCACGGACTCATGAAACAGTTTCATTTGACGAATTAGGCATGAACCTAGGGAGTTCCACAATATAAAGTGTACTCGTTATGCACTGGGGCAACGTATTAGATTGAATAGTTTGTTCCGATAAATTCTAGCAAACTTGGATATTTGTTTCAGATTCCCTAAGCATGTACACGTGTTAAGACTTAAGAGCTTAGTACATTAATTGGTTAACAATAGTTGTTAACCAATGAGATGATGACATATGACACATTGTAAGCAATTTATTGTTTGACTTACTAATTATCGAAATGACCTTACTTGTGAGACAAGTAAAGTAGTTTATTTATACAAAATTATTTTGAATAAATAAACATATTAATAATTGTTATTAATATTATATTATTTAAAGTCAAACAATTAATTTAATTGTTAAATAAAAATCACATGTTTTTATTTTATTATTATTAATGTGATTAAAATAAAATAAAGTATGTTGAATGGCTTAATAGAATATGCTATACATTGTGGGGCATATGGCATTGACTTGAAACAAGAAGGAAAATAAACAAATCAACAAAAATGAAAATGTTTTTATTTTGCTCAAGAGGTGGTCGGCCAAGCATAAAAAAAGGAATGAAAGCAAAAGTGTTTTGTTTAATCAACAAATACTATAATATTTATATTAACGCATGTATATTTATTCTTTGAAAACAAAAGGGAAATATGTGAATGGCTATGCATTTATTGTGGGCAATTCTTTGTTAGCCATTATATGAAGGAAACAATAATAAATATATTAACATGTTTTCTACTTTCTCAAGAGAGACATTCGGCCACTGTTTTCTAACATGGAGACAAAAATTATTTTTGTCTCAATTTTATATTTTAAAAGGTAATAATTGGCAAACAAGTGAGCATGGACTTATTCATACACTCCATGGATGGTGGGACTATTATTTTGCCAAAGAATAAAGGAGAAACACGTATAACATGATAAAGTGTTTTCATTTTGATAAGGATAACAGACATGATTCGACAATGAGAGAGAGAGATGAGAGCTTTTGTGTTTTCAATACTTGAAACACTATTTATCATTTATCCTTTAATAAAGGTAGCTATGGACAATCAAGCTTGAAGTTTATGTTTTGTAATTCAAGAGTTGAATAAACAAAACCATTTCGTTGCCTTGATCACAATGTTTAAAGAGTTAAACAAATGGTTAAAGTGTTTAACTATAATCCTAAGCTTAAAAGGTTTAAGTAAATGGTTAATAGTTAACCAAGCTAATTAAGAGTTAATCACTATTTGTGTTTAAGAGTTAAACATATTACTGAAAATTGAAGCTCTAGCGATCTAAGCCCACCCCAGTTGGATCCTAGAATTGCCAATGAATGCGCTTTGTAGTGGACTTTGGTTCAGTAATTTTCAAAGGTTTGACAGGTGATTCTCGATCCTGACTTTCATTATAACAATGAAACTTAATTTTTAAATGTGTTTGTTGCATTAAGAAATAGAGATTTCCACTTCCGTTGCGCTAATTTATGTATAAGATGCGTAAATGTTAGTGTAATGAACACGTGCCACATGTACGCGCCCTAGAAATTTAGCACACTTTCACCCACCATTATAACGCTCTGGTTAGAATGCCCCAGTGCCAAACTATGCATTTTTGTAACATTCATCCAATTTCTACGAATCCCGTAGCGACAAACATGTTGTGCCTTAATGCTCATTCAAATATTAACCTGGTTTTGCACTTCCAACAATTACAAATGCAGTTTTCACTATTTTTGGGCATCCCAAACAACACAGAACAACTCCATTTACTTAGAACAACACACAAACATGCTCTGATTCTATTGTTAAATGTGATTCATTGGTGCATGCATGTGATATTATATTTATTAAAAAATTCATTAATGCATGTCTAACACACATTTTGCACAACAGATTAAGATATAATTATTTAACAAAAAAATTGAAATTGAAACAATTACACTAACAGTTTCAAAATCACTCACCTTTGAAGAGCTTCGATAAAGATACAAAATCTGGAGCTCAAATGAAAGAGTAATCACAAGAAAGTCTAGACTTTATCAATCTGGTAGGATTAAAGTACTAGAATGGTAGCTTGAAATATTTTCAGCAGTGTTTTTGATTGATTAAAACTTGAGGTTTCTCCAAAAATGGCCAAATATGAAAAAAGGACTAAAATATTATGTTTTCAAACTATCTTACCCTTTGGCCGAATCTCCCTTCTTTAAATTGAAACACTTTCATTTTTAATTTTCTTCTTAACAATTGTAATCTATTAAGCCAACAAACAAGGCCATTTGTCATGTTAAGCCATGCAAACAATTTTCATGGGTGACATTTATCACATGTCTTTCTATGCATGTGTTATTTGTCACACAAATTGCCATGCATAGATTTCATGTGTCACAATCTCATTACTCAACTACTTTGACTAATATTATATAGGTTTAACACTTAAACCTTGACACATGTGTTTCTTGTGAGATTTTGAAACAAATCTTGCTTTCTGAAATTTTTTCTAATTAAACCGTTTAACCCAATTCTGCTACCTTAGTGCTCAATGAGTACACGTCATATTGCGAGACTCTTTAGGTTCACACTCATTCTCCTTATAGAACTCTTCTGTAAGTCTGTGAACGATACCCCGCACATGCAACAAATATTATAGAATGGCACATTGAACCATACAGCAAGGTCAATCATATTCATATAATCCATCCATCACCTATATCTTGGAAAAACAGAGATATGAATCACCGCTGCCAAATTTTTATATTCTCGACCATGAACTTATCTCTAGATTTGTATTTCCGTAAAAAATATTCGCAAACTCCTTTACGATAATATTTAACCCTACAAAAAATATTTTTCATGGTTTCTGTTTATAGCCATAAGGCTTCCTGAAATATAATCTCAAAGTATTAGGATATACAACTCATACATATGAACTAACGAATCCCAAATCTATGCATAATGGACTTCATAAGCATCGTACCATATCAATGACATCTAGGGGTTAGACCATGAAAGGTCTCTAACATGCATGAAATTAAATCATGGTAGATTACTCACAAACTCATTTTGGTGCTCAAGTTAAATGACCACGAATACTACTTAACTCGAGAAGATCCTCTATTGATAGCTTTATGAGATGTCTATTGAAAGTCCTCATAAGTCTATTTAATAACAGCCCTCACCAAATATCTACGTGCTTATACTTTTACTAAGCTCATGGTTTGCTAAGATTAATCATCTAGATAATCTATATATAGACACACACTAATCTAAAAGGAATACCAATTGACTCATGTCGGCAACTATAGACCAGAAATTATGTTTTCAGGAACATACTGCATAATGACATTTCTTAGTACTATTTGCAACTCCTTACAACTATATTATTACTAATATATTCTCAGGTTTTTGTCCCTATTTTAGACAAGGTTCTAACTCCTTAGAATGCTAGATCTGAATAGTGACCTTAACTCCTTTAAATCAAATCTAAACTCCTTTAGATCTACAATGTCTAAAAAGTAATAAGTTTGGTACCATATAATTCATTATTAATGATTTATTTGAAATATTCATTGCATAAATATTAAATAAATAAATATTCATACAATAATTTGAATGGCACGTAAGTACCAACTCTAATAAAATGAAGGGTATTTTTATAACAAGAGTACAAAGAATAGTAGTTATTATAGATATAACTTATAATAATAAGGAGTGAGTTGAAGAAGGAGAGGCAGAAGAAGGTATCTTTCTTTAATATTTAGCCTAATTTTTATAAGTATAGTTATTCTTGGTAGTTGAATCATTTTAAAATTAGATCATACTTTCACTTTTTTATTTAGGACTCACCGTGATATTGTAGGAGTAAGATTTGTACGAGAAACTTCAGGATTCTATAATCTTCGAGGATAAGAGTGGCTTAAGTCTTTAGTCCTTGACCGATTTGAATCCTTAGTCTTTGGCCAATTTTAACTTCCCTATTAGTCTTCGGGAGTTTTTAGCAGTCGGTCTTTAGAGGGCTTACATGGTTGGCCTCGGTAAGGGCTTACGTGGTTGGCCTCAGTAAAGAATTATATGGAGCCTCGATGATGACTTATGTAAGGCCTCGATGAGGGCTTATGTGGTTAACCTCGGTGACAGTTTACGTAAAGCCTTAATGAGGACTTACTATGGCCTCAGTGAGGGTTTATATGGTCAACCTCAATCTTTGATCCTCAAGAGGTTTCAGTATGAGAAACTTATGGGATTGAGAATATTCTCTTGTGGGCCAAAATTTGAGCATTCGTGAATAAGTGTTTTGGTAGGCTTGTAGTAGGCCTTCTAAGGGATTAGGCTGGAGCCAAAATCTAGAAGGAGCAGAAGTTTTAATTCAAGTATAAAAAATTATATTTTGTAATTTTATAATTCACAATTTTAATTTCAAATTGACTTGGATACAAATCACAAAAATAGATTTTTTAAATCTTTTTTATAGAAAAAAATCACATTAAATCATTTTAAAAATAAAGTTATAAAAAAATTTAGTCGAGGAAAGTTCCCAGCTTCGAGGTTCTCAATTGGCCAATGTGCTTTCTGTTGGGATTTGTGTTTACGTGCCATCCTTTTATGTATGAATATTTGTTTAAAATTTATACTATTATTGTCATTTTATTAAATTACTAATTATATTTTATATACGGTAAGATGCTTGTAACGGCAGACATTGTATGGTCTAAATGAGTTTAGATCAGTTTTAAGAATTAGCAATGCTGAGAGTTATAAATACTAAGAGTTGGCACTGATAAAAATTATCAAGTTATAAGAGTCAGTGATATCTAAAGAGTTAGAGCCTTGTCTGAAATGGGACAAAGACTTGAGAATATATTAGTAATGACGTAGTTGCAAAGCATTGTAAATAGTGCTAGAAAATGTAATTATGCAAATATGTTCTTAAATATTATGTTCTTGATCTATCGTCACTAATGCTAGTCTGTCAGTGAATACCTTAATAAATATATAGACCTGTGTATATCTATAACTGGATGATCCAGATGGTTAGTCTTAGTAGACCATGAATTTAGTGGAAGCTCGTATAGAGATATAGGTATTCAGTAAGGACTAAATATTGAACAAAATCACAAAGACCTTCAATAGACATCTCATAAACCCATCAATAGAGGGTCGTTTAAGTTGAGTAGTATTTGTAGTCCTTTGACCTGAGTACCACGGTGGGCTTGTGAGTGATCACCATATTTTGGTTTCATACATGTTAGAAACTTTACATGGTTTAGCTGCTGGGTGTCGCTGGGTATGGTTTGATGCTCATGGAGTTCAGTGTGTATAGGTATAGGATCCATCAGCTTATTTTGGTGAGTAATATATCCTAATGCTCTAAAATTATATTTTAGAAAGTCTTATAGCCATAAGCAGTAATTCTCGGGAAAAGCGTTTATCCCTAGGGATAAATAATATCAAAAAAGTGTTTGTGAATATTATTTATTGAAATACAATTCTAGAGATAAGCCTTTGGTCGGACAAATGGAGATTTGACAGTATTGATCTATATCTTCGCTTTACCCAGATATAAATGATGGAGGAATTATACGGATTTGTTATAACTGCAACTTGTATGGTCTAATGCATCACTTTGTAATATCTTGTAACATATGTGTGGGACATCGTTCATTGACGTATGGAAAAGTTCTTTATGATAATTCGGGCATGGACCTACAAAGTTTCACAATATGAAGTGTACTCATTGTACACTAGAGCAACATTATGGATTGAACAGCTCCATCTTAGAAATTCCAACAAATCGAAAATGTATTTCAAGGTTCCTCGGGTTGTGCACTTGTGTAAACTTAAATGTTAAGTACATAACTTAATTAATTAACAAGAGTTCTTAACTTATTAGATGTTAATAAGTGGCACAATTTTGTTTCATGAATTGTTTTACCATGAATTTACCCATTAACCATGTTAGTAAAATAAAAAATAAGGTAAAAATTAATTATTGAAATAGTTTTTGAATAATTGAATAAATATTATTTAAATTAATAATAATATTTATTTAGTTGTTTATTATTTTAGTTTAGGTGGGAGACATATATCTAATTAAGTATAGTAGCCACCAAATATATATATTTTTTATTTTTCTAACCACTTACTCAATTTTGGGAGCACTTTGTGAAGTGCTTAACACAATTAAAAATTGAATTAAATAATTAATTAACAAATAGTGAAGCAAAAAACGTGCAAGGTGAGCTCAAAGTTGGAGTTAGGAAGAATGCAAAATTGAAATCTTCACCAAAATTCTTAAAAGGGTATGTTTTCTGTCATCATTATGTTGTCAATGATATAAGTTATATGTGTATATGTTGATTATATGTTTAATTTTGCTGCGAAATCATATATATGATACATGTATTTAAACTTTTCAACATTACACAATTACATGCATACACCTTAAAATAAATTAACATTTTTTTCCCTAGGTAAGCTCAAAATTCTTTCAAATACCCATTCCTCATCAAAAAACCCACTTGGTGCCTCAAAGGTATGCAATTGTTGGTAATGTAGGCATGGTCTTAGAGATATTCACACCTTAGGTCCTTGTTATGCTTCTTAGGTAGGATTGAGGAAACTCTTGGCTCCTCAAGTAGGCTTTTCCTTTGATGGATTTAAATACAACTGCCAATGAGGCAATAAGAGGAATAAATCTTTTTTTTTTTCAAAGTCTTGCTAATCTATAGGGAGTTCTCCTCGCTCTATCCTCCTATTCTCCTCTTAAGGTCAGTCATTTCGAGGAAAATTCATCACCCATGGCAGAGTTCTACTCCTTTATTCTCAAATAATCATCCTCTAAGGAGATTTCTTAGGTCATGACCTCACACCTTTCTTTGGGTATTGCAACTAGTTTCTTTATTTCCTCCCTATCTTCAATCTTTATGTACAAGGTTACTTGTTTATAAGCAACTGCATAAGTTGTGGTCATATTCACAGACAAGTAATACCAGAATCAACTTAGCCAGTCACCTTATTATAAGAGGTAATTCTCCTCTATCTTAAACTTTGATATTAGAAGAGAGCTTATCCTCCTAGGTTTATATAAAACAAGTGACACAATTAATTCTATAAAAGCCTAACAATTGATAATATGTTAGTTACTTGGTCTACGTAGTGGTTTGGATCTATCGTATTCTTATAAATTGGTAGGTTTAGTAGTTTAAAGCCTACTAAAAATTTCATGTCTCTAATCTAGACCATAAAAGGAGACTTTCTTTCTCCTAAGTTTCCCTTAGAGGAGAAAGCTTTGGCCTTCCTCTATTCTCAAGAAGCTGGTGCAATCATTCTTCAATTCCTTGAGCTTTCTCTTTTAAGGATTTCTAGTCTTAGATGCCAAACTTTGATACTCGTTCTTTTCCCTGTCTTGTTTAATGCTCTCCTTGCATCTTTTTTAATTCTATTATTTACTCTCTAACTATTTTATATTTCTTGAGCATATCTTACCCATTCGTTTCCTCTTTTGAGCTAAGCTAATAGTCTTCAAGCATTACTTTTACCAAAAAATTTCTCGTTTCCTCAACAGCGTGACTCTGTCTCACATTATCTGAATCACCAACTTCTAATCAAGGGAGAACTAAATCACGGTTCCCTTGATACGATCTTCTATATAATGGATAACTCTCTTCTTTAAGTTCTTGAGTAAATCAATGAGGGTTTCTACTGCCCTGATTATTGAGAGAGTATTTCTTAGTTTGACAAGTTGTGTTATGGTTTGGTAATTGTTTACGCTCAAAATATAACGCGGCTATCGCAGTATAGATTGAGGTGTCGATCCCACGAGGAAGCTCTTGGCAAAATAGGTTAGTGAAGTAAAATATTAAAGCAGTAGCAAAGGGTTAATTGATTTAAACAGATGAGATAGAATTGTCTATGAATTGAGGAAAATGTCTTATGATGATTTAAGCAAGGCTTTGAGAATCACAATTATGCTTTATAAATCTGCTCTATACTTTGATTCGATATTTATAACTCAACTGAAAGTTTCACATCCCAAACAATCAATCGGAAGGTATGTAATATATAGCACATTTGATAACACATGTATTTGATTTAGTTAAACTCATTGCAAGCATTAACACACATCATGTTATTTATACAAGTTATCTAAGATCGACAATATATCATTTTGATAATATTGCAGTAAAAGATTAACTTGAATATCAAACATTTATTGCCCTTACATGTTATCCAAGATCGACAATATATCAAATTGACAATACTGCAGTAAAAGATTAACATATAAAACAATGTAACCAGTAACAATTATAAATCAACATGAATCACATAAGAAAAGCATGACTGAACATATATGAGACATGAGAATTATAACCTCTGGATTACAGAAAATAATATAGATAAGAGTTTAATCAAAACCAAACTTACAACATTTGTAGCTCTTGACACCGAATCAAAGCATGGAAGTAGATTTATTACACATAATAGTTCATCTCTTAGCCTTGCCAAGAACTCTAGCCTAAATTGCAATACATGTTAATGAGAAGAAAATAAAAGAGAATTATCTATTATTAAAAACGTCCTAAGTGTCTCCTTATATAGGCAATGAATGGACATATGTCATGGATGACATCAATCTTCAATAATTTTAAGCCAATAACTCGTGTATCCACTTGCAGCATATTTTTGATAATGTAAATGATCAATTCAACTTCTAAAGCTGACATGAAAGTTGTAGAATTTTGACTCTTCTTTCCATAGGCACTGATTTCATGTCAATTGGATGAGTATCCAATGAGATATGAGCAAAATTCCAAAGATACATCAGAATTTGGCCAACAATCATTTTACCCACTTGCAATGCGATTTGGTCCATGATAACGACTGATTTGGACTTTACCATAAACATACGAGTTGTTGATAGTTAAGTCAGCAATTCACAGCTTCAATAATTATACCAATTGAGTACGTATTTTGTGAGATACGGTCTAAATACGTGAGTTGGGTCAAGCTGGGTAAGAGTTGTAGTCCGATTTTGTTGTATCTCAATTTTTGGCCCATAACATATTGGATTTGGCTTTTCCACTATTATTCAAATTTGTGTAAGATTGAGTCATGTTGCACCAGGTTTAAGAATTTCTTCATTTCAATTTCTACATTGAGAGTTATGTCCAGTTTACCTAAACCTGTCCAAATAACATTCATTAATCACAATTTAAGGAGAACACTTTATTTCAAGCTAAAAATACAGAAAATACTAAAATTAGTGACATTAAATGGTGATTGAATCTCTTAACAACATGCATTTTCATATGTTCATCAGTAATCTACCAAGTCTCTTACTGTTCTTCTAGAATTTTACACTTCTTTAGTACTTCCACCAATAAACTTTTAAATTCATCCCTTTCCCGGATTGATCTCCTCAATTCCTCTTCCAATACTTCACGCCAAGTCTAGATTCTCATTAAACAAGTTTACTTTGAGCAACCATGGAGCGAGTAGCTACAGTCTTTGAACATATATTTCTTATAATCTTCCATTCTGATCTCCGTTGGCTTTCTATTTATACATACAAATTGTGCCAAAATATTGACCCAAAAATTTAGGCAACTCTCGAATCAATGAGTTAAATTTATTTCTCAGAGAACAGCAAATAATAATGTAGTTGGGCTTCATAAGGAGTGGGTTAAATTGGTTCGCTTTAAGGCTATTGGGCTTGATAAGGATCCTACAATCATAAATGAGTTAGTCCATGCCAGAATTATTTTAGATGATGGCACTCTGATGGTTAAGTCAATAATAGTTAGAAAAAGGATAAAACGAATAAAAAGATAATGGGCGAAGAGAGAGAGAGAGAGGCTTATTCAAACGTGCTGTTAAACAAATTCTCTAAAGAAGTCTCTGAAAAAGTACCCCATAGCTTGGTAATTCGTACCTTATTTATAAAGTTATAATATTTCAATTCATAGTTATAGAATCCCATTAGAATTGAAAAGCATCAAGACTTTTATTTCTTGGACTAGTTTATTAGAGTTTTACAAAAATAAAGATTGTATTTGTAGAAAGAATCTTAAATCCCTTGATTGTGAGTAGCAAGTTCATCTTATGTTGTTATCATGTGACAAGAGTGGAAATTTTGATCGAGGAAAGCACCCCCAATGTCAAGCACCTAATACTGAGCACCTAATGCTGAGGACTCCTTTTGAAAAAATTGATGACTTTTGAATTATTTCGAAGACATCTCTTGTTGGGCTTGTTGAGGATGATGGGCTCCAACCTATATGTCTTTAATGTATATGTGCTCGCATGAATCTAGGAAGAACATATATAATAAGTTTTTGAATATAAGGTAATTTTTCAATATAAAGGTAAGAAATATAAATTAATACTCATATTAATAAAGTAAAAAATACAAATTCTTTAAGAGGAAGTAATTTAAAAAATAGAAGAATTTGTTTTAGCAAAATATAAAGTTTAGGATGTCTAAATAAATAAATACTAATATTTTTTTAATTTATAAAAAAGAGTTTGGGAGCTCGATCAGGCTGTAGCCCAATCGAGCCCCTTTGGTTTCATATTTAATCCCAATAATTTTTATTACCAGATATGTGAGCACTTAAAAAAAAAGTATTTTAAGTAACATCTCGATATTTTTACTTTAAAGTAACTTGTAAAAAACTATAGCAGGATAATATAGTATAATTGATGGTTTAAAAGTTACAAGAATTAATTATTCAATAAATATTTAACACATTAATTAAGATAAAAAAAATGTTAAAATACTACTTGAAAAATAATATTAATTAAAATGCAACAAAAATAAAATAGTAAACCACTATATTACCAAGTTGGTTTTCATCGTCAGATATTGAATGTGTGATATCATTTTTAAAATTAAAATTTTATTATTTTGAAACTATTGACCTCAGTCCTCAAAGAATTTATGTTGAGTTATTGGATAAAAGTTGGGGCCTCAGTTGGTAGATGAAATTTCTAGAAACAGTTGACTTTTGTTGCATGAGTCTCCTGAGGTCTTTACTTAGATTCTACCTGCACTTATAAACTCTTGTTAAATTGTACTGATGGTTACTTCGATGATTACCATCTGATGTCTAAGTTTGATTTTTACTTTTTATTTTAAGATAGTTTAAAGAGTATAAAAGTGTGTTTTTCTTGCATCTATTATTCTAATTTTGATCATCATTAGATATTTAAGGTGTGATAGCATTTCTAAAAATAATATTTTATTATTTTGAAATAATTGATTGCAGTGGGCCTTTGCTAACTAATGAATTTTTTAGAATGATTAACTTTTGTTGCCTGAGTCTCTTGAGGTCTATACTAAGATTCTACCTACACTCAAAAAACTCTAGTTGAACTGTGTCAATGTTTACTTTGGCAATAACTCTTCAATGCTTAAGTTTAATTTGTGTTTTTTATTTTATTTTAAGAGCTAAAAGAGTATAAAACTTAGTTTTTTTTCTGTCTTCTTTTATATGCTTTTAGTTGACCAGTAGTTGATGAACACTTAAAATCATACATTTAACAAAGATTTTTCAGCATCATTTTGTACCATTAGTGTTATTAATCTCCATAATTTGAGCATGTTTTTAGTATTGTATCTAATTAAGTTTTTAACTATTATGTAGGTTTGATAAATTGAGTATAAATTTCTACCCAAATATCCAATTTAAGTAATTCTTAAACCTATAGAGAGCTAATTTCATGTACAACAAAATTGTATTTCACATACAATTTATAATTCAAATGTTTGGAGGGTGTAAAGTGGCTTTGAAAAGGACCTATCTGTAGTGCAGGCCAAGTCCAAGCAGGCTTTAGTATTTGAACCGTATCTCACAAAATAAGAATCCAATTGATATGATTCAAGATGCCATGAAAAGAAATTTAAATTATCTATAAATTTTTAGTTTAATATAAAGTCCAATTTGGCCAAATTATTAGTTAAAAGAGTGTTACAAGTTTAGTATAAAGTTTGGTAGTAAAAAATGTTGAACATTTGGTCACACGTGAATAGTGCCCATAAATTTGCCTATTTAAGGACACCCTTGGTTGAAGGGGAGATATATTTAATCATTTTATAATCTTTAGTTCATTTTTCATTGTATTCATTCTCTTAAGTTATATTGTTCTAAATTCCTAGCTAAGGCTAAGAGTAAAACATTTAATGGAGGTGTAGTTTTGTCACTTTGATCCTACTCTTGTATTTCATGTTTATGTTCAAATAATTTAATTTATCATTTTTGAAAGTAGTTTTGGTTTGTTTAAAGCTTTGATTCTTTGTAGATTAAGGACACAAAGAATGCTTGGAAAGATCTTCTATCAACAACATATTTTTACAAATAATGTTTTCTATCAATTAAAATCATTTTTTAAGTGAGTAAAATGATCAAAGGAACTCTACTACAACCAAAGTAAGTGTGGATCTCTAATGCCTTAGTGTTCTTTTAATTTGATTTCTTAATTTACACTTGGAAATCTTTGCTTTTAAAATAAACCAATATTATCCATTTTTGGGTACAATACTTTATTACTCTTGAATATTGACAAACAACATTTTCTCTTTGTGATCACTCCCTGTGGATACGACACTCGGACTCACGAGTAAATACTATAATTAAGACAACCTACACTTGGGTAATACAATATTTAAGTTGTAGCAGTAGCTCTATATGTTACAAAATATACGAGAGAGTTAGCTTTCAATGTTCTACTTTCTTTGGGGGAGTGTGGGCTTTTAAAGTCTTGTGTCCATGTTCTGTAGGGGAGTGTGGACTTTTAGTGGTCTACCTTTTCAATTACTAACCCAAGAATATTTTATACAAGTTATTGAGGTCTTTTACCCTGCAGTGTCAGCTAGTTGTGGACATTGAGAGTCTTTGGTCCATTAGTCTCAATACTTTTGATGACTACAACTCTTAGTGATGGACTTGTTGAGATTTGTATTTACGTGCCATCCCAAAATATATAAATATTTAATGATAGTATTTATACAATTATCATTTCTAATAAAATCGTTAATATTATTTATAATTAAAATGGTAAGATGCTTGTAACATTTCAGACATTATATGATTTGAAAGAATTCAGATCTAGTCTAAAGGAGATTAGATCAGTGCTAAGAGTGAGCAACGCTAATAGTTATAAATACTAAGAGTTAGTGATGCTAAGAGTTAGCATGTTCATATAGTTAGCGAAATCTAAGGAGTTAGAGCTTTGTCTGAAATGAGACAATGACCTGAGAATATATTAGTAATGACATAACTACAAGGAGTTGCAGATGGTGCTAGAAAATGTTATTTATGCAAGTATGTTCTCAAACATAATTTTTCTGATCTAATTTCATCGATGAGGGTCTATAGGTGGAACCCATTAATATAAATTAGTGTATGTCTATATCTGGATGGTCTAGATGGTTAGTCTTAGCAAACCATGAACTTAGTATGAAGCTCGTATAGAGATGCAGGTATTCAGTAAGGACTGGATATTGAACAAACTCACGAGGACCTCCAATAGACATCTCATGAAGCCGTCAATGGAAGGTCTTTCGAATTGAGTAGTATTTGTGGTCCTTTGACTTGAGTGCCACGGTGGGCTTATGAGTGATCCACCATGCTTTGGTTTCACACATGTCAGAAACCTTTCATGGCCTAACCGCTAGGTGTCGCTGGGTATGATCCGATGCTCATGGAGTCCGGTGTGAGTGATATGGGATCCATCAGCTCATATGAGTGAGTTGTATATCCTGATGCTCCGAGATTGTATTTCAAAAAGTCTTGTGGCCACAAGTATAAGCCTCAGAAAATATATTCCGAAGGAATAAATAATATCACAAAAGTATTTGTGGATATTGTTTAATGAAATATAAATATAGAGATAAGTTCATAGTTGAGCAAATAGAGATTTGACGGTGATGATCTATATCTCTGCTATTTAAGAATATAAATTGATGGAAGGATTATACGAATATGCAATAACCTCAACTTGCATGGTCTAACACACTAATTTGTAATATCCGTAACGTGTGTGTGGGGCGTCGTTCATGGACGTATGGAGGAGCTTCATATGAAAAATTAGGTGTGGACCTAGAGAGTCTCACAATATGAAGTGTACTTGTTGCACACTAGAGTAGCGGATTGGATTGAATAATTCGATCCAATAAATTTCAACAAAATTAGAATAATTGTTTCAGGATCCCTCGGATGTACATTTGTCAAGACTTAATTGTTAAGTAAATCACTCAAATAATTAATAAGGGTTGTTAATTAATAGGATGTTGACAAATGATACAATTTGGTCTATGATTTGATTTTACCTTTTACCATTTAACATTGGTAGTAAAAAACTAGTAAGGTAAAAAGTAATTATTCAAAATTGTTTTGAATAATTAAAATTTATATTATTAGTTAATAATAAAATAAGTTTATCATGGCATTGTATTTTAATACAATGAGGGGCCTAGATGTTGACTATTTATTTACCTATTATAATTAAAGTAATTATATTTGTTAGGTAAAAATTAATTTAGGTGGCCATTATTCTAGTGTTTGGTTAAATTAATCCTAAGTGGGAGACCAATAATAAAATTAGTGGAGCACTTATTTTTGTTTAATCAAAGTGTTGAATAACAAAAATATTTTGGCAATAACAATTGAATCAATTGATTCATTTTGGGAGCAAAACTTCGGCCAAGGATTTTGAGTTAAGAGGGAGAGTTTTTTTTTTATTCTTTTAAGTGTTGAAAACATGTAAGACTTCTCTTCATCTCCTTCTATAATGAATGGCCCAAAATGAATAAAAGGAAAATAGAGAAAAAGATAATTATTTTAAAAAAGAGTTGTTCAAAATAATTATCCTATGAAAATTGTTTCTAAGAATTATACAAGAGTTATATGAAAAATATTTATTATCTCCATTTAAAACACAAAATCGTATTCAAAAGAGTTTGAATATATATTGCTGAAAATTCTAAAACTAAAGCTACCATTCTTAGCTCCATAATCCCACCAAATCGTTATGGACTAGAATTGTTCAACAATATATTTCAAGGTGAGCTCTTCACTTGGATTGTTGGAAGACTTGAAGAATTTGTAAAGCTACCTTCATTAAGTAAGTATTTTTACATAATATTTTTAATACAATTGTTCATCATGTGTATTTTGTATAATAGTTATACTTGACCATATATGTGATTTATGTAATTAATTGTTAAATTGGGTGTATTTATTAACATGCTTCCACTGCGTGTAGTAATTTTTGAAATTATGTATACACTCGTATGTCACACACTCGATCTCCAACAAAACTTTGGACCTTTCATTATTATTTGAGCCTTGGGCCTCTTGGACCCTTGGGCCCTTTGAATTGGGCCTCATGGTTTAGTGGGCTCTTTATAAAATATGGCAACATTGCCCAACTAGTCGATATTAGAAATTTTAAATAGATTTATCGGTGTTAATGCCTTTTGGTGTCTTCCTTGATGGGCTAGTTGTTTGAGAAGGGGTTATCAACATTTAGAGTTTGAAATTTTGAATTGGTGCCAAGTATTAAATAAAGGTAACTCTTCAAGAATTGTGTAACATTTCAACTATCTCTTTTCTCTTACTTAACAATCAGATGTCAATAGTTACTAGTTACATGATCTTGTCTAATCCTTTTGATTTGTTTGATGGTTGGTATTTATAGAAGCTGAGATGTTTGTTAAGTATAATGACACACCGCACGTAAGTCAATATTAACTTTTTGGATGCTTTTAACAGCCAAGATCTCTTCTGATGGCGACTATATATGTAGCAACTCTTGACCATTTCACCATTTTAGCTGCCACTTTAAATTTGTACAACAAGAATATTTGTTCTTTTAGTGATAGTAAGATTCTTAGGTCATTTTTTGCATTTGATTTCGTCTTGAGCATCATATTTCTCCATCATTAAGTAAGTTTCTTGATGAGTAATTTTATATATAATATTTTGACTCTCTTAACTTGATAATTACTTAACTTGAATATGAACATATGACTTTTCATATATGTTATTGTTATTTTTTAGGTTTCAACAAAATGACACAATAAAAAGGGCAAAAAAAAAAAAAGAAGAGTAAAACGATCATTTCACAAACTCAAGGTGCAGCTCAAGATCTTAAGCCTTGATCTCGGGGCAAGAATGGGAAAAAAGTCGACATCTGTAAGCTGCGGTCCCAATTCTCCCAAGCTACGATGCCAACTTATCTAGAAGCCCAAAGTCATGACACAACTCTTCCTAAGTTGTGGCCTCTACTTAATTCGAGCCTAAGCCATGGCCTCAATTCTCCTAAACTATGGTGTCGCCAACAAACCAAGAAAACTAGTTTTTGTGTTTTAAAATTTTGCCTTAATTGGAGCTTGTAATAAAAGCTCAAAGGCCACACTATTCAAAAGAGGGGAAGAGAGCACAAATTATAGAGAGAGGCACACTTTTCTAAATATAGAGAGAGACTTGGAGGCTGAAATTTACATGGTAATATTTATGCAAATTTACATGGTAAAATTCAAGTAAAATAACATGATAATCCTTAAGATTTTACATAAATATATATGACACCTTAAATTTATAATTTAGGGTGCTTTGGATCATTAATAATTATGTTCATAAGCCTTTGGACAAACAAATATGTCCTTCAAAAGTCATAATTTTTTATAGATAAAATAGAAATTGAATATAGTGTCTTGTTGGAGCCTTTATTAACCATAATGAATTTTACATCTAGTTATAATCAAACTATGCTTTGATATCACAATAAAAAATTTGGGCTTTGAAACCACTTATGGATATTTTGGAGATATTTGTAGGAAACTGTGTTTAAAATATTTTGTATGAAAACTATGTTGAAGATGTTAATAGAAAATCTTTGGAACAGTATGGAAGAAATGGGAATTTTATTAAGAGAAGAGATTACAAGACTTTGATTTTGGAGGGCGTTTGTTATCTATTTTCAAGCTTACATGAAATGTATGACACACCCCTTATTTATATTTACATCTAACTCTTTAAACTTTATAAATATCTCACCTACACCATGATATTTTGATTTGTTACATAATATCCATAATATTTTTGACTTACTACATAATATCATCTTTCAAACTTTTATAGAATTATTTTTAGATTTTTTTTACCATCTACTTTAGATAGTTACAAATTTTTCTAGATTTATTTAAACTTATACTAGGAATTTTTTTCTGAATTTTTACTTGGATATTTTTTTCTAAATTTTTCTCAAAATTGTATTAATTTTCAACACTGCAAATGAAAGTAACAAGCTAGAATAAAATCTTTGAACTCGACCGTCCGACAAATCCAAACCTTGCGCAAAAATGAAAATTTCCTTATAACATAAAGGGCAGCAAGAGTCCACATGAACTCTATGTCTAGTAAGGTGTTGCACTTGGTGGCTAATTGTGCCAAGCCTTCTACACAGAAGCCTTGATCTTTTTGAGATGTTTTGCTTCCACAAAAGAGACCATCTCGATAAAATAGACGAGTTAAAAAATTTTGACATATCCAACAAACTAAAAGCAACCCAATAACCACTTTTGATAATGAAAGAACCTTGCTTGTCAAAGTGCCATTTAAGCACATAGCTCATTAACGAGCAAACAAGTGGAAGACTCAAAATTAGATCTGCTTCGTCCATAGCAAATGAAATACGAACTAGATCCATATTCTATAAACCCGTAAGGTTCTCGAGAATATTGATTGTGGCATTACTCGATAGAACTTTGAGTGAAAGAGGTTTAAAAAGAAATGTCTTGGCAACCAACGATCATTATAAACTGAGACAGAAAAAAAACCAATGCCAAATCTCCACTGAGTGCCTCTTTCCAATATCTTTGCTTCCATGAAATATTTGGTCACACAAAAGACGAAGACGACAAAGCTCTAAAATCAATTAAAAAAAAAAATATTAACCTTTAACAACCCTAGCCACTAAAGAATCAGGATATTGAATCAACCGCCACACTTGATTAGCTTATAGCATTTAATTAAAAAGAGAAGTTTTTGAAGCCCAAGCCACGCTCTTTTTAGAACGGAAAAAACGAGCCTATGAACACAAATGTATTGTTCACTTTAGATCATCACCACCCCACCAAAATGCACATATGGCTGATGCAACTTCTTAATAAGTTTATTAGGTAGCTTAATATCACATTTCATAATGGATAAAAATTAAATGATTTTAGATATAAATGGACAGGTAAATTATTGGTTGGCTTTATTATTATGACTTTCATGACGCAGCAGAATAGAAAACAAATTTTTTTTTTTTTTTTGTTTTTATTAAATAAAAATATTTTTTATCTAAAGATCTTATAAATATATGAATTTAATATTAAAATAAATAAAAAAATTAATAAGAATATACCTTGAATCCACGCAAAGTTTTCTTTTACTAAAGAATTTCAAACCAAACCTCTTGTTCTACAGTGAGAGGAAGAGTAGACTTCCTTATTTCTTTTTTTTCTCTAAAAGATAATACGTATCCTGCGTTTTTTTTTACGTATGTGTGTTATGTTTTATTTGGACTAATCTTCTTATTTTAAAATAATAATTTAATTAATAATATTTATTAATTAAATTATTATCTCTTAAAATGAGATATAATTCATATAAACCACATAGAGTCTTACTTTTTGTGGTTAATATATAATATCCAATATTTGAGTATTATTAGTCTTTTAATAAAAGAAAAACACTAAAATTAAAAATTAAATTCTTTTTGATAATTTCAAAAAATTATCCTTAAGATTTTATTTATTTAATTTCTTAAATAAAATATTTAATTATATTTGGATAAAATCTTATCTATGTTAATTAATTTTTAATTAATTAATTTTATTCAAAAATATAAATATACGTAGTTGAAAACTATTTTCTGGATACAAATAATTTGTGTAATAACATAATACTTTTTATTTCTTCACTGTAATAACAAAAGAAGTGGTATTGAAGACCTACGGACCTACAATTTTAAGCTCCAATAAATTTTAAATAATTAATTAAACTCTTTAATTAATTAATTCAGTTTATTAATTCCAGTATTAGTCCACTAAAAATCTAGAATTACACTCTTGAAATTGTAGATATAATTTTCTCAGAAAATTTAGAGCAGTCATTGATTTAATCACTACATGCAATTTAACCCTTAATAGATGGTTCATAATTAGAGTTAGGTTAATTACCGTTTTACCCTTCTAATTATTTCTTTATCCTTAAGTACCATTAATTCACTAGTGAACAGCTAATTTGTAACATTATTACAAATTGAGCGCTTTAACCGTTCAGTTTTAGAATTAACCCTTAAGAGAACCTTCTTACTTTCATTAGAAATGAATGGATTCCATATCTGTAAATCATATTCCTAATCGTTTATCTCACAATGCCACCAAAATACAAGTTTTTAGTCTGTTCTTTAAAAAAACCATAACGAGTATTTCAAATGACATAATGACACAAACAGGAGTTTATAATCACTTAGGATTAAGGTTAATCAGCATATAATTATTGGTTGACATTATTTGAATTCTTAATTAACAACGGTATTTTACATAAGAATTCAAACTACGTTTGGTCCAGTCCTATATAATCATATTATATACAGTGCATCCACCATAATGTCACTACATTAGTGATTCAGATAAGATCACTACATTCTAAATGTTTGTGGACCGCACTAATAATATTTAATTAAAGATTCAAAACTTTAATTAATTTAGTACGGACTTTTTCTGTTTATTATCCATAACTTTAATCCTCTTGTATATAACAATTATATACTAAAGTTATGATTACGTAAATAAACAAGAGATTTTCTGATATTTATGTCATAAAATTATGAACATTCATCAAGTATAAAATTACAACTTTATTAATTTTATAAAAACAGTACAAGTACATATTTTTAAGGCATTATCCCTAACAATCTCTCACTTGCCCTAAAGTAGGTGAGACATGTCTCTTAAACCCATGCCCTCCATATGACTCTCAAATGGCCTAGTCGGTAATGTCTTGGTGAACGGGTCTGCAAGATTATTTTCAGACGCTATCTTCATGACTGTCACATTATCTCTATGCACTATTTTCCTGATCAAGTGATACTTTTTTTCTATATGCTTTGCTTTCTTGTGGCTCTTAGGTTCCTTTGAATTTGCCACTACCCCACTATTGTCACAATAAAGGGTCAATAGTTTATCCATGTCTAGAACAACTTACAGATCAGTGAAGAACTTCTTAAGCCATACTGCTTCTTTAGCTGCTTCACAAGCTACTATGTATTTAGCCTTCATAGTTGAATCAACAATACTGGATTGTTTTACACTTCTCCAAACTATGGCTCCGCCACCAAGAGTAAACACTGACCCAGATGTCGACTTTCGACTATCTTTATCTGATTGAAAATTAGAATCAGTATAACCAGTAGGGTTTAAGTCTCCACCCGAATACATAAGCATATAGTTTCTCGTTCTCCGAAGATACTTGAGAATGTGCTTTACCGCAATCCAGTGAGCCAATCCAGGGTTGGATTGATAATGACTGACTATTCCCACTGCATAGCAAATGTCAGGCCTCGTACACAACGTAGCGTACATGAGGCTGCCAACTGCTGAGGCATAAGGAATCCATCTCATATCTTCTTCTTCCTGAGGTGTCTTAGGACACTGCTCTTTAGAAAGAAAAATTCCATGACGAGTCGGTAATTGACCATTTTTAGAATTTTGCATTGAAAATCGCATAAGCACTTTAACAATATACGATGCTTGAGACAGTGCCAATAGTCTGTTCTTGCGATCCCAAATAATTTGGATCCCAAGGATATAACTTGCCTCTCCCAAATCCTTCATTTAGAAGTTCTTAGCCAGCCACTTCTTTATGTTGGATAATGTTTCCACATCATTCCCAATGAGTAAATTATCATCTACATAAAGTACTAGGAAAACCACCTTTTTGTTCTTGATGTACTTGTATACACAATGTTCATCAACATTTTGTTCGAAACCATAAGATTTAATTGTCTCATTGATAAGGGAAAATTTGTCATATATTTTCTTATGTTTTTATTTCGATATTTTATTGTTTTATGAGAATAAATAACTATTTATTAGTTTTATTGTTATTTATAGGGACTTGAATGAAATTTAAAAAAAGGACACAAAATGAGCAAAAATAGGGGCTAAAATGTAAAGTTTTTAAAGTATGAATCCATCACCCTAGCGCCATGAGGATTACCGCCCCAGCGCTAGAACAGTGATCGAAATAGGAAAAAAGACCTATTTAAGTCGCATCTGGGGCCCCAGTGCCAAACAATCACCGCGCTAGCGATAGGCCAGTGCTAACATCCCACCACTCCAGCGGTGAAGCCTTTTACATGAGTTGCCCTAGCGACAACTGCATAGTGCCCCAGCGATAGCGCGAGTCCTAGTCCGATGAGAATTGAGATTTTCAAGCTCATATCAATCCCTATAAAAAGCCACTCGTTCTTAGCCTTTAAGAATTAACCTAGAACAACCTAGAGCACCCAAGACACATTCAAGAACACCAAAAATACAGAGCACGGGTCTTGGAGTGCAATAGGATGAAGCAACTTTAAAGAGAGATTCAAGGCATTCTTCGGCGTCAAGAATATTAGGCAGCGCAATTAAGAACAATTCGATGTCTATATCGGTTTGCTATTGATTGTATCATGATTTTTTTATTATTTTTACTGCTGTTCTCTTATAGCCATGAGCTAAACTTATTTTCTAGGGTTAATACTTGAACTCAATATGTGTACTTAATTGCCTTATCTTTTGAATATTTAATAAACTTAGTTATTTGATATTCAAATTACTTGATCTTAATGCTTCAATATATCTGGCCAATATATGGTGAATGAGTTGGTAATATTATTGATAAACTCGGAAGAGGAATTATAATATTTAGACCTAGTTAATTTGATACATAATTGTAGAGTAAACATTCAATGTTGCATATGCAAGTTTCAATTTAGGATAGGAATATACCTAATTGACATGTATGATCAATAAGACCTAATCTTAATGAATCTTAATTTATTACAAGTACTATATGAATATAAGTATTTGGTAAATTAAGGTATACTTGCATGACCTTGGAAGAGGCTTGTGAATACATTAGTGTCTTGATCACTAACAAAGACTAAGGGAGTTAAATATGACAGATTAATCATTAGAAAGTATATTAAGGGATAGTATTAATCCTAAGTTTTCTCTATATTGATATCATATAATTCTCTTGCATTGTGTTTTTACTTTTATATTTTCTACATTCATTCTTAGATTTTTATTTTTCTGAATAATTATTAGGAAGACATAATTTTAGTAATTGGTTAAAAAGAAGAAATTATCCCTGTGGGTTCGACATCCGACTTATTTAGTCCTTTTATTACTTGCATACGATAGTGTATACTTACACTTAATTTTAAGATATAGAATTATCGCATCACTCATCAAATCTTAAGTTCCAAGACCTAACCATATCTAACAAGGTTCTGTTTCTCCTTTCTACAACACCATTTTGCTGTGGCGTTCCAGGTGCTGTAAGTTGGGATAAAATCCCATGCTCCAATAGGTGATCCTTAAACTTTGTGTCAAGGTATTCATCACCTTGATCGGATCGAAGGGTCTTAAGAGTTTTACCTAATTACTTTTCAGCTTTTGCTAAGAATTCTTTGAACTTTATAAAAGTCTTAGATTTTCTTTGCATTAAGTAAACATAACCGTATCTTGAATAGTCATCAATAAATGAGACGAAGTATTCATAACCGCCTCTTGCTTGTACATTTAATGGACCGCAAATGTCAATATGTACAAGCTGAAGTGGTTTCTTGGCTCTTTCACCTTTAGCTGAAAAGGGTCTTTTAGTCATTTTATCCTCTAGACAGGACTCACATACAGGAAGAGTGCCAACGTTTAGCTCTCTTAAAGGACCATCATTTACTAACTTGTTAATCCTATCCAGATTAATATAACCTAACCTAAGATGCCAAAGATACGTGTCATCATTAGGAGAAACCTTTGGCCTTTTAGTAGATTTATGATTTCTACTCTAAATAGTTCAGAATTATGCAGTGAAGGCTCATCGGGCCTTAAAACATAAAGCCCATTTTTTAATTTCGCATGACAATATCTAAACCATTTCTACTAATAATAATCAATTATTCATGCTGCTTAGAAACAGAAATCAAATTCCTTCTGAATCCAAGAATAAAATAAACATTATTTAAAATTAAAAAATTATTCCCAAAATTTAATCGAGCCACTCCCACTGCTAAAGCTGAAATGACTGCCCCATTGCCAACCCGCATGGTAAAGTCCCCATCAGCGAGCTCCTTAGAAGAGCTAAGCATTTGCAAGGAAGAACAAACGTGATTAATGGCTCCTGAATCAATTATCCAATGAGAAAGTTCATCCTCTATTAAACAGGCTTCTAAAACCAGCAAATCATATTTACCATTGTTCTTTTCCTTCAGCTTGGAGAGATACTTTTTATAGTTCCTCTTTCAATGCCCCTCGACTTCGCAATGAAAACACTTTCATTTCTTTACTTTGGAGTCCTTATTTTTACTCTTACTGCGGTTAAAAGCTTTCTTGGCATTTCCTCCATAACCTGAACTACCACCAATGTTCTTTCTCTTTTTATTTTGCTTAGAAGAAGACTGCTTAGCTTCAGCATCATTTGCCTCAAACTCTTTAAGCTTATCTGATATAGCCTCAAAAATTTACAGTTCATTAAATAGCTGAGTCATACTATATGAGAGCTTGTTCATGATATAATTTGTTTTGAACTGCGAAAATGCTAGAGTAAGAGACTCCAGACTGATGCTGACTTGAGTCTTATCATCTATGGTGGCTCCATGAATCTCTGCTTGATGCATTAAATTGATTATATTCAAAACATGCTAGCACACTGGAACTCCTTTCTTCATTTTAGCATTTATGTAGCTACGAGTAGCTTCATGGCGGCTTTGTTCCGACTGCTGGCCAAACATCGCTTAGAGAGAATCTCATATCTCATGTGCAGTCTCCAAGTGCTCGTGCTTTATTCTAAGCACATCGCTCATAATGGCAAGCATATAGCAGTGAGCCTTATTATTGGCCTGTATCCATTTCTCATAATGCTCCCGTACATTACGATAAGTATTGGCTGCAGGTTCTGGAGGACACTTCTCCATAAGGACGAACTTTTGGTTCTCACAGATCAGCACAATATTCATATTGCTTTTCTATTTTACAAAGTTATTACTGGTTAATTTTTCATTTGTTAAAAGGGCTATGATTAGGTTTGTTCCAGACATGATGCTGAATTAAATAAAGTAATTTTAAGAATACTTGAATAAATATCATAATGATTTTTAAAATAGTAAACATGATGCATGAGTGCATTTATTTAAACACATAAATATATATACTAATTCACAATAGTTTAATTTAACAATTAATGTGCCGCCGTAGGTAGGTCACTTTAAATTTAAATTAAAAATGAGACTACCTCAAATTAATAAAAAAATTTCAAAATATCTCATATTTTCATTTACCTATTAACTATCATTTATTTCGGTCAAGATATGATTAACCTTTTAATTATATCTTTGTGAGTGTAACCCATTATTTCAAATTAAGATAACTTAACTCAAAAAATGCCGTTGTAAGGTCGGTCAATTATGAAATACATCACTTAATTTTATCTCTAGAAAGTTAACCTTGCTATTGAAATAGGAGGACACCCTCTGTAGGGAGGATGAAATCAAAGCGTCGCGAGGCGTCACCTATATCTCACAATGTTGTACTAATAATGGAGGCCGGTGGGTTCATTGTCATATAACCTCTCACACTCACTATTTTTAACTATGTATTTTTATAATTTATAAAACATCTTTATGTTTTATAACTTCAGCAAATTATTATATCTCATATAACAAATTACTAAGTATAGTTAATTAATCCTAATAAAGTCCGATCTTATTGGGCCTAGGTTCATTAGTCTAACTATTCCTATTAAATAGGCCTAACAATTTAGGTGAACCTAGTTTTTAAATTACTGGATTAATTATTTATTTTTATAAATAATAAAATCAATAATTTTATTAATAATTTTCTAAGTAATCCTAAATTAAACTATTTAATTTAGGTTACCTAAAATAATGTAAAATTATCAATTTAACTATTAAATTTAATTTCACATTATTTGATTAATTATATAAGTTCTAAACATGTTAATCAATTCACTAAGTTAATCTTATTAATTATAATGTGCCATAATAAAAAAATATTTAAACTTTTAATTATGGCATGTATGCATGCTATACTACAATAATATGAGTGGGTACAAATGCACGACATGTAAACTATGCACCATCATGTTATAATTCATCTCATAAATAAATAATATAAATTAATATTTAATATAACTTTGGCTGGGTCCCCTAAAATTTTAAATTACAACCCATAAAATAAAAGTAAATAAATTATATAAAAAAGTACAGGCACGTAAACCCAATTACACGTGGTCTTCTTAAGTCCATAACAAACCCAATCTACCTTTCGTTTTAATTTTATACGTATGAACTTAAGAACTTTTCTTAGGTCCATTATATATTTTGCTAGATAGTCTAACTCTTAGACATTTTTATTTATATATATATATAAATATATTTTTGTGCTGCTTGTAGGGATGGGCAACAGCCGCTATAGGCAATGGCTTTAGGCCATTCCAGATGCGATAACTTACACTTGCTGCACTTTTGAAAAACCACGAGCTCGTGCATAGTTATTAGATAATTCAAGAACTGAATTAACAAAGCAATGCATTAACAATTAATGTTTTCTGGATATCTGAAGAAAATAAATTTATGATGACAATGAGCTTTTCATCTTTTCAAATTGATAGCTTTTTTATTTTTTGTTTAATTACTCACACCTTAAAGCCACCAAAATAATGACAACTTTTGCCTAGGCTCACTCAACTCAAAACTATTTCGGTTTTCTTTATTGATTTCGTCTTTTCTTCTTCTTACAGTAAAAGGAGCAAAATATCAATACTCATCGTCTTCTTCGTCCAATATACACGGAAATAAAATAAAATTACAAAAATCCTATACCCTTTATGGGTTTACATAATTTAATCTAATCAATAAATAAATTTTACAATCAATTTTAAGAGACCATATAATTAACGACCAAAGGATCCATGTATCAAAATAATCATTCATCATATGAATTTTATAAAAATACAAGTACCTACTTAAACATACGTGCTCATAAAAATAAATCATAATTTAAATAAAATAAATCATAACACAAAATCATATATTAAAAAAATCATTGTTCTGATACCAGTTGTTGGTTGGCTTTATTGTTATGACTTTCATAACACAGCGGAATAGAAAATAAAAATTCTTTAATCTTTATTTTCATTAGATAAAAACTCATTTTATCTAAGGATCTTATGAATATATGAATTTGATGTTAAAATAAACAAAAAAGAAATTAATAAGAACATACCTTAAATCCACGCAGAGTTTTCTTACACTAAAGGATTCCAAACCAAGCCTCTTATTCTACAATGAGAGGAAGAGTGAGCTTCCTTTTTTCTTTTTCTTCTCTAAAGAAAAAATACGTATCCTGTGTTTTTTTTTTACGTATTTGTGTTGTGTTTTATTTAGACTATTCTTCTTATTTTAAAATAATAATTTAATTAATAACATTTATTAATTAAATTATTATCTCTTAAAATGAGACATAATTCATGTAAACCACATAGAGTCTTACTTTTTGTGGTTAACGTATAATACCCAATATTTGAGCATTATTAGTCTTTTAATAAAAGAAAAACACTAAAATTAAAAATTAAAATCTTTTTGATAATTTCAAAAAATTATCCTTAAGATTTTATTTATTTAATTTCTTAAATTAAATATTTAATTATATTTGGATAAGATCTTATCTATATTAATTAATTTTATCCAAAAATATAAAATATACGTATTTGAAAACTATTTTTTGGACACAAACAATGTGTATAATAACACAATCCTTTTTATTTGTTCACTGTAATAACAAAAGAGGTGGTATTGGGGACTTATGGACCTACAATTTTAAGCTCCAATAAATTTTGAATAATTAATTAAACTCTTTAATTAATTAATTCAATTTATTAATTTCAGTGTTAGTCCACTAAAAATCTAGAATTGCACTATTTAATTTTAAGACAATGCTTTCTAGCATACCTCAATTAAAATTAAATAGTCTTCTCCTCGTGCGAGTAATGATAGATCTATATAGCTCTAAGATACAACTTAATGTTCACAGTCGATCTCCATTATAGTTGCTCAAAACATAATATAGAAAATACTTAGTTTATATTTAATACATAAAATACTTCTCTTTTTTTTTCTCTTCTTTACATTCACTACCCTACACACATACCTTTCTCTTTTCTATTTTCTATTTACACACTCTAAAGAAGATTAACACCCTTTATATTGTGATAGATAAGGGTTAAGGAATCAATATCAATATTAATTTAACATTATTATAATTTTAAATATTTTGTAACTCATAGAATTAGTTCTAATATTTAATAAGAATAATTTAATATATGGTAACTCTTAGAATTAATTCTAATATTTAATAAGAATAATTTAATATATTGTAACTCTTAAAATTAATTCTAATACCTAATAAGAATAATTTAATATATTGTAACTCTTACAATATTTTTAAAATAAATAACTCCTAAATAATAATAATATTATAAATAAATATTTGTAACTCTCAAATATTTAATATAGATTTAAGGGATAATTTAAATATTGTAATCACTATATAATAATGATAATTTAAAATTTTAAAACTATATTAATATTTTATAACTTATTATTTATTTAAAAAAATTTAAAAGCTTTTCTCCAACACATACAACATTAAAATACCTTTAATTCGAAAACATTCTGCCAATAAAAAAGTAATTATTGCTACATAAAATAAATGTGAGATGTAAGAGAAGACCTACCACATTTAAGCCCATGAATCTCCTTAGCCAACTTTGCCTTAGCAATTACAAATGACAGGCCCTCCGTATAAATAAGAAACAGATACAAAGGGGATGGGTTACCTTGTGTCTCAAATGTTTTGAAACCATGTGGCCTTAAATGCTTTTAGTGTTAAGCAACCTACAAATTCAAACACAAAGAAAGAAAATAATTAGACACACTAATTGTTTAAGAAATTATTTTCTTAAACAACTAAAGAAAAGTGCAAGCTAATATGGTTTGGCACTACTAAAAAGCCCCTCTATTTATAGCACTAGATTTGTACAATCGATGGTTAGGATTTAAAAAGTTATACAATGATCTAATGTTGTATAATGAATATAAAAAAATATGCTAGGAATGTTCTAAGATGTCAACAAATATCCTAAAAATTATTTCCATTCTAGAACCTTTCTTATTTGTTTACCAATTAATGGGTTTGACCTATTTATCCAACTAAGTTAACAGGCCTTCTTGAAACTCAGATCCGTGTAACACTCTTTGGATCTAAGTAGCTTCTAAGAGGTATGACACACATTAAGTGTTCGATAAAATGCCCAATAATACTTGGGGAGCAATATTCTCTCCACCAAATTCATACGACACCCTCATCACATTTATGCTGGAACTTGTAAAAACGTATTCTCAAATTGCCACAGAGTGTTCTTGGGTTCCTAACTCACTTCCCTATTGGGCAGCCTCTTCCATTTAACAAAGTACTTATGATTTAGAGAATAGTTCTTTCACCTTACTATCTTGACACTAAGGATAAGTTTTGTCTTCTTATTATAATTTATAGAAACACCTAAAGGTGATTGTGTTTATGGCTCACACTCCGTGTTTTTTGCATCCCCATGGTATGAATTCAAATAACTTATGTGAAAGGTCAAATGTAGTCATAGTGATGTGCATCATGAAGGTTCTAAATCAACTCAAGAAGGCGAGCTGAGCGTAAAGGAGATTTCAGATGGTCCAATAACAAGGGCTAAGGCTAAACAGCTTCAAAGGGCCATAAGTAGTCAAATTGGAGCTATTGAAGCTTCTATGGGATTAGAAGCTTGCGATCTGAATGGAAACGAGCTAAATGTATTTATTTGTCTTCAATTTGAGATTGGGACGTGATTTAGAGACGTTTGGTGACGTTGGGCTTTAAGAAGCAGCTAAGGCCTTTCTTTTCATGCTATTGGGCTTTATTTACTTCTTATGTTACTACTTTTATGTATTTGGGCTATTTTGAACTTGTTTAGTTTTGTTTTAAATTGTTAAGTCATATTGGGCTTATTTTGGGCCTTTTTAAGTTTATTAGGTAACATTAGGGTTTCACCTCATTTTGTAAGCCTATATAAGGCATGTAAAAGTCTTGTAGAGGCAGTTGCCTCATTTTGAAATTGGAAGCACGAAATAGAAGAGCTATTTCTCTCTCAAAATTGTCTTCTCAAGTTTTTCAACTCTTGAAGATAGTTGCTGACTTATCACTCTTTGATCATCAAGAGTGTGGCGTCAAAGCCCTAAATTGATCCTTGTGGCGTCCATACGACTTATCAAGGTATCTATTTAGTTCTATCCTCCATCAACTTCACAATTTAATTTTGTTATAAATCAAGGCACATCATCTGGTATCAGAGCATAGGATTTCAGTGTGCAAACTGAAGTTTTAGCTATTGAAGGTGTCTTGCTATTTTTTGTGTTATATAATTTCGTGGGGTTATTATCAGTTTGGGTCTCTAATATTTGAGGAGTTGAATTACAACTCTGAAGCATTAAAATTAATTCTTAGTAGTTTGTGAACTGGAGATGGGTTGGCTGAATTAAATTGTTCTTGAACCTGGAAATTTTGTGAACCTGGAAATTTCGAATTTGAGTAAATTGTTGCTATCTGATTGTATTTATTGAATTGGTGGAAAATTCAGTTTGAGAAGAGTGTTTTAGCTACTGGTTGTGTTGTTCAATTGTTCATACTTGTTTGGGGTTTTTGTTAATAATGGCTAATGATGATGCAAGTAGAGTACCAAAGGGATTGAGTTTAGAACAAGCTCAACTCGTGGGCTTACAACGAGCTCATGATGAATTTCGAGGTGAGATTACTGAAATTCGTGGACAACTTGCTGCAATTATAGAAATGATGCAAAAAAACACTTTGCAACCCCAACAAAGGCGGGTAGGGCATAGGGTACCTCAAAATGACCTAGGGAATGCTGGAGATGAGCCAAATAGGGATGATGAGGCTGAAGATAGGGGTAGGATAAGGAGGCAGCAAAATGACCCTACTAGTGGTATCAAACTTAATATACCACCATTTAGAGGTACTAGTTCTCCTGAGGAGTATCTTGAATGGGTTCAGAAGGTAGAAAGGGTGTTTGATTGGCATGAGTATCCTGAGGCAAAGAAGTGTAAGGTAGCAGCACTTGAGTTTACCGATTACGCACTTTTGTGGTGGGAAAACTTAAAAACTCAGCGAAGAAGGGATGACGAAGAAGAAGTTACAAGCTGGCCACTTATGAAAAGATTAATGAAGAAGAGATTAATTCCGGATTACTATAAACAAGAATTATACATCAAACTCCAGACTTTGTGGCAAGGTTCCTTGAGTGTGAAGGAGTATGTGAAAGAATTTGAGCTGTTGCTAATTCGCTGTGATTTAAATGAACCTCAAGAGCAAACAATAGCTAGATTCCTTGATGGATTGAATAGGGACATAGCTAATGTTGTTGAGTTACAGCCCTTCATATTTCTTGAGGATGTCATAAAGCTTGCAACTAAAGTAGAAAGACAGCAGAAAAGAGGGGGTATCCATATGAGGTCAACTACAACAAGTAATACAAAGGCTGTTTCTTCACCTTCGCGAACATGGAACACACCTAAACGTGATGAGAAAGTGGAGTTCAGTAAAGGAAGTGTTAGTTCAGGTTCATTGAAAGGAAAGGAGAAGGTATTTGAACCTCAATTTTCCAGGAGATCGCGAGACATCAAGTGTTTCAAGTGCTTGGGAAATGGGCATATTGCTTCTGAATGTCCGAATAAGAGGGTGATGGTTTTACAAGGGAAGTATGGAGAGCTTGTAAGTGAAGATGAAGCTGAGATGGAAGAGGAATCTAAAGTCGAAGTGACTGAACAAGAAGAGAATCTTGAGCCAATGGAGGGAAATTTATTAGTTATTCAAAGGATTTTGAGTGCTGAAGTTGATATTGGTTTGGAACAGCGCGAAAACATCTTTCATACAAGATGTCAAATCCGAGATAAGGTTTGTGCCATGATCATTGATAATGGTAGTTGCACCAATGTTGCATCCATTAGTTTAGTGGAGAAACTGGGATTAACTACTGTTCCACATCCAAAACCATACAAATTACATTGGCTTAATGATAAGGGAGAGATTCAAGTTACAAGACAGGTTCGGGTGCCATTCTCCATTAAAACCTTTCATGATGAGGTTTTATGTGATGTGGTTCCGATGACAGCTAGTCATGTGTTATTAGGACGCCCATGGCAATTTGATAATGATGTGACTTATAATGGGCGAAGGAACACTTATTCATTTGTGCTGAATGGGAAGAAAGTGAATTTGATGCCATTGAGTTCTCAACAAGTTAGAGAAGATCAGTTGCGGAATCAAAGGAAGATGATGGAATCTGGTAAAGGGTTAATGTTAGCCAAAAAGGGAGATGTTGAGCAAGCACTAGCTTCTGTGGGGGTTGTTTTCATGACTTGGGCAAAGCCTTTATTGCAAGTGGAGGGTTTGGATTTGCCAAGGCAGGTTGTGGAGTTACTTGAAGAGTACAAAGATGTATTTCCAGAAGAGCTACCATTGGGATTACCACCTATTCGAGGGATAGAGCATCAAATTGATTTGGTGCCTGGAGCTTCACTTCCAAATAGACCAGCATATAGATGTAATCCGGAGGAAGCAAAGGAGATCAAAAGGCAAGTTGGTGAGCTCTTAGAGAGGGGCTATGTGCGTGAGTCACTTAGTCCTTGTTCAGTGCCTACTTTGCTTGTTCCAAAGAAGGATGGTACCATGAGAATGTGTGTGGACAGTCGGGCTATCAACAAGATAACGGTTAAGTATCGATTCCCTATCCCTAGACTTGATGATATGCTTGATGAATTGCATGGTGCTGTTTATTTTTCTAAAGTTGATTTAATGAGTGGATATCACCAAATTAGGATGAAAGAAGGTGATGAATGGAAAACAGCCTTTAAAACTAAGCATGGATTGTATGAGTGGATGGTGATGCCATTTGGGCTTTCTAATGCACCTAGTACATTTATGAGACTTATGAACCATGTTTTGAGGAAGTTTATCGGGCTGTTTGTTGTGGTCTATTTTGATGATATCTTGATCTATAGTAAAACTTTAGATGATCATGTGAAGCATCTTATGGCTGTATTTGAGACCTTGCGTGATGCTAAGTTGTATGGAAACATCAAGAAGTGCTATTTCTGCCAAGATAGTGTTATCTTTTTGGGGTATGTAGTTTCTGGTAGCGGAATTAAGGTTGATGAGGAGAAGGTTAAGGCAATTCGTGATTGGCCTAAACCTACTGGTGTTGCGGATGTGAGAAGTTTTCATGGTTTAGCCTCTTTCTATAGGCGATTTATTAAAGACTTTAGTTCTATTGTTGCGCCTATGACAGAGTGTTTGAAAAAGGGAAATGAGTTTAGATGGAATGAGAATGCACAGAAGTCATTTGAACTGATAAAAGAACAATTATGTTCTGTTCCAGTTTTAGCACTTCCCGATTTTGCTAAAACATTTGAAATAGAGTGTGATGCTTCAGGGGTCGGTATTGGGGCTGTGTTGATGCAAGAAAAGAGGCCAATTGCTTTCTTTAGTGAGAAGCTGAATGGGGCACGGTTAAACTACTCTATTTATGACAAGGAGTTTTATGCATTGATTCGGGCTCTCGAGGTATGGCAGCATTATTTATTACCTAAAGAGTTCATTATTCATACTGACCATGAATCATTAAAGTATCTTAAAGGGCAGAACAAGCTGAATAGAAGACATGCCAAATGGGTAGAGTTCATGGAGCCATTTCCATATGTCATAAAATACAAGAAGGGCCAAACTAATGTCATTGCTGATGCTCTTTCTAGGAGGTATGCATTGATTTCTATGTTAAATGCAAGGCTTTTGGGTTTTGAACAGGTGAAAGAACAATATACCAGTGATTCATACTTTGCTAATATGATGTCTAAATGTGCTAAAGGAGCTTGTGATGGGTTCTTTGTGCATGATGGTTACTTGTTCAAGTTGGGCAGAATGTGTATACCTTCAGGATCCTTACGTGAGTTGCTTGTGCGTGAGGCTCATGGGGGTGGTCTTAGTGGTCATTTTGGGGAGAAGAAAACTTATGAGCTACTGAAAGAGCAGTTCTTTTGGCCTAATATGCTGCGGGATGTTCATAAAGTTGTTGAAAGATGTGTAAATTGCAAGAAAGCTAAGGGTAAAGAGAATGCATATGGACTATATATGCCTTTACCTATCCCAGAGCAACCATGGATGGATATTAGTATGGATTTTGTGCTTGGATTACCTAGAACACAGCGTGGGAAGGATTCAGTGATGGTTGTGGTTGATCGGTTCTCTAAAATGTCACACTTTATTCCTTGTAACAAAACTGATGATGCTATTCATATTGCTGATTTGTTTTTTAGGGAAATTGTACGTTTGCATGGAATCCCTAAAAGCATTGTCTCCGATCGTGATACAAAGTTCTTAAGCTATTTTTGGAAGACTCTTTGGAAGAAGCTTGGAACAAAGTTGCTTTTCAGTACTGCTTGTCATCCACAAACTGATGGGCAAACTGAGGTAGTGAACCGTACTCTATCTTCTTTATTACGGGCTGTTATAAACAAGAACTTAAAGAGTTGGGATACTTGTTTGCCTATTGTAGAGTTTGCATATAACCGTAGTGTGCATGGGGCTACAAAATTTTCACCATTTGAGGTTGTGTATGGATTTAATCCATTTGTTCCTATTGACCTTGTTCCTATTCCAATTAATGAGAGGACATCTATGGATGGTGTTAAGAAGGCAGAATTGATGAAGAAGCTTCATGAGCAGGTTCGAATTCATATTGAGGAGAAAACAGCTAGGTATGTTAAGCATGCTAATAAAGGACGAAAAATGATTAGCTTTGAACCTGGTGATCTTGTTTGGATTCATCTTAGCAAGGGAAGATTTCCTAGCAAGCGGAAGTCCAAGCTGATGCCAAGAGTTGATGGACCTTTTCGTATTATAGAGAAGGTAAATAGTAATGCCTACAAAGTTGACCTTCCTGGTGATTACAATGTTTCAGCCACTTTTAATGTGAAGGACTTATCTCCTTATTTGGAAGATTTAGAAGATTCTGATTTGAGGGCAAATCATTCTCTGCCCGGGGGTGATGATGTGCATCATGAAGGTTCTAAATCAACTCAAGAAGGCGAGCTGAGCGTAAAGGAGATTTCAGATGGTCCAATAACAAGGGCTAAGGCTAAACAGCTTCAAAGGGCCATAAGTAGTCAAATTGGAGCTATTGAAGCTTCTATGGGATTAGAAGCTTGCGATCTGAATGGAAACGAGCTAAATGTATTTATTTGTCTTCAATTTGAGATTGGGACGTGATTTAGAGACGTTTGGTGACGTTGGGCTTTAAGAAGCAGCTAAGGCCTTTCTTTTCATGCTATTGGGCTTTATTTACTTCTTATGTTACTACTTTTATGTATTTGGGCTATTTTGAACTTGTTTAGTTTTGTTTTAAATTGTTAAGTCATATTGGGCTTATTTTGGGCCTTTTTAAGTTTATTAGGTAACATTAGGGTTTCACCTTATTTTGTAAGCCTATATAAGGCATGTAAAAGTCTTGTAGAGGCAGTTGCCTCATTTTGAAATTGGAAGCACGAAATAGAAGAGCTATTTCTCTCTCAAAATTGTCTTCTCAAGTTTTTCAACTCTTGAAGATAGTTGCTGACTTATCACTCTTTGATCATCAAGAGTGTGGCGTCAAAGCCCTAAATTGATCCTTGTGGCGTCCATACGACTTATCAAGGTATCTATTTAGTTCTATCCTCCATCAACTTCACAATTTAATTTTGTTATAAATCAAGGCACATCATAGTTTCGAAGGTAACTCTACCTTATATTAGATATTGACAACTCTTTTGGCAATAGAAAATAAGTCCTTATACTTGCAAAAAAGAAAAGGACCTTGTGGAGTAGGCATGGAGACTTGTGTTATGTCAAAAGTATCTATACCATCACCAAGTCTCCTACATTAAACTTGCATGCCTTTGCTTTTTTCATTAGCCTACTTCTTCATCTACTTCATTACCTTGTTGAGATACATCAATGCTATATACAACTCCTTATGCCAAGACTTCACAACTTTGTATCCTACAGGCTCCTCTTCGTATAGCTGGATACTAGTGTCTACGGTGTAAGAGGTTGTTGCTTAACGGTTAACACGAATAGGCTTTGATTAGTTGACTCATTTTACTATAAGTTGCACAAAAATTGTGCCACGATAAGTAGCTTGACCCAATTTTGCTTATTTGAGTTCACAAAGTACCTCAAGTATAGCTCTAATAGTGTATTCACCCATTTGGTTTGCCCATTCGTCTATGGGTGAAAGCTAATGGAAAAATAAAACACCAAACTATAAAACTGAACAACCCTATAAAAAAATCTCCTTATAAATCTTGTGTCACGATCACTCTCTATGACAGGACCCGCTCTGAGACCCTCTACTGTAGATCTCAGCGGCCCTGCCGGATACTCCGACAGAAGTTTCTCAAAATTTAACTGGGTAAGTTGAGAAATTTCGCGAGGCAAACCCCTTTTTAGTTCTTGCTATTACTGAGAAAACCTTGAAATATACATGGAAATGAATTCTTAAATTTAAAAAATGAAGGGCTAGAATTTCCCATATTTTTCTTTTAAAATCCAATATAAAACCTGCCCATGAAATTTCACTTCTATTCAAACACTTTTCAATACTACCAAATAAGACCTCCGGTCATTTCCAAAATCAATCAAACTCAACTCAATAATTTCATTTAAATTACAAAACGAGCACAGTTATAAAAAGTAAAACCGATCATTGTAATATCGAAATCTTTTCTTGTTGGTTCAAAACATACATATAAATACACATGCCTATAACTACTACGCAGAAAGCAAAAATGGTGCTATTTAGCATATTTACATTTACAAAAATGATCTTCAGATTTGGCCCACTATTCAGCTGTAGGAGAATCAACAGCTTGCGTACAGAAACCTGCAACTGGGAAGGGGGTTTAGAAAACATAAAACACAAAACGAGTGAGCTAAATGAGCTCAGTAAGTGCATTTAAGATTTTAAATAAAATAAAATTCTGCATAAATAATAATTCTAAAAAACATGCATAAATCATGCTTCTAAAACTTGTATAAAGCTGTAAAATGGTTTCAACATCATATGCCGATGCAATCTTGTCAAGTGGGCCAAATCTGTAAAGTATATCTATGGATATATATTAAAATCATAAATCATGTTTATGCATTAAAAGCACATAAAATATGCAATTTCATTATGCGAAAACATAATAAACGAAAGATAAACAAAATGAGAGATTTTCACTCACAACCGCTCCGAGCTCAATTTCGCTTCAAATTTCTGCTCCCATTACCGGTCTCGGTTTTCTTCACCTACACGCCATAAATGACATTTAGAACTAATTCAAACACTAGAATCTCATTTAACTACTAAACGCCCTAATTGGCATACAAAGCTCGGATGGATACTACTTTCCGATTTTCATTTACGGAGTTATTTAATCTAATCTAACTCACCATTCGACACCCTGAAAATTTCTTAAAACCTTATAACTTTGGTTGGACATAATTACCCTTCACCTTATCAAAATAGACAATTACGTCCTATTTTCTTCATTTTTTATTTTTCCATCAACTATATACATTCAATATACATAAGGCACCATTTATACACAACCACTCAACCAAAACACAACTCAACCCTAACTTCTCTAAAGTGGCAGAATTTCATCTTGTGTTCCAACACATTTCTTTTCTAAATTTCTTGTTTCAATTGCATCAAAATCAAGCAAACTTCATTCTAATGCCATAATTACAACCAATTAAAGTCTCTACATCAAAGTCACCCAAAACCCTAATTCTTACCTTGCTAATTTCTTCAATTTGATGACTCCTTCAAGCTCCAAACTAGAATTCAACTTAATCTAAACCAAGAATACACACAAGAACATCAATTGAAGAAATCTTGAAAGTTCACATATCATCCTTACAAAACAATGCTTTTCTTACCTATTTTTCTTGGTTTTTCACTAATGGAGGCTTCAATTGAGCTTAGGAACTTATACCTGACCTTATTATAGCTTGATTAAGCATGTAAAATCATGAAAAAAACTTAAATTTCATTGTAGCAGCACTACTCTTTCTTGCACGAATTTTGCTTCTCTTTTTCTCTAAGTGTTATGCTTTAATCTCTTGAAATTTCTACACACTTCTACTATATATATAGTGGTCCCTCAATTAATCAATTTGCCCCTCAATTTACTCTAAATGTCTAATTTGCCATTGGTTAGAAACTAAGTATGTAATTGATTTCTTTGTAACTATCTAGTTAGAATAGTCAAAGAAACTAACTAGAATTCCCAACTTGGCAATCCATGAAATTTTCTCTAATTAGTCCATTTTCTAATATATGGATTGTGTTTCTCAACAAATGCTTGTTCCATACATAACCCTTAAATGGAAATTCAAGTAGTAAATTAAAATTTCCTTTTCCAAGCCAATAGAGAAAATTTTCAAAAATATTTTAGGGTTGTCCGAAGCTCCGACCGAGTGTGCAATTACCAAATTAGGTCTAATATCTCTCACGCGTACCATAAAAAAATATTTCTAATAAGGTTAGAATTGAGTAACTCTACGGTATCTTTATTGCGCTATACCGAAATCTAGGCACTAATACTACTAATAGGAATTAGATATTACATACTATCACCCTCAATAAACCCCAGTGTGTCTTACGGTCTCCTTGATGAGTGCATTTTATATATAATATTTTGCCTCTCTTAACTTAATAATTGCTTAACATAAGTAAGAATTGATGATTTTTTATGCATATTATTGTTATTTTGTAGATTTTAATATAATGGTGCAATAAAAGAACAAAAAATGAAGAAAATGGGGCAAGATAATCATTTCACATACTTAAGTCACCCAAGATCTCAAACTACTACCCAGGAGTAAAAATGGAAAGGCAAGTTAGAATATACAGGCTACGACACCAACTACTTCAAGCTGCGACTCAGAATCAATGAAGACTCTTTCCAAAGTCAGAAGCTTCAAGCTATGACGTGTAAAGACCTAGGTTGCGGTGCCAATTTTAAGCTCAAGCCATAGGGCCAAGTACGTTAAGTCGCGATGTAGACAGACAAAACAATAAAACCTTGTTTTTATTGTTTTTGAAAATGTCCCTAATTGGAGCCTATAAATAGGACTTTAGAGCCCTATTTTTATCATCAAGAGGGACCATGAAAGAAGAGAGAGAAGATGCATATTCCAAAGAAGATTGAGAGGCACACAATTCTAGAGAGAGAACTTGGAGGCTAAAAATTCTTGAAGACATTCTTGAGGATTCTTGAAAGATTGAAGCTTTGAAGATCATCTCTATAGTAGTTTCTTCTTCTTTCTTCCTTTTTCTGTCTTGATTTGAAAATTGTATTTGTGGATATTATTTTGAACATGCTTACATTTATGAATTTCTTGATGATTTTATATATGAGTATGTGTATACTTTGCTAGATTTTTATTTTAGGGTTTGATGTAGCTTTACTTACACTATGTTTGGAATATTTAGTTAATTATTAACAAAGTTTCATTTCAATTTAGTTGTATTTCTCTATGCTTAATACTGCAAATTTGTTGGCAAATGAATTAGTTAACTTAGATTTATGAATGTTAATGCTCGGGAGAGATTGATTCATTTATCGAATTTGGAAAACAAAATATTAGTTGCTATTGAGTTCGGGTGACTATAGCACTTTAATAATCAATATAAGGGTTGCTTAATGAATGTATAGATAGGCAATTTAGATAGGGATATCAACTTGAATTTTATTCATAGGATCTCATTTAACACTTGGAAAAGGTAACAAGATTAATTTTAAACCTTTGATTAATAAGTTAAAATAGAATTAGTTAACAAATACTAAAAAGGAAGAACATGAGAAGAATAGAGTGAAGTCAAAACCTTAGAATAATTTTTTTTATATAGATAACCCATTTATGAGATTGTCTATTTTAATTATTATTTTTTCAATCGCCTTAATTAATTTTGCTAGTTTAATTTTCTTTATGTTCTTACAAATTCAAAAATAAAGTTGCCAAAATAAAATTAAGTTGTGAAAACTCATAGTACTTAGCATAAATTTGAAGGAACAATCCTCGTGGGTGAGTACTCTACTTATCACTTTATTATTTGAGCATTATCTGTACCCTTGTAGTTTATTTATATGTGAGTGTCAGCAAACACTCCTCCACACTGCACTCTTAGGGTGCTAATATAAAAATAACATACTTGAAAAATTAGTCCACCACAATAATGATAGTCCCAAATCCTTTGGATTTTAGTAATACAATGGTAAAATCCATAAAAATGCTCTCCTAAAGTCTCTCCAGTGTGGGCAATAGATTAAGGAGGCCTGTGAGACTCTGTTTTTTAAGCTTATCTTGTTGGAGAGGTAGGTCTTCAGAAATTATTGTGCCTCATCCTACATATGTGGCTAATAGTATGTCACCTTCAATAGAGCATATGTGTTGCCTTTGTCCTAGATGTCTATTATATTTTTTGTCTTGATAATCTTTAACGAGGTTTCGCCATAAATTCCCTCATATTGACACATATACATGGCGACCTTTAGTGTAAAGAAGCCCATCTTCTACCCAAAACTATTTTGTCTTTCTTTGATGGGCTTATGTGGAAAGGAGCTTGGCTAGTTGATCATACTTCATTCCCTCTCAAAATAGCCTGATAATTTCCCTTTACAGCTTTCTCATAGCTATTAACTTAACCTTACAACTCAAGGAATCCGCCACCATGTTCATCTTTCTCGGCTTGTACTTAAGCTTATAGTTGAACTCTAATAGAAAATCCTACCACCTTACTTGCTTCGGGCTGAACAATTTTTTAAATTTGAAAGTAGCTCATCACCACATTGTCTGTCATCACTATGAACCTTGCCCTAAGTAAGTAATGTCACCAAGTGTGTAGCTAATGCATGATCCACATCTCTTTCTCTTGCACTGGTAGCATCTTTTTATCTTGTTGAGCTTCAAGCTCTTGTACTATATTAGGTGTCCTTTTTGCATCAAAATACCCCAATAGAAAATTTTGATACCATTGTATGTACCTTATACAATAATAAATGGTTCAACAATGCTAGTACCAACTCTTTGATCAATGTCTTCTGTAACTGATTAAAATCCCTTGGTACTTCTTAGACCACTATTATACTTAGTCTTCTTCGGTAAGTCAGTAGAAGGTGAAACAGTAGTTGAGTAGCTTTTGATGAATCTTTGGTAATAATTTACTAACCTAAAAAAGAATCTCAACTTAGTAAGTTTTGTAGGTATCTACTATTCCATTATGGCTCAAATCTTTTCCCTATCCACCAATAGCTTGCGCTTCTTAATTTTGTGACCCAAAAAAATCCAACTTCAACTTAGGGAAAGAGCACTTTTCTTTCTTTACATTTGGCTCATTTTCACGAAGCATCTTCATGATAGTTCGTAGATGTTTTATATGTTCCTTGAGAGTAATATTGTAGACCATAATGTCGTCTAAGTACAATATAAGAAATTTATTGAGGAAAGGTTGGAGAATATTGTTCATCAAAGTGTAAAATGTAGCTGGTGCATTAGTGAGGCCAAAAGGTATGAAAAGAAAATTGAATGCCTCATTGTAAGTTATATAAGTGATATTTGGCCCATCATCCTTGCCATGCATACTTGATGGTAACTCAGCCGCATGTCTAACTCTGAAAGTACGTCGCTCATCCTAGTTGAGTAAATAAGTTAGCAATTAAAGGAATAGGATATATATTCTTGACGATGACTTAATTCAACATCTAGTAGTCTATGTATAGTTATAAAGAACCATTTTACTTATGCCAAAAAAGCACAAGTACACTATATAGGGCCTTGGATAGTTAGATGAACCCTACATCCAACAACTTCTTAAGTTGCCTCTATAACTCTGCTAACTCTGATAAAGAAATTCGATAAGGTACTTTGGCTAGAGGCTTAGTCTTTAGGTTTCACTAAATTTAATAATGAATAGCTCTGCTGAGTAGTAGTTTCTTCAATAAGAATGCTCACACGTAAATCATTGTGCTTCTCGAGCACTCTCACAACTCTATCGGTAGCTCATCTTTACCCTCTTTCGCCTCATCATCCACTTGATATGTCTCTTTCTTATGCTTCACCCATTTCCTCAATTGTATAATAGAAAGAAACGTGGTGTTGGTGTTAGGCATGGATTGTCCAACCTTAGGCTTGACTACTGTCGGTCACGCAAGGTCACCCCATCCAAGATGCATACATATTTGTGTTGAGGAAGTGACACTACATTAAATTGCCTTAAGAACTCCTGATGAACACATGAAAATGCATGTTGTTAAGAGATTCAATCACCATTTAATGTCACTAATTTTAGTATTTTCTGTATTTTTAGCTTGAAATAAAGTGTTCTCCTTAAATTTTAATTAATGAATGTTATTTGGACAGGTTTAGGTAAAATGGACATAACTCTCAATGTAGAAATCGAAATGAAGAAATTCTTGAACCTAGTGTAACATGACTCAATCTTACACAAATTTGAAGAATAGTGGAAAAGCCAAATCCAACATGTTATGGGCCAAAAATTGAGATACAACAGAATCGAACTACAACTCCTGCCCAGCTTGACCCAACTCACGTATTTGGATGGTATCTCACAAAATACATACTCAATTGGTACAATTCTTGAAGATGTGAATTTCTGACTTAACTATCAACAACTCATATGTTGATGGTAAAGTCCAAATCAGCCGTTATCATGGACCAAATCGCATTCCAAGTGGGTAAAATGGTTGTTGGTCGAATTCTGATGTATCTTTGGAATTTTGCTCATATCTCATTGGATACTCATCCAATTTGCATGAAATTGGTGCCTATAGAAAGAAGAGTCAAAATTATACAACTTTCATGTCGGCTGTAGAAGCTAAATCGGTAATTTACATTATCAAAAATGTGCTACAAGTGTATAAACGAGTTATTGGCTTAAAATTATTGAAGATTGATGTCATCCATGACATATGTCCATTCATTGCCTATATAAGAAGACACTTAGGACGTTTTTAATATGAGATAATTCTATCTTATTTTTTTCTCATTAACATGTATTGTAATTTAGGCTAGAGTTCTTGGCAAGGCTAAGAGATGAACTTTTATGTGTAATAAATCTACTTCCATGCTTTGATTCGGTGTCAAGAGCTACAATGTTGTAAGTTTGGTTTTGATTAAATTCTTATCTATTTTATTTTCTATAATCCAGAGGTTATAATTCTCATGTCTCATATATGTTCAGTCATGCTTTTCTTATGTGATTCATGTTGATTTATAATTGTTACTGGTTACATTGTTTTATATGTTAATCCTTTACTGCAGTATTGTCAATTTGATATATTGTCGATCTTGATAACATGTAAGGGCAATAAATGTTTGATATTCAAGTTAATCTTTTACTGCAATATTATCAAAGTGATATATTGTCGATCTTAGATAACTTGTATAAATGAACATGATGTATGTTAATACTTGTAAAGAGTTTAATTATGTCAAATACATGTGTTGTCAAATGTGCTATATTTTCCTATCTTCCGATTGATTGTTTGGGATGTGAAACTTTCAATTGAGTTATAAGCATTGAATCAAAGTGTAGAGTAAATTTATAAAGCATAATTGTGATTCTCGAAGCCTTGTTTGAATTATCATAAGACATTTCCTTCAAATCATAGACAATCTCATCTCATCCACTTAAATCAATTAATTTTATCCTTTGCTACTACTTTAATATTTTACTTCATCAACCTATTTTGCCAAAAGCTTCCTCGTGGGATCGACACCTCAATCTATATTGCGATAATTACGTTATATTTTGAGCGTAAACAACTCCATATCAAGAATAACATTAAAATCATCAAAAGGTGCCATCGAAAATTTTATCTTATTGCACGAGTCCCTAAGTGCATTTTGACTCCTTGAACCAAACTATTTAATAATTTGGTTACAACAATCATAGTCTTGAGGTCTCTAACCCTTTTCTCCACCTTAAGTCATAAGCGCTTCGCTTTCACACCCCTAAATAAAGTTGTGTGTAGCCTCAGTTTTTATCGGCATTTAAGTCTTCTTACTATTAACATTGGCTTCATTATATATTGAGCAATTGCAAACACCCTATGTTGGTTTGCTAATCTGCCTATTATGTCGCAAACATTGCGTTGAAAGCCTTCTTTTAGATAGTCATTTAGTTATTGAGCCTCATAGCAAAGAAATAAGTTCAATTTTAGCCTATTTCGTCTCTTGTCACTATTTTGCTCTTTCCTTTTGGGTAACTTCCCTTTCCCCTATTTGTTTTTCAGTGAATAAAACTCTTTAACTTCCCACATTCTTTTCCATTAGGTTTGAAATTCTTGGATTTCCCTATCTCTCCCTTATGATAGTCCATAAGCATTTTCGCTAATGTGAGGGCATTAGATATATCGGTCACTTTATGTCCCTTCAGCTCATTGGATGCTCATGTTTATAGCCTATCTAAGAAGTTGAATAGTAATTCATTCTCACTTATATTGAGGATAAAAGCATTAGTAAAAAGTACTCATTAACATACTTGGTTTGCTTCAATTCCTTTAGCTACTTTTGAGCATCATACGCTATATTCTTTAGAAAAATTGACACTTAAGTTTGCTTTGCAATTCAACCAATGTCTTTATAGTCCAGGTACTCTTGCAAATCTCCTCACTCTTCTTATGCTACCATATAAGTACATGATTAGAAAGATAAAAGTTGCAATCTTTACTTTATCCTCATCCCTATAAGCCTATATCATTGAAGTATCTCTCTATTTTTAAAAAACTATTGTCAAGCTCTTTGGTATCTCTTTTGTTGCTAAACTTTTTCAGCTTAAGAGCCTAAACTCTTGGGTCGCAACCGTCATTTGAGTAGCAATAGCTTTATTCACTACCGCTTGCTTTCACAAACCCACATCTTCTTTGTCAGCTTCCAAACCTTACACAACTCCTATACTTGAGTTTGCAAATTGGCTATAGAAGAATACATCTTTTTGAAAATACACTGTATGTAGGGTGAGCGTGTACATTTTAATTTTTAATTTAAACATCACATGCATAAATGTGTAGCAAAAAATAAATAAACATCTCATTATGCTAATGAGATATTAGAGAACCCACCCTCGAAGTGTGCTTTGCGCAGTTCTAATCTAGGGCTCGGTGAGATCCTTCGAGATAGAACGGTAGCTTCCTATTCTTTCTTGGAATTTTAATTAAAGCAACACTTGCTTTAGCATTTTATCTCTCGGTATTTAGCAATCTCTAATTCTAACATGCACTTCATTTGTTACATTACGCAAATGAAATATGGCCCTTTTATATAGCAAACTTGGCCACTCATTTGACAAATCATATTGTAATTAATGGCAAGCATGACAAAACAATGCATTTTTTCCACTTCATATTATTTAAAAGATTGGTGGCTTGGTGGTGCTTATATAAATGGCCAAATATTAGCTAAAAGAGAGGCCAATTGCTTTTTATTTCATTTTTTATTTTGCCACCTCTTGCTTAAATTACAAGCATGAAAAAGCTTCTCATATTTTGGCCAAATAATACATTTCAAATGGCTAAAAATGCTTGCCACCACATGCGTCTAAAAGTAGCTGAATGCTTTTAACTGAAAGCCATTATTTGATTTCATTTGCTATTACACTTTTATAACAAAAACACTTTGGCCGAATTTTGCATACCTTTAGAAATTAATTTATTTAACCAAATTTAATTATTAATATTTAACAATTAAATGGGCTAATAAAGCCATACCACGTGTCATGCCAAATAAATTAATGGCATGTTATGTGGCATCCAATAGAAAGGTAAAAATGGCAAGTCTTACTTACTGAGATTTTGGGCTTAACACTTAAACCCTATGATCTCTCTGAGAGATGCTAAAATAATTTTAATTTTTTCAAAAACTTCACAGATTAAACTATTCAATCTGGTGCGCTACCTCAGTGCACAATGAGTAAACTTTATATAGTGATATTCCTTAGATTCACACCCGTTTTATCTTATAGAACTCTTCTATAAGTCCATAAACGATGCCCCACATACATTATGAAAATAACAAAACAGCGTGTTGAACCATACAAGTTAAGGTTAATACAGATTCGTATAATCCCTCTATCATTTATATTCTAAAAGAGCAGAGATATAGATCATCACCGTCAAGTCTCTATTTGCTCAATACTAGAACGTATCTTCAAATTGGTATTTTGATAAACAATATTCGCAAACAGTTTTGTGATATTCTTTCTTACACAGGAAACATTTTTTTTCAAGTGAATTACTTATGGTCATAAGATTTTTTGGAACACAATTTTGGAGCATCTGGATATACAACTCACCTATATGAGTTGACGGATCTTATATCTACATACACTAGATTCCATGAGCATTAGACCATACCCAGCGACACCCAACGATCAAAATATAGAAGTCTCTAACATTTGTGGAACCTAACTATGGTGGATCACTTATAAGTCTATTGTAATGCTTAGGTTAAGGGACCACAAATACTACTCAACTTGAAAGGATCATCTATTGATGGCTTTATGGGATGTCTATTGAAGATCTTAATTAAGCATGTTTATTACTCAGTCCTAACTGAATACTTGTATATCTATACGAGCTTCCTATAAACTCATTATTTGCTAAGACTAACCATCTAGACCATTCAGATATAGATATACACTGATCTATATTAAATAAGGTTCCCACCGATAAATCCGCATTAGTAAAAATAGATTAGGAACATAATGTTTGAAAATATACTTGCATAATGACTTTTCTTAGCACTTTTTGCAACCTTTTATAACTATGTCATTGCTAATATACCCTCAGGTCTTTGAACCATTTCATACAAGCATCTTACCATATATATTTAGTATTAACAATTTTTCGATAACCACTTTAGTACCTAGTAGTGTTAACTCTTAGGAATTATTACTCTCAGCGTAGCTAACTCTTAGCCCTGATCCAAACTCTTTTAAACCAGATTTGAACTCCTTCAGATCATACAATATTTGAAATGTTACAAACATCTTACCATATATATTTAATATTAACAATTTTTGTTCGAAATTGATATTGTATAAATTTTAAGCAATTAATATTCATACAATTTAGAATGGCACGTAAGCACCAATTCCAAAGTTTCTCTTGAAAAGCCTTGACCCTATTCTGTAGCTTCTCAGTGTAATTCACTATGGATGTTTCAATGAGGGACAAAATAAGCTTTAGGTCCACCTCTAACCTCTCCATGATTTGCTCTAACTTCCTAAGGGCATCAATTACCTTTCCCATAATGCTACCAAAATTTTTCATCGTGGTCTCTAGATCACGGCTATAATCATTTTTATAAGGAATGTTGTTGTCTCTCTTTCTTTATCATTTGCTTTGGGGCCTCTATCCCTATATTCATTCATCTAAGATGATATTGTCGCATCCTTCATCATTTGTAAACACAAAGACAAAGAAATAAAACATACGTATATTAACTATTTAAGAAATTGCTTTCTTATATAACTAAAGAAAAGTACAAGTTAAGATAGTTTGGTACTATTGTAGGCCTCCCTTATTCATAACATTATCTTTATAAGATTGTGTAAGTGTGATTACAATTACCATTTGTGAAAGTATGTGTGTGGTTTGTGAATGCAAATGCATGTCATACACAATAAACAACAAAAACAAAAAAAAAATTGAAGCATTTCAATAACCAAATTCTAAAATTAAATTCTATTACAATAATAGAAATCACATGTTTAAAGAATGTTGGTGTAGTTTGACAGTTCAGTGATGCTAAGACTAAACCACTCCTAGGAATAATTCTAGGCCTTGACTCTGGTAAGCTCAAAATGTTAGAATAAAAGCATTTTTAATTTTTGCAGGATTTGATTTAATAGAGCTTAACACTTAAGCTTTACAAAAAGTTACTCTTGGTGTTGTGTCTTAAGGCCTAAGGCTCCATCAAAATTTCATCTCATGAAAATTTGTCCAAAGCCTATTTTGTTTATCACATGAACTTTTCCACTTAGCCGAACATTTGCCAAAGTAGTTCATTTTCATCTCATCTAGAAATACCGAATCACCAAACCATTAGCCAAGCCAAACATAAATCTCATTTGCATGATGCTTTGACTTTTGCAAATGGAGACATGTCTATTAATGAGCCACTTCTCCACCATTTAAATTGTTAACAATATTTTTCAACCATAAAGGCTAATTGCAAGCCACTTGTCCATGCTTGTTGTCATGATTTCCTACATTTGTCACTTAATTAAGCTCCTATAAAGATAGATGTCCTTACATTTGTCAAAATTTAACCATAAAACTTAAATTAAATAATATTATAGTAGAAATTTAATTCTTAGGACTTAATGACATGTGTTAATCCCAGGAGCTATTAAAAAAAATCTTGCTTTATCCGAATTCTCTCAAATTGAACGCTCAACCTAGTCCGTTATCCTAGTGTTCAATGAGTACACTTCATATTATGAGACTCTCTTGGTTCACACTCGTTTGTCTTATAGAACTTTTCTATGAGCCTATGAACATTACCTCACACACATGTTACGGATACAATAAAATGACGTGTTAACTATACAAGTTGAGGTTAAAAATATATTTGTATAGTTCCTCCGTCACCTATACCCTAGAAAAGTAGAGACATAGATCTTCACTGTCAAATCTCTATTCACTCGACCATGAACTTAACTATTATATTTGTATTTTGATCAACTATATCCGCAAATACTTTTGCGATATTGTTTTACCTTACAAAAACTCTTTTTTAGGTCAATGCTTATTCCCATAAGACTTATATCCTACTTATCCATATAAGCTGACGATCCCATATCTACGAATAATAAACTACATAAGCATTGGACTATATCTAATGACACCCAAAGATTAGACCATGAAAGGTCTCTAACATGTGTGAAATCATAGCATGGTAAATCACTCATAATCCCACAATAAAACTCAGGTCAAAGGGCTATAAATACTACTCAACTCAAGATTATCTTCCATTAATGGCTTTATGAGATATCTATTGGAGGTCTTTATGAGTTTATTCAGCACCCAATCCTTACTAAATATTTGCATACCTATACAAGCTTTCACTAAGCTCACGATTTACTAAAATTAACTATTTGAACAATCTAGATATAGACGTACACTGATCAGGAAGGTTTACCAATCGACCCATGTTAATAAGCATTTATCAGGAATAATGTCTTTGAGAACATATTGCATAATGACATTTCTTAGCATCACTTGCAACTCCTTATAATTATGTCATTATTATTATATATATATATTATTGGGTCTTTGTCTCAGTGTAGACAAGGTTCTAACTCCTAGCATTAGTAACTTTTAGTGCTGATCTAAATACCTATAAATCAGATCTAAACTCCTTTAGATCTACAATGTCTAAAAAGTAACAAGATTAATACCATATAAATAATTTAATGATTTATTGAAATATAAATTGTATAAATATTAAATAAATATTCATGCAAAAATAGAATGGTACGTAAGCACCATCTCTAACATCTCTCACTTGCTCTACTGTAGTTGACCATGTATTTTACACCCATTGACTCTAAATGTCTTAAAAATACATTAAGAGTTAAGGTCTTAGTGAGTGGGTCCGCTATATTATCACGAGAATTTACTTTAGATAAAATTACATATTCTCTAATCAAGATCTCTCTAATTATGAGGTACTTTCGTTCTACATGTTTAGACTTCTCATGCACCTTGGGCTTCTTAGCTTGAGTAAATGTCTCGTTGTTATCACAATATAGTGGGATACGATCTATTATACTTTAGACTACTCCTAGATCCGCAATAAATTTATGTATCCACACTATTTTCTTTGTTGCTTTTGAAGTTGCAATGCATTTTGCGTCCATGGTAGAATCAGTTGTGGATTCATATTTAGCAATTTTTCAACTGATAGCGATACCATTGAGAAGAAACACATAACCAGATGTAGACTTTCTATCATCTATATCAGACTGGAAATTTGAATCTCTGTATCCTTTTACCGGTAAGTCACTCTTTTCATAAATTAGAAACTTATCCTTTATTCTCTTAAGGTATTTCATGATATGCTTCACGACCATCCAATGGTCGTTACCTGGATCAGACTGATACTAGCTTGTGACACTTACAACCACATTGATGTCAAGTCTCGTACATAACATAATGTACATCAAGCTAATTTTTTCATCTTCCTTTTAAGGACATCCTCTTAGAAAGATGAATCTCATATTTAAAACGTAAATGAACTATTTTATAGTTAGTGAACCTATACCGTTCTAGAACATTGTCTATGTACGAGGACTGGGAGAGTCATATCAGCCTCCTAGCTCTATTTCTATAAAGTTTTATACCTAGTATAAAGAAAACCTCTCCCAAATCCTTTATGGATAAGTTCTTACTAAGATAACTTTTGACTGATTGTAACATACTAATATCATTTCTGATAATGAGTAAACCATCCAAATAGAGTACTAAAAAGATAATTATGCTCATATTGACCTTTTTTCATTCTTCCTCTCTGCTTTTGATAAATTTAGACCTCTGATTACTTTATCAAAATGAAAATTCTAGCTTTAGAAGGTCTGTGTAAGTCCATAAATAAACTTCTTCAGTCTACACACTAGATTAGAAGTTAAGCTGGATGTAAAACTTTTAGATTGCTTAATTTATATTTCTTCCTTGAGATATCTATTTAGAAAAGTCGTCTTTACATCCATCTACCAAATTTTATAATCATAATATGCAGCAATAGCCAAAAAAATTCGAATTGACTTTAGCATGGCTATGGTGAAAAGGTCTCTTCATAATTTATCCCAGATTTTAGAGTATAGCCTTTTGCCACTAGTCAGGCTTTAGAGGTCTCTACTTTTTTATCGGGCCCACACTTCCACTTGTAAACCCATTTACAACTAATAAGAACAATTCCTTTGGGAAACTCAAACAAGTTTCAGACTTAATTTTATGTATAGAGTCAATCTCAGATTTTATGGAATGCCACTTTCCCTAGTCAATATCTAACATCACCTCTCTATAAGTTAAATGATCATTTTATTTAACTAAGAAAACCTCAAATAGACCTTTAGGCATTTTATCATACCTGCTAGGTAGCTTTGAGATCTTTTCTGACCTACAATGATGATGTGTCAAAGGTATTTCACTCGATTAAACCTAATGTTCTATCATCAGTTCATCAATTCTTGATTGAATCAAGTTCAATCTTCCTACAATTCCCATAATCCATCAAAAATTGACTTTCTAGGAAGGTGGCATTACGAGTAACAAACACATTTAGTTCCTTAGGATCATAGAATTGATATCCCATAGAGTGTTTGGGATATCCAACCAATGATACTTGTACCCCTTAGGTGCAAGTTTATCATGTTGAGTAGTAACTTTTATATAAGTAGGACAACCTTAAATCTTAACATACTTACGACTTGGCTTCCTCTCAGTCTATATCTCATAAAGAAGGGTAGGAATAACTTTTGATGGAACTCTGTTCAATAAGTGAGTAGCAGTTTGTAGAGCATAACCCCAAAGATATTTAGGAAGATCAGTAAAGCTCATCATCAATCGAACCATATCTAATAGAGTCCAATTCTAACTCTCCAAAACACCATTGGGTAGAGGAATACTTGAAGGACTATACTAAGTGAGAATTGTATTCTCCTTCAAATGTTTAGTGAATTCACTACTCTTATATTCACCATTTCAATCTAATCGAAGACATTTAATAAACTTACCAGTTTGTTTCTCTACCTCTAGTTGAAATTCTTTGAATATTTCTAAGGTTTCTAACTTATGTTTCATCAGAAACACATATCCATCCAGTGATAAATCATTGAAAAAGATCACAAAGTATTGAAATCCACCCATGGCAGTGTAATTATTGGATCATATACATTACTATATACTAGTTCCAGTAAATCAATAGGCTAGTGTCTAACACCAACAAAAATAGATTTGGTCATTTTTCCTTAAATACATGATTCACAAATTGGATAAGGTTCTATAGTAAGATTAGGTATCTGACCATCCTCAACTAGATGTGTTAGCCGTCTCACACCTATATAACCTCATCTCATATGCCACAATTTGGTATTTTCAAAGTCTATAAATTTTTTCTCTTTTTATTCACCTTTGCATTCATGACTTTTCCTGTTTTATCTAAAATATAATGATCATTCATCAATTAATAATTAGCTATCACTAATGTTTATATGATAACTCCCTTTGTCTAACACAGGGAGGGATATGATTTACCTAATAATTTTTGGCACAAAAAAATAGTTATACAATAAATAATCTGCCTGAAAGGAGAAGTAAATCAAAAGTCCTAGCAACTTCTATATTTAGGAAATCTTTATTTCTTATGCGAAGTTATACTTCTTCTCTTTATAACTTCCTAGCATCCCTTAAACCTTGAGAGGTTCTTTTTGACAGTGGAAAGGTACTTTGGACAGTTGCCTTCCTAATGTATATCCTTACAACAATGGAAAAACTTTCCTTTACTTTTTGTTCTTCTCTTATAGCTTAGATATAACATGTCTCTGAAGGCCTACAATTGGTGTTTGCTTCACCTTTTTCTTGCCATTAAACGTACTAAAAGTCATTGAGGCAGAAGATGAAGCACTCTGAATGTAGAGGGCTGAACTCCTTTGTACATGTCCTTTTAAGCTATCTTTAACAAATTGTGTAGCTTAGCATAAATGGAAGTCAACCATTGCATATTAAAGTTTATAATAAACTGTGCAAATAATTCTGGTTGAGACTAGATAATCAAACTATTCCTTAAGATATTGTTCAGAGTATGTCTATCACTCCAATTTTTTAATACAAGATATCATCTTAAGCATACGGGAACTGACTAGACTGGCCTCTGATAGTCTAGACTGAAATAATGTCTTGGCGACTAGGTGAAATAATGTCTCAATATGTAGCCTATCACTAAACAGTTCATTCAGATAAAGCATAATACTACTTGCACTATTTATGTGCACATGCTTCCTTCGAAGATCATTAGACATTGAGGTCAAGATATATGATTTGAACTTCAAATCGTTGTCTATCCATTTTTGATAAGTTTCAAGCTTTTCTAAATAAGCTTTATTAGAAACACCTTTAGGTATTTCTGATCAATAATATATCCAAGCTTTTTCAAATTTAGAATTGTTCTTAGATTCATAAGCCAATCAAAATAATTCTTGGCACTTTTCAATTGATGTGCATCTAGTATACATACTAATGGGTTGCTAGTAGTCATTTTATCTTTAAAAAACAAAAGAAGAGATGTTAGCAGAACAATTCAAGTCATTAAAATAATTTAGATCATGGATATAACTACTTATATGTTTTCAATCTAAAGACGCCTTTCCACTGCTTTATACTTTTCCTTTAATCTCTCAAATGGGGGAGTGATAGTTTAACTCTTTAAACTATATAATAAAAAGTAGATCCAATTAGTAGTTACTCATATCTCACTCTTCAACAATTAAAGAAGACGTTAAAAAAGTTGAATACTCAGTTGATCAACCTTTATTTTTTTTTTCTTATTGCATGAACATTTAATAAAACTGAATGAATTGTTTTTGTTATCCATTCATTATTTAAGAAAAATGAAAAATTTTCACGGTCTCGTACCCAATCATTCATGATTAACTAGATCGTACCCAATCATTCATGATTAACTAGATCATTGATACAAATAATATCCAAATACCAAATCCGCCCTTTATAGAACCTCCGTGAAGTAGACGACACAAGAAAGCCGAAATATATATTTTATTCGATACAAACTCTTTTTTTTTAGGATCCGCTGTGATAATGAGAAAGATTTCTGCATATACGCATAAATCGGTCGATAATATGAGAATCTGAGAAAGCAGCCCAGGTCTCCTTACTGATGGGATGCCCTAAGGCGTTATAAAACCGTGCCTTAATCAATGATCCAATTAGATGAATACACCCAAAAAGTAGACAACTCTTGTTAATTTCATCTCATGCAACTCTTAACACTGGTTTTAAACACATCTTATTCTCACGCTTTAGTAATATTGGGTAATTGTATTATAAATCTACTTGTCAATTATCAAATATAAGTTACTGATACTACCCTCACACTTTAGCAATATTGGATAATATGTTCGTTTATATTTGTTTCATGTTTAATCGACATAGTCTTAATTATTCCAACCAATTCCTTATACTTTATCAATATTAGGAAAGACCGAGGTGATCCATCTAACACAGTATTGAAAAGACGGATCTTGTATAACATTCTCTAAGAATAAAACACATAATAATATAATTATGAGAGATTTTTAATCTATCTGCATCTCATAAAGGTAAAATATGTCATTGAAACTAAAAGCAAGTCAGATTATGAAACTATGCCACCTTTGAAAGGTGCAAGTGATGGAATGGAGTACCTAGTAGATGGTGAGTTGATTGTTACTAAGTATGCATGAAGTTTACAAATCGAAGTAGATGAGAAGGTACAACATGACAAGATCTTTCATAGATGCCACATCAATAATTAGGAATTTGATGATGTGTTTCCCGAAGAGACACTTAATTCTTTACCACTAATAAGAAAAATCAAGCATCAAATCGACTTTATACCTGGAGCAACAATTTCAAATAAGCAAACATATGGATGTAATTTCGATGAGACAAAAGAACTTCAAAGGCAAGTTAATGATCCCGTGGAAAAGGGGTATGTGCAATAGTATAAGTCATTTTGCAGTTCCAGTATTACTTGTACTTAAAAATGATGGGTAATGGAAGATATATGTTGATAATCGCGCTATCAACAATATCACTTCAAAGTTCAAGAAAATTGTATTTTAGCCCGATAAAGATTTGATTACAAATTCTTTTCAAGAAAAGGGGAATGATGCAAACCAGACTACCAAAAGGTCCATTCAGCATCCATGGGTGATGGGGAATAGTACAACAGCTCATGTAAGTAGTCCATGTAATGAGAAGCTTCTGGGAGCTTACAATTATATTTATTAATTTGGTTACAGAGTTTATGATACGATCCATGCCAAGAAATTGATGAAGTTTTGGATCAAGATGGACTCTAAGACCGTCTAGAAATAGATTTGTATAAAATAGCGACCTGTTCCTTATATTGAAGCAAGAAACTTGGTATAATGAAGATTCCACAATCAATTATAGAATAATAGATTGATAAGTCGAAGAAGAATGCCATGGAAATTATTCCAATAATTTCAAAGAGTTCTAAAAGAATCAAAGAGAATTTTCTTAATCAAATTGCTCAATGCTTTGCTCTCATCCCTCATGTATTTGTAGTAATCATTGGGATGCCAACATTTATTACAACATTTAATAAGCACTTAAAAACTATTAACTACCAACTATTATCAGTAAGGTTTCATTTTAAACTAGCTTTCAAACTTTGTAACTATAACAATAAATGCACTGCAGATTTTAACTAACTACTAGCTATCACTAATAACTAAGGCTTTATTTCAAACATTACAACTACCATCATAAATATTTATTTTAGTCTCCTAAATCTCCTAATCACTTGGGTTGCTCACATAGGTTAGTGTTCTCATCATTCCCCAACACTTGATGAGTCACAATTAGGTAAACACCAATTTAAAAAACTCCACTCAATTCACCCACTTTATGATATAAGGAATTTCTTCTAAATTATTTTAAAGCTTGAATCATGAAAATCCAACCTCGTAGAACAAGTGAAACATCTTCCTTAGGCCTCTATGAATTCACCTCAGCCCAAATATTTTGAATCAGTCCAATGAGAGTTTTCTTGAACCTTTTAGCTCAAGCCTTTGTAACCGAACCAACTAAAACTTGAATAGGATCTACATTCCATTTATTAGTTTTGCCTCATCATTCCCCTCCTCTTGAAAATAATTTGTCCTCAAATCATTACCTACATCAAAAGGACTTAAATCAATAATTAAAAGTGGCACTAACATTGTATTCACCTAGGAAATCTAACTTATATGCATTGTCATTAATGCGCTCAAGGATTTGGAAAGGTCTATCTCCTTTTGAAAGTAGCTTAGATTGCCTTTGTGTTAGAAATTTTTGTTTCTGCATGTGCAACCAAACCCAATCTTCGGGTTCAAAAATCAATTGTTAGCGCCCTTTATTAGCTTGTTTTGCGTAGTACTTCATCCTCCTCTCAATGTTGAGTCTTACTTTCTCATGTACCTACTTAACAAATTCAGCCTTTTTTTTTCCATCTTACTTGTATCGGATGACATGTAAGAATGTCCCGATGAATTCCATTTTACATGTCTCCTGTTCAACTTTTGTTGGCCTTTCAAATACTTCAAGGACTTATGATCAGTGTGAATCAAGAACTACTTGGGCCAAAGGTAGTGTTGCCATATTTTTAGTGCTCAAAACAGCGCATATTTCTTTATCATAAGTAGGGTAATTTAAGGACTCATGATCAGTGTGAATCATGAACTTCTTAGGCCAAAGGCAGTGTTGCCATGTTTTCAATGCTCGAACCAACGCATATAATTCTATATCATAAGTAGGGTAATTTAATACTTCTCCACTTAATTATATTCATGTACTGTAAAAAGGATTTAGAACTAAACACATATAATTTTCTAGTAGTATAAAGATTATTCAATAATTCCTTTTGAAACAGTACCAGATTAATTCCAAATTTACCCTTGAAATTCATTATCTTACCTTGAGTCTTTAGTGTACGAATGTAACTAACTTGAATTCATTTGGTTCTATTTTTAGCTCCATGTGAATTAGACACTCCTGTGTCAGTTTAATAATTATTTTTGAAGTAAAATTTTAGTATTAGTAATTGTTGGTAGTTTTCAGTAATTGTGTTATATTAAGTCTGGCATTTTAAGTGCCTTAGTTATTAGTAGTAGTTGACAGTTAGTTGTTGCAAGTTGTCATTAATTGCTATAATAAATGCTAGAAATCTCAAAAGTTTTCTATAAATACATAAGAGATAAGGAAAAAAGCATCCAGACTTTGTAATTTCAAAGATTAAGAAATCAAAAAGTTTTCTTTTGAATTGGTATTCTACCATTTTCAAAATTTATTTTGTTGAGCGATAGTAACAACTTTCATCTTTGTGAACGACATCACGCCCCATCAACGCTTGTCCTGCTTTAGACTTGGCCATTCTTGAATCGCGTGGATCTTCTCTTCATCAACCTGTATTCTTTGTGCACTTAAAACAAAATTAAGAAACACAAGCTTATCGGTGCAAAAGGTGCACTTCTTCAAGTTAGCTAATAACTTCTCTTTTCTAAGTACATCCAAAACATGCTGATCATCCAAGTTTTTACTATAAATGAGAATATCATCAAAAGAAACAACAACAAATCTTCTTATAAAAGCATGTAAGACATGGTTCATTAATCGCATAAAAGTACTTGGTGCATTAATTAATCCAAATGGCATAACTAACAACTCATAAACCATATTTCGTTTTAAAAACTGTTTTTCATTTATCGTCCTCTTTCATTTTTATTCGATTATACCCGCTCTTTAAATTAATATAGAATGGCGACAATTTACTGTTATAATATTGATTGCTCAGTAATCAATGCAGATATTCTCCGCGATCCATCCTTTTTGGGAACCAAAATCAATGGCACGACGCATGTTCTCATACTTTCCCTTAGATACCACTTTTCCATCAATTCAATAACCTACCTTTGTAGCTCCTTTACCTCATCAAGATTACTTCGATAGGCTGGTCGGTTTGGAATAGAAGCATCGAGCATGAAATTGATTTGATGTTCAATTTCTTGAATATGAGGTTAATCAGGTAGAATCTACTCTGGAAAGACATCATTAAACTCTTGCAAAAGAGAAACAACTGAACTAGGCAGAGACTAGTCAAGTGGGTTAGTATTTAAATACACCTCTTTGTATAAAAGTACAATCATTGGCTAATTTAAAAATACCGCTCTTTTTATTACATTGGTTTTTGCATAAAAGTTTGCTTTTCTCTCATTTTTCTCGGGCTTTCTTTTTCTCTATTTCTGATTTTCGTTTGTTTTCTTTTCCACAATCTCTTCATTTTGATCACACTCTTTTTGTAATCTCACTTGATCTTCATAAACCTACTTTGGTGAAAAAGGGACTAAAGTAATTGTCCTTTGATTAAACAAAAAAGAATATTTGTTGGTGAAACCATCGTGCTTAACACGCCGGTCAAATGGTCGTGGTCGGCCTAGTAACAAGTGTCCAGCTTGCATCGAAACTACATTACACAAAAACTTCATCTTTATATTTTCCAATACGGAAGGAAACTAACATCTGTTTAGTATCCTTCACCTCATCACTATCATTAAGCCATTGTAATTTGTCAAACCGAGGATGTTAAATTATTGCAGCCCTAATTTCTCCACCACTATAGTGCTAGAGCCGTTAGTACAACTACCTCTAATTAATAATCACACTACATACCTTATTTTGCACGTGGCATTATTTCTCACTGCATTTCGTCTTCTTCCTTAACCTGTATAGTTAGAACTCTCTTCACAACAAATAATTCACCTTTGGCAGCATATTCCTCATCATCTATTAAAGCTTTCATGAGAAATTTTGGATCAACCTCTTTTGACCCATTTCTGGAAGTACTTTTATTCTTGTTGTCTAACATGTTTGCTATAGAACAAAGTTAGAGAAACAAAAAAAAAGAATCTCGCACACTCCCTCACCTACTTCACTCAAAGAATGATTTGCTCCACTTTCTCTCGTATGTCACACAAAATCCAATTGGCTTTTACCCTCTTATGTGCTCACCACATTTGCCTGTTTCCACTCATAGTAATCTTCTATAGGTTCTTATCAAACTAATCAAATAAAGATCACAATTTCCAGCAACAATTCTCCAAGAATTCACCAAGAGAAATTCAAATTTAAAGGCTTAGAAAAATAAGACTGTGTCACAGTTTTTTCTTTTGGAACAAGGAATTCTGATTTTGGAATCAAAAAAGAATTCAAAGATGTAAAATTGAAATAAAAATTACAAGAGTTGAATCACAATATTACGTTCTTATAATTATTTTTTTTGGAAAAAAATACAAAGATAAGCAAACCTGTAACTAGTGATAGGTACTAATACCAACTGATATGATCCACGCCAAAAAATTGTTGAAGTTTTGGATCAAGAAGGACTCCAAGATCGTTTAGAACCAGATTTGTATGAAACCGTAACCCGTTGCTTATATTAAAGCAAGAACCTTGGTATAATGAAGACGCCATAATCAATTATGGAATGATAGACTGATAAGTCAAAGGCGAACGCCATGAAAATTGTTCCGATAAGTTGAAAGAGTTCTAAAAGAACCAAAGAGAATTATCTTAATCAAATTGCTAATTGCTTTGCTCTCATCCCTCGTGTAATTATAGTGAACATTTGGGATGCGAGCATTTACTACAATATTTAATTAGCACTTAAAAACTACTAACTACCAACTATTATCAATAAGGTTTCAATTTAAATTAGCTTTCAAACTTTGAAACTATAACAATAAATGCACTGCAGACTTTAACTAACTACCTGCTATCACTAATAAGTAAGGCTTTATTTCAAATATTACAACTACTATCATAAATATTTATTGCAGGCTCCCAAAGCTCCTAATCATTTCGTTTGCTCACATAGGCTGCTGTGCTGCTGTTCCCATCATTCTCCAACACTTGATGAGTCAAAATTGGGTGATCACCAATTTAGAAAACTCCACTCAATCCACCTGACATGAACCTCGCCAAACATGTGATGAAAAGCCAATAGCAAAATGTAGAATCGAACCCCAAGATCTTCAAGATGCAAGTTTGATGAGTTTTGACCCTTGAATTAGCAAACCAAGAACCAAGACTACAACTTGATAGAGGGACACCATACCAAGAAATCCAAGGACACTCAAGAATCAATGTGATAAGTTCGGTTGTTTGAACGCCACAAGAATAATCTTGATAAGTTCAAGTGCTTTCAAGATTGAAATAAGAACACAAAAACTCTCTAATTTTATCTTCTAAATTTTGTCCTCACTCTTAATACCATAGTATTTATAGAGATCATATGGGATGTTAAGTTATAACTTTCAAACATAAATTTGAAACTTACAACTACCCTCTCACTGAAAGTTTAAACTTACAGCTACTCTCTTACTCAAAAGTCCACAATTACAATTAACACAACAAAATTCAAACATATCACAACAAGCTTACAGCTACCAACATACTCAAAGTCTACAATTATATCTAACACAACAATTACAACTACAAAATTTAAACATAATCTCTACTAATTCAACCAACATGTTCCTAATTCTTAAACTTGAAGGAAAATGATTTGTTGGCCTTCTAGAATTAAATCTCCAAAAAATCTGCCTTAATCATAGTGATTAGGTTTTCTTGAATATGAGTTAGACACATTTGAAATGGATTTGGGCTTTGCCAGGCCTCTATGTGTTTGCCATCTCACAAGCTTGTTGAATCAGCCCATTTAATGCTTCTTTAAATTGCTTGGCTTTAAGTCTTGCAATTTACCCATTTTATAAACTAAATGGATCTTGTGATTACTAGACTTATACCCCTTCAAGCCCATGTATGAGTTCTTTCTCTTGTATACATATAGGCTATGCAGCGTCCTTTGCATCATTCTCCCCCTCTTGAAGAAGATTTGTCCTCAAATCTTCATTTGCATCATCATCTGTATCGATTCTCAAAGTACACATTTGTTTTACACAAGTACAATTAATCCCTACTAATAGGGCTACTACTATGGTCAATAACGTAAAAAAATTATCACAGTTTATATAAAAGTATATAAATTACATAAAATAATCTTCACATGCATTTAAAATTAAAATAGAGTGAAAACCATGAATGCCACGACATTAGGAGTTCCACCACCTCAATGATAATTCCAGCATCTCCAAAGCCTTTACGTCAGAGAAGCACCGCCTTAACATTCTTAAGAATGCCCCAAAGCCAAACATGCAACATCTCGATGGTATTCAAACAATGACCCAGAATTGCAACATCAACACTTGAAGCTGAAGCGCCTATTGTTTTGGTCCTTGATGTTGTACATCACAAATTTATTCCATGTCCAACCAAACATAACTCTTTTGTTGTACACTTAACACATACTATGCTCTGATACCAATTTATAAGTGTGGTTACAATTATTATATGTGAGTGTGTATGTATGGTTCGTGAAATGCAAATGCATGACATACACAACACGTAACAGAAATGAAAACTTTCAAGCATTTTAACAACCACATTCTTAAATTAAATTCTATTACAATAGTAGAAATTATGCCTTTAAAGACAATTGATGTAGTTAGACAATTCGGTGACGCTGAGACTTACCCTAAAACGCTCCTGGGAATAATTCTAGGCCTTGACTCTAGTAGGCTCAAGATGCTTTTAGCAACCTTTTTAATTTCTATAGTATTTGATTTCTACAATATTTGATTTGGTGTAGCTTAACACTTAAGCTTTACAAAAACTTACTCTCAGTTTTGTGTCTTAAAGCCTAAGACTCTCTCAAATTTTCATCTCACAAAAATTTGTCCAAAGACTATTTTGTTCATAACATGAACTCCCTCACTTAGTTAAACACAAGCCAAAAACCTTTTATTTACATCTTATCGAAAAATCACCGAACCATAAGCCAAGCCAAATTGCAAATCTTATTTGCATGATACTTTGACTTTTACAAATAAACACATGTCCATTAATGAGCCATTTGTTCACTAATAGGGGTGAATTAGGTTTAATATTTTTATATTTTAAGTTTAGTATTTGTTTGTTTAAATTGAGATTATTTGGTTTCTTTTACGTTTTATTATTATTATTTTGTAGGTTTGAAGTCAATTGAGCAAATAGGGATAAAAATCTAAAGAAAAATAAGGCATAAATATCAAATATACTACAATAACTTTACTACAGTGCTAGTGTTGCAACACCCAAAACCAGTGTAACAATGCCCAAGCCAAAACCCTACGTTACGACGTCAGTAAGACTAGAAAGGCTATTAACTCGCATTGAACACGAACTTACCCTAATTTTCAGCCACCAAACCTATAAATAAGAGACTTTTGATGCCAAAAACATGGACAACGAGAGAGAGCATAAAAGAAAAAAAGTTTTATGAAATTTAGATCAAGATTTGAAGATTGAAGAAAGGATTAAACTGCAAGTTATAGAGAGAATGCTGAATCAAGATATTGATATGTGTTTTCTTCTTCTCTTATTTCTATATTTCATTCTACTTTGTTATGTCTATCAACTTATGTTCTAAAACTCTTTATTTCATTACAAGCTAAGTTAGATATCTAGGGTTACACTTTAAATTTGATATATTATTGAATTAAGTTATTTTCTCATTTTTATGAACTCAATAGTATAGTTGTTCATTTATTTTATGCTTAATATTTTCTAATTACTTTATCACTAATTAGATTGTTGTGAAAATTCTAGTGAACTTGACAAATGAATTTAGGCATTGGCCTTGAATAATTTTATACATGATCAGAGGGTAACAAAGTTTTATGTGAGATAAACATATACCTGTATGACATATATAGTAGTATTAGATTAATTCTTAATGAATCTTATTCTTATTTGATTACCATAGATATAGTTAATTGTTAGGGCAAGATATAGTCACTCGACAATTAACAGAGGCTTGTGATGATATTAGATATCTAGCCAACAATTCTATTGAGGAGGTAACTTAAGAAAAGGTTAATTTGTTCAAATAACATATTGAGGGATAGTTGTAATCTTCAGTTTTATCTTTTATTGGTGCATCTATCTTGTTATCTTTAATTTTATATATCTTGTTAGTTTTCTGTTTATTTAGTCTAGATTACTATCTCTTAATTTTTACTCGTCTGAATAAAAGTAAGAAAACATAATCTTAGTACTTAGCATAACAATAACAACAATTTCTCGTAAGAACGTTACTTGAACTCAAATCCTATATTTCTTATTATGATAATGTGCATTTGCGCTTAAACATAGTACATCATATTTTTTATGCCATTGTCGGGGAATTAGTTTATTGTTTTTGTTAATAGTAATACCAATTTATCTTACTTTTACTTCAACTTTTTTTATTTGTTCTTATATTCATAGTTAATTTTCTTTCATTTTTACTTTTATACAGTTACTTTTCATTTGTTTTTTATTTTTTATTTTTTAGTTTTGGGTAAAGGATATTTGACCCCTATGTTACAATAAAAGTGACAGTTTACTCATCAAATTTTTTAAAATACCCAATTTTACCCTTTTTTTAAAATTTTTTTCTATTAAATTTGATAGAATTATCTATTTTTTGAAACTTTTTCTTATTACTAATTGGTATTATTGACAACTTTCAATTTCATCCAATTTAAAAAAGGGGTAATTCCATTAAATGTAATAGAAAAAATTATAAAAATTGAGTGAAAATTGGTAATTGTAAAAATAAGGTGAATAAACTTTCACTTTCACTTTACCATTAGGGACATAGTAAAGAGCTGGTTGAGGTCATTACCATCAGGGTGTATTGCAACATGGGATGATTTGACCCAAAAGTGTTTAGCAAAATTCTTTGCACCAATCAAGACAACAAGGATGAGGAATGACATCACGTCCTTTGTGAAGTATAATTATAAATCTTTATATGAAGCTTAGGAGGCATTTAAAGAAATACTAAGAAAGTGCCCACACTATAGAATTCTTAAATGGTACTTAATGCAAACCTTTTACAATGGGGTAATAGAACACTTGAGGATAATAATTGATGCTGCATCAGTGTGAGCCTTAATGAATAAATCTATTGATGATGCTTATGATCTATTAGAGGTGACGCCTTCTAACAACTGCAAATGGCTAGAAGAAAGAGCAAATCCTTCTTTTTCAAGAAGGATTGTGGGATTTTATAATATGGATTAGCTGACTTCATGTAGAAAATAGTGCTTACGTGCCATTCTAATATTGTATGAATATTACTTATGTAATAAATATTTATATAATAAATATTTTGAATAGAATCATTAATATTAAATAATAAATGGTAAAATATTTGTAACATTTCAGCATTGTATAATCTGGAGGAGTTCAGATCTGGTCTAAAGGAGTTTAGATCAGTGCTAAGAGTTAACAATACTGAGAGTTATAAATGATAAGAGTTAGCAGGCTATAAGAGTCGGTGAAATTAAAGAGTTAGAGCCTTATCTAAAATGAGATAAAGACCTGAAGATATACTAGCAATGTCATAGTTGTAAAGAGTTGTAAATAGTGCTAAGAAATGTCATTGGGCAAGTACTTATTCTCGAATATTATGTTCCTAATCTATTTTCACTGATACGAGTTTGTCGATGAAACCTTATTTAATATAGATCGGTGTATGCTTTATATCTGGATGGCCTAGATGGTTAGTCGTAGCAGACCATGAGTTTAATGGAAGGTCATATAGATAGGTAGGTATTCAGTGAGGGCTAGATATTTAACAGACTTAATCAGGACCTCTAATAGAAATTCTATAAAGATGTCAATTAAAGGTCCACTCGAGTTGAGTAGTATTCGTAGTTCCTTGACCTGAGCACAACGGTGGGCTTGTGGGTGATCCACTATACTTAGGTTTCACATATGTCAAAGACCTTTCATGATATAAATATTGGGTATCGCTAGGTATGGTCCGAAGCTTATGAAGTCTGGTGTGTGTAGATATGGGATCCGCCAGCTTGTATGAATGAGTTGCATATCCTGATGCTCCAAGATCGTATTCTAAACATTTTATAGCCATAAATAATTTTACTCGAGAAAGAGTTTCTTGTAGGATAAATGATATCGTAAAAGTGTTTGTGGATATTGTTTATGGGAATACAAATTTGGAGATAAGTTTTAGAGTTAAGCAAATGTAGACTTAATGGTGATAATCTATCTTCGCTCTTCTAGGATATAAATTACAGAGTGATTATACGAATATGTATTAACTTCAACTTGTATGGTTCAATGTGTCGTATTATTATTTTCATAACGTGTGTGTACGGCATCATTTATGGACTTACGAAAGAGTTTTATAAGACAAAAAGGTGTGAACCTAGGGAGTGTCACTATATAAAGTTTACTCGTTGTGCACTAAGGTAATGCACTGGATCGAATGGTTCGATTTGGGAAGTTCTCAGAAAGCAAAAATTATTTTAACGTCTCTTAAAAAGTTGATAGGGCTTAAGTATTAGGCCCAGGATGTTGACAAGTGACAAGTGGGACTTGCCACTTCATCCCTTAATTAGTTGCCACATGTCATGCTATTGACTTGTAATGGCATGACACATGGAAAATGGCAATTCATATCTACTAAATGAGATCATTTTGACTCATTTTAACAAACGTCTTTATTATGCTTAAATTAAATTGGCAAAATGTGGCATTGATTCATTAAATATTCTGCCAAATTGATGCAACCAAGAGGTGGTAATAATTGTTTTGGCTTTTGGCTTAGTCATACTAAATATTAAGCATTATGTGTTTTGCTAGAATTAAAGCAAGCAAAAAGTGGCTAATGGCTATTTCTTTATTTGCTTTATGCCTTGTCATGCTTATGATTCAAGCATGTGCTGGCTATAATTTAAAAGGCTTAAAGTATGGATCATTATCATGCTTGAGAGGTAGCAAGAGGTGGCTTACATTGTTAATTTAACAAGCTAATATGGCTACTCATATTGCTCTATATTCGGCCACCTAAATGCACTTTGCCACTAAGAAATTGGACAAGCATGAACTGTGGAATGTTATTGCATTGTCGTGCTTAAGAAGTAAAGGCCACAAATTACAATTTAATTGGTCTAAGATGACCGCAAAATTTCCTATATAAAGCCTACCTTAGTTCATTTGTAAATCAAGTAAAGTGAAGTGATTTAAGGCAAAAACTTATATAGCTAAGTTCGAGAGATTTACATAGAAGCAAGTGTTGCTTCAACAAATTCTTGCAAAGAAAATAAAGCTATTATTTTCACCAGGTCCTCGACTAGAATTTTCTAAAGTACGCTTCAAGGTTAAGCTCTATTTTATCTCATTAATGTAATGAGATATGTATTTATATTTCGCTACGTTAATTTTTGCATGTGAGACTTGTGAAATTAAAATTAAAATGTACAAATTCACCCAACGTACAACACAATTTCAAATTGGTATCAGAGCTCATGTTTATGCGTTGTTTATGCTTAATTGAAGTATCCATAGCATAATTATGATATCCCAGAGTAGTTGATTATGCCATTCAAATATTAAAAAACATATAATTAGGATGCATCTAAAAGGAACGTCGTGGTGCTGGGGCTGTCCAGGCTCTAGCACTGTGACGCTTGGGTTCCCAGGCCCCAATGTCGCAATTTTGGGGTTACCAAGCCCAAGTACCGCAACACTCGCAGTGCCAAGCAAAATCGTCATTGTCGCAGTGTTGGGGTTCCCAAGCCATAACATTGTAGTACCAGGGTGGAGACCCTAGCATTGTAAAGTTGGCACTATAATTCTAGAGGCTGGCCTTCAAGTGTCATAGCACTGGGAACCTAAGAAAACATGTAATTACTCTGATTATTTATTTTTAAATTGTTTTAAAATATTTATTGATTATAATTGTGGCCCATTTGTTTGTGCTAAAAACCACAATAAGAGCTTTGTTGATGGGGTTAGTTGTGTTTGTACAAAATAAATGTGTGATTAAGAATCACGTCCTTATGAGATACGGACTAAAGAGTACAAAAATCTCTCTTAATCAGATTGTATAGTGTTTCATTATGAGATAATGTTAACAATGATTTGTCATGTCAATATGGTGTTAGATGAGTCACTCGATCTTTCCCAATATTGCTAAAACGTGAATGAATAGTTTGTGTGATTTGGACTATGCCAGTTAAACATGAGATGAGGTAAATATATATGAACGTAATACTCAATATTTCTAAGGCGTGAGGGTAGTATCAGTAACATATTTGATCATTGAAAAGTTAATCTGTAATACACTTACCCAATATTGCTAAAGCATGAGGATAAGGTATATTTCGGATTAATAGTAAGAGTTGCATGAGATGTAATTGACAAGAGTTGTCTACATTTTGGGTTTACAAAGGCCATTTGCTAAAGCATGGGATGGAGTAAAATGCCAATGAGCTCTACTTCTTACTGTATAGTTTAAAAAAATTTAAACTATCATTTTCTCCTTTGAGACATTTAGAAAATTATATAAAGACATGAAGAGGTGTTTCTGATATTATCTCGTCAGGAAGAGATTGTAATTTATTAGAAATGGATGAAGAATGATTTAAGAGTCAAATTACATATCCTGGCCTCCATACCTAATGATCTTCAGCGAGAGCATGTGCATATGAGATGTGTAAGTAGTATTATACTTCGTCTAAATTTTATTTGATGTATCCAAGTCATAGATAGAGAATAGTCATATGAAAAATGTTTCCACTATAGTAAGGTTTAACATAGTAAATATTACTATTTCATGCACCTTACCTTAGTAAAGATAGACCCCTTAGATAGGGATATTATCATGAATACCCTTGACCTTTAGCTTAATTGCCCCCAACTTTAAGAAATAGGCAGTAATACTTAACTATTAGAGAATATTTTATTAGTTTTAATAGAATTGCGTAAAATGACTAAATTGTCATTATAAATAAAAACAAATGAGAAAGTATGATTTCCCATAAAAATTTCAAATTTTAATAAGAAATTAATAATATCTTTTTATTTCTGAATTTTTATTAATAATCTAATTATTATATTAAAATATAATATAAATAAATAAATAATTAAAAAAAATCGCAACCACTAATGGCCATAAGCAGAGACAAATAATGCCCGCTATAAAATACGGCCAAAAGTGGCTGCTGTAAAATGCAGCCACTTTTGGCTGCTTGTAACGGTAGCCACAGGAAGCCATTTGTGGCCACCTTACAGCGGCCACTTTTGGCTACTGACCATTTTTTTTATAAAGAAAAATTTTATATTATTGATTATGCCTTGTTTGGTTACAAGAATAAAAAAGTGTTTGGCAAGGGATAAAGGCTGTTTGGACAAAATAATAATAAAATGATAATTTTACCTTTTTTAGTTAATTTTAATAGAAGATTCGCTAACGATTGGGTATTACTACCTATTTTGTAAAGATAGGGGTATCGATGCTAATATGCCAAAGCTCAAGGGTATTCATAATAATATCCCCCTTAGATATAAGTTTCCCAATTATAAATATTTCATTAACATATGATGCTAAATGGGCAGAGGTATGAGATACCACATGTTCTTTTCATATCTCTAAAGCATTGCATGATTTTAGGAATGTTAGGAAGCTATGAAAAGAGAAGTACGACTTTGTATAGGAAATAGAGTTTTCCTAGACGTGGTAGCTGTTTGATGCAAATATCACAAAGAAAAGTGAGACTTGATGCTCAATGAGGTTTATTTGCCAATGATCGTTCTAATTCAGATTTTTAGATAAACAAAAAAAATAAGAATCTTGACCTGTTATCTATAAGAGATAAGAACCAAAGATATAAGAAGATAGTAGATGCCATACTCAAGATAGATGAGAAGTGTGAGTGATAAGTCTGAAAGAACGCCACAAAATAAAATCTTGATAAGTTCTAATAAAAGTTCTTTAAAGAACTTAAGAGAAAACTCTCAACATTAATATTATCAATTCTATTTTGTTCTCCCTCATCTCTCATATATTTATAGAGACCTCTTGGGATGTCTAGCATTTATTATAGCAACTAATGACAACTTAAAACTACTAACTACTACCAATAATTTAGGCACTTGGGATTCTAGCACTTATTACAATAATTAATGAAAACTTACAACTACTAACTACCAACTACTACCAATAAACTAGGCACTTGAAATGCTAGCACTTATTATTACAACAATTAATGATAACTTATAACTACTAACAATTACTAATATTGAGACTTTATATCACATGGGTTGTTGTGCTGTTGTTTTCCATCACACATGGATGTTCAATAGACCTTGAGATTTTTTTGGCAACCTAGTTCTCATCATTCCCCATCTCTTGAAAAGGATTTGTCCTCAAATCTTTACCAAGCTCAAATACAACTTTCTTAAACTTTGATGTGATATTTTTGATTGCGTAGCAATCATTACACATCTTCCATAATCTATCATTCTTAGTCACAAGTAATACTGAAATGGCAGGATGATTCATGCTCTTACACATGTACCTCTTCTCTATAAGCTCACAAGTCTGTCTTTAAAGTTCCTTTGTCTTATTGGGATTACTTCTATAGGCTGTAATATTTGGAATTGATGCTCCATGTATAAAGTTGATTTGATGCACGATTTCTATTATTAGTTGTAAAGCATTAGGTATCTCTTCGGGAAACACACCAACAAATTTCTTTTCATCTTCTTCGATTTGCAAACTTAATATACGCTTAGTAACCATCAGCTTACCATCTACTAGGTACTCTATTCCATCACTTGCATTTTCTAACGGTGGCATAGGTTCGTCATCTGACTTACTTTCAGTTTTAATGACATTGTTATCGCTTAGAATCAATGCACTTTGATTTGGACATTGGGATGCAATATGACATTGGCTGCCTCATACATTTTTGGCCTTTAGTTGGTTCTGCTTTGAAATTAGAATCAGCTTGCTCATCTTTTTTACTCTAATCCAATTTCAAAGATGATGTAGAACTAACGTTTTGGCTATATCCTGTGGAACTCTTCTTACTTAGTTGTTTGTTTACCTTTTTTGCCATATTCAACAATCTATCCCAAGCATCTTTATCAATGCCATCATCATTCATGGTAGCATGCTTATCTTGAATTCGCACATTAGGAACTCTAGGTGTCTACGCCCTTTGTGTACTAGATTCAAATTTATCTATCCGTTCATGAACTTGCTCTAACTCTACTTTCAACATTTTTCTCATCTCACCCATTAAAGCTTCCATGAAACTTTCAATCAAGCTTTTTCGATGCAACTTCGGAAGTATTTTTGTCCTTGTTGTTTAACATGTTTTCTGCAAAATAAAGTTAGAAAAATAAAAAGAACCTCACACACTCTCTCACGTGTTTCACTCAATGAATGATTCCCTAAACTTTCACTCGTGCTTTCATTCGTGTTTTTTTTTTAAAAACAAATAGAAAAATAAATCTGAAATCAACGGAATCTGAATTTTTTTATTTTTTTGTCTCTCTTTCTTTTTTATTTATATGTAATAATAAAACTTGAAGAATTAGATAAAATAACAGATAAAAAGAAATAAGAAAATTGATATAGGCTAAAGATTTTTAGAGAAAAGTTATAGTTGTTGATTTAAAAGAAAGAACAATCAATAAAAATTAAAAAGATACCTGATTAGAGCCTAAGCTCTAATACCAAATGATGCGAACCTCGCAAAGAAAAGTGAGACCGGTCTCTCAATGTGGTTCCTTTGCCAAGGATCGTTCTAATTCAGATTTTTAGATAAATAAAAAAATAAGAACCTTGACCCGTTATCTATAAGAGATAAGAACCAGAGATATAAGAAGATAGTAGACGCCACACTCAAGATAGATGAGAAATGTGAGTGATAAGTCTGAAAGAATGTCACAAGATGAAATCTTGATAAGTTCTAATAAACGTTCTTTGAAGAACTTAAGAGAAAACTCTCAACATTATTATTATCAATTTTATTTTGTTGTCTCTCATCTCGCATATATTTATAGAGACCTCTTAGGATGTCTAGCATTTATTACAGTAGCTAATGATAACTTAAAAATACTAACTACCAACTATTACCAATAATTTAGGCACTTGGGATTCCAGCACTGATTACAATAATTAATGAAAACTTACAACTACTAACTACCAATAAACTAGGCACTTGGAATGTTAGCACTTATTACAATAATTAATGATAACTTATAACTACTAACAATTACCAATATTGAGACTTCATATCACATGGGCTGTTGTTCCCCCATCACACATAGATGTTCAATAGACCTTGTGATGTTTTTGGCAACCTAGTTCGCATCACTATTACAACTTTTAAGTCACTTCTCTATTCTATCAGAAGCATAATGTTGTATAATTGCTATTTTGTGCCAAACATTATTAGGCGAATCATATCACTCCTTATAATTGATAAAGAGGGTTATCATGAATACATTAAGGAATAGTTCCTTATGTATACATGATAAAGATAATGTTTTACTAATTGTATGTTAGTTAATTAATGGCCATTATATCTTAAATGCAATAGAAAATGTCCAGGGGTATAAAATAAATAGTAGTTCATAAATTTTAAATAGTAATGAATAATGGGACATAAGATTAGTTCATAGGACTATCCCGCCTGGTTAAAGATGGTTAGATACTTGATTTGATTTTTAAATCTTGGCGAGTTTTTGAATCTCAAATTTGAGGAAAAATGACTAAATACTTATGTAGGTATTGGACACCAACCTATTGATTTATTGAAACTCGTACATATTAATGTATATGTGATAAGGGCAAATTTGTCATATATTTTCTCATGTTTAATTAGTGATATTTTATGGTTTTATGAGAATAGATGGCTATTTATGTGCATTATTGTTATTTATAGGGACTTGAACGAAATTTAAAGAACAGGGACTAAAATGCAAAGTTTCCAAAATTTGAGTCTAGCGCCCCCGCGCCATAAGATTATCGCCCCAGCGCTGAAATAGTGATCGAAATAAGAAAAACGACCTGCTTAAGTCGCGTCTAGCGCCCCAGCGCCGAAGAGTCACCGCCCCAGCGGTGAAGCCGTTCTCATGCAGCGCCCCAGCGCCAAGATCCCACCGCTCCAGCGGTAATAGCTTTTTCACGCGTCGCCCCAGTGACAGATGCATAGCGCGCCAGCGGTAGTGCGAGTCCTAGTCCGACGAGAATTGAGATTTTCAAGCTCATATCAATCCCTATATAAAGCCACTCGTTCCCAGCCTTTAAGAATGAATCCAAGACGACCCAAGAGCACCAAGAATACAGAGCACGAGTCTTGGAGAGCAATAGGAGCTAAATTGAAGCAACTTTAGAGAGAGATACAAGACGTTCTTCAGCATCAAGAGTTCCTAGGCAGTGCAATTAAGAGCAATTCGACGTCTATATCGGTTTGCAAATAATTGTATCATGATTTATAATTATTTTTACTGCTGTTCTCTTGTAGCCATGAGCTAACTTGTTTTCTAGGGTTAATATTTGAACTCAATATGTGTGCTTAATTGCCATATCTTTTAGTATTTAATAAACTTAGTCATTTATTATTTAAATTACTTGTGTTTAATGCTTCAATATATCTGGCCAATATATGGTGAATGAATTGGTAATATTATTGATAAACTCGGAAGAGGAATCATAATATTTAGACCTAGGTAATTTGATGCATGATTGTAGAGTAACATTCAATGTTGCATATGCAAGTTTCAACTTAGGATAGGAATATACCTAATTGGCATGTATGATCAATAAGACCTAATCTTAATGAATCATAATTTATTACAAGTACCATAGGAATATAGGTATTTGGTAAATTAGGGTATACTTGCATGACCTTGGAAGAGGCTTGTGAATACATTATTGTCTTGATCAATAATAAAGACTAAGTGAGTTAAATATTAGAGGATTAATCATTAAAAAGCATATTGAGGGATAATATTAATCCTAGGTTTTCTCTACGTTGTTATCTTTAAATATCATTGCATTGTGTTTTTACTTTTATATTTTCTACATTCATTCTTGAATTTTTATTTTTCTGAATAATTATTAGGAAGACATAATTTTAATAATTGGTTAATAAGAAGAAATTATCCCTGAGGGTTCGACATCCGACTAATTAGTCTCTTTATTACTTGCATACGATAGTGTATACTTGCACTTAATTTATGATATAGAAATATCGCATCAATATGGTCTAATGAATCATAATACCATTGGGTGAATTTTGATACTTCATTGTGATTTGTCACATATATATGTGTGTTTCTAAGAAACATAGGTCGTAAACTTTTGAATATTTTAAAGAGCTCTGACTAAAAGCAGAGAAATAAACCCTTATATAGCCTTTGATTAGATCGGGGCAGTTTATACATGAGCAATAAATTCACATATTATTTAAAGTAGAATGTATTTCTCACTAAATACAGTCCTCCAAGTACTCCTCAACACAAAGGTATTTTGAAAATGAGGAATCAAACATTATTAGATATAGTTTAATTGATATTGAGCTTCACTGATCTTCTAGAATATTTATGAGATTGTGCTAGAGAAACTATTGTTCACTTATTGAACAGGGTTTCATAAAAATTTGTTCATTCTATTCTGTATGAGATATAGACTGGAAGAAAACCAACTCTTAAGTTTTTTAAGATTTGGAGTTGTTTTATTTGTATAAGAGTTACGCAGCAAGATAAACTTATATCCAAATGGTACAAGTATTGGCTCATAGGGTATCCTAAACATTCTTTGGAATACTAGTTCTATGATCCAAAAGAAAAAAACTAGTTCATTTCTCATTACACCATCTTTCTAGAGAAAGAGTTCTCATAGATCGTAAGGATTATAGAAAGATTGAACTTGATGAAGTCAATTAGAAAATATATAAACCATCGAGAGAATCTCAGGTTCAGTTATGTGAATTACCTTTAAGACACTCTTTCTGTAGGTTCGAAATGATATTAAGGCCACTTGTTAGGTATGTTAGATACAGAAGATGCCCTTGGTATTTTCTTAGCTGAAGAAAAGGATCATTTGACTTACATAGAAACGATGTTGGACATCAAATTCGGGAATATGACAAGATGCTATAAAAGTCAAATTTGACTTTATGTTTGACAATCAAAACTGGGACTTAGTTATATTTTTCGTAGGTATTATTCCTATTTGTTATAAATGAGTTTATATAACAGAAGTATAGGTCTAATATGAAGATAAAGACCTTCAAAGCCTAATTGGTGATAAAATGTTATCCTCAGAAAGTTGGGATCGATTATAAGGAAATCTTTTTACTAGTAACAATGCTTAAAGTCAATTTGAATTTTATTGGCTATTACAATGTACTGGAATGTTCATTTTAACAAGAAAATTAGAGAGTTTTGTTTCATCAAGAACGAAGGAAAAGTATGTGTGCTCAGAAAGGGCAATACGAGCATAATTGTCTTTTTATTTCTCTACAAAAAAGATATACTTAATGTAAAAAATGATGTTAGTATGTTGCAGGTCAGTTAGTTAACAATTATCTTAGTAAGGACTTCTCTATGAAGGATTTATGAGAGGCTTCCTATATACTAGGTATAAAGCTTTATAGAGATAGAGCTAGAAGGCTCATAAGACTATCCAAATCATCGTACATATACTATGTTCTAGAAATGTACAACTTTAATAAGTATGAGATAGTTATAGTACTTTTCAAGCATGGTATTCATCTTTATAGGAGGAAGCGTCATCAGTAAAAAGATGATAATGTTATAGCATCTAACGTACTATATACATTAACTAAAGGTAGCTTGATGTACGCCATATTATGTACGAGACCTAGATCTAGATGGGTGTAAATGTTACGAGCCGATATCGATATGATCCAGAAACCAACCATTGAATGGCAGTGAAATATATCTAAAGTACCTGAGAGGTATAAAGGATAAGTTTCTGCATCAAAAAGAAAGTTACGTACATATGTAAGGATACACAAACTTAGAGTTCCAGTCTGATCTGAATGATTGAAAGTCTACATCTTGTTATATATGAATCCTACCATATATATATTGAAAGTCTACATCTTGCATTGGTACCATAGTTAGTTGAGAGTGCAATATAAATATTCATAGCTAATTCTACCTTGAAGGCAGAATATGTTGTAGCTTGAGAAGCCTACAAAAGAAGTTTTTTGGATTATAAGTTAATTATAGAGCTTAGAATTGGTTCAAGCTCGATGGATTAGGTTCCACTAAAATGCAACAATAATAAGGCAATTTCTCAAGCCAAGAAGCCATAAGGCGTACTAGAATTCTATCTTGTGGACTCATAATACCATATAATTAGAACGTTCTTAACTAGAGAGGATGTAATATTTCATAGAGTTAACTTTGTAGATAATGTAGCAAACTCATTAACTAAAACCTTAACTCCTAAAAGTGTTTGAGAAACACATGAAGTCATAAGGTATAAGATACCATTACAAATGGCACTAGAGTAAGTGTGAGTTGTTGAAAATGGTGCTTACGTGTCATTCTAAAATTATATGAATATTAATTTTTTAATATTTATACAATAAACATTTTGAATAAAATTGTTAATATTAAATAATAAATGGTAAGATGCTTGTAACGTTTCAAACATTGTATGATCTGAAGGCGTTTAGATCTGGTCTAAGTGCTAAAAGTTAGAAATGCTGAGAGTTATAAATGCTAAGAGTTAGCACTACTAAGAGTCAGCAGGTTATAAGCATTAGAAATATCTAAAGAGCTAGAGCCTTGTCTAAAAATGGGACAAAGACCTGAAGATATACTAATAATGGTATAATTGTAAAGAGTTATAAATAGTGTTAATAAATGTCATTGCACAAGTATGTTCTCAAATGTTACATTCCTAATATATTTTCACTGATGCAGGTCTGTAAGTAAAAACCTTATTTAATATAGATCGTTGTACTTCTATATCTTGATGGTCAGTAATAAGAGAAATCAGCTATGGAGATGCAGTACATCAAGCAGACTAACACCCTTCTACATAGTCAAGATAATCTCATCCAAAACCAAGCAACATTTTTATGAACATTGAAGACTCAAGTTGGATAGTTAGCCTTAGCATTGAATTATAGTCTATATAAAGCTTTACCAAGCAATACAAAAGTTCATTAGAAAGGTGATAGAGAGTAACGTAAAACTGTCGTGCTAAGAATTAGTAAGGAATTACACAATGGCATGAGGAACAATAAAATAGTGCAAGAAGTACAGTTGATCAAGTAGAAACAATGAGCAAACAAAGTACAAAAAAGGGAGAAAAGAGTGTAGATTACAAATTTAATAAAGACTTATTGATCCTGAGTTAAATGTGAACCTACATTAATGAAAAATGCTATGGAAAGCAAGCCTATGAAATTTGAATAAAATAAAAATCCACAAAGACCAAGTTTCACATTCTTGTATGTCTATATTGATTTGAGTATAAACAACTAATGAAAATGACTTACACATATACTAAGTGAATCATAGATGAGGTCAAGCTAATGCATGGATTAACATTCCAACATTTGTAAAATCTAGAGTTTTTCAAAAGTTATAAATTATATGTAATCTTTGAGACATATTGTTAAACATCAACAACCCATCCTTTGTGTTTTAGTGTTTATTTTCCTTTTTCAGTTCTTTTTGCTTGAGAACGAGCAAACTCTTAAGTTTGGGAGTAATTGATAAGGGTTAATTAGGTTTATTATTTCCAACTTTCAAGCTTAGTTTGTTTGTTTAAATTAAAATTATTTGGCTTTATTATTGCTATTTTGTAGGTTTTGAGCCAATAAAGCAAATAGGGATGAAAATCCAAAGAAAACAAGGAAAAAATATTGAATTTGCTACATTAATCTACTACAATAACTTTGCTACAGTGGCAGTGTTGAAATTATTAGAGTTGGTGCTAACGTATCATTCCAATACTGTATGAATATTAAATCATTTAATATTTATATAGTAAACATTTCGTATAATTGTTAATATAATATAAATACATGGTAAAATACTTATTACATTACAGACATTGTATGATCTAAAGGAGTTCAGATCTAATTTAAAAACGTTTAGACCAGTGCTAAGAATTAGCAGAGCTGGGAGTTATAAATGCTAAAAGTTAACATTACTAAGAGTTAGCAAGTTATAAATTCAGCCAGATCTAAAAGGTCAGATCATTGTCTATAATGGGACAAAGACATGAGGGTATACTAGTAATGATATGGTTACAAGCAATTGCAATAGGTGCTAGGCGATGCCATTATACAAGTATATTCTCAACCATCTAAATAAAGATGGTTGTTCTTAGCCGACCATGTGCTTACAGAAAGCTAGTATATACATACGGATATTCAATCTGGACTGAATATTGAACAGATTCACGAGGACGCCAATAGATATCCTATAAAGTCGTCAATGGTGAGTCCTATCGAGTTGAGTAGTATACGTAGTCCTTTGACCTGAATGCCACGGTAGGCTTGTAAGTGATCCACCATACTTTGGTTCTACGTATGTCACAAACCTTTCGTGGTGTGACCGTTAAGTGTCACTGAGTATGGTTCAATGCTCATGGAGTTCGGTGTGTACAGATATGGGATCCGTCAGCTCTATAGGGGAATAATATATCTCATAGCCACGAATACTAACTCGAGAAATATGTTTCTCAAAGGGTTAAAAAATATAAAAAAAAACATATTTGCATATATTGTTCTTGTAAATACAAATTCGGAGATAAGTTCATGGATGAACATAAAGGAGATTTACAGTGTAAATCTTGTTTATGTGTTTTAAGGTGTATGTATGTGATTGTGTGCATGTTGAAAAAATTAAATACATGTATCATATACACAATTTTGCAGCGGAATTAAGCATATAATCAACATATACACATGTAACTTATATCATTACCAACATAAAATGATAGAATACATACCCTTGAAGAACTTCGGTGAAGATTTCAATTTCGGATTCTTCCTAGCTCCAACTTTGAGCTCAACTTGAATTGAACTATTGTTCAATTCTATTTCACAACATTCCAATGGGATTGTGAAGCTAGAATAGCAGCAACTGATTTTCTAGCAACAAGATTTTATTTCTTAAAAGAAAAATAAGAATTTAAAGAACAATAAGAAGAATTTATTTTTCTTACTCTCTAATTTTTCCGATAACCCTTTGGTCAAAGAAAAACTCTCTCTAATGCTCTTACTTTGCACGTTTTTGCTTCATCCTTTGTTAATTAATTATTTAATTCAATTTTTAGGTAGGTACTTCACAAGTGCTCCCAAAATTGATTAAGTAGCCAAAAAAACTAAAACAATAAGATTTGGTGGCTATTATACCTAATTAGGTGTATGTCTCCCACCTAAACCAAAATAATAAACAACTAAATAAATATTATTATTTATTTAAATAATATTTATTCAAATATTCAAAAAACTATTTGAATAATTAATTTTTACCTTATTTGATTTTACTCACATGGTTAATGGATGAATTCATGATAAAACTATTTATGGAATAAAATTATACCACTTGTTAACCTTTAATTAGTTAACAACCATTGCCAACTAATTAAGTGATGTATTTAACATTTAAGTCTAGACAAGTGCACAACTTAAAGAACTCTGAAATAAATTTTCAGTTTGCCAAAATATTTAGAATGGAACTGTTCAATCCATAATGCTGCCTCAGTGCACAACGAGGACACTTTATATTGTGAGACTCTCTAGGTCCATACTCGAATTGTCATATGGAACTCCTCCATACACCCGTAAACGATGCCCCACACACACATTACAGTTACTACAAAGCGGTGCGTTAGACCGTACAAGTTGAGGTTATAACATATTCGTATAATCCCTCCATCATTTATATCCGGGTAGAGTGGAGATATAGGAAAAACACAATCAAATCTCCATATGCTCGATCGAAAGCTTATCTCTAGAATTGTATTTCAATAAATATTACTCCAAAATACCTTTGTGATATTATTCATCCCTAGGTTAAACTCTTTTCCCAGGAATTACTGATTATGACCATAAGACTTTCTGAAATACAATCTTAGAGCATTAGAATATATTACTCACTCAAATAAGCTGATGGATCTCATATCTATGCATACCAGACTCTATGAGCATCAAACCATACCCAACGACACCTTGTAGTCAGACCATAAAAGATTTTTGACATGTGTAGAACCAAAGAATGGTGGATTACTCACAAGCTCACCGTGGAACTTGGGTCAAAGGACCATGAATACAACTCAACTAGAATGACGACTTTATAGGATGTCTATCGGAGGTCTTTGTGAGTCTGTTCAGTATTCAGCCTTATTGAATACCTATATCTCTATACGAGCTTCCACTAAACTCATGATCTGCTAAGATTAACCATCTGAACCATCCAGATATAGACATACACCGATCTATATATTTGTTAAGGTATTCACTGACAAACCAGCATCAGTAAAGTTAGATCAAGAATAAAATATTTGAGAATATTTTTGCATAATGACATTTCATAGACTATTTGCAACTCTTTGCAACTACGTTATTACTAATATATTCTTAGGTCTTTGTCCCATTTAGGATAATGCTCTAACTCTTTAGATATCACTGGCTTTTATAACCTGATAAATCTTATCAGTGCTAACTTTTAGCATTTATAACTCTCAGCGTCATTAATTCTTAACATTGATTTAAACTCTTTTAGACCAAATCTGAACTCTTTTAGATCATACAATGTCTTAAATGTTAGAAGCAACTTACCATATATAAAATATAATTATCAATTTAATGAAATAATAATGCTAGTATAAATATTAAACAAATATTCATACATAAAGGGATGCCACATAAGCACAAATCCCAACAACTCCTATTGCTTTAGTGCCATTTATGATGGTATCGAATGCCCATTTACTCCACATATCTTTTAAATACTTTTGGAGTTAAGGCTTTAGTAAGTAGGTCCGTTAGATTATTTATAGAGTCTACTCTACAAACTATTACATCTCTTCTAGCCAAAATTTCTCTAATGATATGGTATTTCCTTTCCACATACTTAGACTTTTGGTGTGCCCTCGACTTTTTAGCTTGTGCAATAACTCCGTTGTAGTCATAAAACAATGGTATAAGATCTATTGCACTGGAAACTATTCCAAGTTCAGTGATAAATTTGCGTATCCACACTGCTTCTTTTGTTGCTTTTGAGGCTGTAATATATTCTGTCTCTGTTGTAGAATCAGTTATGGACGACTGTTTGTTGCTATTCCAATTAACTGCAGCACCATTGAGAATGAATACATATCCAGATGTACACTTGCTATCTAGTCCTCACACTTGTAAGTCACTTTCTCCATATATCATAAACTTGTCCTTATATCTTTAAGATATTTGAGAATATGTTTCACAACCATCCAATGGCCTTTGCCTGGATCAGACTGATACTGGCTTGTAACACTACAGCTATACTAATGTCAGGTCTTGTACACATCATAGCATACATCAAGCTTCTTACAACTGATGCATATGGTATATTAGACATTCTAATCTTTTCATCTTCACTTTGAGGACACATCTTCCTCGAAAGATGAACGACATGTCTAAAAGGTATATTAACCATCTTACAGCTACTAAAATTACACATTTCTAAGACATTATCTATGTATAATGATTAAGAAAGTCCTATAGGCCTCCTAGCACTATCTCTAAAGGCTTTATATCCAGTATATATAGGAAGCTTCTCTTAAATCCTTCATGGAGAAATTCTTACTAAGGTAGCTTTTAACTGACTGTAACAAACCAATATTATTTTCGATGATGAGTATGTCATCTACATAAAAAAACCAAGAAGACTAGCATGCTCTCACTGTTTTTTTATATATACATGATGTTGGTATGGTAAATAAATTTTTTCCCTATTTAATAAAATAAACGCAGCGGAAGCCATATCGTCTTGTTTATAATTACATGTATAGGGATAGAAGATTACCTCAATTCCTCGCTATGGCAGATCTTAAATTGATTGGCTGTAATATTCTCCACTATCCTCAATCTTCAAATTCAACGCGTGTGAGCGCATGGATCTTTGTTAATTCTAAAGCCACTAATACCCAAATCTGAGAGAATGGTATCAATTAAATTCTTTTTCCACGTAAGAATACATAAAAGAATTTTTTTTTGTATGGTTGTAGTCCCATTTTCTTATTACATACCTCCCATATATATAGGGATCTCTCTTGGGTATTTAAAATTTAATTAGGATTAAGAAATTAGAGTTCGATTAGGATTTGAGCTAGTAGAGGGACTGCAAGACCCATAGGTTTCCTGTTGGGATTTGTGCTTACGTGCCATCCCATTATGTATGAATATTTGTTTCATATTTATACTAGTGTTATTATTTCAATAAATCGCTAATTATATTTATATATGGTAAGATGCTTGTAACGTTTCAGACATTGTACGATCTGAAAGAGTTCAGATCTGATCTAAATAAGTTTAGATCAATGCTAAGAATTAGCAACGGTGAGAGTTATAAATGTTAAGAGTTGGCACTGATAAGAGTTACCAAGTTATAAGAGTCAGCGATATTTAAAGAGTTAGAGCCTTGTCTGAAATAGGACAAAGACCTAAGAATGTATTAGTAATGACATAATTGCAAAGAGTTGCAAATAGTGCTAGAAAATGTCATTATGCAAATATGTTCTCAAATATTATGTTCCTGATCTATCTTCACTGATGCAGGTCTGTCAGTGAATACCTCAACAAATATATAGATTGGTGTATGTCTATATCTGGATGGTCCAGATGGTTAGTCTTAGCAAACCATGAGTTTAGTGGAAGCTCGTATAGAGATACAAGTATTCAGTAAGGACTGAATATTGAACAGACTCACAAAGATCTCCAATAGACATCCCATAAAGCCGTCAATGGAGGATCTTTCGAGTTGAGTAGTATTCGTGGTCCTTTGACCTGAGTGCCACGGTGGGCTTGTGAGTGATCCACCATACTTTGGTTCCACACATGTCAGAAACCTTTCATAGTCTGACCACTGGGTATCGCTGGGTATGGTCCGATGCTCATGGAGTCCGGTGTGCATAGATATGGGATCCATCAGCTTATTTGGGTGAGTATTATATCCTAATACTCTATAAATTGTATTTCAGAAAGTCTTATGGGCCATAAGCAATAATTTCTGAGAAAAGAGTTTAACCCTAGGGATAAATAATATTACAAAAGTGTTTGAGAATATTATTTATTGAAATACAATTCAAGAGATAATCTTTCAGCCGGGCATATAGAGATTTGACGGTGTTGATCTATATCTTTGCTCCACTCAGATATAAATGATGGAGGGATTATATGAATATGTTATAACCTCAACTTGTATGGTCTAACGCACTACTTTTTAATATCTGTAACGTGTGTGTGGGGCATCGTTCACGGACGTATGGAGGAGTTCTATATGACAATTCGGGCGTGGACCTAGAGAGTCTCATAATATGAAGTGTACTCGTTGTGCACTGGGGCAGCATAATGGATTGAACAGTTCCATCCTAGAAATTTCAGCTAACCAAAAATATATTTCAGGGTTCTTCGGGTTGTGCACTTGTTTAAACTTAAATGTTAAGTATATTATTTAATTAGTTGACAAGAGTTGTTAACTAATTAGATATTAACAAGTGGCACAATTTTATTGTATGAATTGTTTTACCATGAATTCAACTATTTACCATGTTAGTAAAATCAAATAAGGTAAATATTAATTATTCAAATAATTTTTTGAATAATTAAATAAATAAAATATGATTTTATTTATTTATTATTTTATTCCTAAATGGAAGACATACCTAATTTGAGAAACATAAACTAAATTTAGTGGAGCATCATTTGTAATTAATGGTTAATTTTATTAGACCATTAAAATGGCCACCAAAAGTGGTTTTGGTAGTTGGCCACTTAATCTAATTTTGTTGGAGCACTTGTGAAGTTGTTGTAACCACTAAAATAGTTAAGTTTCAATTGTGTTAACATAAGAGTAAATGAAAATTCGTGCAAGGGTTGAGAGGAAAAAAAAGAAGAGTTGGTTTTGAGAGAGTTTTTCAAAGTACAAAGACTTGTGAGAAAAACCAAAGGAGAAAGAAAATAAATCCTTTATATTTTTCTTTCTAGAATCAAAACCTTGTTACTGGAGATCATATTGCTGCTATTCTAGCTTCACAATCCCACCAGATTATTGTGAACTAGAATTGGACAAGAGTGCACTTCAAGGTGAGCTCAAACTTGAAGTAAGGATATCCGGAATTGAAAATCTTCATCGGAGGTCTTCAAAGGTATGTTTCTGTATTCTTAAATTGTTAAGAATTGAACTACATGTGCATATATTGATTACTTGATAAATTCCGCTGACAAATTCATGTATATGATGCATAATTTTATTTTTTCAATATGTACACAATCACATGCATACACCCTAAAATACATCAACACTTCCTAGCTCCAACTTAAAAGGCATAGTCCTTATTATCTCATAATACACCAATTCTTCTAAGTTAACCCCAAGTTATTCCACTAAAAGTCAATGGCTGTACTCTAATAACTCATGTTATAAAATAAAAGCTCATTTAATTTAAACTCCTTTTAATTAAATTGGGCTTGATCTTTAGACCAACAATAACCACTTAATTGACCCTCTAATTGATTTCCATAATTAAAGCTAGGTCATGAAAAAATATCTTGCCTCTTTAATTACTTATTTATCCCTAAGTCATTAAATGCTCTAATGATCACTTTTCATATGTCTATATTTGTAAATAAATTTACAAATAAATATTATTATTCAATAAATAATTTATTGAATAAACTGTGACTACAAATTTTAATGATCAAGTACTGCAAACAGCTTAGGTGGACACTAATTATTAGATTTCATCTTGCAAATACATGTTCCTACGACCCATGAAATTATATCTCCAAGCTATCGAAGTTTTGATCGTTTATATAGATCTCACTTCGTGATAACTCAAAAGATACAAGACATGAATGTAAGTTTATTACTTGCTCAGGATTAAGATCAATCAAGGTTATTAAAGCTTTTGTGAATTAAGATCTATGACATTTAGTTAACCAGATCAAAATTCACAATAGTCTTGTTCAATGTATCATATACACTAGTTTTTCTACTCGAAGTCTATACTTCGATGATCAAGGTAAATCATCCACTATAAGAAGCAGAAAAACTATAACCTTACATAATGAAATGCCCTTTATCATTAATAGTTGTGAATTAGATTTAATTTATAAAGAACCTGTGATCTATACTCTCTGTATTAGCATCATATGCCTAATACATAGATCACATACTTTATAAATATGGGCTCATCAATGTATGCTCAATTATATGTATGAATAAACTTTATTAATCAAATAAAATGTTATTTCACATACTTTAAGTGCATAAATAACATTATATGTCTAACAATCTCCCATTTGCCCTAAAGTATGTCGAGTAACTATTGAACCCTAACGTTATTCATATGAGTTTCAAAACACTTTGCTGGCAATGACTTAGGTGAATGGATTCACTAGATTATCTGCTTATATAATCTTAGATACCGTGACCTCACCATTTTATACAAAACTCCCTTACCAAACATGATTTTCTCTCAATGTGTTTACTTCTCTTGTGGCATTCGGTTCCATAGACTGTGCTACTACCCTTACTATTATCTTGATAAAGAACAATGACATCTAAGCTCTAGATACCATCTTAAGCTCCATAAGGAACTTCCGAAGCTATATAGCCTATTTTGTAGCTTTAGATGCAACTACATATTCAGCTTCTATGGTGAAGTCTGCAATACATGATTGTTTTGTACTCCTCCAACTTATAGCTCTACCACATAAAGTGAACACATATCCTGAGAAAGATTCGAGTATCCTATGTTATTAGAATTCTGAATCTATATACCCAATAGGTATAAGATTTTCACTGAAATATACAAGCATATAATCTTTCATTCTCTGAAGGTACTTGAATATATGCTTTACTGTAGTCCAGTGTTCTAGTCCTGGATTAAATTGATATCCACCGATCATTCAAACTTACATAACAAACATCTGGTCTTGTACATGACATTGCATACATGAGACTTCCCACTGCTAATGTATAAGGAATACTTCTCATGCAATCTATCTCTTCAATTGTCTTAGGAAACTGATACTTGGATAAATCAATTCTATATCTAAAGGAAAACAATCCCTTTTAGAATTATGCATGGCAAATGATGCGATATTTCTATATCTTAAAATTAAGTGCAAGTATACATTATCGTATACAAGTAATAAAGAGACTAAATAAGTCGGATGTCGAACCCACAGGGATAATTTTTTCTTTTTAACCAATTACTAAAATGATATCTTCCTAATAATTATTCAGATAAATAAAATTCTAAGAATGAATGTAGAAAATATAAAGGCAAAAACACAATGTAAAAAGATTTAAGTGATAGCAATATAGAGAAAACCTTGGATTAATATTATCCCTAAATATGCTTTTAATGATTAATCTTCTAATATTTAACTCCTTGACACAGGAGTGTCTGATCACATGGAGCTAAAAATAGAACCAAATGAATTCAAGTTAGTTACATTCGTACTCTAAAGACTCAAGGAAAGGTAATGAATTTCAAAGGTAAATTTGGGATTTATCTGGTACTGTTTCGGAAGGAATTACTAGGTAATCTTCATACTACTAGAAAATTATATGTGTCTAGTTCTAAATCCTTTTTACAGCACATGAATATACGTTTTCTAGAGTAAGTTGAATCCTAATAACTAAAGGAAGGCCAGACAGCTAGTAGGTGAGCCAAATCTTGACAACTTGCAAGAATTGAAGACTTTTGTCTCCATCCAAGACTTTAGAGCATGCTTTGTTGAATTAGAGCATATTATGTTCGAATTTAATGCTTCATTTATTGTATTTGCTGTATTTATAGACTTTTGGTGTAAGGGTAGTTGTAAGTCTTAATTGCTGTCTTTTGTAAACTCCCAACCACCAAGTTTTAATGTTGTAATGAGTGCTTTGCAGTAGCCCTCCCAAGAACTCTCTATAAATACCTAAGGATGAGAGGAGAAGGGCAGGGAGTGAATTTTAAATTACTTGTATGTGGGAGAGTTCTCTTATGAGAGTTTCTACATTTAACTCTGTATCTCTTGGGTGGATTCCTTTGAGTGGTGAGTTTGAGAGTTCTGTATCTCTTATAGGGTTCTTTTGGTGGTGAATTGTTCTGTATCCCATTGTAATTCTCTTGAGTGGTGAGCTTGTACCAATTTTACTTTATTCAGTGTTTGAGTTTATTTTAATAAAAGTGAGTGTTTGTTTTCATTCTTCCAATCTTGTGATATTCTTTTTCTAAACACTTGAGCCTGTATCACTCATTTAGTCTTTGTTATTGATCAAGATACTAATGTATTCACAAGCCTCTTCCAAGGTCATGCAAGTATACCTTAATTTACCGAATACCTATATTCCTATGGTACTTGTAATAAATTAAAATTTATTAAGATTAGGTCTTATTGATCATACATGCCAATTAGGTATATTTCTATCCTAAATTGAAACTTGTATATGCAACATTGAATGTTACTCTACAATCATGCATCAAATTACCTAGGTCTAAATATTATGATTCCTCTTTCGAGTTTATCAATAATATTACCAACTCATTCACCATATATTGGCCAGATATATTGAAGCATTAAAATCAAGTAATTTAAATATCAAAGAACTGAGTTTATTAAATATTCTAAAGATATGGCAATTAAGCACACATATTGAGTTCAAGTATTAACCCTAGAAAATAAATTTAATTCATGGCTACAAGAGAACAACAGTAAAAATAATAATAAATCATGATACAAAAAGAGCAAACCAATATAGACATCGAAATTGCTCTTAATTATGCTGCCTAGAAACTCTTGATGCTGAAGAACGCCTTGAATCTCTCTATAAAGTTGCTTCAATTAAACTCCTATTACTCTCCAAGACTTGTGCTCTGTATTCTTGGTGTTCTTGAATGTGTCTTGAGTACTCTTGGATGATTCTTAAAGTCTGGGAACGAGTGACTTTTTATAGGGATTGATATGAGCTTGAAAACCTCAATTCTTGTCGAACTAAGAATCGCGCTACCACAAGGGCGCTATGCAATTGTCGCTGGGGCGACACTTGAAAAAAGCTTCACCGCTGGAGCAGTGGGATGATAGTGCTAGGGCACTGGCCTATTGCTGGCGCGGTAAAGGTCTAGCGCTGGGGCGCCAGATGCGACTTAACTAGGTCATTTTCCTAATTTCAATCACTGTTCCAGAGTTGAGGCGGTAATCCTCGTGGCGTTAGGGCGATGGACACATACTTTGAAAACTTTGCATTTTAGTCCCTGTTTTCGCTCCTTTTGCATACTTTCTTTAAATTTAGTTCAAGTCCCTTTAAATAACAATAATACACATAAATAGCCATCTATTCTCATAAAATCATAAAATATCAATAATAAAAATATGAGAAAATATATGACAAGTTTGCCCTTATTAGCAAACTTGATCAGAATTTTGTTAATGTACTTAGTTTGGGATAAGCCTAATATATTTAACTTGAGATCCCTTAATACTTTGATCCCAATGATGTTATTGGCTTCTTCTAGATCATTCATATCAAAATAGTTAGACAACTATATTTTATCTGATGATAATGCTCCTACATTATTTACAATGAGTAGTATATCATCTAAAATATAGGACTAGAAAAACCACCAACTGCTTAGCTATTTTCTTGTAAACATAAGGTTCATCAAGATTTTGATCAAAACTAAATGATTTGATTGCCTGATTAAATTTGATGTTCCACGATTTAGATGCTTGTTTAAGCCCATAGATAGATTTTTATAGTTTACAAACCATATGCTCTTGGTCTATAACTATAAAACTATCTGGTTGTATCATATAGATATTTTCTTCAAGATTGCCATTAAGAAAGGCAGTCTGACATCCATTTGCCAAATCTCATAATCAAGATTTGCTGCAATGGATAAGAGAATTCTAATAGACTTAAGCATAACTATTAGTGAAAAGGTCTCCTCATAATCGATACCTTTTTTTTTAGTGTACCCTTTAGCAACAAGCCTAACTTTAAAGGTTTTCACCTTTCCATCTACCCATCTCTTTATCTTGTAGACCCATTTACACCCTATGGGTTTTATCCCTTTAGGTTTCTCTATAAGTTCCCAGACTTTATTAGAATACATGGAATCCATTTCTGATTTCATAGCTTTATGCCAATAGTTTGTATCTTTATCAACCATTACTTCATCATAACTAGTGGAATCTAGTTCATGCTCATTAGAGACTGTCTGAAATGACTCTCTAATTAATATGTACGTAGTTGGACATCTAATAATCCTCCCACTAGGACAAAGTACTGGTGGTTGTTATTCTGCAACTGGCTCTGGTTGGTTATTATGATCTGGATTGGGAATTAACTCATTAACTCTATCAGGCACAATATTAGAGTTCCCAAATAACTCATCAAGAATTATCTTACTCCTAGGCTTAAAGTGTTTCATATAGTCTTCTTCAAGAAAAATTGCATTAGTACTAACTAATACTTTCTTATCTTGAGAACTATAGAAAAGACTTCCTCTTGTTCCTTTAAGATAGCCAACAAACAGACAAACTTCTGACTTAGATTCCAACTTGTCTGTCTTCCCTTTTAGCATATGTGCTGGACAACCCATATATATATATGACATAAACTTGGTTTTACGTCGTATTCATATTTTCAGAGGTGTTTTAGGGACTGACTCAGATGGATTTAAGTTAAGAAGATACATGGCTATTTCTAAAGCATAACCCTAGAATGAGATGGGTAAAGTTGAATAACTCATCATTGACATCACCATTTCAAGTAGAGTTATATTTTTCATTTCTGCTACACCATTTTGTTAGGGTGACCCTGGTGCAGGCAACTGAGATAATATCCTATTATCTAACAAATAGGTCTTGAACTCACTATAGAAGCATTCGCCACCTCGATTAGATCGAAGTGCCTTTATGTGTTGTCCTAATTACTTTTCCACTTCTACCTGAAATTTTTTGAATTTATCAAACACCTCAGACTTGTAGCGCATTAGGTACGCATAACCGAATCTAGAATAATCATCAATGAAAATGATAAAATATTCATAACCTCCCCTAACTTGTGTACTCATGGGCCCACATACGTCATAGTGCACTAATTCTAACGTTTCAATGGCTCTATTACCTTTAGTATTAAAGGGTCTTTTGGTCATTTTACCTTCTATACAAGATTCATAAACTAGTAATGGTTCAATATCTAATGAACTCAAATGTCTATCTTTGACCAATCTTTGGATCCTATCTAAACTAATGTGACCAAGACGTAGATACCATAGATATGTTTGATTAGTGGGAGTCACTTTTAACCCTCTTATAGTGATTAGATTCATTATTCAATTCTTTGCCATGCAGTGAGTTGATTTTAGGATATATGCAGTATAGATTGTTAATTAGTGTACTAGAACATATGAACGACTTTATTTCTTTTGATCACCACAATTGAGTCAAAAATAACAGAATAACCATATTTATTTAAATAACTAATTGAAATCAAATTGTGTTTGAGTTCCAGCACTAACAAACAATCATCTACTACTAAAGTCCTAAAATCATAAAAAAAAACGTTGAACAACTCACATTGCCTTGGCTATAACAGTTGCGCCATTTCCTAGCCTTAAACTGATCTCTCCTTCATTGAGTTGTCTGGTTTCCTGGAACCCTTGCAATGAATTGCAAATATGATTAGTGGCTTCATAATCTACTATCCAAGAATCAGTATAATTAACCACTAAACATGTCTCAATGAAAAGAATTTTACCAGAAAGTGAAGCTATCTTTTTAGTTATTGAAAACTTAACTAAAGGATAGTTTATCTTCTAATGCCCTTTAATGCCACATTTGAAACACTTTCCTTTGGGCCTTACTACCTTTTTATGAATTTGCATGAATCCTGAATTAGATGCTTTCTTTGGCTTATTCTTCTTCTTCTTACTACTCTTTCCTCTAGGATCGAGACCAAAAGATGAAGATGGACCATTGGTCAATTGACTATTGTAAGCATCTATTTCATCTTGGGGTGCATTTTTATTAGGTATTTGAGTGCATTTATCAATCAGGACATATTTATGCTTTTCAATTGTGAGTTCAATATCTAAGGTCTTTTTCCAATTCACATAATTATTCCCGGTTAACTTGTTTTGGTTTAGGATGGATGCTAGTGGGATGAATGAAGACATAATTCTAAAAAATAAATTCATACATGAGCATACATTATCTGATAGCATGTGAAACTTTTGCATAAATGCTTGAAATGCATTTATGTAGAGCTCTTTAACTATATTATGCATCGGTAATCTAATTTTCATTCAAAATACACCTCCATAGGATGGTTGTATCCGTCATAAATTATACTAATATCATACTAATTTATTATTATTATTTAGATATCTCATATCAAATAATAATAAACTACCAATTTTTTAGCTCTTAGATTTAATTAACAAGAACTTTGTAGGAAGGATATCAATCAACCTAAGTTGAGTGTACAATCATTATTTTAATCCTTTATATTTCCCAATTAAAAAAGCCACTGTAGGGTAGTTAGTTTCACACGAGTCTTATATTGGATCTTATCCTTTAGGGAAGTCCTATCTAGTAACCAGTTCTGATTAATACCCTCTGTAGAGAGCTCACAAGATTTGAGGCAAGGCATTAATCTACCTTACTATAGGACTAATAATGGAGGTCATGGGCTTTATGCCTAAAGCCCTCTCTTACTCAATATTTTAATTCTTAGAGTTTTTTAAATTAATTTATAAAATGACGTTTTACTCATTAATATCTAATTTTATTTTCATAAAATAATTAATAAGGCCACGTCAAATAATAAATTAATATAATATTAAAAAATATGACAATAATCTTATCCTAATCTCATTAGAATATTAATGTCATACAATTAGATATATTTTATGCATGGACATGTAAATATGGCACCCTTAATCTATATGACATGTTATTCATCCAATCAATCAACTAGATAAATAAATAACCCATAATTCATGGCTTTTCCTAAGAAGAAATATATTAAAAAACTAAGCCTAAATTCTTCAAAGTCTTCCTTGAAGTCAACTTGGGCTCTTTCATAATATTACCTCTTCTTACTTGTCTCATTTTATGGGCTTGAATTTTGGGTCTTTTAATTTTCTTTAGTTCACTTATTTTATAAATAAATTGGGCTAATTTTAGGCTTAAAATTTATTTGAGCCTTCCAAAAACAATTTAAATAAAATATTTTTAGACCCAATAATTTTAATAAAATAGCCCAAATAAAATTTTATAAAATTGAACTAAAATTAAAAGAAGTTTGGACAAACTTTAAAATTTGCAAATACCCAAAATTAATCCAAAAATAAATTTGGGTTAAATTTAGGACCTATTTGTAAATATCTCAAAGTTATTTGATCAAACTTTAATTACCCAATATCTGAGGGGGCTGAGTGAAAAAAACAATTCTATTAGGGCCTATTTTCACAGTTGATAAACTTTTAAAGGTTGAATTGTCATATTTTGCAAATAATCTTAGCCAAAAAATAATTTTTTATAACATAAAGGGGCCTCTGTGATATTTACCAATGAAAACCTAATTCCACTTCACTCTACTGTAGCCGCTGCTCTCTATTGTTTTGCCTTTTTTTTTTTTTTAGTTTTACGTTTTTCTTCCTTTTTTTTATTATTACAACCAAAATAATAAAATACATATTCTTTAGATACAAATAAAAACCCTAAGCCATTTATTTGGCTTACAAAGAAATTTAAAGAATCACCAAGAATTAATCTAACTAAGAGAGGAAAGTGTGATACAATTTCATCACCCACTCTTGTTACAATTCCAAGAAAAAAAATATAAACAAATATCTAACCATGAATTATTGGGCATAACCATTTATCACATAATTAATAAAAATAACAATATATATTAGTATTCAATTGGTGTCATAATAAATAATTACTACCATACACAAAATAAACTATACATGTAATATGAAAATCCGTTCGGCAAGATTTCATCAGCATATGATGTTAGGAACCGTTTTACAACTTTATATCAGTTTTAAAAGCATGATTTATGCATGTCTTTTATAATTTACTATCTATGCATAATATTATTTTATTTGAAATCTTAAATGCACTCACTAAGCTCCTTTAGCTTACTCATTTTGTGTTTTATATTTACTAAACCCTATTCCCAGGTGTAGATTTCGGTACACAAGCTGCTGATTCTCTTATTACTAATTAGTGGGCCAAATCTGAAGATCATTTTTTATATACGTAAATGTGCTAAATAGTACCCTTTACTTTTTGCATAGTGGTTGTAAGCATGTATATTTGTATGTACGTTTTGAACCAACAAAAAGAGATTTCGATATTTGGATGATCATTTCACTTCTTTATCAGTATTCCAGTTTATGATCATAATGAAATTATTGAATTGTGTTGGATTTGGTTTAGAAAGGACCGGAGGCCCTATTTGGCAATATTGAGAAGTGGTTTGAAAATAGAAGTATAATTCTTTGCAGGTTTTGTACTGAATTTTCATAAAAACAGGGGAAACTCTACCCTTTTTAAAAATAAATTAAGATGTCATTTTCATGTATATTTCAAGATTTTCTCAGCTATAGTAAAAACTAAAAAGGGGTTTGCCTCACGAAATTTCTCAACTTACCTAGTTATATTCTGAGGAACTTCCGTCAAGATGCCCGGCACAGCCGCTAGGATCTATTGTAGAGGGTCTCGGATAGAGTCCTGTCAATAGATATAGGATCCATTAGCTCATTAGGGTGAGTAATACATCATAATACTCTAAGATTGTATTTTAGAAAATCTTATAGCCATAAACAGTAATTTTCAGGAAAATAGTTTAACCCTATGGATAAATAATATCACGAAAGTATTTGCGAAATATTATTTATTGAAATATAATTCTAGAGATAAGCTTACAGTCAGGCATATAGAGATTTGACGGTGTTGATCTATATCTCCGCTCTACCCAGATATAAATGATAGAGGGATTATACGAATATGTTATAACCTCAACTTATATGGTCTAACGCGTCGCTTTGTAATATCCATAACGTGTGTGTGGGATATTATTCACGACCGTATGGAGGAGTTTCATATGAAAATTCGGGCATGGACCTAGAGAGTCTAAAAATATGATGTGTACTCGTTGTTGATCTATATCTCCGCTCTACCCAGATATAAATGATGGAGGGATTATACGAATATGTTATAACCTCAACTTATATGGTCTAACGCGTCGCTTTGTAATATCCATAACGTGTGTGTGGGATATTATTCACGACCGTATGGAGGAGTTTCATATGAAAATTCGGGCATGGACCTAGAGAGTCTAAAAATATGATGTGTACTCGTTGTGCATTGAGGGAGCATTATGGATTGAACAGTTCCATCCTAGAAATTCTAGCAAACTAAAAATATATTTTCGGGTTCCTCGGATTATCCACTTGTCTAGACGTACGTCACTTAATTAATTGACAAGAGTTGTTAACTAATTAGATGTTAACAAGTGGGTGTACCATAAATATTTTCACCATGAATTCACCCATTAACCATGGAAGTAAAATCAAATAAGGTAAAAATTAATTATTCAAATAGTTTTTGAATAATTAAATAAATATTATTTAAATAAATAAAATTTGATTTTTATATATTTTTTATTTAATTGTTAAATAGATTAGACCATTAAAAATGGCCACCAAAAATAGTTTTTGATAGTTGGCCACTTAACCTAATTTTGGTAAACACTTTGTGAAGTGCTTATAGCGCTAAAATTGATTGGAATTCATTTTTAGAAAAAACAAGTGAAGAAAAAAACATAGGAGAAAGAGAAGATTAAAGAGAGTTTTAGTTTTGAGAGTTTTTCTTTCAACAAAAGGTTGTGAGAAAAAATAGAGAGAAAAAAATCAATTCTTCTTTTTTTTCTTTCAAGAAAAAAAAAACTTGTTGCTGGCAAATTCAGTTACTGTTATTCTGATGCAAACGACATTGCACAGCCTATACGCATACAAGACAAAGAATTCGCACGTGGGCTTGGAAGAGCTCAAGTCCATCAATCACATGATACATTAAGTTTGCCAAATGGGCCAATCACAAGACTTAGAGCCATGCAATTTAAAGAAGCATTAAATGGGCTGATTCAACAAGTTTGTGGGAGGGCAAACACATGGAGGCCTAGCATAAGCTCAAATACATTTCAAATCAATCCAAATCAGATTTAAGGAAACCTAATCACTTTGATTATGGCAGAATTTCTGGAAAGTTGAATATTCAAGGAAACATAATTCCTTTGATTTAGGCATGTTTTCTGGAAATTTGAATATTCAAGGAAACATAATTCCTTTGATTTAGGCATGTTTTCTGGAAATTTGAATATTCAAGGAAACATAATTCCTTTGATTTAGGCATGTTTTCTGGAAAATTTGAATATTCAAGGAAACCATGTTTTCTGGAAATTTGAATATTCAAGGAATCCTAATCCCTTTGATTTAGGCATGTTTTCTGGAAATTTGATTAAGTTTGAATATTAGTTTGAAATTTGTATTTGAATGTTGTAACTTGACATCTCTTATGGTCTCTATAAATACCATGGAGATTGAGAGTAGGAGGACAGATTTCAGACAATAATATTTGAGAGTTTTTGTGTTCTTCTTTCATTCTTGAAAGGACTTGAACTTATCAAGCTTGTTCTTGTGGCGTTCAAACAACCGGACTTATCACCTAGATTCTTGAAGTGTCCTTGGGGTTTCTTGGTGTAGCGTCCTATATCCATCCATAGTCTTGGTTCTTGGTTTGTTAACTCAAGGGTTAAGACTCGTCAAACCTGCGTCTTGAAGATCTCGGGTTCAATTCCATATTGTGATGCTGGGTTTTGTCACATTGTTGGCAAGGTTCATATCATATTCTAACTTCACAATCCTACTGGATTGTTGTGAACTAGAATTGTATAATAATTCACTTTAAGTTGAGCTCAAGGTTGGAGTTAGGAAGAATCCGGAATTGAAATCTTCACCCAAGTTCTTCAAATATATGTTTTTCTGTAGTCTTATATTATTAATAATATAAGTTGATTACGTGTTTAATTTTGCTGTGAAATCTTGTATATGATATATTTAGTATTTTTTTAACATGTACATAATCACATGCATACATCCTAAAACACGTGAACAAGTGGTATCAGAGCATGTTTACTGTGTTTCTGGATTGTTGGAGTGTTATATGAAGCATTTAGAATGCTTGAAAATAGTAAAATTTGTATTTTAAAGTGTTTAAAGTGTAGAAAAATAGTTTTTGTCAAAAACATACCACGATGCTAGGAACTAAATGCTAGGGCATTCATGTGTTAACATGAATGCCGTGACATTTACCAAAGAACAGAGGGGTGTTCACTGGTGAATGTTGGGGTGTTTGTTATTTAACGCAGGGGCATTATTTGTGTAATGCTGGGGCGTTCAAAGGGCTGAACACCGAAGTGTTCAAGTGTTGAACGCTGGGGCATTTGTAATGATGAATGCGGAAGCGTTCAAGTGTTTAACATGAGGCGTTCATAAGTCAGAAACCTAGGTCGCTTAAGGTTGAAGACAAAAAATAGAGTAAAATTTTTTTTTTTCTCATTATATTGTATAATGCTATAACGTTCAACTTTTAACGCTGATCATTCTGAACAATACACTCTATTTTGAAACTTTTGCATGTGAGATTTATTTAATAAAATTTTAATTGTTATATCATTGTATTAAATGTTGTATATATATATTTGTTTATGCTTATTAATCACAATGGGAGCCCTAGTTTTAGGGGTTAGTTTTGCTTGTATAAACAAATATTATAATTATAAATTAGATTCGTATGAGATGCAAAAGTTTATTATAATTATTTATAATAATAATTATAATTATAATAATTATTAAAAATATATTAATTAATTATTTTAATATAAAAAATAGTACTTTTATAGTATCTGGAACAGAGTTTTGAACAGTGTTCTATAATACTTTTTTATAATAAATTTTGAATAGTGTTTCAAAACTTAAATATACATGTAGGGGTTTATGAGATGCAGTGATAAGAGTTATTAGTCTGCATTATAAACCAAGGTTTATGAGATGCAGTGATAAGTGTTATTAGTCTACATTATAAACAGAAATTATTTTTTCTGTCTTGGTAATGACAATGGGAGCTCTACTGGTTAAACATGAGCTCTACAATGTGAGGGACTTGGTCAGTTGGACTTGCACTATGGTTAAACATGAGATGAGGTAAATATATACAAAAGTATTTCTCTTGATCACTACAGTATGTGGGTAGTATCGGTAGCATATATTTGATCATTGACAAGTTAATCTTGAATACACTTACCCTAGATCGCTACAATATACGGATAAGGTGTATTCAAGATTAGGAGTAAGAGTTGCATGAGATGCAATTGACAAGAGTTGTCTACCTATTGAGTTTAAAAAAGCCTAGATCGCTACAGTGTGTGGCTGGAGTAACATGCGAATAGAGTCCACTTTCTACTGTATAGTTTAAAGTAGTTTAAACTATCGTTATCCCATTCGAGAGATTATCAAAATTATGTAAAGCAATGAGAGGACACTTTTAAATTAAAAAATGTATATATAGTATACTCATGATCTAAAGTGTTATAATTAATGATTAAAAATATTCCGCTACACATCTCCTATTTTCATCTTATAGAGATAAGATATTTGCCTTATAAAGATAAGATACTTGTCTTATAGAGATAAGATAAGTACGAGCAATCCGTTAGTACACTTGATCAATGTACATTAATTATAGAGTACTGAAAAATATTAAGGACTTGCTTATGAATTTAAAAATAGTTTTTGATTTAGAATCACGTGGATATATTTAATATATCTAATCCACAATTAGAGAATAATTTATAATGGAAAGTATTTCTACTGTGATAAGATTTGAATAGTAAGTGTTACCGTTCAAGATGCCTTAATTAAGAATAGATAGATCCCTTAGATAATTGTTTATAGAATATAGACGTTTCAATAGCATATGATGCTATTAGTGCAGGGGTATGAAATATTGCCTACCTTCTCATATCCACAAGTTGTTGCATGATTTAAGAAATGCTACTAAGCTGAGAAATGAGAAGTATGGTTTCACAAAGAAATAGAGATTTCCTACATATGATAGCTAATAAGACCTTTCAGGTCACTTTCTCATTCTAACAGTAGCATTATATTGTATAATTGATATTACGAGCCAAATATTATTAGACGAATCTTATCACTCCTTGTAGTTGACAGAGAGGGTTATCAATAAAACATTGAGAATAGTTCCTTATGTTTATATGATAAAGATAATGTTTTGCTTACTAAGTGTCAAGTAATGAATGGCCAATATATCTTAGATACAATAAAAAATATCTAGGTGAATAGAACGTGCAGTAGTTCAGGAACTTTGAATAATGATGAATAGTGGCATGTAATATTAGATTATGTAGTCGTGAGACGACTATCCTATCTGGTTAAGTATAGTCAGATACTTGATTTGACTATAAAATCTTGGCCAGTTTATGAATTTTAAATGTAAGGGAAGTTGATCGAATCCTAGGTAGGTATTGGATACCGAACCGCTGATTTATTAGAACGGATACATATGATGTATTTAGTCTAATAAATCATACTGCTATAGGTGAATTTCAATACTTCATAGTCTGGATAGTGATTTGTCACTATACAGACATGTTTCTAGGAAACACAAATTGGAAACTTTTGAAGTGTTTACAGGTTTCTGACTAGGAAGTAAAGAAACAAACCTTTATATATGCCTTTGAATAAATCGAGGCTATTTATACATAAATCATATATTCATAGAATATTTAAGGGAGAATATAATTCTCACTCAGCATAATCTTCAGGATATTCCTCAACACAAAAAGTGTTTTGGGATGGAGGAATCGGACTTTATTTGATACTGTTTGATTGATGTTGAGTTTTAATGATCTTTTAGAATATTTTTGGGATTTTGCTCTAAGAATCTGCTAATTTATAAAACGTAGTTCCACCAAAACCAGTTTCTTCTACTATGTATGAGATATAGATTAAAGGGAGCCTAGTCTTAAGTAGTTAAGGCCTAGAGGTTGTTCTATTCACATAAGAGTTATGCAACAGAATATACTTGTGTTCAAAGGGTACAAGTATTGGTTCATTTGATACCAGCTCTATGGTCTAGAGTAATGAAACATGTTTATTGCTCGAAATTCCACCTCCCAAGAGAAAGAGTTTCTCTTGGATTGAAGGGATTATAGAATGATTGTACTTGTTGAAGTCAATTAAAAAATATATGAACCAATGATGGAATCTTAATTTCAAATGAGTAATATACCTTGAATGCTCTCTCTTTATAGGTTAAACTGGATATCAAGGCCACCATTTAGGTACGATTGATGCTTAAAGGTACCCTTTGTGTTTTCTTAGTTGAAGAAAATGATCATTTGACTTATTGAGAGGCAATGTTTGATATCGATTCAAGAAAAATGGCAAGATGATATAGAATCTGAAATTGACTCTATATATGATAGTCAAGTCTGGGACTTGGTTGTGCTTCCTGTAAGAATTATTCCTATTTGTTGTAAAATATTTTACGCAACAGAAGCATGAGCACTTGAAGGTAGAGATCTTCAAAGCCCAACTAGTGAGGGAAGTCTATACTTATAAATCAGGGATCGATAATAAGGAAACCTTATTCATCAATAACCATGCTAAAGTCAATTCAGATTTTGTTGACCATCGCAGTATACTAAGATTTTGAGGTTTGGTCGATGGATGCAAACAGGGCATTTCTAAATGTATGTCTTGAGTTAAAGATATGCATGAAACTGCTTGAAGATTTTGCATCCAGCCTTACCTTTAATCTAGTTTGCTGATTGAACAGTACTTTTCTGAACTTAAGTAGTTTTCTGAAGCTAATATCTTTATTTAAATGATGAGATCAGAAAGTTTAATTTCATCAGCAATGAAGAGAAAGTGTGTGTGTTCAAAGAGGGCAGTGGGAGCATGATTATCTATCTAATTTTCTACGTGGAAAACATACTCAATGTTGAAAATGACGTTGGTATATTGCAAGTTAATCAAATAAGTGTTATCTGAGTAGGAACTTTTTCATAAAAGATTTAGGGGACCTTTTATTAGACTTTATAGAGATAAAACTAGGCGGCTGATAGGACTCTCCCAATTCTTGTACATAAACTAAGTCCTAAAAATGTACAAATTAATTAACTGTAAGACAATTAATGTACCTTCATACATAACATTCATCTTTCTAAGAAGAAGTGTCTTCAGGTAAAAAATGAAAGAGTTGGTATATCCAACTCATAATATGCATCAGTTAAAAGTAACTTGATGGATGTCATATTATGTACGACACCTGGATTTGGATGGCTCCAAGAGTTATGAGCTAGTATCAATCGGATCCAGTGCTGACCATTAAATGGTTATGAAACATATCTGATATACCTTAGAGGTATAAAGGATAAGTATCTAAATATGAAGAAAGTTTCTTACAAATGAAGGAATGAACATACTTAGCCTTTCCGTTTGATCCAGAGTGTAGAAAGTCTACATCTGGTTATTTGTTTTCCTTATTGATATTGGAGCTAGTTGGAAATATGCAGTTTAGATGTCCATAATTAATCGCAGCTTGAGAAGTCTAAAAATGAAGCACCATGAATATTCAAGTTAGTTGCAGAGTTTAGAATAGTTCTAAGCTTAATGGATCCTATCCCATTACAATACAAATAATAACTGAGTAATTGCTTAAGCTAATAAGCCATATGGCACACTAGTAATCTGATGATATGGGCTCTGAATACCACTTAATTAAAAAGTTCTTGGCTATTGGAGATGTGATAATATCTAGGATACATTCTTTGGATGATGTAGCGGACCTACTCAAGCCTAAACTCCTACTGTGTTTGAGAAACACTTGGAGAGTATTGATGTAAGATACCAGTGCAAATGGCAATAAAGAAAGTGGGAATTTGTTGGAGTTGGTGCTTACGTGTCATCTCAATACTATATGAATATTAAATTATTTAATATTTATACAATAAATATTTCGTATAATAGTTAATAAAATATAAATACATGGAATAATATTTGTTACGTTACAGATATTGTATAATCTAAAGGGGTTCAGATCTAGTCTAAAGGCGTTTATAAGAGTTATAAATGCTAAGAGTTAGCAGGTTATAAGAGTCAACCACGTCTAAAAGGTTAGATCCTAATTTGTAACAGGACAAAGACCTAAGGGTATACTAGTAATGACATGGTTATAAGGAGTTGCAATAGGTGCTAGGAGATGTCATTATTCAATTATATTCTCAAACATAATGTTCCTAATCTTCTTTCACCGATGCAGGTCTGTCGGTGGATCTCCTTTAATAATGATCAGTGTATGCTATATCTATATGGTATAGATGGTTATTCTTAATCGACCATAAGCTTACCAGAAGCTCGTATATGCATATAAGTAAGCAATCAAGACTGAATACTGAATAGACTTACGAGGACGCTAATAGACATCCTATGAAGCCATCAATTGTGAGTCCTCTCGAGTTGAGTATATACGTCATCCTTTGACTTGAGTGCTACGGTGGGCTTGTAAGTGATCCACCATACTTTGGTTCCAGTATGTCACAGACCTTTCATAGTGTGACCGCTGGGTGTCGTTGGGTATGGTCTAATGCTTATAGAGTTCGGTGTGTACAACAAATATGAAATTTTTTAGCTCTCATAGGAGAGTAATATATCCAGATGCTCCAAGATTGTATTTTAAAAAATTCATGGCCACGAGTACTAATCCGGGAAAGGTATTTCTTAAAGGGTTGAACAAATAACAAAAGTGTTTATGTTAATTGTTCTTAAAATACAAATTTGGAGATAAGTTCATGGATGAGCATAAAGGGGATTTGACAGTGGCAATCTATGTCCCCGCACATCCAGAATATAGATGACAGAAGAATTATACGTATGCGTTATGACCTCAGCTTGTATGGTCTAACGCGTTGATTTGTAATATCTTTGACGTGTGCATGGGGCATCGATCACAGACTTATGGAATAGTTTCATTTGATGAATCGGGCATAGATCTGGGGAGTCCCGCAATATGTAGTGTCCTCGTTATGCACTAGGGCAACGCACTGCATTGATGATTCAATCTAGTAATTTCCAGTAGAACTGAATATTTGTTTCAAGAACCCTCGGGATACGTACGTATCTATACTTAAGTGTTAAGTACAGTAATTAGTTAATATTATTATTGACTAATCAAATAGTGATACGCAACGCATTGTGAGCCTTCAGTTAAATTAACTCAATATTGGGTATGATAGGACCCACGTTGGGTTAGTTAAAGACTTAAGGGTTATTTCCCTAAATCGATTATTTAAGTGATAAATAATATAAATATTTGTTATCCCTTAAGAGTTAAGTGTTAGTTAATTTGACTAGAGTTAATTGTTAGCTCATGGTTAAATTAATAAAACAAATATTTTACTAAAGACTTAATTACTAAATAAAATGAGATTTTATTGAGCAATTAATTAAGTTAAATCAAATATTGTTAAAAGGGAATTATATAAAACCATAAGGGGCTAGAATGATATTTGGAATATCATTTGATCTCAAACTATTACAAGTGGCCAACCATTTTGTGTGCAAAGTTAAAAATTATTTTGAATAGAGCACATGGTAATACATATACATTGGAGAAGATGAAAAAGGGAAAGCTCGACAAAAATGGAGAAATTGGGAGAGAGCAAAATAGGTTTTGCTCATCCTCTCTCTTTCAAAAACAATCTTGAAACAAATGATATGATAAAAAGCAAAAGTGTTCTTCTTGGCATGGGAGGAAGAAGAAGAAAGAAAATGAAAAAGGGGTTTTAATTTTTCTTTGAAGCCAGCAAGGTGGCTGCCCATTTTTGAAGGTAAGAAAAAAAATGTTTTTGTTTTAAGTTTTTAAGTGTTAAAAACAACAAAAATTGATAGCAAAGGTTATTTTGTTATTCATCTTATTCTCTTAAACAAATGGCCACCATTGTTGCATTTGAGTTATTTGTGTTGAATACATCAAGAACAAAATGAATATAGTCCAAGTGTTAGGCTATTGAGATTAAGAGTTAATTCCACGGTTAAAGTGTTAAACCGTTGCTGAAAAATTAAAGGCTGTTGTTCTAGCGACCTAAGCCCACTACGTTGGTCCTAGAACTGTCAACGGGTCTACTTCGGGCAGTACTCTAGAATAAATCCGTTACTAAGGCTTGACAGGTGATATCTTCTAATTTTGTATTAATATGATTAATATAGTTTAATTTTATCTATTAGTGTAATTGAATAAAATGTATCGTGTTCAATTTTAAGAAATTAAATTTTTAGCTTCTATTACATTTATGATGCGTATATGTATGTATGAGATGCATATGTATATGAATTTTTAAAATGGACACGTGTACCACATGTACACACCCAATAGTTTTAGATTGTGAATCGGGATAAACCAACACCTCAACAGTAATATTCAAAACCAGCATCGTGACACCTAAACCAGAATCTAGCATCACGACACCAATACGACTAAAGAAACTCTTAACTTGCCTTGGACACGAATTTGCCCGCAAAAGAGAGCATAAAAGAAAACAGATTTTAGTATCAGGAACATCGTATTTGAGAACATACTTACATAATGACATTTCCTAGTAAGTATTGCAACTCTTTGCAACTATGTCATTACTACTATAATCTTAGGTTGTTATGCCATTACAAGCAAGGTTTTAACTCCTTAGATTTTACTAATTATTATAACCTGCTAACTCTTAGCAGTTATAATTCTTAGTGATGCTAATTCTTAGTGATGCTAACTCTTAGCCCTGATCTAAACACTTTTAGATCAGATCTGAACTCTTTCAGATCATATAATGTTTGTAACATTACAAGTATTATACCATATATTTAATGTAATTAGCGATTAAATAAAATATACATTGTATAAATATTAAAAAAACTTTCCATACAAATTTTGTGATGGCACATAAGCACAAACCCTAATAATCTCCCACTTGCTCTAGTGCCATTCATAGTGGTATCTAATACCTATAAACTTTATATGTTTCTTAAACCTCTTTGGAGTTAAGGCCTTAGAAAGTGGGTCTGCTATATTATTTATAGACTTTATTCTATAAATAATTATATCTTTTTTGATATGAACCTCATAAAGAAAAGTGAGACCCAACATTCAATGAGGTTCCTTTGCCAAGGATCGTTCTAATTCAGATTTTTAGATAAACAAAACTAAGAACCTTGACTCATTATCTATAAGAGATAAGAACTAGAGGTATAAAAAGAAGGTTATAAATACCACACTCAAGATAGATAAGAGGTTGTGAGTGATAAGTCTGAAAGAACGCTACAAAAAAAAATCTTGATAAGTTTTAATAAAAGCTCTTTGAAGAACTTAAATTAAACTCTCAAAATTAATATCATAAATTCTATTTTCATTCCCCATCATCTCTTATATATTTATAGAGACCTCTTGGGATGTTTAGCATTTATTACAGCAACTAATGACAACTTATAACTACTAACTACCAACTAATACCAATAATTTAGGCACTTGAGATTCCAGCACTTATTACAACAGTTAATGAAAACTTAAAACTACTAACTACCAACTACTACCAATAAACTAGGCACTTAGAATGCTAGCACTTATGACAATAATTAATAGTAACTTATAACTAATAACTACCAACAACTACTAATATTGAGTTTTCACATCACATGGGCTACTCACATGAGTTGTTATGTTATTGTTCCCCATCACACATGAATGCTAAGTGGTCTTTGTGAATTTTTTGGCAGTCTATTTTGCATCATTCTCTAGCCAAGATCTCTTTAATTATGTAGTATTTTCTCTCTACATATTTAGATCTCTAGTATGCTCTTAGCTCTTTGGCTTGTGCTATGGCCTCATTATTATTGCAAAATAGTGGGATAGGATCCATCGAACTTGGAACTATTTTGCTCTCGGCGACAAACTTGCGAATCTACACTGCTCCTTTTTATACTTTTGAGGAGGCTATATATCTTGCCTCTATGATAGAATTAGTTTTGGACTTTTGCTTGGTGCTCTTCCGACTCACTACGACACCATTGAGAGTAAGCATATACCTAGACGTAGACTTTCTATCATCCAGGTCAGACTAGAAGTCTGAATCTGTGTATCCTCTCACCTGTAAATCACTACCTCCATAAATGAAAAACTTATCCTTTGTACCCTTAAGGTATTACAGGATATGTTTGATTGTTATCCAATGGTCATCACCCGGATCTGACTGATATCGGCCATCGTGAAAAAGAACTCCCTTAAGTATAGGCTTTCTTATCATTGACATTTTTTAAGCATTTGATGCTAGTATATGCTAGGTATTAGATATCGCCTCTCATGTCTGTAATATAGAGATAGTGACTTCAAGTTAGAGGATACACAGATTTAGAATTTCAGTCTAATCTAGATGACAGAAAGTCTATATTTGGATATGTGTTTATCCTAAATGATTTCGCAGTAAGTTAGAAGAGCACTAAACAGGGATCCACAGCTGATTTAATAATAGAAGCGAAATATATTGCAACCTTTGAGGCAGCAAAGTAAGCAGTGTGGATTTGTAAGTTTGCCACTGAACTAGGAATTCTTCCTACTTTTATGGATCTTATCCTATTATTCTGCGAAAATAACAGGGCTATAGCACAAGCCAAAAAGCCAAGAACACACTAGAGATCTAAACATGTGGAGAGAAAATACCACATAATTAGAGAGATCTTGGGCAGGGGAAATGTAATAATTTGTAGAGTTGACTCTGTAAATAATGTAGTGAACCCACTTACTAAGGCCTTAACTCCAAAGGTGTTTGAGAAATACATAGAGTCCATGGATATTTGATACCATTACGAATGGCACTAGAGCAAGTGAGAGTTTATTGGAATTTATGCTTATGTGGCATTCTATTTTGTATGAATGTTTTATTTTATAATATTTATATAGTATATTTTATTAAATCGCTAATTTTATTAATTAAATGGTACAATATTTGTAATACTGCAAACATTATATGATCTGAAGGAGTTCGGATCTGGTCTGAAGGAGTTCAGATCTTGTCTAAAAGAGTTTAGATCAGCGCTAAACGTTAGCATCACTGATAATTATAAATGTTAAAGAGTTAGCAGGTTATAACAATCAGCAAAATCTAAAGAGATAGAACCTTGTCTATAATGAGACAAGGACCTGAGAGTATACATGTAATAACATGGTTGCAAAGAGTTGCAATAGGTGCTAAGAAATATTATTGTGCACGATGATGTTCCTGGTCTAATTCACTGAAACATCAGTGAAATTTCTTATTATAGATTAGTGTATGACCATATCTAGATGGTCTAGACGGTTGTTCTTAGCTGACCATGAGATTACCGGAAGCTCAAATAGTGTACGGTTATTCAATGAGGATTAAATGCTAAATAGGTTTAACGAGGACCCTAATAGACATCCCATGAAGCTGTCAATGTTAGGTCTTCTCGAGTTGAGTAGTGTATGTAGTTCTTTGACCTGAGCGCCAAGATGGGCTTGTGAGTGATCCACCATATTTTGATTCCACATATGTCAAAGACCTTTCATGGTCTGACCGCTATATGTTGCTGGGTATAATCTGATACTCATGGAGTTTAGTGTGTACAGATATGGGATCCATCAGCTCATGTGAGCGAGTTGTATATTTGGATGCTCCGAGACTGTATCTCAAAAAGACTTATGGCCATAAGCAATAAACCCAGAAAAAGCGTTTACCATAGGATTAAACAATATCATAAAAGTGTTTGCATATATTATTTACTAAGATACATGTCTGAAAATAAGTTCACGGATGAGTGAGTGGGGATTAGATGGTGATGATCTATATCTCCGCTCTTCTAGGATATAAATGATGAAAGGATTATATGTATGCGCAATGACCTCAACTTGTATAGTCTACCTTGTTAATTTATAATATCTATGACGTGTGCGTGGGGCATCGATCACGGACTCACGAAATAGTTTCGTTTGATAAATTAGGCGTAGACCTAGGGAGTTCTGTAATATGAAGTGTACTCGTTGTGCACTAAGACAGCGTACCAGATTGAATAGTTCAATTCAATAAATTCCAGTAGTCCAAACATTAACTTTAATATTCCTCGGATGTGCACCTGTCAAAACTTAAGTATTAAGTACATCAATTAGTTAACAATAGTTGTTGACTAATGGGATGATGACACATGGCACATTATAGGCTAATTGTTGTTTGACTTAAAAATTACCAAAATACCCTCACTTGTTGGACAAGTAAACTCATTAGTTTATTCATAAAATTATTTTTTAAATATAATAATAATAATAATGTTTGATATTACTATTTAATAGTCAAACAATAATATTATAATGCATTTTTTGACATTTGAATTTGATTAAAATAACAAAAAGAAACAAATGCATTTGGCACATGTGTTTGATTATTTAATAATGATTAAATAAATCAATAAAACACAAATACCTGGCCTAATGAAGTGTTATATAGCCGAAGTGTGTAATATAAGAAATTAAATATATTTCTCTTTTGCTTGTTGTTCATTCGATCAGCACTCCACATTTGTTTGCATTTGATTTGTTTAATGTAAATCTATCAAAAGCAAAAACAAATGGACAAGTTAATTGTGGGTTCTATGCTTGCAAAATTGAAAGTGTTCCAATTTGCTCCATAAGGCCGGCCAAATGCATTCTTCGATAGTTTCATTTATTTATTATGAATAAATAAAAGAAACAAAGCAAAAGTGACAAGTAATGTGCCATGCTTTCTAGGACTATAGTTGTCTTTTTGGAGGGAAAATGAAACAATGTATAAAAGGAACAAAATTTTGCTCATTTGTTAGTTGGACACATGGCCATTGTAAAAAGGAAATGAGAAGTTTTTGTTTTTCTAAGTGTTAGAAACTAGCAAGTGTTGAAATGTTGTGCAAGAGTTGAGCAACTTCTTCTTCTTCTTCTTCTTCTTCTTCTTCTTCTTCTCTTCCAAAAAGTTGCCAGTCATATGAGCATAAGAATTCATTTTTCTTGTTCAATTGTTGAACAACTAGAATAAGTTTGCTTAATCTTACTTCTTGTAGAAATTGAAAACAACTAGAATAAGTTTGCTTAATCTTACTTCTTGTAGAAATTGAACCCTCGTCACTGATAATGGCTCATGGGGTGCCAAACTAAGTGAAAATATTCTTTCTCAATAATCTTAGGACAACCTTTGCATCATTTGTCAGCAAAGCAACAGTTTCCACCCATTTGCTTACATAATCAACTGCTATTAGAATGTATCAATTGTTAAGGGATGAAATGTATGGTTACTTGAAGTATACACCCTAAGCGTCAAAGATATCCACTTTTAAATATGTAGAGGCATCTCATGTCTCTAAAACATATTCCTAAATCACTAGCATCTGTCACATTTTGAAATAAAAAAATATGCATCCTTGAATAGAGAAGGCCAATAGAAACCAAATTGTAATATTGTGGCTGTTGTCTTTTCTCTTTTAAAGTGACCACTATATTTAGTTAAAAGGCAATATCTGAGCATGTCTTCAATTTCTAACTTTGGAATGCATAGTTGAATCATTTGATTGACACAATGCTTGCATAAGAAGGGCTTGATAAGCATAAAATGGATACATATAATCTTTATTTTAGCTTTGATTATTGTCATTTTTGAGTAACTACAGTCTATTTATGCATACTTGTGTAGAACTTGTAGGACAAGCACTTGAATGGACTAATGAGAAAGAAAAGTAGCAAAAAAGGAGGCGAAAGAATGAAAATTCAGAAATAAAAGTACAAAAAAGGCATGAATATGGCTGTGTTCTAGAATATAACGCGCCAGTGTTTATCCAGTAGGATAAACGCCCCAGCATTTATAAAAAATTTTAATGCTGTGGTGTTGATGTGGAGGATGAGCAGCATGAATTCTAGAAAATTTTCAAGATCTCCAACGCTCCAGCCTTAGAAAGAAACATAACAGCGCAAGAATGCTCCAACATTGCAAGAATAAAAATGATGCAACATTTATACATGATAGTCAGGAACGCCATTGTGATCTAAAAAAGAACACGCGCTCCCTTGATGATGAAGTAAAGGTGAAACATTTCAGCCCCTATAAAAATCCCAAAGAGTTGTTCTTTTTTAGGTTTGAGAAGATCATCTGAACTTTATTTCTGTATTTCTAAACTAGGTTTTATCATGTTAAATTTTGTATTTTGTTATTTAAACTTCATTAACTAAATACACTTGTCTAGGATTATAGTATTGAACTTAACTATGTGCTTATAAATAATTCAACTTTGAATGCATGCATTTAGGTTTTATTCATTTTTTGGGTGCTTAATGCTTGCATTTGACCTAGCCAATCTTATGCATGAACTTTGGATTTATTGAGAAAAAACTTGAAATAGGCATCTCATTAAATAGCCTATGACAAAATGATGTATGATTATAGAATATCATCTATAGGTTTCAATTAGGATAGGAATATACCTAATTGGCATGCATGGTTAATTCAACTTGGACTTAATGAATTTCACTTAATTTTAGTATCATAAGAATATATGTAGTGAATTAAGTGGGGTTAAATTGCATGACCATCGGAATACGTTTGCGATGAGCCTAGTGTTATGACCAATAACTAAACAAGGAATTGACATTTAAAGCATATATATAAACAAGGTTTAAGGGATAGCTACACATCCTAGACATTAATTATCATTGATAGTGATGAAATTTGTGATTTACATACTAAGTTGTTCATTAAGTGTTGGTTTTAGTTTCAATTGAATTAATTTGTTCGGATAAAAATAAGAGAATCAATTTTAATACTTGAATAGGGTGAAGCACTAGTCCTCGTGGGTTTGAGACCCCCACTCTTTGTTACTTGTTAGCGATATCATATACTTGTGCTTAGGACACACAATACAATCATCATGCATAATCAAACAAAAACATTTTGACGTCGTTACCCAGGAATATTGTTACTTTATTTTATTTCAATAGTAACACTAGTTCATCTTGTTTTTTTAAAAATTTTTTTTTTGCTTGTTTATTTGTTAGCTTTACATTATTTTGTTTTTAAGTTAATACTTTAGTGTATGCAGAGGCTCATAGTTTTGATTTGACTACTCTAAACCCTAAAATTACGAGAACACTCAAAAGGATTCGGCAAGAGCAATCATAAATGGCTAATATAGATAATCAAGATGAAGAACTCGCACCTTGAAAGAATAATACAAATACTTTGAGAGAGTATACAGTACAATTGGTGGATGGAATCAATTTAAGTATTCAGAGACCTACTTCAATGCAAATAATTTTGAGATCAAGCTAGTACCATTCTAACGCTTAAGGATTCAGTTCACTTTTGAGGACTTCTAAATGATGATTCAAATGAGCACCACACCATGAAATTCTTAGAAATTTATGACACTTTTAGATTCAATAGAGTTTCAGACAATACCATCAAATTAAAGTTGTTTCCATTTTCCTTGAGGGATAAGGCCAAAAGTTAGTTGATGTTGTTGCCATCTAGATCAATTTTTACTTGGGATGATCTAGCACTAAGTTCTTAGCAAAATTCTTCCCACCTACCAAGACTGCTAAGATGAGGAATGATAATACTTCTTTTGTTCAACGTGACCAAAAAGCATTGTATGAAGTTTACGAGTCTTTTAAGGACATTTTGAGGAAGTGCCCGCATTTTAGAGTTCCTAAATTGTTATTGGTACAAACTTCTTATAATTGGTTTGTGAGTCAGTTGAGGACTATTTTGGATGTAACAGTTAGAGGTGCTTTGATGAATAAGTCTATTAATGAGGGTTATGATTTATTGAAAGAAATGGTAGCTAATAGTTATCAATGGTCAGCTGAGAGGGTGAACCCAAGTATGATAGCTGAGGTCCATAAGATAGATGCTCTGATATCTTTGATAGCTAAAGTTAGCTTTTTTACCAAAAAGATGGATAATTTGGGAGTGAATTCAGTAAGAAGCCAACCAGTTACTTGTAATTTTTATGGGGACAATAATTCTAATGAGCATTGCATGGAGATAACTCAGTATGTGGGGTTCAAAAGAAATCAGAATAACCTCAAATCCAATTTTATAACCTAGGATAGAGGAAACACCAAAATTTCTCTTCAAATAATCAAAGCCAACCTTCCAGACCAAACAATCCACTTGCATTCCATGCTCCACCAGTGCAACACTCATAAGAGAAGAATCTTGCATTAGAAGACTTGTTTATGTAGTACATGAGTAAGACTAATCAGTTATTGTAGAACTAAGTAGCCTTTCTCAGAACCTTAAAGACATAAGTGAGACAGTTAGCTTTATCAATTAACAACTATCCAAAAGTTGCTCCACAAAGCAACATTGAGACCAACCTTAGATATCAATAGGAGATATGTAAAATGGTCATTTGAGAAGTGGCAAAGAGGTGCAGTAGAGTACAGTGTAACCTTTAAGATAGCAGGCTACAAAAAAAGTAGACATTGGTAGGTCTAAAAAAAAAAAAAGAGGAAACGCAGTGTCATAAGCAAGAGAAAGAAGTTAGAGGGAGAATAATGTAACCACTGTTGACGTATTTTAGGGTGTATGCATGTGATTATATACATATTGAAAAAAATCTAAATACATGTATCATATACACGAATTTCGCAGCGGAGTAAACATGTAATCAACATATACACATGTACTTAAATTCTTAACAACTTAAGAATACATAAAACATACCTTTGAAGACCTCCGATGAAGATTTCAAATCCGAATTTCTTTGCTCCAATTTTGAGCTCACCTTGAAGTGCACTTTTGTTCAATTCTAGTTCACAATAATTCGGTGGGATTGTGAAGCTAGAATAGCAGCAGTATAATCTCTAGCAACAAGGTTTGTATTACTTGAAAGAAAAATAAGAATGATTTACTTTTCTTTCTCTTTTGGTTTTTCTCACAAGTCTTTGTTCAATTAAAAACTCTTTCAAAACCAACTCTTCTTTTTTCTCTTAACCCTTGCATGAAAATTCATTCACACACTTGTTAACACAAATGAAAACCAACTATTTTTAGTGCTCTCAACACTTCACAAGTGCTCCACCAAAATTAGATTAAGTAGTCAACTATCAAAATGATTCTTTGGAGGCCATTTTAATGGTCTAATAAAATTAACCACTAATCACAAAATGGTGCTCCACTTATTTTAATTTATGTTTATCAAATTAGGTATGTCTTAAATTTAGGAATAAAATAACAAATAAATAAAATCATATTTTATTTATTTAATTATTCAAAAACTATTTAAATAATTAGTATTTACCTTATTTGATATTACTAACATGGTTAATGGGTGAATTCATGGTAAAAATATTCATAGAATAAAATTATGCCACTTGTTAACATCTAATTAGTTAATAACTCTTGTCAACTAATTAAATGATATACTTAACATTTAAGTCTAAATAAGTGCACAACATGAGGAACCCCGAAATATATTTTCAGTTTGCTAGAATTTTTAATATGGAACTGTTCAATCCATTATGTAGCCCCAGTGCACAATGAGTACACTTCATATTATGGGACTCTCTAGGTCCACGCCCGAATTGTCATATAGAACTCCTCCATACGTCCGTGAACGATGCCCCACACACACGTTACAGATATTACAAAGCGGCGCGTTAGACCATACAAGTTGAGGTTATAACATATTCATATAATTCCCTCATCATTTATATCCGGGTAGAGCAGAGATATAGATCAACATCGTTAAATCTCCATATGCCCAATACGAAAGCTTATCTCTAGAATTGTATTTCAATAAATAATATTCCCAAATACTTTTGTAATATTATTTATCCCTATGGCTAAACTCTTTTCCCAGGAATTACTGCTTATGGCCATAAGAATTCTAAAATACAATCTTTAGAGCATTAGGATATAATACTGACCTAAATGAGCTGATGGATCCCATATCTATGCACACTAGACTCCATGAGCATCGGACCATATCCAATGACACCCAGCGGTCAGACTATGAGAGGTTTCTGACATCCCAAGTGCCTAAATTATTGGTAATAGTTGGTAGTTAGTATTTTTAAGTTATCATTAGCTACTGTAATAAATGCTAGACATCCCAAGAGGTCTCTATAAATATATGCGAGATGAGAGACAACAAAATAAAATTGATAATAATAATGTTGAGAGTTTTCTCTTAAGTTCTTCAAAGAACGTTTATTAGAACTTATCAAGATTTCATCTTGTGACATTCTTTCAGACTTATCACTCACATTTCTCATCTATCTTGAGTGTGGCGTCTACTATCTTCTTATATCTCTGGTTCTTATCTCTTATAGATAACGGGTCAAGGTTCTTATTTTTTTATTTATCTAAAAATCTGAATTAGAACGATCCTTGGCAAAGGAACCACATTGAGAGACCGGTCTCACTTTTCTTTGTGAGGTTCGCATCATTTGGTATTAGAGCTAAGGCTCTAATCAGGTATCTTTTTAATTTTTATTGATTGTTCTTTCTTTTAAATCAACCACTATAATTTTTCTCTAAAAATCTTTAGCCTATATCAATTTTCTTATTTCTTTTTATCTGTTATTTTATCTAATTCTTCAAGTTTTATTATTACATATAAATAAAAAAGAAAGAGAGACAAAAAAAATAAAAAAATTCAGATTCCGTTGATTTCAGATTTATTTTTCTAATTTTTTTTTTAAAAAAAACACGAATGAAAGCACGAGTGAAAGTTTAGGGAATCATTCATTGAGTGAAACACGTGAGAGAGTGTGTGAGGTTCTTTTTATTTTTCTAACTTTATTTTGCAGAAAACATGTTAAACAACAAGGACAAAAATACTTCCGAAGTTGCATCGAAAAAGCTTGATTGAAAGTTTCATGGAAGCTTTAATGGGTGAGATAAATTTGAATCTAGTACACAAAGGGTGTAGACACCTAGAGTTCCTAATGTGCGAATTCAAGATAAGCATGCTACCATGAATGATGATGGCATTGATAAAGATGCTTGGGATAGATTGTTGAATATGGCAAAAAAGGTAAACAAACAACTAAGTAAGAAGAGTTCCACAGGATATAGCCAAAACGTTAGTTCTACATCATCTTTGAAATTGGATTAGAGTAAAAAAGATGAGCAAGCTGATTCTAATTTCAAAGCAGAACCAACTAAAGGCCAAAAATGTGTGAGGCAGCCAATGTCATATTGCATCCCAATGTCCAAATCAAAGTGCATTGATTCTAAGCGATAACAATGTCATTAAAACTGAAAGTAAGTCAGATGACGAACCTATGCCACCGTTAGAAAATGCAAGTGATGGAATAGAGTACCTAGTAGATGGTAAGCTGATGGTTACTAAGCGTATATTAAGTTTGCAAATCGAAGAAGATGAAAAGAAATTTGTTGGTGTGTTTCCCGAAGAGATACCTAATGCATTACAACTAATAATAGGAATCGTGCATCAAATCAACTTTATACATGGAGCATCAATTCCAAATATTACAGCCTATAGAAGTAATCCCAATAAGACAAAGGAACTTTAAAGACAGATTTGTGAGCTCATAGAGAAGAGGTACATGTGTAAGAGCATGAATCATCCTGCCATTTCAGTATTACTTGTGACTAAGAATGATAGATTATGGAAGATGTGTGATGATTGCTACGCAATCAAAAATATCACATCAAAGTTTAAGAAAGTTGTATTTGAGCTTGGTAAAGATTTGAGGACAAATCCTTTTCAAGAGAGGGGGAATGATGAGAACTAGGTTGCCAAAAAAATCCCAAGGTCCATTGAACATCCATGTGTGATGGAAAATAACAGCACAACAACCCATGTGATATAAAGTCTCAATATTAGTAGTTGTTAGTAGTTATAAGTTATCATTAATTGTTGTAATAATAAGTGCTAGCATTCCAAGTGCCTAGTTTATTGGTAGTAGTTGGTAGTTAGTAGTTGTAAATTTTCATTAATTGTTGTAATAAGTGCTAGAATCCCAAGTGCCTAAATTATTGGTAGTAGTTAGTAGTTAGTAGTTTTAAGTTGTCATTAGTTGCTATAATATATGCTAGACATCCCAAGAGGTCTCTATAAATATATGAGAGATGAGGGAGAACAAAATAGAATTGATAATATTAATGTTGAGAGTTTTCTCTTAAGTTCTTTAAAGAACTTTTATTAGAACTTATCAAGATTTTATTTTGTGGCGTTCTTTCAGACTTATCACTCACACTTCTCATCTATCTTGAGTATGGCATCTACTATCTTCTTATATCTCTGGTTCTTATCTCTTATAGATAACAGGTCAAGATTCTTATTTTTTTTGTTTATCTAAAAATCTGAATTAGAACGATCATTGGCAAATAAACCTCATTGAGCATCAAGTCTCACTTTTCTTTGTGAGATTCGCATCAAACAGCTACCACGTCTAGGAAAATTCTATTTCCTATACAAAGTCGTACTTCTCTTTTCATAGCTTCCTAACATTCCTAAAATCATGCAATGCTTTAGAGATATGAAAAGAACATATGGTATCTCATACCTCTGCCCATTTAGCATCATATGTTAATGAAATATTTATAATTGGGAAACTTATATCTAAGGGGGATATTATTATGAATACCCTTGAGCTTTGGCATATTAGCATCGATACCCCTATCTTTACAAAATAGGTAGTAATACCCAATCGTTAGCGAATCTTCTATTAAAATTAACTAAAAAAGGTAAAATTATCATTTTATTATTATTTTGTCCAAACAGCCTTTATCCCTTGCCAAACACTTTTTTATTCTTGTAACCAAACAAGGCATAATCAATAATATAAAAATTTTCTTTATAAAAAAAATGGTCAGTAGCCAAAAGTGGCCGCTGTAAGGTGGCCACAAATGGCTTCCTGTGGCTACCGTTACAAGCAGCCAAAAGTGGCTGCATTTTATAGCGGGCATTATTTTACAGCAGCCACTTTTGGCCGCACTTTGTGGTTGTGATTTTTTTTTTAATTATTTATTTATTTATTTTATATTTTAATATAATAATTAGATTATTAATAAAAATTCAGAAATAAAAAGATATTATTAATTTCTTATTAAAATTTGAAATTTTTATGGGAAATCATACTTTCTCATTTGTTTTTATTTATAATGACAATTTAGTCATTTTACGCAATTCTATTAAAACTAATAAAATATTCTCTAATAGTTAAGTATTATTGCCTATTTCTTAAAGTTTGGGGCAATTAAGCTAAAGGTCAAGGGTATTCATGATAATATCCCTATCTAAGGGGTCTATCTTTACTAAGGTAAGGTGCATGAAATAGTAATATTTACTATGTTAAACCTTACTATAGTGGAAACATTTTTCATATGACTATTCTCTATCTATAACTTGGATACATCAAATAAAATTTAGACGAAGTATAATACTACTTACACATCTCATATGCACATGCTCTCGCTGAAGATCATTAGGTATGGAGGCCAGGATATGTAATTTGACTCTTAAATCATTCTTCATCCATTTCTAATAAATTGCAATCTCTTCCTGACGAGATAATATCAGAAACACCTCTTCATTATCTTTTGATTAATAATAGACTAAGTTTCTAAATTTGGAATTATTCTCAGATTTATTAGCAAGTCAAAATATTTTTCGGTACCCTATAATTGATATGCCTAGATTAAGTATACTAACGAATTGCTCATACTGATCTTATCTCAGTAGAATATTCATCTTATCTCTATTTTGTTTGGCACTGCGAGTGTTGCGGTACTTGGGCTTGGTAACCCCAAAATTGTGACATTGGGGCCTGGGAACCCAAGCGTCACAGTGCTAGAGCCTGGACAGCCCCAGCACCACGACGTTCCTTTTAGATACATCCTAATTATATGTTTTTCAATATTTGAATGGCATAATCAACTACTCTGGGATATCATAATTATGCTATGGATACTTCAATTAAGCATAAACAACGCATAAACATAAGCTCTGATACCAATTTGAAATTGTGTTGTACATTGGGTGAATTTGTACATTTTAATTTTAATTTCACAAGTCTCACATGCAAAAATTAACGTAGCGGAATATAAATACATATCTCATTACATTAATGAGATAAAATAGAGCTTAACCTTGAAGCGTACTTTAGAAAATTCTAGTCGAGGACCTGGTGAAAATCTTATCTCTTGAATTGTATTTCAATAAATAATATTCCCAAACACTTTTGTAATATTATTTATCACTAGGGTTAAACTCTTTTCCCGAAAATTATTACTTATGACCATAAGACTTTCTGAAATACAATCTATAGAGTATTATGATATAATACTCACCCAAATGAGCTGATGGATCCCATATCTATGCACACTAGACTCCATGAGCATCGGACCATATCCAATGACACCCAGCGGTCAGACTATGAGAGGTTTCTGACATGTGTGGAACCAAAGTATGGTGGATCACTCACAAGCCCACAGTGGCACTCAAGTCAAAGGACCACGAATACTCCTCAACTCGAAAGACCCTCAATTGACGGCTTTATGAGATGTCTATCGGAGATCTTTGTGAGTTTGTTCAATATACAGTTCTTACTGAATACTTGTATCTTTATACGAGCTTCTACTAAACTCATGATTTACCAAGACTAACCATCTGGACCATCCATATATAGACATACACCAATCTATATATTTATTAAGAGGTATTCACAGACAGACCAGCATCAGTGAAAATAGATCAGGAACATAATATTTGAGAACATATTTGCATAATGACATTACCTAGCACTATTTGTAACTCTTTACAACTAAGTCATTGTTAATATATTCTTAGGTCTTTGTCCCATTTTAGATAAGGCTCTAACTCTTTAGATATCGCTAACTCTTATAACCTGATAACTTTTATCAGTGCCAACTCTTAGCATTTATAACTCTCAGCGTTGCTAATTCTTATCACTGATCTAAACTCATTTAGACTAAATCTGAACTCTTTCAGATCGTACAATGTCTGAAACGTCACAAAGATCTTACCATATATAAAATATAATTAGCGATTTATTGAAATAATAACACTAGTATAAATATGAAACAAATATTCATACATAATGGGATGGCACGTAAGCACAAATCCCAACACTTTTTTTTATCTAACTTACAGTTTAATCCCCTCTTTAATCTTTAAATCTTGATCTAAACTCTATTTTTACCGATGCAAGTCCCTCAGTGAATCTTTTTTCATGTAGATCAGTGTATCTCTATATTTGTATGGTACAGAAGGTTATTCTTAGTTGACCTTGAGCTTAGTTAAAGCTCGTATAAGTATACAGGTATTCGATCATGAATAGATATTGAATAAACTTATGGGGACTTTAATAGACATCCTATGTAGCAGTAAATGGTAAGTCCTCTCGAGTTGAGTAGTATTCATGGTCTTTAACCTGAGTGCCATGGTGGGCTTGTGAGTGATCCACCATACTTAGGTTGCACAGACGTTAGAGACCCTTTATGGTCTGATCGTTGCATGTCGCTGGGTATGGTCCGATGCTCATGGAGTCCAATGCGTGTAGACATGGGTTTCATTAGCTCACATAGGAGAGTTGTACATTTGATGCTCCACGATTTTATCTCTAAATGTCTTATAGATATAAACAATAAACCCAGAAACAGTTTCCCACAGGGTTAAACAATATAGCAAAGGGTTTGCGTATATTGTTCATCGAAATACGAATCTAGAGATAAGTTCATGGATGAGCTGATGGGAATTTGACGATGCTAATCTATGTCCCCACACATCTAGGATAATTGACAGAAGAACTATACGTATGCGCTATGACCTCAACTCATGTGAACTAACAAGTTGATTTGTAATATCCTCGACAAGTGCATGGGGCATCGATCACGAACTTATGGAATTATTTCATTTGACGAATCAGGCGTGGACCTAGAGAGTCTCATAATATCAAATGCACTCGTTGTGCACTAAGGCAACGTACCGAATTGAATAGTTCAATCCAGTAGAATCCAGCAAAATCTAACAATTATTTCAAGAACCCTCGAGATGCACGTGTGTCGATACTTAAGAGTTAAGTACATTAATTAGTTAACAATTATTGTTAACTAATCAAATAATGACATATGGCGTATAGTAAGCCTTTGGTTAAATTTACTCAAGTGTGTGATTAGGTGGGGCCCACTTTGAGTTTATTTGGTAACTAAGTAAGGGGTTAAGGGTAATTTTATATATTTGATTATTTAATTATTAAATATTCAAGATATTTTATTTATTTAATAATTAAATAATGCTTAACTTAACTTAGGTTAATTGTTAACTAAGGTTAGGTTAGTTAATTAATAAATTAATTATTTGTTAGAAAAGTAAGTTAACCTAACTATAGTTAATAGTTTACTTGAGTTAGGTTAATTGAATATTTTATTATTTACTTGTTTGACAAGTAAATAATCTAACTATGATTAAGAGTTAACTTGAATTAGGTTAAATGAATATTTAATTATTTACTTGTTTGACAAGTATTTTAACTTAACTTGAGTTAGGTTAAACTAAATCAAAATTAAATGTTTAAATCAAATTAAAAGTTAATTTGACTTATTTTATATATGTGAAAATTGAAACAAAATAGTAGTTGGAATGCATTTTGGTGGCCGGCCAACTGAAGAGAAAAAAAATATAATAAATTGTTTCTTTGTGGCTAGAATTCAAGTGTTGAATTCACTATTCATCATTTTCTCCATTAAGTTTAAGGCCATTAAAGCATTAAAGATTTTGTTTCATTGATCAAGTGTTGATCAATGGTAAAACAAATAGTTCAAGGTTTAAGTGTTAAGCCACTGCTGAATTTAAAACTATTGTTCTAGACAATCAAGCCCACCCTGTTGGTTGCTAGAATAGTAAACAAGTTACACTTCAAACGAAGTGCAATAACTTTTATTGAAAAGTTACATAGGTGATTGTTCTCAATCTTAATATTAATATGATTAATATGTTTAAATGTATTCATTTTTAGACTTTCGTTGCATATATATATGTATGTGATACGTATATTTGGATAATGGACACAAGTACCACATGCATACACCCTAAATTTAATCGACACCTAACAGGTTTATAGTTTTTGTGTCTTGGGTTAGTAAAATGATTAAGAGTTAGTGATAAGAAATAGAAACCTGATTTTAACTATTACAGTTCTTAGAAAAAGATAGATGTTATGAGTGTTTGCACGTTCAAATTTTATGGCAAGTTTTTCCTTATCTATGGTTACTTAAATTATTTTAGCACAAAGTTAGGATCACTTAGATAATTTTTGACCTATAGAATGTTAATGCACAACAAGTATACATAAGGTCTCAAAATCATTCTACAAATTGTTTAATTGTCACTCGATGGGAAATTTTAAGACACACATGATTATGAAAATGATGTTAGACCATTTGAGTCTTTCAAGCCCATCTATATATAACTTAATCCCTAGTTACCCCTTTGAGCCTAATACTTATTTTTCATTGTTATCCACAAACTACACCTTAACCAATGAGAATTTTCCTTCATAACACGCTTCACGCCATAAGTATAATAGTCCTATTAGAATGCTCTATAGATTATTGGGTCTATGAAAAAAGGAAGAAAAGTTGTGGGTTTTGATTGTTTAAAAGAGATTTGAATTTCTAGTTTGAGGGAATAGAGTTTTTTTTCTTAAAATAAAAAAATAGAGAGATAGCCAGGAATTAAGTTTTAGAGAGGGAATCCATTAGGAAGATTAAAGTCTCTGGATAGGTTGTAATGTACTTATGGAGTGAATTGAGCCAAAAATAAATCCTTGTATCTAACCTTCACCCTAAGCTTTACATTACAAACTAAATAAAGACTTAATGGATCCTCAATTTTAAGTGTACATATTTTAGTGGAGAGTGATGAAAAGCAAGCCTATATAATGTAAATTAAATAAAACTCTATGGAGACAATTGTTTTTGACTTGTAAGCATAAACTAATCCATGTGCATTTAACTGATGATAATCACTATATACACATGCACACTAAGTAATCACATGTGGGGTAGATAGTGTACTATGATTGATATGTTAAACTTTTATGGTATTTAAAGTTTACTTAAGAATTATAGTAAAGATATAATATTTGATACAAATTATTAATCATCGACTAACCCAGCTTGATGTTTTGATTTGTTTTTCTTAGTTCTTGTTTTCCCTTTGCTCGAGGGCGAGGTTTGTCTGCCACATGTGAATTTTTCTTACAATAGAAGTGTGTATAGTACCTTGGGTTTTCACCATTCGAGGTTGTTTATGATTTTAATCCATTAACACCATTGGACTTACTTCCATTACCAATTGAGTAAAGGGAAAATCTAGATGGTAAACAGAAGGCAGAATTTGTAAGGCAACTACATCAGAAAGTTAGGCAGCATATAGAAAAGCGTAATGAGCAATACGCTAAGCAAGCTAATAGAGGGCGTAAACAAGTGGTATTTGAGCCTGGTGATTGGGTATGGTTGCATATGCAGAAGGAAAGATTTTCTATACAAAGGCATTCCAAGTTGTATCCCAGAGGAGATGGTCCATTTCAAATCATTGAAAGGATCAATGACAATACTTATAAATTAGATTTGTCTGGTGAGTATAATGCTAGTGCTACTTTTCACATTTTTTATCTTTCTCCTTTTGATATAGGTAATGGCAATTTAAGGACAAATCTTTCTGAAGGGAGGGGAAATGATGAAAATCAAGGTAGCAACAATTAAAGCAACCATAATCCGTTACACATTAGGGATGGTCTAATCATGAGGGCTAAAGCTAAGAGGATGCGTCAAGCTTTACAGAGGCTTATTGAAGCTAGTTGGACCAAGACACAAAGGGTTATATTTGCACAAGAAGAACAAGGCCTGGTTAATTTAATTCAAGCTCAGAACTAAAGAATATAGTTGTACTCAATATTAGTGGGCTAATATTAATAATAAAATCTAATTATGTTATTTAAGATATGTTAGGTGTGCTGATGTTATTTAAGGCTAGGGAAAAACCTTATTTAAGTTGATTAATTTTATTTCCTTTGAATTTGTCAAAACAGGACAAAATAAGAATTAGGGCAGAACTTTCCTTATTAAGTTTAATCCTCATTTGGCAGGGAATAAGTAGAATTCCTTCTGATTTTAGGTTTTTAAAGGCTATAAAATACCTTGTTAAAGCCTTATAAATAGCAGACTTGATTATTTTGAATTTGAGAGATAATAAAAACAATCCAGCCTTGTTCTTTTGAGAACTTGTGATTCTTTTATCCAGTTCATCTTGTGGTGCATTAATCTGACTTATCATTCATCATATAACCTTGGTTCTTGTCTTTTTATTAGACAACGGGTCTTGGTTCTCTTTCTTGAATCTAATTTAGCATTTCTGGGTTTGTTAACAATGAATTGGTGTTGGGTTTACCTTTTTAGTTTTGGTTCGCATCAGTTTGCATCAAAGCTTGGCTCTAAATCAGGTTTTACTTATCCTTTGTTTCATCAATTTTGTAATTAATTGTCTGTTAAGCTTTGTGCATTTAAAGTATCTCTAGTATTTTTTTTTTGCATCTTTATTAATTCAGTTCTGTTATTTGTATTCCCTGCACCCAAAAAAAAAAAGAAAAAAAAAAGAGTGTGTTGTTTGTATTTGGTTTACTTCCTACTTTATAAATCCTAATACTTTAAGGTAACCTTAACCCAAAGAAAAGCTATCAGCGTAATTTGCTATCAGTGTGCAAAACTTCTTAATTTGGTTGATTTGCTTTTAATGTGTTTCCTTGTGCAAAATTGATTCTGTCCTCTCAAATCACCTTGATTCTTGTAATTTCTTTTGATCCTTGTCTAATTATTATTCATTTACTTCTGAAATCTTGTTCCTTTCATTTTCTTGGTTTCATTAATTAGTAGTTTTATTGTTTCATTTTTCCTTGTTTCATTTGACCCCTATCGAATTAGTATTTTTAAATTTTGAAATCGTGTTTCTTGCATTTTCCTTAAAAAATTCTTGCTTGATTAGTCTAGGTTTTATGAATTTCTAGACTGATTTTGGTTCAAAGAGTCCTTAGTTCAATAAAGAACTAAGTCATGAAAGTTGGAGAGGTAAAAGGCAAGAGTGTGTGAGTGCATTAGAAGGTAAAAGCCAAATTTAATTGAGTGTTAAACATGAGAGTTCAGTGCTGTTTATGAGGGAGTAAGGTTAAACACATGAGGTAGTGTTTGTGAGGTGTTCTAACCTTCTTCTAAGGTTTTTTTTTTCAATCATGTCATAGAACCAGGAGAAAAGCATTTTCGATGGAGAAAAAAATGAACAATTCACCTTGCAAGCAATGTTCAAGCATTTTGAATGTCTGGATATTGTTCTCAATAACGTTAATGACAGATTAGATAAGTTAGAGAAGTAAGATGGTGCAAATACTAATTTTCCACAAGAATGACAAAGAAGGACTCCAGATCTGCATAAGGATAATGTTGATGATAATGGTGCAGATTTGAGAGATGAGTATGAGAAGTTTGAAAGACCTTATAATCTCAATATGAGGAGATATCTGAGGGGCCGTAGAGGTGGTGGTAGAGGCGGTCATGGATATAGGCAATCTAGGATGAAAATAGACTCTGATAGATGGGAAGATAGGCAAGATAGGGATTTCAGTAGTATCAAAATAGAGATTTCATCATTCAAAGGGAGGTTAGATCCTGATATGTATTTAGAATGGGAGAGGAAGATAGAATTGGTGTTTGAATGCCATCATTTTTCTGAGGAGAAGGTGAGGTTAGCAACCTTTGTATTTATAGAATTTGTACTAGTTTGGTGGGATCAAACGGTGAAAGAAAGAAGGAGAAATTGTGAGAGGCCAATTGACACTTAGGATGAGATGAAAGCAAATATGAGAAAATGATTTGTTCCTAACCACTATTACCGTGAGCTTTATCGTAGGTTACAAGGGCTTACTCAAGACAGTAAAAGTGTAGAGGAATATTACAAGGAAATGAAGATTACCATGTGATGCAAACATTGAGGAGGATAGAGAAGCAACAATGGAGAGGTTTCTACATGGGCTAAATAAGAACATAATTGATGTAGTCGAGTTGCACCAATACGTGGAGATGGAGGACATGGTTCACATGGCAATTAAGGTTGAAAGGTAGCTTAAAAGGAAGAAGTACGACATCAAAGTATAGTCTAAATTCGAATTCTTCCTCAACATGGAAGCTAAAATGTAATGAAGGAGAGGATAAAGCACCAAACAGATTCAAGTTCGATCAAAATAAAAGCAAGGAGGCTGGGAGTAGCCAAGAGAAGGTTATGAATGATGTGTGACAAGGTCGATCTAGGGATATTAAGTGCTTTAAGTGCTTGAAAAAGGGACACGTTGCTAACCAATGCCCTAATAGACGTCTAGTGATCTTGAGGGAGAATGAAGCAATAGAATCAGAATCTGATTCGGGTGAGGAATTGTGCCACCTTTGGAGGATTGTCTTTAATAAGTTTTATGGGCATGATGGATTCTTATTCAGGAAAACAAGTTATGTGTGCCTAAATCATCTTTACGAGAGTTTCTTGTTAAAGAGGCTCATGAAGGAGGTTTAATGGGGGCATTTTGGGGTTAAAAAGACTTTAGACGTTTTAGAAGAACATTTCTTTTGGCCATGTATGAAATCTAGTGTAAAACTATTGTGTGAAAGATGTGTTACTTGTAAATAAGCTAAGTCTAAAATTATGCCTCATGGTTTGTATACACCTTTGCCTGTGCCTAGTGAACCTTGGACTAACATTTCTATGGATTTTGTATTTTTGTTGTGGTTGAAAGGTTTTCAAAGATGGCTTATTTTATACCATGTCACAAGACTGATGATGCCACGAATATTGCTAATTTATTCTTCAAAGAAGTGGTTAGATTGCATGGTGTGCCAAGAAGCATAGTGTCCGATCGCGATGTTAAATTTCTTAGTCATTTTTTGATAACTTTATGGAAGAGGCTAAGAACTAAGCTATTATTTTAAACAATATGCCATCCACAAACAGATGGATAAACTGAAGTGGTGAATAGGACATTAGGAGTTTTGTTGCATTCCATAATTCAAAAAAACTTGAAGAATTAGAAGGATTGTTTGCCGCATGTGGAGTTTGCTTAAAATAGGAGTGTGCCTACCACTGGATTTTCACCATTCGAGGTTGTTTATGGTTTTAATCCATTAACACCATTGGACTTACTTCCATTACCAATTAAGGAAATGATGAATCTAGATGGTAAACAGAAGGCAGAATTTGTAAGGCAACTACATCAGAAAGTTAGGCAGCATATAGAAAAGCGTAATGAGCAATACGCTAAGCAAGCTAATAGAGGGCGTAAACAAGTGGTATTTGAGCCTGGTGATTGGGTATGGTTGCATATGCGGAAGGAAAGATTTTCTATACAAAGGCATTCCAAGTTGTATCCCAGAGGAGATGGTCCATTTCAAATCATTGAAAGGATCAATGACAATACTTATAAATTAGATTTGTCTGGTGAGTATAATGCTAGTGCTACTTTTCACATTTTTTATCTTTCTCCTTTTGATATAGGTAATGGCAATTTAAGGACAAATCTTTCTGAAGGGAGGGGAAATGATGAAAATCAAGGTAGCAACAATTAAAGCAACCATGATCCGTTACATATTAGGGATGGTCCAATCATGAGGGCTAAAGTTAAGAGGATGCGTTAAGCTTTACAGGGGTTTATTGAAGCTAGTTGGACCAAGACACAAAAGGTTACATTTGTACAAGAAGAACAAGGCCTGGTTAATTTTAATTCAAGCTCAAAACTGAAGAATATATTTGTACTCAATATTAGTGGGCTAATATCATTAATAAAGTCTAATTATGTTATTTAAGATATGTTGGGCGTGCCTATGTTATTTAAGGCTAGAGAAAAGCCTTATTTAAGTTGATTAATTTTATTTCCTTTAAATTTGTCAAAATTGCACAAAATAAAGATTATGACTGAATTTTTTTTATAAAGTTTAATCCTTATTTGGAAGGGAATAAGTAGATTTCCTTCTGATTTTAGGGTTTCTAAAGGCTAAAAATACCTTGTTAAAGCCTTAGAAATAGCATACTTGATTATTTTGAATTTGAGAGAGAATAAAAACTATCCAGCTTTGTTCTTTTGAGAACTTGTGATTCTTTTATCCAATTCATCTTGTGGTGCATTAATATGACTTATCACGCATTATATAACCTTGTTTCTTGTCTCTTTATTAGACAACGAGTCTTGGTTCTCTTTCTTGAATTTGATTTAGCATTTCTGGGTTTGTTAACAATATATTGGTGTTGGCTTTCACCTTTTTAGGCGTAGTTCGTATAATATACTTTATTGTTATTTTATAAGTTTGAAGTTAACAGAACAAAGAAGGGTCAAATCTAAAGAAGAAAGAGGGAAAATAGTCAAAATAGGATCAAAATGCTAATGCTATGGTGCCAAAATGCACAACCACAATGCTGGAACGATGGGAAAAAGTTGAGAAAAACAAAAGTTGAGCACCATGACACTAGATCATGAAGAAGTCCCCTAAAGAAGCAAAAGTTGAGGGATAGTTGTAATCTTGACATATTCATTATTGGTGATTTGATTCTTTTAAACCTCAGTTATATATGCATTACTTTCTTTTCAATTAAGTTTTTAAGATTAGTTTATTTTAATTTTAGTTATTTGGATAAGAGTAAGAATATACAATTTTAGTACTTAAAAATTATTAATAATAATTCTTCGTAGAAATGATTCTCTACTCATTATGTTACTAGTATATATGATAGTGTGCCTTTATGCTCTAATCCATAATAGTAGTTGCTTGAATAAACGATAATTTAGAAATAGAAGTCCTACAAGAAAATATAGTAGAATTTAATGTCGTGTTATTACTGTTGGATTGAGTGTGTGATATACGAGTGTACATGTAATTTTAAAAATTTACAACACGCAGCGGAAGCATGTTAACAAAATACACCCAATTGTAGCATGGAAACACATATATCACATATATGCTCTTGTAAAACTATTATACAAAATTTATATATGATAACCAATCGTGCAAAAATAAAATGTAAAGAATACTTGCCTAATGAATGTAGGTTTACAAAATCTTCAAGTCCTCGAACCATTCAAGTGTAGAGTTCACCTTGAAGTGTAATCTTGAACAATTTTAGTCCATAACGATTTTGGTGGGATTATAAAGCTAGAATGGGAAATTTATTAATTTCCAGCAACATGTATTCAAACTCTTTGAATACAAATATTTTTTTCCATAAAAAGAGAGGAAGTTGAAGTTTTCTTTTTGTTGTATAAACACTTGAAAAACAAGACCAAAACCTACTTTCCTTCATCCTTGCATCACTTGTCAGAATGGGTGCCTCAAGCCCAAAAAATGAATCACATTCATTTTTTGTTTTAATTCAACCATGTTGGCCAAATCTTGCCATTCAAAAGAGTAGAGAAATAATTGCAATATTTCTTTTTGAAATGGTAGACACACTTGTTGCCAACCACTTTAAAGTACTCCACTTCCTTACTATTTTAAAATCATAATGCTTTCTCCACTTACAATGAGATGGCTGGCCACACACATTACAAAATTGAAATGATAACATTTTATTTCACTATTTTATTATGCTAGTGCTTATCAAGATCATTTTCCATTTAATGCATGGTCCACATTTTCCATATATTATTTGAAACATAAATGGTCCACTACCATTTAATATGTTTTAACTTTTTACCTTATAAATTTAATTAAATTAATTATTCAAAACACTTTTGAATAAATAATTTACTATACTTGTTTTTACTAGTAAGGTTAAATGGTAAATTCAAGGTAAAACAATTCATGAACCAAATTGTGCCACTTGTCAAAATTTTATTGATTAACAACTCTTGTTAACTAATTAAATGATATACTTAACATTTAAGTCTTGACAAAAGTACATCCCGAGGGATCTCGAAATAATTATTATATTTTGCTAGAATATATTGGATCAAATTATTCAATCCAGTTTGCTACCCTAATGCATAACGTGTACACTTTATATTGTGAGACTCTTTAGGTCCACACTCGGTATTTCATATAGAGCTCCTCTATACGTACGTTTGTCAAATCTCTATTTGCTCAACCATGAACTTAACTTCAGATTTTTTATTTTCATAAACAATATCCATAAACACTTTTGTGATATTATTTATTCCTTTAGAATATATATTTTTCGAGGTTTATACTTGTGGCTACAAGACTTTCTAAAATACAATCTTTGAGTATCAGGATATACAACTCACTCATATGAGCTGACGGATCCCATATCTATGCACATCCGACTTCATGAGCATTGGACTATACGTGGTGACACCCAGCAGTCAAACCATGAAACGTTTCTAGCATATATGGAACCAAAGTATGGTAGATCACTCACAAGCCCACCATGGCGCTCAAATCAAAGGACCACAAATACTACTCAACGCAGAAGACCTTCCATTGACACCTTTATGAGATGTCTATTGGAGGTCCTTGTGAGTCTATTCAGTATCCAGTCCTGACTGAATACCTGTATCTAGATGGTTCAAATGGTTAGTCTTAACAAACTATGAGCTTAGTGGATAGACATACACTAATTTATGTTAATAGGTTCCACCGATAAACTCACATCGATTAAATTTAATTAAGAACATAGTACCATCTACAACCTCTTACAGCTATGTCATTACCAATATATTCTTAGGTCATTGTCTCATTTCAAAAAAGGCTCTAACCGCTTAGATTTTACTAACTCTTACAACCTACTAATTCTTAGCATCACTAACTCATAGTACTTATAATTATAGCGTTGCTAACTTTTAGCACTGATCTAAACTCCTTTAGACCAGATCTTAACTCCTTCATATCATACAATGTTTGAAATATAACAAGCATCTTACCATTTATTAATTAATAATATTAACGATTTAATTAGAAATATTAATTGTATAAATACTATAATTAAATATACATAATAAGATGGTACGCAAGCACAAATCTCAATAACTTTCACTTGCTCTAGTACCATTCATAATGGTATTTATTATCCATTGACTCTACAGATTTCTCAAACACTATAAGAGTTAAAGTTTTAGATCATGGGTCCACTATAATCTATAAGGATATTTTCTAGATACTTTTATATCTCTAATAGCCAAGATACTTCTAATTATGTGGTATTTAAAATCCACGTAATTAGATTTTTGGTGTGTTTTATTATTTCTTGGCTTGAGCAATTACCCCGTTATGGTTGCATTCTAGTAGTATATGATTCATTGAACTTGATATTTATTCTAAGCTCTGCAACTGATTTGAATATCCACAGAACTTTCTTTGCAAGCTTCTCAAACTGCAATATATTATATCTTTAAGGTAGAATCAACTATGGACATTTGAATTGCACTCATTATATAAGTTATGGTACCGTTGAGAAGAAATACATAATCAGATATAGTTTATCTATCATCCAGATTAGGCTGGAAGTATGATTTTTTGTATTCTCTCATTTGTAAGTAGCTTTCTCCATAAGTTAGAAACTTATCCTTGGTAACTTTCAGGTATAACTAGATATATTTCATGGCCATTTAATGGTTGTTACCTAGATCAGACTGATGCCAGCTCATAACACTTACAGCCACCAAGATCCAAGTCTTGTATATAACATGGTATACATCAAGGTACCTCTAGCTAATATATATTGTATGTTAGACACTCTAACCCTTTCAATTTCTATTTAAGGACATTTTCTCTTAGAAAGATGAATGTCATGTTTGAAAGGTACATTAACTATCTCGCAATTATTAAAATTGTACATTTTCAGGATTTAGTTTATGTACAAAGATTTGGAGTGTCCTATCAACTTCCTAACTCTATCTCTATAAAGCTTTATACCTAGTATATAGGAAGCCTCTGCCAAATGTTTTTTTATGAAAAAGTTCTTACTCATATAACTTTTAACTGATCGACTTGCAACATACTATTGCCATTTCTAACAATGAGTATGTTATTCATATAGAGAATTAAAAGGAAATTTTATGCAACCACTACCCTTTTGTGAACACACACGCTTCCTCTTTATTCTTAATGAAATCAGACTCTCTGATTTTCTCATCAAAATAAAGAGTTTAGTATACTACAATATTCAACAAAATTCAAATTAACTTTTAGCATGTGTATTGTTGAAAAGGTTTCTCATAATCGATCCGAGACCTCTGAGTGTAACCTTTTATACCAATCGAGCATTGAAGGTTTCTTTCTCTAATTTGTGCCCACACTTTCAATGCGTAAACTCATTTACAACCAATACGAACAAGTTCTATGGAAAGCACAACCAAGTTCTAGACTTTATTGTCAGTCTTAAAGTTAATTTTGAACTTCCTGGCATCTTGTCAATTTTCCTAAATGATGTCTAACACCATCTTTCTATAAGTCATAGGATCATTTTCTTTAACTAAGAAAATACTAAGAGCACATTTCAGGTATGAAACATACCTAATAGGTAGCCTTGATATCTTTTCTGACCTACAGAAAAGTGTGTTAAAGGTACTTCACTCAATTGATTTTTAAGTTTCATTGTTGGTTCATTTTCATCATGATTGAATTTATTAAGTTCAATCTTTCAACAATCTCCATAACCCATTAGAAACTATTTCTCTAGGAAAGTGGGATTTCTAACAACGAACAAGTTTCATTCCTTTGGATTGTAGAACTGATATCCTATAGAATATTTGGGATATATTATAAACCAATACTTGTATCCCTTGGGTGCAAGTATATCCTATTGCACAACTCTTATACAAATAGAATAATCATAAATCTTAATATACTTAAGATTTTATTTCCTTTTGGTCTATATCTCATATGCTATAGAAGGACTGACTTATGATGGACCTTTGCTCAATAAGTGAGTAACAGTTTCTAGAGCATAACCCTATAGATATTTTTAGAAGATCAGTGAAGCTCAACATCGATTGAACCATATCTAATAAATTCTAGTTTCTCTACTTTAAAACACATTAGTGTTAAAGAGTACCTGGAGAACTATATTGAGCTAAAATCTCATTCTCCGTTAAATAATCAGCGAATTTACTGCTCATGTATAAACAGTCTCAATCTAATTGAAAGTGTTCAATATACATATTGATTTATTTTTTTACTTCTAGTCAGAATTCTTTGAACACTTCAAATTTTCGACTCGTGTTTCTTAGAAACACATATCCATATCGTGTCAAATTACGACAAAGACAACAAAGTATTGAAATTTACCAATGGGAGTATGATTTATTAGATTATATACATCACTATATATTAGTTATAATGAATCAGTGGCACGGTGTTTAACATCTACAAAAGGATTTGGTCAACTTTCTTTTAATAGAGGATTCATAAACTAAACAAGGATATATGGCTAGATCAAGTATTTGACCATCCTAAACCAGACGGGATAGTCGTTTGACGCTTACATGACCTAATCACTTATGCCACAATTTGTTATTATTCAAAGTTTCTGAACTATTATTAGTTCTGTTCACCTAGACATTTTTATGCATTTGTTTTTATTGTATATAAGCTATGGCCATTTATTTAAATGACATTCAGTTAGCAATACATTATCATTATCATATAAATATAACGAATTATTCTTAATGTATTTATGATAACTCTCTCCATCTAACACAAGGAGTAATATATTTTACTTAATTATTCTTGGCACAAAATATTTATTATACAACATAAAGCTTTTAATAGTATGAAGAAGTGACATAAAAGTCTTAATAGCTACCACGTATAGGTAATCTCCAGTCCATACATGAAGCTATACTTCTCTTTTCATAACTACCTAACATTGCTCAAATGATGCAACATCTTGCAGATGTGAGAATGATAGGTGGTATCTCATACCTCTGCACTTCTTCATATCATTTGCATATAAAATGTCATTGATTTATAAACAAATATCTAAGAGGTTTATCCTTTCTAAATTAAAGTTCTTTAAATAGTAACTCTTACTATTATAAACTATATTATAATGGAATATTTTCATTGTAAATATTCTCTATATTTATTTTTAAATATATTAAATAGGTTTAAGATGGAGCATTATACTACTTGTACATCTCATATACATATGCTCATACTGAAGATCATTAGATAGGCTAGAATATATGATTTGACTCTCAAATTATTCTTAATCCTACTCTGACAAGCTTCTGTCTCTTATCAAGAGACAATATCAGAAACACCTCTTATATTATCTAGTGAGAATAATATGTCTTAGTATTTTTATTAATCTAGAACAATTTTTAGATATATCAACAAGTTTAAAAATTTATCGGTACCCTATAATTTGTGTGCATAAATCAAGTATATTAATGGGTTGCTCAAAGTCATCTTATCTCTATAAGATACTAACCTTATCATTATAAGATAAAATTGAAAATTTTAATAGAGCATTTCTAATTGTTAATAAATAACGCTTTAGATCATGGATATAACTTTTATACATTTTTTTTTTAATCTAAAGATGCTTTCCCTTACTTAACATAATCCCCTAAATCGCTCAAAAGAAAAAACGACAGTTAAAACTTTTAAACTATATAGCAAAAAATGGACTCCATTGGAATTTTACTCTAGCTGCACATAGGGGTGGGCATTTTCGGGTTCAGGAATTCTCGAACACTACCCGAACCCAATTGGGATAGTGAAATGTGTCTCGTTCGGGACACATTTTAGGTCAGAACAATTCTCAACCCAAATCGGTTCGGGACGGGCCGAGTCAGGAATTCCTGATTTTTTTTAAAAACAAATTGTTTTGAAATGGTGCCGTTTTAATTCGAGTCGGGACGGTTCGGGACTTTTCGGGTCAGGACGGGGACGGGGACGGGTCAAAAATTTGTTAATGTTAAATTCAAATTGAAGTATTCTAAATTCAATAATTATTATAATATTTAATAAATTTGTTAATATTATTATTCTAAATTCAATGTGAATATAAATTATGTGAAATAGAAATATTATAATTGATTAATTTAAAAATTAATTCGTTTCAATTAAAATTCAATGGCGTAAGATATTGTTATTGTCATTTTGAGATCGATTCATTCCAAATCCAATTACTTAAAATATTGTCATTTTAAATTCAATTTCAAGTTGAAACACATTAAATATTTTAATTTGAAATGTTATTTCGATTTCAATTACGTTAAATATCATGGATTTGAATTGCGTTAAATGTTACTATTTAAAATTAAATTACGTAAAATATTATAATTTGATTACTTTTGAAATCGATTCGTTTCAAATTTCAATTCCAAATCTAACTGTGTAAAATGTTGTCATTTTGAATTCAATTTTCAACTGAAATACTTTAAATATAATAAGTTGAAACTTATAATATTGTAAAATACTTTAATATACATATATATATATATGTATATTAAAGAGGGTGAGATTCTCTTAACATCAATTTTTGACTTTAAATTTTATTTATTGATTTTATGTAATTCAATAAAATAGATTAGAAAATATAGATTTAACATCAAAAGTAACATTTATTATTATTGTAAATTTTCTACCATCATATTTCATTGAATCAATGTGCGTATATATATATAGATAGACAAATAAATGATTTAATGAGTGACGTAGCTCACCATATGAAGAGCTCTTATACATGTATAAAATTATACGATATATTATAAATTATACTGAAATTATAAATTAATTAAATAATACTACATAATAATATTGCTAAAATTATCTACATAGCCATAAGCCAATTTATATATAACAAACTTACAATATTTATTAGAAACATGAAAGCAGAATTTGGTAGTTTGACTTACAAATTAAACCATTTGAACACTCCTATGAAAGCGTTGGTAACTCCATTTAATTTATGCTTCTCCTACCTACCTTGTGATAAGATTATTTAGCGTACTTAATTGAAATATGATAGTTGGAAGAATGAAGCCACGTATTAATAATACAATATATTAAATAAATAATATATAATAAGCAATCCAAATCATCTCAGTTGAAATGTTATTTCTATTTTCAATTACGTTAAATATCATGAATTTAAATTATGTTAAACGTCATTATTTAAAATTAAATTACATGGTGAAATATTATAATTTGATTAATTTCGATATCGATTCATTTCAATTTAAAATTTTCAAATCCAATTGTATAAAATGTTGTCATTTTGATTTTTGAATCCAATTTTCAATTGAAATACGTTTATTATTTATAAGAAAATTTTGACAGAATCTTCTATTATTTTTGGACATTCCATTGATTGGATATAATAACCTGCTAAATTCAATATTCACATTCACATACCATAACCAACTACAATACAACATAATAATTAACAACATTCTAGAAAGTAATACAAATCAAATAAAAGATTAAGTCCAAAATTTAATAATTTATGAAGCATTAATCCTTGGCCAATGAATCATCAACTTACAAACAAAATCAAACCAAATTAGTAGGAAAAACAGTAATTAAGCTTACAACTTAACAATAACATGTTTTTGGCATGCATAAACCATATGCACACTTGAACATATGAAAGTGAAAATAGTAGTTAAACTCCAAAACTCATCGAGGAACCTCCACATAAAAAAGATATCTCCAAGCATACCATAAGTAAATATGAATAATATGATTTATTGCTGATGTAGTGCTGGTGCCCGTGGACGCTCTTGCATCGACAAATGAGCAAACTCTACACGAAAAAAAAAATAAGTAAAAATGTACGCACATAAGTATAAATATTTGAATTTTATTATAGTAATTCACATTATTTTACCTGTTTCTAGTTGGTCATAATATTCAACATCTGCAAACAATTCTTCTTCTTGCTTTGCTTTATCTACCAAAAGCGAAGATCGTTTTCAATTTTGTCTACATATCAAGCCCTCAACTACTTTCGGAGTTAACGAACTCCGAAATGAATTAAGAATATGACCTCTAGTACTGAAAGCTGACTCAAGGCCACAGTAGATGCAGGTATAGCAAGTACATCTTTATCTATACGTGATAAAATCGAATATCTCTCAGCATTCAACCTCCACCACTGTAAAACATTAAAACGGGGGTTGCGAGAATTCTCAAGTTTATCCATGAAGTATTTTTTCACCTCATACATTTCTTCTAAATCATTATCGTCCTCTGCAAGCCCAATGTATTCACTCCAAGAGTCATCGCACCGTATAACATCTGCAACTAGTGAGGTATAGGTGCTACCAGATACTTATGACTGTGAAACAAGTATGCTACTAGTACTACTACTCCCACCACCAACAACAATACCACTAGCAGTAGATGCACCACACTGTGATTTGCCATGCAATGCATTATAGGCTTCATAAAGCCTAAACAATAACTCTTTACTGAGATGTTTCATTTCTTCAATTCTTGCACTGTCATTACCAAAGAGTTTCATAAAACAAAATTTAGCAAACTGCATCTTACGCCGCGGATCAAGTAAGGTACCTATTATCAAAATCTTATTAATCTTCTCACCGAATTCCCAATATTTATCAAATTTTAATCTCATCTTGTTTGCCATGTCTCCCAAAGAAACGTCAATACTTTGACTCATTTTTGTTAAGCGGGAATGTATCATACAAATCTCATTGAAACAATCTATAGAGGCAACACAATGAAACACTGAATTTTAATGTTGCTTCATAGAAAGATTGCAAAAATAACACAAAATGCTTAGTATTCTCCCAATCTGAACTGACTGGTGGCTCTTGTCTTCTCTTTCCCTTTTTCTCCTCTAAAAAATATCTTTTATATAAATGATCATCATCTACCATCAAATCAAAAGCCTTCTGAAATTTCAATGCAGGCGTCAACATTAAGTAGGTAAAATTCCACCTAGTTGGCACATCTAACACTATGCTTCTCTTATACTCAATCTTTTTCCTTTCCACATAATACTTAAAGGCTTACAAGCGCGATCCAGAAGATCTAACATATTTTATTGTGTTTCGTATAAAAATCACGCTCTCATTTAAATCCTTCAACCCATCTATTACAATCAAGTTTAAAATATGAGCACAATAGGGCACATGCATATATTCCCCATTCAAAACCAAAGAATCTTCTCTCCAACTTTTCAATCTCTTCTTCAAATGAGATAAGGCAACATCATTAGTACTTACAATATCAACTGTTACACAAAATATTTTATCAATATTCCAATCTAACAAACAATCCTCCAACTGCTTCTCGATTGTATCTCTTTTGTGATTTAAAATGGGGGTAAAGCTCAAAATCCTCCTATGCAAATACCAATGACTATCTATAAAGTGAGCTGTGACAACTATATAACTATTATTATGAATAGAAGTTCAAATGTCAATGGTCAAGCTCACTCGTTGCCCACTAATTAAACTCTTCAATAAGCTTTTCTCTAAATCAAATAACTCAACTGCATCTTTTGTTATGGTTCTACGAGATGGAACATCAAATCTAGGAACTGCCACGCTGTTATAATATTGAAACTCGGCATTCTCTACAAAACTAAAAGGTAGCTCATCCATCACTACCATTTGAATAAGAGCTTCTCGACATGCAGCTTGGCTCCATCCTCTGGATACAGCAATAATACCCTCTCCTTCTTCTCTAGTAGGTTCTTTACCAAAAACTAGTTGTTGATCATCAATCACCTTCTTGTTAAACTCTACACATCTCTTTAAGTGTTTTGACATTACCACTAGTTCCATGAAGCACTGAATGACAGCTAATCAACTTACCACAATGATTACACTTGACTTTGTCTGTTAACGTTTTACTTTTGGTAAGCCATCAAAAGTTGAGCAGAAATTGAAGCGAAGGAACATGGCTAGGAGGGGATCAAGCCTCAAGCTCATGGAGACCAGCCCCTAAATGAGATGAAGTTCAATAAACTAAGCCTAAGTTTGAGCTCTCTAAGGATGCCAAGCAAGTTGCGACATTGAAACAAGGTAAAACTAAATCTATCACTTCTAGAAATCATGACATTATGTAATTAAAATGCCAAGGTAGAGAGGACATATAGCTAGTCAATGTCCGAACAAAAGGGTGATGGTGATCAATGCTCAAGGGAAGATTGATTTGGAAGATGAGTAAAAGAGGAAGTAGATGACATGCTATATCTTGAAGATGACTATGAAGGGCAATATGCAGTGGAAGGAGAATCATTGGTGCCAAGACGAGCTCTTAGCGTCAGGTCAAGGAAGAAGAAAACAATCAGCTGAAGAACTTCTTCCAAACTCGGTATTTCATGAACAACAAAGTTTGCAACATTAAAATTAATGATAGAAGTTGCACCAATGTTATAGCACCGAATAAGTAGAGAAATCAGCACTATCTACCTTGAAACATCCACGACCGTATCGACTTTAATGGCTAAATAATTACCGAGAAGTCAAGGTCACAAAACAGGTGTTGGTGACATTTTACATTGGCAAGTACGAGGATGAGGTATCTATGCACGCATGTCACATTCTATTTCGAAGACCATGGTAGTATGATCTACGAGTCACGCATGATGGTTACACCACTAGGCACTATTTTATCATAAAAAAGAAGCCTATATCACTTGTATCATTGACTCCAAAATAAGTTCTCAAAGACTAACTCAAGATGCAAAAAATGAGTGAAAAGAAAAAAGAAAAAGAGAGAGAGGCCAAAGCAAAGAGAAAAGATAAAAAGAGGAGAGAAAAAGAGAAAGGCAAAAGCATGAAAGATGGTGAGAAGGAAAATGAGAGAGTTGCAGCCTTAGTGAGTGCATGAGAGGAAAAATACAACTAAATTACAAAAAAGGTGAGATCAAGAGAGCTTCAGTTTCACAACAGCCCTTTATAGTACTCATGTACAAAGAGTATATTTTGTGATTTGAACCAGATTGCCAAAGCTTCACGAGGTCCATTAAGCTCTATGGAGTCTAATGACAAGGACAAGAACCAAGAAAATGATTGAAGCATTAAATAAAGCAAATTGAGCACTTCACAATTTCATGCTTGATTCAAGTTATTAATCTTCCAAAATTGGTAACTCAAGAAAATCTTGTGCATTTACAAAGGAGTGAAAGGCTGAAAGTAAGAAAATTAATTTCAATGACAACTTTGGAATTCTTAGTTTTATAGCACATGATTCTAACTTGTCTAGAGAAAGTTAAGAAGAAAAGTCAGCACTACTTTAAAACTTTGATTTCCTACAAATTCTAGTAGCCAGCAGCATAATTTGACATATTTGTAGAAATTTAAGACTTCTTCAAATTCAAGAGATTAAGTTCTAGCCGTAATTCTAACAACAGTTCCAGCCGTAATTCAAATAGAAGTTTCAGCCGTAATTCAAACAGTAGTTCCAGTCATAATTTTAGCAATAATTCCAGCCGTAATATATACAGTAATTTCAACTGTATTTTTTAGCTGTAATCTTAGACTTTAGTCTAGCTGTAATTTTAAGATTTTGATTCCGACAACCAATTTAGAATTTATTTTATCAGTTGTACTTTTAGATTATGGGTGAAGGTAACTGTAAATTTGAAATTTTAATTTTAAAGTTGTAACTTAACATCCTATGTGGTCTTTATAAATGTCATGGAGATTGAGACAGAACACAAAATTCACGAAATAACATTTGTGAGAATTTTCTCTTAAGTTCTTTAGAGAACTATTATTAGAACTTATCAAGATTTAATCTTGTGGTGTTCTTCTAGACTTATCAGTCACGACTTCTTATCTATCATGAGTGTAAGGTCTACAATCTTTTTATAAGTCTTGTTCTTATCTCTTATAGATAACGAGTCAAGATCATTATTTTTATTTATCTAAAAATTTGAATTAAAATGATCATTGGGCAAATGAACCTCATTGAGCGTCGAGTCTTATTTTTCTTTTTGAGGTTCACATCATTTGGTATCAGAGCTCAGGCTCTAAATCAGGTTTGAACTATCCTTTATATTTCATTGTTTATTCTTTTTTTTTTTTAAATCTGCAACTTTGTTTTAGTTCTTAGATTCTACAGACTATTACTTTGTTTCTTCTTATTTGCAACTTGTATCTGCTTCTTCACCTAAATTAGTTTAAATTCTGTTATTACATATTAGTAAAAAAAGTAGAAAAAAAATCAGATGCAATTGATTTCAGGTTTACCATTCTAAATTTTTTTAAAAAATACAGTAGAAAGTTATGACTTAGTTGAAGTGTTACTCAAAGTTTTGTTGCATAAAGTGTGTATTCTACTTATTTTGTGCAATTCAGGTTAAAAAGAAAATTCTAATTGCATCAAAATTCATAATTCCTTTTGTCTTTACTTTTCTATTCCATTGTTCCATTTTAACTTTTTTCATTTGCTTCTTAAATTCTGTTTATTCTTTATCCTTTGCGTTTAACCTATTCTCATCCTTAATGAATTGATTTTTTGCGTTTTGGACTGTCATAAGTTAATTCGATTAAGTTTATTTTATTTCAATAAAGAACTAAAGAGGAGATTAAAGAGTGAAAAAAAAGGCAAGTGTATGTGAGTTCATAAGAGGGTAAAAGCTAAATTTGTGTGAAAACACAATTGAAAGTTTAGTGAATCATTCTTTGAGTGAAACACGTGAGGGAGTGTGTGAGGATTTTTTTTTCTAACTTCATTTTACAGCAAACATGTCAAACAACAAGAACAAAAATACATCCGGAGATACGTTGGAAAAGGTTGATTTGAAGTTTCTCATGGAAGCTTTAATGGGTGAGATGAGGAGAGTGTTGAAAGTAGAGATGAAGCAGGTTCATGAATGGATAGATAAAGTTGAAACTAGTATGTAAAGGGCATAGTCACCCAGAGTTCCTATTGTACGAAGGTATGATAGGCGTTCTACCATGAATGATGGTAACTAGGCATGCATTAGGCTTGCAAACTAAAGAAGATGAGAAGGTACAACTTGATAACATCTTTTATACTAAATGCCATATCAATAATAAGGTATGTAGTAAGATCATTGCTAGACAAAGTTATACTAATGTAACAAGCACATTTTTGGTTGAAAAACTAAATTTACCTCTTATGATGCATCCAAGGTCATATGAGCTTCAATGGTTGAATAAATGTGGAGAAGGCATGATAAATAAACTAATGTTAGTTTCGTTCTCTATTGGTAGGTACAAAGATGAAGTTTTATATGATTGAGTACCTGTGTATGCTAGACAAATTCTATTGGGACGACCAAGGTAATACAATATATGTATAATGCATTTTGGTGTTAGAAATAAATACATGTGTAGAATGGATGAAAGACTAATCACTCTTGTACCTCTAACCCCTAGGCTGGTTTACAAGGATCAAATAAGCATAAAGAAAGAGAGAGAGAAGAGTGAGTTGGAAATAAAATAGTAGCCGAACATGAAAATGAGAGTAAAGAGAGAGGGGCCAAGAGCAAAAAAAAAAGAGCACGAGTGAAAAGATTAAAGTTTTTTAGGGTTTAGTTGAGAGAAACAAAAGAAATAAGCGAGCATATATGCAAAAGAAAGTAAAGTTTTTAGTACTAATGAACTTAACACCTCTTTGCCTAGTATTGTTGTTTCTCTTTTATAGGAATTTGATGATGTGTTTTTCGAAGAGATTCCTAATGATTTACCACCAATAAGGGAAATAGAGCATCAAATCGACTTTATACCCAGAGCATCAATTTCAAATAAGCTAGTCTATAGAAGCAATCATAAGGAGACAAAGTAACTTCAAAGGAAAGATAGTGAGCTCATGGAGAAGGGGGATATACGTCTGAACCAGAGGTATAAGAAGATTATAGACGCTACACTCAAGAGAAATGAGAAGTTGTGAGTGATAAGTCTGAAAGAACGCCATAAGAAAACATTATGATAAGTTCTAATTGAAGTTCTTTGAAGAGGTTAAAAGAAAACTCTCAACATTAATATCATCATTTCTGTTTCTTCCCCCTCATCTCTCATATATTTATAGAGACTTCTTAAAATGTCTAACATTTATTACAGATTTAATGATAACTTATAATTACTAACTACCAACTACTACCAATAATTTAGATACTTGGGAATTCAGCAATTATTACAATAATTAATGAAAACTTACAACTATTAACTATCAACTACTACTAATAAACTATGCACTTGAAATGCTAGCACTTAGTACAATAATTAATAAAAACTTATAAATACTAACTACCAATATTAAGACTTCACATCATATAGGCTACTCACATGAGCTGCTGTGCTGTTGTTCCCCATCACACATCGATGTTCAATGGATTTTGTGATGTTTTGGCAACTTAGTTCACATCATTCCCTTTCTTTTGAAAATGATTTGTCCTCAAATTTTTACCGGGCTCAAATACAACTTTCTTGAACTTTAAAGTGGTATTTTTGATAGAGTAATAATCAACACACATCTTCCATAACCTATCATTCCTAAGCATAAGCAATACTGAAATGACAGGATGATTCATGCTCTTACACACATATCTCTTCTCCATGACCCAAAAACTTGTCTTTGAAGTTTTTTTGTCTCATTGAAATTACTTCTATGGGTTGTCCTATTTAGAATTGATGCTCCATGTATAAAGTTGATTTGATGCTTCATTCCCTTTATTAGTGGTAAAGCATTTGGTATCTCTTCGAAAAATACATCATTAAATTCCTTTTCATCCACTTCAGTTTGCAAACTTAATGTACGCTTAGTAATCATCAGCTTACTATCTATTGGGTACTCCATTCCATCACTTGTATCTTTCAACGGTGGCATAGGTTCGTCATCTGACTTGCTTTCAATTTCAGTGACATTGTTATCACTTAGAATCAATGCACTTTGATTTGGACATTGAGATGCAATATGACCTGTTCCCAAACATATAAAACATTTAATTTCTTTATTACTTGGTTGGGAATCAAGATTACCCTTGCCTTGGCTACCTCCCTGTTTTGGCCCTTAGTTGGTTCTGCTTTAGAATTGGAATTGGAATTGGAATTAGCTTACTCATCTTTTTTACTCCAATTTAGTTTCAAAGATGATGCGGAACTAGAGTTTTGGCCATATCTTGTGAAACTCTTCCTATTTAGTTATTTTTCTACCTTCTTTGGCATATGCAACAATCTATCCCAAGCATCTTCATCAATGCCATCATCATTCATAGTAGAACGCCATCATGAATACGCATATTAGGAACTCTAGGTGTCTACGCCCTTTGTGTACTAGATTCAAATTTATCTACCCGTTCATGAACTTGCTCCATCTCTGCTTTCAACATTTTCCTTATCTCACCCATTAAAGCTTCCATCAGAAACTTTGAATTAACTTCTTTTGATGCAACTTCGAAAGTATTTTTGTTCTTGTTGTTTATTATGTTTGCTGTAAAACAAAGATACAAAAGTAAAAAGAACCTCGCTGACAAGACCCGGCCTAAGACCCTCTACAGTAAATTTTAGTGATTTGCTAGGCACCCCGACAGACGTTCCTCAAAATATAACTAGGTAAGTTGAAAAATTCCGCGAGGCGAACCCCTTTTTAGTTCTTACTATTATTGAGAAAGTCTTAGAATATACATGAAGAGGACATATGAATTCTTTAAAAAAAATAGACAGAGTTTCCCCTATTTTTCTGAAAATGCAGTACAAAACCTGCAAAGCATTACACTTCTATTTTCAAACCACTTCTCAATACTGCTAAATAGGACCTCCGATCCTTTCCAAAACAATTCCAACTCTACTTAATAATTTTATTATGATCATAAAACTGGAATACTACTAAAAAGTAAAACGATCATCAAAATATCAAAATCTCTTCTTGGTTATCCAAGACATATGTACAATGCATAAATCTAGGACTACTATGCTGAAAGTAAAGAGAGTGCTATTTAGCACATTTACATATACAAAATGATCTTCAAATTTGGCCCATCAATCAGCAATAGGAGAATCAACGGCTGGTGTACCGCGACGTGCACCTGGGAAAGGGTGAGATAAAGGAGCTCAGTGAGTGCATTTAAGATTTCAAATAAAATAACATTCTGCATAGATATTAAATTCTAAAGACATGCATAAATCATGCTTCTAAAATTGGTATAAAGCTGTAAAACTGTTTCTAACATCATATGCCAATAAAATCTTGTCAAGCGGGTTTTATTTACATCTTCAAAAAATAATATCCAAAATTCGTACAACATAATAACTAGCAGGTACATATAAACGCATAATATGCAATCGGTAGATCGAAGACTATTAAAGCCCTCGCTTGGCCATTTTCTTTCTAAACTATACCAATGGTAACCCTAAAGCTCTATACTTACATAGGGACTCAACTAGCACCGCAAGCGTGAGTGGTCTAGGGCACCTCAACTAGTAGTACCCACAGTGACATCTCACTAGCTATGCAGTGAAATCCTACATCGCATACATATAGTAAGATAATACCCCGTACACATAGAGCGACTCACATGACTTGACATCTCGACTTTTCGGAGTTAGTGACACACCTCCCCCCATAACCTGCCCATATGTACGGGATGTACAGGCCGAGTCTAATACAATCACCACCACTATAATCTAATGGTACCAATGGCCTTTGAAACGTATGCAGTAATTTTAAAGCTGTTTCTTAAACCGAACATGTAAAAGCATATATATAGATATATATCAAGATCCTAACTCATGTTTATGCATTAAAAGTACATAAAACATACATTTTCATTATGCGGAAACATAATAAACGAAAGATAAAAGAAATGACAAATTATCACTCACAACCGCTCTGAGCTCGATTTCGCTCCGTTTCTGCTCTCGTTACCGGTCTCGGTTTTCTTGACCTACGCGCCATAAATGACATTAGAACTAATTTAAACACTAAAATCTTATTTAACTACTAAACGCCCTAATCTGTATACAAAGCTCGGATGGATACTACTTTTTGATTTTCATTTACAGAGTCATTTAATCTAATCTAACTCACCATCCGATGCTCTAAAAATTATTAAACGACTTATAACTTTGGTTGGACATAATTATCCATTTTGGTGGACATAATTTCCCATCACCTTACCAAAATGGATAATTATGTCCCATTTTCTTCATTTTTTATTTTTTCATCAACCATATACATTCAATTTACATAAGGTACCATTTATACATCACAATTCAACTAAAACACAACTCAATCCTTAACTTCCCTAAAGTGGCAGAATTTCACCCTATGTTCCAACACATCTTTTTTCTCAATTTCTTGTTCCAATTGCATCAAAATCACACCAATTTCATTCTAATGCCCTATTTATAACCAATTGAAGACTGTACATCCAAATCACCCAAAACCCTAATTCTTACATTGCCAATTTCTTCAATTTGATGACTCCTTCAAGCTCCACACTAGAATTCAACTCAATCTAAATCAAGAATACACACAAGAACATAAATTGAAGCAATCTTGAAAGTTCACATATCAATCTCATAAAACAATACTTTTCTTACTTCTTTTCCTTGAATTTTCACTATTGGAGGCTTCAATTGATCTTAGGAACTGGTATGTGACCTTATTTTAGCTTGATTAAGCATAACAAAATCATGAACAAAAATTAAAATTTCACTGTAGTAGCCCCCTTTTCTTTTGCACGAATTTGCTCTAAGTGTTGTGCTTTTGATCACTTGAAATTTCTACACATTTCTACCATATATATAGTGCTCCCTCTAAAGACCAATTTGCCCTTCAACTTACTCTGAATTTCTAATTTTTCATTGGTTGGAAACTAAGTATGTAATTGGTTTCTTTGTAACTATCTAGTTAGAATAGTCCAAGGAACTAACTAGAATTTTCAACTTGGCAATCCATGAGATTGTTTCTAATTGGTCCATTCTCTAATATATGAATTGTGTTTCTTAACAAAGGCTTGTTCATACATAACCCTTAAATAGAAATTTATGTAGTAAATTAAAATTTTTTTTTCCAAGATAATAGAGAAAAATTTCAAAACTATTCTAGGGTTGTCCGACGCTCCGACCGAGTATGAAATTACCAAATTAGGTCTAATATCTCTCACGCGCACTATAAAAAAATTACTAATAGGGTTAAAATCGGGTAACCCCACGGTGTCTTCATTACTTTATACCGAAATCTAGGCGCCAATACTACTAACGGGGATTGGATATTACACTCACACACTCCTACACGTGTTTCACTCAAAGAATGATTCACTCAACTTTCAATCATGTTTTTCTTTTTTAAATATAGAAACGTAAATTTGGAATCAATGAAATCTTAATTTTTCTTAAATTGTTTCCTCTTTTTTAAATCATTTTTATGTAATAAAAGAACTTGAAGAATTAGATAAAATAACAGACAAAAAGCAATAAGAAAATTGATATAGGCTATAGATTTTAAAGACTAAAATAAAGTTGCTAATTTAAAAGAAAAAACAATCAATGAAATTAAAAGAATAGTTCAAACCTAATTAGAGCCTAAGCTCTGATACCAAATGATGAACTTCACAAAAAAAAAGTGAGACCTGACATTCAATGAGGTTCAAAGCTTTGTCAAAGGATCAATTTAATTCAAATTTTTATATAAACAAAAACAAGAACCTTGACCCGTTATCTATAAGAGATAAGAACTAAAGTTATAAGAAGATTGTAGACACCACACTCAAGATAGATGAGAAGTTGTGAGTGATAAGTCTGAAAGAATGCCACAACATAAAATCTTGATAAGTTCTAATTTTAGTTATTTGAAAAACTTAAGAGAAAACTCTCAATATTAATATTATTAATTCTGTTTCTTTTCCCTTATCTTTCATGTATTTATAGAGACCTCTTGGGATGTCTAACATTTATTATAACAATTAATGACAGCTTACAACTACTAACCTCAAACTACTATCAATAACTTAGGCACTTGAAATTCTAGCACTTATTACAAAAATTAATGACAACTTACAACTACTAACTACTACTAATAAACTAGGTACTTGGAATGCTAACACTTATTACAACAATTAATGAAAACTTGTAACTACTACTAACCAACAACTACAAATATTGAGACTTAAAATCACATGGGCTACTCTCATGAGCTGCTGTGTTATTGTTCAATGGACTTTGTGATGTTTTTGCAACCTACTTCACATCAAATTTGTCTACTTGGTTGCGTGCTATCATATAAAAAAACTTAAAAACATGGGAATACTGTTTGCTGTATATTGAATTTGCTTATGTTGTTACTGTTTGAGATTGTTTATATTTTTAAACCATTAACTCCTTTGAATTTAACTCCTCTGCCTTTGAGCAAATGTGTTAACTTAGATGGAAAGAAGAAAGCTGATTTTAGTAAGCCAATTTATGAGAAAGTGAAGCAAAACATAGAATGTCGAGCGAAGCAATATACCAAACAAGCCAATAAGGGACACAAGAAGGTTGTCTTTGAACCAGGATATTGGGTTTAGCTGCACATGAGAAAGGACCGCTTTCCCCAATAAAGACGTTATGAATTCCTTCCTAAGGGTGAAGGGCCATTTCGAGTGTTGGAACGCATCAATGATATTGCCTAAAAACTTGAATTACCTGGTGAGTATAATGTTAGGGCTAGCTTTAATGTTTGACTTATCTACTTTCGATGTAGGTGATAATGCAAACAAAATTTGAGGACAAATCTTCTTTGAGATGGGGAGAATGATAAAACAAAGCTACACAGCCTATATGCATACAAGCGTTTTAAAGAAGCATTAAATGATCTGATTAAACTAGTTGATGAGATGGCAAACACATGGAGGCCCGAAATAAGCCCAAATTCGTTTCAAATAAGTCCAAATCAGATTCAAAGGAACCTAATTGATGTGCATCATGAAGGTTCTAAATCAACTCAAGAAGGCGAGCTGAGCGTAAAGAAGATTTCAGATGGTCTAATAACAAGGGCTAAGGCTAAACAGCTTCAAAGGGCCATAAGTAGTCAAATTGGAGCTATTGAAGCTTCTATGGGATTAGAAGCTTGCGATCTGAATGGAAACGAGCTAAATGTATTTATTTGTCTTCAATTTGAGATTGGGATGTGATTTAGAGACGTTTGGTGACGTTGGGCTTTAAGAAGCAGCTAAGGGCTTTCTTTTCATGCTATTGGGCTTTATTTACTTCTTATGTTACTACTTTTATGTATTTGGGCTATTTTGAACTTGTTTAGTTTTGTTTTAAATTGTTAAGTCATATTGGGCTTATTTTGGGCCTTTTTAAGTTTATTAGGTAACATTAGGGTTTCACCTCATTTTGTAAGCCTATATAAGGCATGTAAAAGTCTTGTAGAGGCAGTTGCCTCTTTTTGAAATTGGAAGCACGAAATAGAAGAGCTATTTCTCTCTCAAAATTGTCTTCTCAAGTTTTTCAACTCTTGAAGATAGTTGCTGACTTATCACTCTTTGATCATCAAGAGTGTGGCGTCAAAACCCTAAACTGATCCTTGTGGCGTCCATTCGACTTATCAAGGTATCTATTTAGTTCTATCCTCCATCAACTTTGCAATTTAATTTTGTTATAAATCAAGGCACATCATCTGGTATCAGAGCACAGGATTTCAGTGTGCAAACTGAAGTTTTAGCTATTGAAGGTGTCTTGCTATTTTTTGTGTTATATAATTTCGTGGGGTTATTATCAGTTTGGGTCTCTAATATTTGAGGAGTTGAATTGCAACTCTGAAGCATTAAAATTAATTCTTAGTAGTTTGTGAACTGGAGATGGGTTGGCTGAATTAAATTGTTCTTGAACCTGGAAATTTTGTGAACCTGGAAATTTCGAATTTGAGTAAATTGTTGCTATCTGATTGTATTTACTGAATTGGTGGAAAATTCAGTTTGAGAAGAGTGTTTTAGCTACTGGTTGTGTTGTTCAATTGTTCATACTTTGTTTGGGGTTTTTGTTAATAATGGCTGATGATGATGCAAGTAGAGTACCAAAGGGATTGAGTTTAGAACAAGCTCAACTCGTGGGCTTACAACGAGCTCATGATGAATTTCGAGGTGAGATTACTGAAATTCGTGGACAACTTGCTGCAATTATAGAAATGATGCAAAGAAACACTTTGCAACCCCAACAAAGGCGGGTAGGGCATAGGGTACCTCGAAATGACCTAGGGAATGCTGGAGATGAGCCAAATAGGGATGATGAGGCTGAAGATAGGGGTAGGATAAGGAGGCAGCAAAATGACCCTACTAGTGGTATCAAACTTAATATACCACCATTTAGAGGTACTAGTTCTCCTGAAGAGTATCTTGAATGGGTTCAGAAGGTAGAAAGGGTGTTTGATTGGCATGAGTATCCTGAGGCAAAGAAGTGTAAGGTAGCAGCACTTGAGTTTACCGATTACGCACTTTTGTGGTGGGAAAACTTAAAAGCTCAGCGAAGAAGGGATGACGAAGAAGAAGTTACAAGCTGGCCACTCATGAAAAGATTAATGAAGAAGAGATTTGTTCCGGATTACTATAAACAAGAATTATACATCAAACTCCAGACTTTGCGGCAAGGTTCCTTGAGTGTGGAGGAGTATGTGAAAGAATTTGAGCTGTTGCTGATTCGTTGTGATTTGAATGAACCTCAAGAGCAAACAATAGCTAGATTCCTTGATGGATTGAAGAGGGATATAGCTAATGTTGTTGAGTTACAGCCCTTCATATTTCTTGAGGATGTCATAAAGCTTGCAACTAAAGTAGAAAGACAGCAGAAAAGAGGGGGTATCCATATGAGGTCAACTACAATAAGTAATACAAAGGCTGTTTCTTCACCTTCGCGAACATGGAACACACCTAAACGTGACGAGAAAGTGGAGTTCAGTAAAGGAAGTGTTAGTTCAGGTTCATTGAAAGGAAAGGAGAAGGTATTTGAACCTCAATTTTCCAGGAGGACGCGAGACATCAAGTGTTTCAAGTGCTTGGGAAATGGGCATATTGCTTCTGAATGTCCGAATAAGAGGGTGATGGTTTTACAAGGGAAGTATGGAGAGCTTGTAAGTGAAGATGAAGCTGAGATGGAAGAGGAATCTAAAGTCGAAGTGACTGAACAAGAAGAGAATCTTGAGCCAATGGAGGGAAATTTATTAGTTATTCAAAGGATTTTGAGTGCTGAAGTTGATATTGGTTTGGAACAGCGCGAAAACATCTTTCATACAAGATGTCAAATCCGAGATAAGGTTTGTGCCATGATCATTGATAATGGTAGTTGCACCAATGTTGCATCCATTACTTTAGTGGAGAAACTGGGATTAACTACTGTTCCACATCCAAAACCATACAAATTACATTGGCTTAATGACAAGGGAGAGATTCAAGTTACAAGACAGGTTCGGGTGCCATTCTCCATTAAAACCTTTCATGATGAGGTTTTATGTGATGTGGTTCCGATGACAGCTAGTCATGTGTTATTAGGACGCCCATGGCAATTTGATAATGATGTGACTTATAATGGGAGAAGGAACACTTATTCATTTGTGCTGAATGGGAAGAAAGTGAATTTGATGCCATTGAGTTCTCAACAAGTTAGAAAAGATCAGTTGCAGAATCAAAGGAAGATGATGGAATCTGGTAAAGGGTTAATGTTAGCCAAAAAGGGAGATGTTGAGCAAGCACTAGCTTCTGTGGGGGTTGTTTTCATGACTTGGGCAAAGCCTTTATTGCAAGTGGAGGGTTTGGATTTGCCAAGGCAGGTTGTGGAGTTGCTTGAAGAGTTCAAAGATGTATTTCCAGAAGAGCTACCATTGGGATTACCACCTATTCGAGGGATAGAGCATCAAATTGATTTGGTGCCTGGAGCTTCACTTCCAAATAGACCAGCATATAGATGTAATCCGGAGGAAGCAAAGGAGATCAAAAGGCAAGTTGGTGAGCTCTTAGAGAGGGGCTATGTGCGTGAGTCACTTAGTCCTTGTTCAGTGCCTACTTTGCTTGTTCCAAAGAAGGATGGTACCATGAGAATGTGTGTGGACAGTCGGGCTATCAACAAGATAACGGTTAAGTATCGATTCCCTATTCCTAGACTTGATGATATGCTTGATGAATTGCATGGTGCTGTTTATTTTTCTAAAGTGATTTAATGAGTGGATATCACCAAATTAGGATGAAAGAAGGTGATGAATGGAAAACAGCCTTTAAAACTAAGCATGGATTGTATGAGTGGATGGTGATGCCGTTTGGGCTTTCTAATGCACCTAGTACATTTATGAGACTTATGAACCATGTTTTGAGGAAGTTTATTGGGCTGTTTGTTGTGGTCTATTTTGATGATATCTTGATCTATAGTAAAACTTTAGATGATCATGTGAAACATCTTATGGCTGTATTTGAGACCTTGCGTGATGCTAAGTTGTATGGAAACATCAAGAAGTGCTATTTCTGCCAAGATAGTGTTATCTTTTTGGGGTATGTTGTTTCTGGTAGCGGAATTAAGGTTGATGAGGAGAAGGTTAAGGCAATTCGTGATTGGCCTAAACCTACTGGTGTTGCGGATGTGAGAAGTTTTCATGGTTTAGCCTCTTTCTATAGGCGATTTATTAAAGACTTTAGTTCTATTGTTGCGCCTATGACAGAGTGTTTGAAAAAGGGAAATGAGTTTAGGTGGAATGAGAATGCACAGAAGTCATTTGAACTGATAAAAGAACAATTATGTTCTGCTCCAGTTTTAGCACTTCCCGATTTTGCTAAAACATTTGAAATAGAGTGTGATGCTTCAGGGGTCGGTATTGGGGCTGTGTTGATGCAAGAAAAGAGGCCAATTGCTTTCTTTAGTGAGAAGCTGAATGGGGCACGGTTAAACTACTCTATTTATGACAAGGAGTTTTATGCATTGATTCGGGCTCTCGAGGTATGGCAGCATTATTTATTACCTAAAGAGTTCGTTATTCATAATGACCATGAATCATTAAAGTATCTTAAAGGGCAGAACAAGCTGAATAGAAGACATGCCAAATGGGTAGAGTTCATGGAGCCATTTCCATATGTCATAAAATACAAGAAGGGGCAAACTAACGTCATTGCTGATGCTCTTTCTAGGAGGTATGCATTGATTTCTATGTTAAATGCAAGGCTTTTGGGTTTTGAACAGGTGAAAGAACAATATACCAGTGATTCATACTTTGCTAATATGATGTCTAAATGTGCTAAAGGAGCTTGTGATGGGTTCTTTGTGCATGATGGTTACTTGTTCAAGTTGGGCAGAATGTGTATACCTTCAGGATCCTTACGTGAGTTGCTTGTGCGTGAGGCTCATGGGGGTGGTCTTAGTGGTCATTTTGGGGAGAAGAAAACTTATGAGCTACTGAAAGAGCACTTCTTTTGGCCTAATATGCTGCGGGATGTTCATAAAGTTGTTGAAAGATGTGTAAATTGCAAGAAAGCTAAGGGTAAAGAGAATGCATATGGACTATATATGCCTTTACCTATCCCAGAGCAACCATGGATGGATATTAGTATGGATTTTGTGCTTGGATTACCTAGAACACAGCGTGGGAAGGATTCAGTGATGGTTGTGGTTGATCGGTTCTCTAAAATGTCACACTTTATTCCTTGTAACAAAACTGATGATGCTATTCATATTGCTGATTTGTTTTTTAGGGAAATTGTACGTTTGCATGGAATCCCTAAAAGCATTGTCTCCGATCGTGATACAAAGTTCTTAAGCTATTTTTGGAAGACTCTTTGGAAGAAGCTTGGAACAAAGTTGCTTTTCAGTACTGCTTGTCATCCACAAACTGATGGGCAAACTGAGGTAGTGAACCGTACTCTATCTTCTTTATTACGGGCTGTTATAAACAAGAACTTAAAGAGTTGGGATACTTGTTTGCCTATTGTAGAGTTTGCATATAACCGTAGTGTGCATGGGGCTACAAAATTTTCACCATTTGAGGTTGTGTATGGATTTAATCCATTTGTTCCTATTGACCTTGTTCCTATTCCAATTAATGAGAGGACATCTATGGATGGTGTTAAGAAGGCAGAATTGATGAAGAAGCTTCATGAGCAGGTTCGAATTCATATTGAGGAGAAAACAGCTAGGTATGTTAAGCATGCTAATAAAGGACGAAAAATGATTAGCTTTGAACCTGGTGATCTTGTTTGGATTCATCTTAGCAAGGGAAGATTTCCTAGCAAGCGGAAGTCCAAGCTGATGCCAAGAGTTGATGGACCTTTTCGTATTATAGAGAAGGTAAATAGTAATGCCTACAAAGTTGACCTTCCTGGTGATTACAATGTTTCAGCCACTTTTAATGTGAAGGACTTATCTCCTTATTTGGAAGATTTAGAAGATTCTGATTTGAGGGCAAATCATTCTCTGCCCGGGGGTGATGATGTGCATCATGAAGGTTCTAAATCAACTCAAGAAGGCGAGCTGAGCGTAAAGGAGATTTCAGATGGTCCAATAACAAGGGCTAAGGCTAAACAGCTTCAAAGGGCCATAAGTAGTCAAATTGGAGCTATTGAAGCTTCTATGGGATTAGAAGCTTGCGATCTGAATGGAAACGAGCTAAATGTATTTATTTGTCTTCAATTTGAGATTGGGACGTGATTTAGAGACGTTTGGTGACGTTGGGCTTTAAGAAGCAGCTAAGGGCTTTCTTTTCATGCTATTGGGCTTTTATTTACTTCTTATGTTACTACTTTTATGTATTTGGGCTATTTTGAACATGTTTAGTTTTGTTTTAAATTGTTAAGTCATATTGGGCTTATTTTGGGCCTTTTTAAGCTTATTAGGTAACATTAGGGTTTCACCTCATTTTGTAAGCCTATATAAGGCATGTAAAAGTCTTGTAGAGGCAGTTGCCTCATTTTGAAATTGGAAGCACGAAATAGAAGAGCTATTTCTCTCTCAAAATTGTCTTCTTAAGTTTTTCAACTCTTGAAGATAGTTGCTGACTTATCACTCTTTGATCATCAAGAGTGTGGCGTCAAAACCCTAAATTGATCCTTGTGGCGTCCATACGACTTATCAAGGTATCTATTTAGTTCTATCCTCCATCAACTTTGCAATTTAATTTTGTTATAAATCAAGGCACATCAGAAGAGGTATGTGTAACAGTATGAATTATCCGGCCATTCCAGTATTGCTTGTGTCTAAGAAGCAATGGCACATCAGAAGAGGTATGTTATAAATCAAGGCACATCAGAAGAGGTTATGAAAGATGTGTGTTGATTACTGCGCTATTAAAATACCACTTCAAAGTTCAAGAAAGTTGTATTTAAGCCCGATAAAGATTTGAGGACAAATCCTTTTTAAGAGAGAGGGAATAATGCGAACTATGCCACCAAAACTTCACAGGGTCCATTTAGCATCCATGTGTGATGGAAAACAATAGCACAACAACTCATGTGAGTAACCCATGTGATGTGAAGTCTCAATATTTGTAGGTGTTAGTAGTTAGTAATTATAAGTTTTCATTAATTATCATAATAATTGCTAGCATTCCAAGTGCCTAGTTTATTGGTAGTAGTTGGTAGTTAGTAGTTGTAAGTTTTCATTAATTGTTGTAATTAGTGCTGAATCCTAAGTGCCTAAGTTTTTTGTAGTAGTTGGTAGTTAGTAGTTTTAAGTTGTCATTAGTTGTTGTAATAAATGCTAGACATCCCAAGAGGTCTCTATAAATATATGAGAGATGAGGGAGAACGAAAATAGAATTGATAATCTTAATGTTGAGAGTTTTCTCTTAAGTTCTTCAAAGAATTTTTATTAGAACTTATCAAGAGTTCATCTTGTGGCATTCTTACAGACTTATCATTCACAACTTCTCATCTATCTTGAGTATGGCATCTATAATCTTCTTATACTTCTGGTTCTTATCTTTTATAGATAATGGGTCAAGGTTCTTATTTTTGTTTATCCCAAAATCTGAATTAGAATGATCCTTAGCAAAGAAACCTTATTAAAGGGTCTCACTTTTATTTATGAGGTTCATATCAAGATTTATATCAAAGTGTGCCCGCATAAAATGGTAAAAGCCATATTTAAGTAAACATGAGTGTAAGTGCTATCAATCTTGAGAGAACACGTAAGGGATTGTTTGTGAGTTTTCTACCATTGTTTACAGGTTATTAAACATGTCTCAAGAAAAAGATAAAGGCTCATGTAATGATGCATAAGAAAAGAAAGATTTCAAACTTTTCTTTAAGTTCTTAGAACAACAATTTAGTTAAATGAATTTGAGGTTTGATAAGGTGAATGAAAAAATAGGTAAAGTTGAATTTAGTTCAAATGCAAATGCTTGATAGGCAAGCCACCATGATTGATGTTAGAGTTGATGAGGATGATTTGAATGATGACAGCCAGGCCACTATTGTCAATTTGGACAGATTCGTGCATGGTCAATAAGGTAAACGAGATAGAAAAAGATGTGAAGATAGAGTTGATCATGACTTAGGTAATATTAAGCTAAAGAATCTTTCTTTCCAAGGTTAACATGATCCTGATGGATATTTGGAGTGGAAAAAGAAGGTGGAGCTAGTCTTTGATTGTCATAACTACTATGAGGAAAAGAAGGTAAAGTTGGCTGCTGTTGAATTCACTGATTTTGCAATTATTTGGTGAAATCAACTTGTTTTGAGCAGGAGACGGAATCATGAAAGGTCCATTGAGACATGGGAAGAGATGAAAGATGTTAAGAGGAAGCGATTTATACTTAGTATTATTATATAGATTTGTACCAAAAGTTGCAAAGTTTTACTCAGGGTTCCAAAAGTGTTAAAGACTACCACGATTCGAGCCAATGTTGAGGAAGATCAAGAGGCAATTATTGCCAAATTTTTATAAGGTTTGAATTGTGATGTTGCTAATGTGGTCAAATTGTAGCATTATGTAGAGTTAGAAGAAAGATAGAAAGACAATTAAAGTGGAAGAGTTCTACAATATAAGGCTAGAACTCAGGTTCCTCATTGTCTTGGAAATGTAATTGGAATAAAAAGGATGAAAAGCCAAATTACAAGCCTAAGGCTGAAACCTCCAAAAGCAACTAAGATGGAGGCGCATAAAATTAAGATAAATTTGATTCTCAGCCATCTAAATGTAGAGATATCAAATGCTTTTAAATGTTTGGGAATAGGTCATATTGCATCTTAATACCCAGAAAAAATAGTGCTAATATTGAAAGTTGATGGTGATATTGAGATCGAAGGTGAATCTGATGATGAGTCCATGCCACTTTTGGAAGATGCATGTGACATTGAATATCCGGTTGATGAAGAGCTTGGTTTCAACAAGAACTCCTAGTGTGTAAATCAAAGAATATAAGAGGGTATAACATGATAATATCTTTTATACTAGATGCCATGTTAATGATAAGGTATGTAGCAAGATTATTGGTAGAGAGAGTTGTACAAATATGGCTAGCATTAGTCTGGTGGAATAATTGAATTTGACAACTTTGAAACATTTTAGGCCGTATAAGCTACAATGGCTGCATGATTGTGGAGAATTCAAATTTGGAAGTGTAAAGATGAGGTTTTGTATGATGTGGTGCTAATGTATACGGGGCGTATTCTATTTAGGCGACCATGGCCGTATGATAGGCATGTAATTCATTATGGTTATACCAATAGGCACTATTTTGTACTTGGTGGAAAATCAATTATTCTTGTACCTTAACTTCAAGATAAGTGTATAAAAAAGATCAAGTGAGGTTAAAAAAATAAAGTGATATAAAAAAGTAGAGTGAGGGTTCAAAAGCAAGAGAGACTGAAACTAAAAGGAAAGAAAAAGAGTGTGAAAAAGAAAAGAAAATTTTATTCATTGAGAAAAGAAAAAAGGGAAAACAAGTGAATTTCTATGCAAGAGCGAGTGAGATAAAAAAAAGCTTTATTTTTAAATCAGCCTACAATTGTACTTTTGTACAAAGATGATGCAGAACAAGCATTGATGGGCTCACGATTTCATTTACGAAGACTTAAATTTGTTGATATTGTTTAACAAGATGAAACTGAGATTAGCTAGGCACCAACTCAAAATAACATGTTTTTTTCTAAAAACAAACACTATATTTATTTCTCTAAATACTGAAACAATGACTGAATCCCAAACTTTCAATCCTATGGTTTATATAGAGACCATTAGGATCAAGTTATAAATGTGAAAGAGTAAAAGACAATTAAAAATAAGTAAAATTCAAATATTACAGCAAATCAAAGTCTTAAAGCGCTTGCTGGAAATTAAATTCTAAATTGGTTGCTTGAAAGTCCAATTTTGCAGCAAGTCAGTTCTAGAATGGAGGTGTTGACTCCTCCACAATCTTCGTAATTTTTGGGCTTCATGGGTAGATTCTGATAATTTGGACTGCTCAAAATTTATTTTAAGAATGCTAGGGTCTGATTGTGATGTCTCTCATCATTCTCCTCCACTTGTAAAGAACTCATCCTCGAGTAATCATATAGGTGCCTTTAGGATGATAGGTGGAGATATTTGCTATGTTGAAAGTTTTTGATATACCTATATCATCGGATATGTCTATCACATATGCATTATCATTGATCCTTTCCGAAACTTTAAAAGAATTATAACGTTTCCGCCTTAATTTGCCATGAACTCTTGCATGCAACCTCTCATTACGTAAATGAACCATCACCAATCACCTACCTCAAATACTTGATGCTTCCGATGCTTAATTACAGCTGCCTTACATTTGAGGTTATTTGCCTCTAAGGATTGCTGCACCTCTTGGAATACCTGTGAGTAGGTATCTGCTAAAGCAAACGCAGTTGCACTAGAACTTGCAATATAAGAAAGTTTAATTAGATCCACAACATGCCTTGGAATCTTTGTATAAACAATAAAGAAATGATCTAATCAAACTTCCTTCTATTGTAGATTAAATGACTCTTTCCAATGGAACAGTTGACTGAGTTGTTGTAAGCAAACTTAGTTTGTGCCAAAACAAAGTCCCATTGCCCCTTGTTTTTACAGATGCACCTAATCAGATTTCTCAAAGAACGGTTCACAACTTCTGTTTGGGGATGTGCTGTGCTAGAAAACTTCAATGTAGTCCCAAAACATTTTCATAGAGGTAGCCAAAAGGTTGCCAAAAATTTGTTGTCCCTATCTGAAGTGATGGAAATGGGTACATCGTGCAAACGAACAACTTTTTTAAGGAACAACTTGGCTACATAAAATGCTTTAGTTGTCTTACGATATGGAATGAAATGTGACATTTTAAAAAATCGATCTACCACCACAAATACAACATCACTTCCCCTCTGGGTTCTTGGTAAACCAAGTACAAAGTCAATAGAAATGTCATCCCAAGGTGCATTAGCAATAGACAAAGGCATCTCGTCTGATAAGTTGGACATCTTTGCATGAACTTTCTAGCATCTCGTTTAAGTTGAGGCCAATAATAACATTCCTCCAAATCAGCTGTAGTTTTGTCTTTACCCATATGGCCACTCAAATCACTAGAATATATTTTCCTTAGCAATTTGTCAAGTAATGAGCTCTTGGGAATACATAATCTGTTCCCCTTGAACAAATACCAATTTTAGACCAAATATTCACTTAAGGGCTGCTTCATTAGGCATTTAGTCCAAATATCACCAAAATCTTCATCATTCTTTTAAAGTTCATTTAGTTGTTGGAACCTAAAATTTTAGTAGAAATAGTAACAAGAAGAATGGCATGACGACTTAAGTTGAATCTTTCAACATAAGTTGCCCACCTAGACAGCAAATGATCAACATGCTTCTACATGTGAAAATGCTTGAGAGATTGGTGGTTTGAGTAGGTAATGAACTCTTTAGGCAAAAGATATGCTTCCCACGTCTTAAGAGCACAAAATACTGCATAGAGTTCTTGTAGATACGTTGACCACTTTTATCTTGCTTCACTTAACATCTCACTAAAGAATGCAACGGGCCTCCTCTCTTGAGAAAACACAGCTCTTATACCAATCCCGCTTGCGTCACATTTAATCTTGAAAGTTTTGACAAAGTCAGGCAGAGATAGAATAAGTGCTGTAGTTAAATTTTCTTTGATCAATTCAAAGCTACAATTAGTAGCTTCTCCCCATTGAAATTGCCCTTCCTTTAAGCAATCGGTAATTGGTGCCATAATGGTACTGAACGTTTTAATGAACATGCAATAGAAAGTCGCTAGGCCATGAAAATTCCTTACATATGTTATAGTCTTTAGTTTTGGCCATTCTCTAATAGCTTTCATCTTCTCTTCATCCACATGAATTCCCTCACTACTTACAACAAATTCTAGGAACACTAGTCTGTTTGTTATAAATACAAACAGCTAATTTTTTCTCAATACAGTTAGAACTTGCCTAATATGATTAAGGTGCTCTTCTACATTTTTACTATAGATCAAATATTATCAAAATAGACAACAACAAAGTGGGATAAAAAGGATTTGAGTACCTGAGTCATAAGGTGTATAAATGTACTTGGTGCATTAGACAACTCAAATGGAATGACTAGCCATTCATATAGCATATGTTTTGTTTTGAAGGTTGTCTTTCATTCATCTCTCACATGAATTCTGATTTGGTGATATCGACTCTGTAGATCTATCTTGGAGAATACTTTAGCACTACTCAACTTATCAAGCAAGTCTTCAAGCCTAGGTATGGGAAACTGGTACCTTATGGTTATTTCTTTTATAGCATGACTGTCTACACACATCCTCCAACTTCCATCCTTCTTTAGAGTAAGCAAGGCAGGTACAGTGTAAGGACTAATGCTCTCTCATATGTTTCTCTTTTGTAACACTCCTCCACTTTCTCCTTCAGGATTCCATGCTCCTTTGGACTCATACAATATTGGGGCAGTTTTGGCAAGCTTGCTCCAGGAACAAAATCAATGCGATGTTGAATATCTCGCATTTGAGGCAACTGTGTTTGTTGTATCATTACATTAACAAATTCTGCCAATAAGCCTTGAACCTTCTTAGGTGTGGGCTACATGGGTTCCTCCATTCCGTTTATTATTAGAAAAGCACACGGTTTAGAACTTTTCATGTCCTCCACAAACTTATCCTCTCTAAGAGCCACAGACAGTAATGCTTTTTCCTCCACTTTTGGCAAAAGGTTCTCTCATTGGTTTGGAACCACAATAATACGCTTGTGATTCCAAGTTATAGGTGTTGTCTCTACCCTTTTGAGTTACATCAACATCAAATTGCCACAGCTTTCCTAGAAACACATGATATGTATCCATCTCTATAATATCACAAAGACCTTTTGATTTTTAAGTCTTCCTTAAAGACAATGACAAATAGTATTGTTGTGTAATTTTCGTGCTAGGCCCTTTTTTATTGAACCAATGCTATACGGGACTAGATGTGGCTGTGTTTTGAGCTTAAGATGCTCAATAAGGCTTTGTGAAATTAAATTTCACAACTACAACTATCAATCACAAGTTTACACACTTTGTTAGCCACAGAGCATTTACCTTCAAAGTTGCATTTGCGTTATGTCTCATCAGGTTGTTTTGGAGTGTATAGCAACCTCCTTACAACGCATACAACTTCCTCACCATCTTCTTCAACCACTTTAAAGTCACCATCCTTGATGAGAACCAGCAAGTTGATCACCATTCGGCTAAGGTTGGAAAAGATCCTTTAAACGTTCATGGAGGACCAATGACAAGAGCTAAAGCTAAAAGAATGAAAGAAGCCTTAACTTGTTTAATGGAAAACATTTGGAAGGAGCAAGCTAGTCAAGTTTCGGTCAAGGTTCTAAGGATGCAAGAAGAATCTAAAATGGTCAACATGATTCAAGCAAGTCCAAATCATGAAGACATGAGTTCAGCCCTATTAGAATGAATTTTTTAGCTTATCTTGACAAATAAAAAGGCCATTCGGCCATGTTGGTGATCAGGTGCTATGGAGTGCAAATTAAAGTTCAATGGATCAGATGTGATTAAGGAGCGTGATCAGATATGATTAATATAATGTGGTGTGCAAGTTGAAGTTAAATGCAAAGAAGTCACAAAAGGAGTTACAAATGAGTTATGCTGCAGTTATCTTAAATGGTGTAATTTGTAATTGTTCTTAGCCTTTGTTCTATATAAATAAGGCTGATTGTTTTTCATGGGGCAGAAAATTTCGTGATATACAAAGTTTGGAGCACTTGAGAGTGTTTTGTTTTTAAGTTCTTGCATTAACTTTGGAATTTATCAAGTTTATTCAACTTGTGGCATTCAAATCCTTCAAATCTTTGTTTTTCATTAAACTTATCAACTTTCATAGTTTGTGACATTTTGGGGAAATCAAAGTACTGTTCTAATTATTTTATCATCATTCCATTGATTAAGTATTAGAATAATTTCTCTTACTTCATTCTTGAACGATCGAATTTGTTTCAATTCGTTGGAGAGTGTTAATTTGCATTCCATGTGTATCATAGCTATCTAGCTATTGGGGTGTATAGTTGTCAAAATTAATGATTTCCATCATTTGGTATCAGAGCTTGGCTCAAGTTTGAGGTTTGCGTATCCATTTATTTGCTGTTTCTTTTAGTTATCACTTCGTTTCTTGTTTCTCTTTTAGCATAATATCTTAATTGTTGTGCTTCTTGAGGTTATTCTTATTATTTTCAGCAGATTATAAAAAATATAAAAAAAATTGCGAAATTCAAGGGATTCTTGCAAAAAAAGAAAAATATAACCCAAAAAAAAATGATACAGAAATCTCTCTATCTTCATATGATTACTTGTTTCGGTTTGGGAAGTATTTAAAATTTTAACTTTCTTAACCAAAACAAACAAAAATTTATTGTTGGGATAGAAATTGATATTTTAGTTCTAATCTTTGCTTGTAATATTTCAGTTCTAGACGTTGCTCGTGATATTGAATTGCCTTTTATCTGCTTTCTTAGACCTACCAAATTTCACTCTATTGAATTTGCCATAATCTGAATTGTTTGTTTAAGGATCTTAGTTAATCTAAGAACCCAAAGAGCAAAACAAGAGTGGTGAGATTAGCATCAAGAAAAGCCAAATAATTGTGTGAAACATGAGTGGTGTGAAATCTTTGAGCGAAACATGTGAGGGAGTGATTGAGAGGCCGTTCTAATTTTTTTTTTCTCAAATTTTTAAACATGTCTAACAAAGATAAAGATGTGAGTTCTTTCTCAAATGATATGGTGATTCAAGCAATGCAGCAACAATTTGAACGATTGTTCCAAGTGATTAGGGATGTAAAAGATCATTTTGAAAGACATGATGAAGCAATTACCAAATTGCAGGGAGAACCACAGCAAGGAAGACAACCACCTTTTATCAATGATGTATATGATGGTAGAGAAGATACAGATGATGGTGGAGAAGATACAGATGATGGTCAAGCTACCATAATCGGTCAAAATGTTAATCCTATGAGACAAACTAGAAGAGGACGTTTTGATGGTGTGGACCGAAACATAGGCAGCATCAAAATGAAAATTCCTTTTTTCAAGGGAGGAACAATCCGGAGGCCTATTTGGAGTGGGAATGAAAAGTGGAGCTGATCTTTGAATGTCATAACTACTCCGAAGAGAAAAAGGTAAAACTAGCTGCTGTTGAATTTTGTGATTATGCTATTGTTTGGTGGGATCAATTGTGCAAAGACAAGCGTAGAAATGGTGAAAGACCTGTAGAGACTTGTATGGAGATGAAACAAATCATGAGGAGGAGATTTTTCCCTAACCATTACTATAGGGAATTGCATCAACGGTTGCAAACTTTGACACAAGGTTCTATGAGTGTAGAAGAATATCACAAAGAGATGGAGATAGCCATGATAAGGGCTAATGTGGAGGAGGACCGTGAGGCCACCATGGCTCAGTTTTTGAGTGGGTTAAACAAGAACATTCCTGATATTGTGGAGTTGCATAGATGTTCCTAATGGTTTGCCACCAATTAGAGTAATTGAACATCAAATTGATCTCATTCCGGGTTCAAGCATACCAAATAGGCCAGCATATAGATGCAACCTGAAGAGACCAAAGAAATCAAAAAGCAAGTGAGCTTATGGAAAAGGGATATGTGCGTGAAAGCATGAGTCCATGTGCGGTTCCTATTTTGTTAGTACCTAAAAAGGATAGTTCTTGGAGAATGTGTGTTGATTGCCGAACCATCAACAAAATCACAGTAAAATATAAACATTCTATTCCTAGGTTAGACGATATGTTGGATGAATTGCATGGTTCTTGTGTGTTTTCAAAGATTGGTTTGAAATCTGGATATCATCAAATAAGAATGCGTGAGGGTGATGAATGGAAAACCGCCTTCAAAACTAAACGTGGTCTATATGAATGGTTGGTAATGCCTTTTGGCCTAACTAATGCACCTAGCACTTTCATGAGATTGACGAACCATGTTTTGCGTGTTTACATTGGAAAGTTTATAGTGGTTTATTTTGATGATATACTCGTGTATAGCAAAAATTTAGATGAGCATGTTACACATTTAAAAATTATTTTTGATGTGCTTAGAAAAGAAAAGTTATATGCTAATCTAAAGAAATGCATTTTCTGCACTAATGAACTTACTTTTCTTGGTTATGTTGTTAATGATAAAGGAATACATGTTGATCAAGAAAAAGTGAAAGTAATTAAGGAGTGGCCGAAACCCACTTGTGTTTTTGATGTAAAACATTTTCATGGTCTTGCCAGCTTTTATAGAAGATTCATTAAGGATTTTTCTACCATTGCTGCACCATTAACAGAATGCATTAAAAAAAATGTGGGATTTAGGTGGGGTAAAGAACAAGATGATGCTTTTAACTTGCTTAAAGACAAACTTAGTTCAGCACCTTTGCTTGCTTTGCCTAACTTTGCTAAAACGTTTGAGATCGAGTGTGATGCACGTGGAATAGGTATTGGAGGAGTCTTAATGCAAGAGGGCAAATCCATTGCGTTCTTTAATGAGAAGCTAAGTGGAGTAAGTCTTAATTACCCGACGTATGACAATGAGTTTTATGCCTTGGTGAGAGTGTTAAAGACATGGCAGCACTATCTTTGGTATAAGGAATTCATTATACACACCGATCATGAGTCCTTGAAATATCTCAAAGGACAAGGAAAGCTAAACCGTAGGCATGCAAAATGGGTGGAGTTTATTGAATCCTTTCCATACATCATTAAGTACAAACAAGGTAAGGAAAACGTGGTTGCTGATGCTCTTTCTAGAAGGTATGCTCTAATTTCTACACTTGATGCAAAATTATTGGGTTTTGAGTACATTAAGGATTTATAAAATTCTGACATTGATTTTGCTAATATTTATGGGGCATGTGAGAAAGGGGATTTTGACAAGTTCTTTAGGCATGATGGTTTTCTTTTCAAAGAAAACAAGTTGTGTGTTCCTCAATGTTCAATGAGAGAATTACTTGTGAGAGAGACACATAATGGCGGGTTAATGGCGCATTTTGGAGTTAGAAAGACTTTGGATGTGTTAAGTGATCATTTCTTTTGGCCATTTCCTTTGCCCACACATGAAAAGAAATGTTGAGAGAATATGTGAGAAATGCATTACTTGCAAACAAGCTAAATTTTAGTATTGCCTCATGGGTACTCCTCTTTCTATACCTAGTGAGCCTTAGGTTGATATATCCATGGATTTTTTCTTGGGATTACCTAGGTCAAAAGGGGGGAGAGATTCTATTTTTGTTGTTGTTGACAGGTTCAGCAAGATGGCGCATTTCATTCCTTGCCACAAAACAGATGATGCAACACATGTTGCGGGGCTGTTCTTCAAAGAAATTGTGAGGTTATATAGCATTCCAAGGACAATTGTGAGTGATAGAGATGTGAAGTTCCTTAGCCACTTTTGGAAAATACTTTGGAACAAGTTGGGAACAAGGCTGTTGTATCACTATAAAGTATAGACATCTGATGTAAAAGAAGCTGCATAGCCTATACGCATACAAAAGGCGAAACTCACACGTGGGCTTGGAGGGGCTCAAGGCCAGTAATCACATGATCCATTAAGCTTGCCAAGTTGGCCAATTACAAGACTTATGCCAAATGTTTTAAAGAAATATTAAATGAGCTGATTCAACAAGTTGGTAAGATGGCAAACATATGGACGCCTTGCATAAGCTCAAATCCATTTCAAGTAAGTCCAAATCAGATTTAAGGGAATCTAATCACTTTGATTAAGGTTCTAGAATAGCCAAATTGAAGATCTACATAGCTTTTGGAAGGCCCAAGATATCAATTTCGAAATTTAATTTAATATAGGCATATTTTCTAGAGGTTTAATTGCTTTTCAAATTCTAGAGGTTTATTATAGATTTAATTATAGAATTTTTGATGTATTATGATTCATTTTCTTTTAGAATTAGGTTTGTAGTAGGATTTTACACCTTATATAAAAGCTTTTTTTTATTGAGATTTCAAGTATTCATTGGAGAATAATATTAGAGAGTTTTTTTTTTGTGTTCTTCTTTCATTCTTGAAGGACTTTGAACTTATCAAGATTACTCTTGAGGCGTTCAAATAACTTGACTTATCACCTTGATTCTTGAGTGTTCTTAAGCTTCTTGGTGTGGCATCTCCTATTCCACTATAGCCTTGGTTCTGGCCTTGCTAGGTCACGGGTTAAGACCCATCAAACTTGCGTCTTGAAGATCTTGGGGTTCGATTCCACATTTTTGGTGTTGGGTTTCATCACATCGTTAGTGAGGTTCATATTAGTTGGTATTAGAGATTTGGTTTCAAGGCAAGTTTGAATTGTCCCTTCAATTGCTTTATTGTACTATTGAATCTTGCGTGAATTTTTCTAGGCGAAAAAACCCTAATTGTTGTCGTATTCTATCTTGAAAACCCTAATTTACTATATATTCGTATTTCTTATTTTTGGTTTCTGATTTTATAAAAAAAGGGGGGGTTTCAAATTGTTGCAAATTCATCTACATCGAAACTTTGAATTTTAATCCATCTTTCAACAATTTTGAACCATTTTTTCCACATTGATTGCTTGCATCAGTTTCTTAAGGAATGCTAATTGAATCTTGTGACTTATCTCGGTTGCTTCTCTTCTTAAATTGCCACTTGAATCTTGATTGTTCTTGAGTCTGATTAAGAGTGAAAAGAAGACACACGAGTGGAAAAAGGCAAGAAAGAGTGGTGAGAACATAAGAGGGTAAAAGTAGTTTAAGTGCCAAACATGAGAGTGAGTGAATTTCTTGAGTGAAACATGTGAAGAAGTGCTTGTGAAGTCCTTAACCATGTTTTTGCAGATTTTAAACATGTTACACAATCAAGAAGAAAACTCAACCAAAAAGGTACAACAACCAACCAACCAAAAACTACAGCTACAGGCGTGGTTGGGCGAGATGAGGAGGATGATGAGGACCGAATTGGAGTGAATTCATGAGAGGATGGACAAGTTGGAAAATAAGGGGCAGCATCAAAATGCTCCCATTGGGCAACCACCTAAGCGAGTGCAACCAATGGTATAGTGGGAAGATGTTGAAGATGAGGAGGAGTTGGATGAACTGGACAAAACAACAATGAACCCTGATGTTGGCCTAATTATGGGGATAAAGATGCTAGGAGGGAAAGACCTAGGCTGGGTGACGTAGGACAAGCACTGATGGGGCATGATTTCGTTCAAGAAGACAAAAGTTGTTGATATCGTTCAACAAAATGAAATTTGAAAATGGTAGAATACCAATTCAAAAGAAAAGTTTTTGATTTCTTAATCTCTGAAATTACAAAGTCTTGATGCTTTTTCCCTCATCTCTTATGTATTTATAGAGATCGCTTGAGAATTCTATCATTTATTACAGTAATTAATGACAACTTGCAACTATTAACTAGTACTAACAACTAAGGCACTTAGAATGCCAACACTTATTACAACACAATTAATGAAAACTACCAACAACTACCAATACTAAAATTTTACTTCAAAACTAATTGTCAAACTGTTAACCACACTAATAAATGTAGTTGTAGGCTCTTGAAAGTTTCTCATCACA